>JADLSH010000395.1:8168140-9414187 GCA_016169945.1 Trachythela sp. YZ-2020 | reverse complement strand
TTAGAAGACCCCTTTGTAATAGTTTTATGCTCTTTCCAACTGACTATAGGGAAAATGAGATTGAGAAGTTGAAACTAGGTAAATCAACTGGGCCATTTAGTATTCCAATAAATCTATTAAAGACAATAACAATTAATGTATCTGAGCCTTTAACTTATATTGGTCATTTTCGTCAGGAACTGTTCCTAGTAAACTTAAAATAGCGCAAGTTATTCCAACGTATAAGAAGGGGTCTACAATAGATTTATCTAATTATCGTCCAATCTCCCTACTTTCTATATTCAGCAAATTGCTAGAAAAATTTATGTATACTAGGCTTATAAATGTTTTCGAAAAAAATGATGTTTTATTTCATGGACAGTTTGGATTTCGAGAAAATCATTCCACATCTCAAGCACTGATACTTATTACTGATAAAATTAAAAAAGCCATTGAAGAAAAGCTCTTCTCTTGTGGTGTATTCCTTGATCTTAGCAAAGCTTTTGATACCGTTGATCATAGCATTTTGATAAATTAATATGCAGAACTATGGAATTAGAGGTATCGCAAATAAATCGTTCAATTCTTATCTTGATGATAGGAAACGGTTTGTTTCTGTTGGTACTATAAAATCTGACCTAAATGATATTGTGTGTGGGGTACCACAAAGTTCAGTCTTGGGACCCTTACTTTTTCTAGTTTATCTGATTTGCTCGACTTTCACCTTTTTGCCGATGATTCAAATCTATTTTATGCTCACAAAAACCTAAGGTCTCTTGAAGAACATTTTAATCATCAACTAATAAACATTCATAACTGGTTATCTGTGAATAAGTTATCGTTAAATGTTGATAAATCACATTTTGTTATTTTTTATCCAGTTCAAAAGGCAGTTGATTATACTATTAATCTTAGCATTAACAATGAAGATTTAGTTGAAAAAAAGAGTTATAAATATCTAGTAGTCTAGGACCGGTATATGAGTTTGTATGCATTTCATTTAGGACAGATTATCTCAACTGTTTTAGGGTAAAATGACCATGGCGGTTAACATGGCATATGTGCCAAAACCCGAATCCGGTGCAAAAGTCCTGAAAATGACCACGCCCAGAAACTAAACTGCCGACATAGCTCCATCTCCTGAACCATCAAAGCTACAGACTTTCTGAAGTGGTTATAGTGTTTAGAATGGTTGCTTTTAGGGTGCTCACTGGAGGGTGATATTTGTCTAGGTATCATATTTTACAAGAAAATGACTATGTACCATCCCAGGTCAACTGCTAATTATGCATCAAATTAATTCATCAATTACTAATTCACCTGGCAAAGTCTGTTTTCTTATTTCCTAAAACATTTTGCCATAGGATCAAAAACTATACTTATTCCAATATAATAATAGATTTCATCAGGGTTGATATTGTTAAGTTGAGATACAATACAGTTTATTTCACTTACACCACACCAAAACACGATTTCAGCCATATTTTGGCCGTTTTATTCGCTTTTTATCACCGAGGCTCACACATATTATCCAGAAAGTATACTTGAACATAATGATAGTTGACTAAAGAATAATTCAACCAAGTTTCGTCAGGTTTTGAAGCAGTGCAATGTATTTTATCTTCGAATTCATAGAAGTTATGTTTTGCCCAATTATCGCGCCAGTGCAATGTCTCGCCGCTTCTCTGCCCGATTTATCACACTTTTTCGTCGTCAAATGTAGCTAGATTGCAGTATCCAGAAATACTTGATTGTAGAAAAGTTCCAATCGAAAAATTGATAACCTAACTGCCAATCCGTGGCAATAAATGGCCCTATGTGTTGTTTCATAAACATTAATACAAAATATAATGCCCAAAGTAATTTGAAAGTCACCCGCAATCTTCACGAAAACACACGTGGGCTTGTCAGGGAGTGGATTTTTTCACGAATACCAATTTGTGACCACTGTCAGAGTTGCCGTGTTAAAGGACATTGGCAACGAAAATTTTTATTGCCTATATCTTTCAGGCTTACCTACGGAATACTTAATTTCGTATTTTCGCTTGTCTACTGCATTTAGTTCTTGAGAAAATTATGAAAATGTTCGGCAGTTGTCCGCCATTTTGAAAAAATCCTGATATGCTAATTTATGCATGAAACATTTTGTGACGTCATTAGTAGGGTTCCGCAAATATAACAATATAAGATATATCGCATTTAACGCGTTCTAAGAACAATTTGTCAAAAAAATTACAGTATATACGACGAGTTATATTAAATAATTGTGTAACAATTTAGTACCACTTGTCTGCGGATTTTTTTACGGCAGTATTTGAAATATACGCGTATAGATTTGATTCCATTCGAGTATTTTATTCTGCCGCATGTTTCAACACACATATCATATACTCCAAATGAATATATACTTGTTGTGTAGCAGAAATAATCTGTGCTTATTAGCGAAAAGGCTCCACTATGAAATATTATTATTTAAACACATTTTTATACAACAAATATTGAACAAAATGCGACCGGCGATACCTAACATTAGACTTTGCATTGAAAGGTTTCTATACTATAGACTACAGTTTACACTAGCGCTGTCCATTAAATGACATTGGCAACGAATTGTGTATTACCACGAGGGGCAAACTTTGCAGCAAAATACATGGCAGAAACGTTTTAATAAGCATATAACATGTTTCTACCACTGCCATGTTTCTACCACTCCAACTCCGTGTGAAATAAACGCATAAAATGGAAAACCACAAAGAAAATTATTATACAAATATTACATCAATAATTGTCTTTATCTCCTGAATGACTCGCTAGATAAATGCGTAAAAATTGCTCAAATTCCAAAACAATCAAATCGGCTTCCATGTGCTTAAATTTCTCTACAGTGCGTTCACATAACAGTTCCAATTGTTATTGAAAATACAACAGTAACGAAAATAATCACAATATGCATGGTCAAATATATCATATCTGGCTGGCGCAATATAGATTCAAAATATACAAGCATGCATAAAACCCCAAAAATCTAAATAGTTTGAGCTACAGCACTCCTTTTATACTTTCAATACAGTTGGACAGTCTAGTATAATGAAGCGCTATTACACAACAAACTACAAATAACATACATGATTAATTTGTAAGACATAATATATTGTCTTATATATAATCATAACTGATATGTAACTGTTTATATAAACGGCACACCATGATTAATTATATTCTATACTGTAAAGAAACTCGCTACCTTTTTCAGAAAATATTTTCCTATTTTACTTGCTGCCAGAGAACAGTTATATCTGGCTTGTTTCTATAAACTAATTATATGTACTAAATAATGTATATACGACCAATTGACATGTACGACAGGCGAAAGCACTCATATTTGCCGTCAAAACAATACAAGCACAGTCTGCCTATAGGCATATGCTCACAATTTCATATATGAATTGTTTGAAAAAATATTCTTCAATAAACTCTTGAACTTAAATATAAATCTGTTTCAATATAATAGTACTCTTATCCAACAATTCTGCACTAGATTTCCTTTTCAGTATATTTTAAGGCTTGAACCGAGTTTATAATATAACATTTCACCCATCTTTTCTTATGTGTTCGTTTAAAGAGTGTATTCTAACTAAAGAGTGTACTAACTATTCTTTAAACTTTTTGCAGAGTATATGACCATTTATCTTTCTCATTAAATTTGAATTTACACAAAATAATATAGCTTCAATAATACCCAATCATCCTCAAACGTGTCAGACAAATTTTGATTTGATTGGTTTAATTTCCAAATATGTTTCAGTATACAATTTTTAGGTTACATTATAATCTATTGATCTATTTACATATTTGGAAGAAGGACTAAAGAAACCCAGCAGGGCTTTTGCGAGTAGTCCTCCTTTGATAAATTTCTAATATATTGTGTTCATTTTTAATAATTATCAGGTAATATCGTTGTCTTCAGTTCTACTGAATTACGTAACATATAATTTCTACATATAATATCTATAGTATATTTCCTATATATATAGTATATGTTAACATTAATGAAGGTATATTTACATTTTATATTTCCAATATATATTTATATATGATCTTAAATTATCCCGCCTATAATATATTTTAATCATACAAGCATGAGATACTATCTGCTCATTACTTATGTGTCTAACGAAATGTTTCGCATTCTTTTACTTAGCGCTAGCATTGTCATTGATTGAATTTTCTCTATTTTTATTGATTTTAATCATACAAGCATGAGATACTATTTGTCTTGATATAGTAGATATGATTTCATTTGCTTTTTGAATTGTACTTTTGTACATGACTCTGTAGTGCAGAATCGTTGCAAAATCCGCCACGCCTTTCCTTCCCACTCGCTTAATATGGTCTCATCTGATAGTATAGCACTTCCCTAGTTCCCTTGCCTGGTTATGAGAATTTCTGTTCATTATAACGCTCAAAATAACATATTTTAGTTAACACATAACCTTCGCGCAATATAAATCTCTGTTGTTTTGAACGCAACCCTACAAATGACGTCAAAAAGGTCATTGACCCCAAAGATAATTTTTTCAAGATGGCGGCCGATGAGCAAATTTTATCAAACTTTACTTGCATTTTACTGGCAAATAAAAATGTTTCAGAAGAAACGGGTAACATTTTCCTAGTTAGGTGGTCCACTAAGATTAAATAAGCCAATAAAAATTTTCGTTGCCAATGTCCTTTGTTAACGAACAAATGTATTTGTGAAAATATTCTACCCCCCTATCATCAACCGAGGGTGAAGTTGGGAGTTGTTGCCAACTTGCTGTTTTCTTTGCATATGTTTTCTGTTTCTGTCAACAGGTTTTAGAAAAGGATGTTGCTCCTTATTAATCCCAATTCATGTATTTTTCATAAATTGGCACCTTAACCGCGATATTTTAAATAGTTCTATAGTCGCAATCTCTGTTACATTCTGCTGCATTCCGTAACAAAAATGGAAAATACTATATGAGACCATCTTAGCAGAAAGGCTCCTACCAGACACTTATTCAATTACTTTAATAGGGTATGTAGGATTCAGTCCTGCTTCCGGGTTTATTGTATAATTTAGTATTGTAATTTATTGTAATTATGGAACATGCGGGCAGTCGTGCTTTCACTACGTTTGGACTTTGTTTGTCAGTGTGAATTTTTTAAGTTAACACTATCGGACTGCGTTTCTTCCTCTTGTCTGAACTTAAACTCAACGATTTACTTTGCTCCAACAGAGGGAATATCTGTAAGTTATTCTATTTGATATTATGTGATTAGTTAGTGTAGTGTCTTAGTTTGTATGTATTTGTTTTTATTTAGTCGAACCGTATTAAATGATTAAATTTATCTGTATGAGTTCGAAGTTGACCTGAAAATAGAAGCTGTAGAACAAGAAGACGATTTGTTCCTTCAAAAGTTCGAAGATATACCGAAAGTCAACTATACTTTACTCAATGTTTCAAGGATGTTTTCTGCTTAAAATTTGAATTTCTACTCAAAAAAATAGCTGTGAGTTTGGGAGCGGTTACTAAGTAGAACAACATGGCTGCCGTACGGCAATACCTAAGTAGGTGGCTATTGGGAAGAAAACGTAAGATTTTTGAGAACTTAGTGACGACAAGAAGATCAAAGTACTTACTCCTGGAAAGTAATGATTGTTTAACACCTTTTTGGTCGGCTATGTCCGTTGTTTGTGCAATGAAATGTGAGAAGAAAATGAAAAGCCCGAATGAAGAAAGGAACCACTTGTGGTGGGAACATGGATATAAAAACTGGACGGATGCTCAATTTAAGAAAAGATTTTGTGTATCACACGATGCGTTCCAATTTATACTTGATGAAATTGCTGATAATATCAGGAAAAAAACAACTCGTTTTAAAATAAATTTTGTTGACATCTCACTCAATTGAATAATAGTTGAAGGGTTTTTGTAGATGGAAATTATCGAGTGTAAATTCTTATACGTTTATTAGACCTAACCAGGAACAGTTGCGAAAAATGCAACTATAGGTCCCTGGCAGGAATTCAATCTGCGGCCCTGCGATTCCGGTGCAGCGCTCTAACCAACTGAGCTACAGAGTCCAGCTGTCGAGCTCTAACCACAAGTTCATGTATATATATGATGGTAATGCCATGTTAGGTTACGGAGAACTCTAAAGCCTTACGATGTCAGAGAAAGCAAATGTAATCAACACCACACTACTAAAGCCCTTGGAAGAGTATAGGTTAACCAGTAATCCACCAGCCCTTCCCCTGGAAGATCATCCAGAATTTTTATGCGTATCCGAAGAAAGAGTTGCTAAGCAACTATTTAAGCTCAATCCTGCGAAAGCATCTGGCCCCGACGATATTCCCAATTGGTTTCTCCGAGAATATGCATGTATCGTGGCTTATCCAATCAGTAAAATTCTAAATGCATCATTTAGCGAACAGCGCCTTCCAAACATATGGAAACTAGCAAATGTAGTCCCAATAGCAAAGAAAAAAACAGTTCAAAACATCACAAAAGATATTAGACCAATTTCGTTGAACCCGTGTCTGTCAAAAGTAGCCGAAGACTTTGTTGTTTGTGACTACATAAAGCATGCCGTTCTGAAGGTCATTTATCCTAATATATACAGAGTGATTCCAAATTCTTCTACCACCTTGGCTTTGATTAGCATGATCCATAATTGGTTGTGTGGAACAGACGGTTGTGGTTCTACTGTAAGAACTGTCTTGTTTGACTATAGGAAAGCATTCGATCTTATTGATCACAGTATTCTTACAAATAAGTTGGATCTATTAGACTTACCACGAAGTAGAACTAACTGGATCATCGATTTCTTATCAGACCGGTTTCAAAGGGTAAAACTGGCAGATGGCTGCTTTTCTGTATGGGGACCGGTCCCCTCAGGTGTCCCCCAGGGAACCAAACTTGGCCCTTGGTTATTTTTACTAATGATAAACGAGCTGGAAATTGGCGAATCAAATTTTTGGAAGTTCGTCGATGACACGACTGCCTCTGAAGTTGTACCTAAAGGCAAAGCAAGTAACATCCAAACGATTACCGATAATGTGCGAGATGGTCTATTGCCAACCGTCTACAGCTTAACAACGAGAAATGTAAAGAACTTCAAATATCATTCGCTAGGAATCAGCAACAATTTGAGCCAAATTATTATTGATGACATAGCACTTGAAGTCGTTAACAATGCCAAGCTGCTGGGACTGACGATAAGCAATAATTAATTAATATTTAACTTGGAACGCACACATGGACGAAGTGTTGAAAAAAGCATCGAAGAGAGTATATTTCCTTGTACAGCTTAAAAGAGCCCGAGTGCCCCAATTGGACTTAGTGTTATTCTATACAATATGTATTAAATCGGTTATGGATTATACCATCCCAGTTTTCTACCACTCCTTACCTCAGTATCTAAAAGACGAACTTGAACGTATCCAAAAGAGAGCAATGGCTATTATCTACCCTGACTTAACCTACACCCTTGCCTTAAGTACTTTAAACTATAAACTGCTTGCTGATCACCACGAAGATTTGTGCCACAAATTATTTAAGACAATTTTATTAAATCCGTCACACAAACTTTACGGCCTGTTACCACCACGATATCAGGCCAAGTACAATCTTAGACATGAAAGAACATTTGTTCTTCCTCGCATGCGTACAGACCGTGTAAAGAAATCTTTTATATTTTAGATGTATATATGTATATTTTACCTTATTCTAGCTAAAGACATTGTAAAATACGTAATTCAGTCCTTTGACTGCGATGTATTCCATTAAATAATGTATCTATATCTATATCTATCTACTTTGTTCGACTTGTATGAATCCAAGACGTTTTTTCGATGACTTGTTCGTCCAGGCAATTAAATCATCTTCGAAAAATCGTCTTAACAGACGGACAGAGTGTCGGACAAATTTAGATGATTTGTTCGTCTGAAGCGAGCGAGCAACATCGCATATAAAAGTCGAAGCAAAACAAGAAACTCAGTTGTAAGTTCGCGAAAAACCGAAGAATCAACTCATAGCGGTATGGCAATCGCTACAGCAAAGAAGGCAGAGTTAAAAGCTGAGGCAGCCGCTTTAAACGAGCATCAACCCCTAGAAGAAGAGGAGCTTCGACTGAAACATGAAGAGTTAGCTCAACAGCAGCGTCAAGAAGAGAGACTGCGTCTTAAACAGAGAAAGCATCAGCTACAATTACAAACAGAAATTGCAAAGGCCGAAGTGGAAGAGAGAGTTTACACTATGGCCGAATCAGAAGAAAATTATTACCAGCTACCATCGCAGCCGCTTCAACCGCCACAACTTCCAACTGATGAACATCCACACCCTTCACGCGTTAGTAACAATACACACCAGGATCTCCGACAACAGACAAAGTCAACTGGGCAAAAATTAAGGTCTGTAGAAGTTGGACACTCGGAAATTCTAAAGGGCAGAAGTCCAGATGATTCAGAATTAGCAGAAAATTTCCTGCACGACAGGTTGGATATGCAACGACAACAACAACACCAAAATCAAGAAATGTTCCAAATGCAACAATCCAGGGACTTTCATTTACAACAACTCCTGAATCAACATCGGCAATCGGCTCTGTCTATGACATTGTGATCCTGTTGACTACTGCCATTTTATACGATCATTTGAAACCCTCATCGAAGCGAAGATGCCATCTAGTAGTTCAAGGCTGTATTACTTAGTCCAGTATACTTCTGGTGATGTGCAGGAGCTAATGTGAAGCTGTTTGTCCATGAACGCCGAAGAAGGATACCAAGTTGCAAGGAAGCTCTTGAAGCAACGGTATGGTCAAGCCTACAGAATAGCCACAGCCTGTTTGGATCGAGTCACAAAGGTACCACAAATCAAGTCTGAAGATGGAGAAGCGCTCCAAAAGTTCTCTGTATTGCTTACGAGTTGCAAGTTTACCCTAAAGGAAATTGGTTATCTCAGCAAACTTGATAATCCGGACAGCTTGCAGAGTGTGATCAGTAGACTACCCTATTCGCTGAGGCAGAGATGGCTGACGTAGCAGATGATATAACCAGCAATAAGATGAGAGAGATAACGTTTGAGGACATAGAGAAATTCGTGGAAGTGAAGGCCATGGCTTTAACTCATCCCATATTTGGCAAAATGAACAGTGAGTCCAAGAACAAGTTAACACAAGATCCTAAGGGACTGAGAAGTAGATATGCCTTTGGAGTGAATGGTAGCGAGAAGGATGTTCGCCGTAACTTCGGGAACACAGAGCCTACAGCAGGTAGAATGGAACTGAGATCCTATTACAACAACTGTCCAATGTGCAATGGTACCCACCTTTTGTCTCGATGTGACGTGTTTAAGAGGGAAACCATTGCAAACAGATTAAAGTTAGTGCGCAAAAAAGGCTTATGCAACAATTGCCTTTTCCATGGTCATATTGCTAGATCGTGCCCGAAAGAAAGATTTTGTAAAGTATCTGGTTGTCAAGCCAAACATTAAAGTTTTTACATCCAAGAAATGTGGATCGGCACGATGAGAAACCTCTCGATGAAGAGTCCACTGAAGCAAATGGTAAAGAAGCAAACCAGACGGAAATTACCGGTGCACAAAATGGTTATGTCAATGCCAATAATAGTAGGTGTGACATCATTGGGGCAGGTGTGACTTCAACCGATTTAGCGATAGTACCCGTCAAAGTCAAGTGCAGAAATTCTGATAAGACGATCCTGACGTACGCTTTCTTAGACGCTGGATCAAATACGACCTTTTGTACGCACGAGTTGCTGAAACAGCTTGGTGCAAAAGGAGAGAAAACTACCCTCTCGCTTACTACCATACAAAACGAGAACAGCCCAACCGAATGTTGTGTAGTCATCATTGAAGTATTCGATTTAGAAGAAAATAATATTGTCTATCTTCCTTCTACCTCGAAGTTGCCAGTCGATGAATCCAGTATTCCCAAACAAGCAGATGTAGACAGATGGTCGCATCTGAAGGATACCCAGATAACAACAATTGACGCTCGTATTGGCCTCCTTATGGGCTACCGCTTGGAAGGAATTCACAGACATGTTGCTCGACCAATTATATTCGAAGTGATTACACGTACGCAGTTTGAGAAGTTTTGTAATGTTGAATTCAACGACTCCACATTCGATAGCAAGCTTGCAATGTCTATAGAGGATTCTCGCGCAGTGAATATCATGGAAAACTCTATCCGACTCCACAACGGACACTATGACATAGCCTTACCTTGGAAAAACGTTCCTCCTCACCGACCAAACAGTCAACCTCTGGCTGAACATCGCCTAAAACTCCTAAAGAAAAGACTTGTGAAGGATTCTGACCTATTTTCAAAGCATGCTAAATTCATGGATAAACGCGTCAACAAGGGGTTTGCTCGAAGGGTGCCAACTAATTCACTTGACCAATCAGATGGAAAGTTGTGGTACTTGCCTCATCATCCAGTTTTCAGTCAGAGTAAACCAGATAAACCGGACACGGTTAGACGCAATTTTTACGTGGATAACTGCCTCAAGTCTGTTGGAGACAATAATGAAGCAACAGTTCTGGCCAGCGATCTTCGTGAACTCCTTGCCAAAGGTGGATTTCGTTTGACTAAGTGGGTGTCTAATTAATCAAACGTTGTCGCGTCATTGCCCGAATCGAAAAGAGCCTCAGCTAAAGATCTCTGTTTTGACAAGCCATCCATTGAACGAGCTCTTGGGGTCCCCTGGACATTGGCTGCGATGAGTTTGGATTCAGGATCAAGGTTAAAGATAACCCTCCAACCAGAAGAGGAATCCTTTCAGTTCGGTATATGATCCTCTCGGATTCGTATGTCCATTTGTGTTACCTGCGAAGATTATTATGCAAGATCTTTGTCGGAAGAATCTCGGCTGGGATGACCCTATCCAATATGAGCACCTCGTTCGTTGGAAGAACTGGCAAGAAGAAATACCCAAAATTGAACAACTTCGTGTACCCCGATGTTTCAAGCATCCAGAGTTCGGTGAAGTTGCCTCAAGTCAGTTGCATCATTTTTCGGACGCTTCGCAACATGGATACGGTGCTGTTAGCTATCTGCGATTAACAAACCAGAACACCCAAATCCACTGCTCATTCATGATGGGTAAAGCAAGGTTAGCACCACTGAAAGAGACAACGATCCCTCGTTTGGAATTATCCACAGCCGTAGTCGCAACAAGGCTGGACAAAATGATTTCAAAAGATTCACAATTTCACATTCATGGTCTACAGACTTTAGCCTTATGAATAATGCATGCTTTGCACTTAGCTATTTATACTAATGGGGTAGGTGTAAAATTATGACCTAATTTCTAGAACTAGAACTATGACATAATTTCTGATGCAATATGGTAATACAGTATCAGTAAGCAAATTTATCGACAGCCAATGACTAAGCTTAATCGTGTCTATAGGCTCTAAATTTATGATATACATGCATATATAATGTATCTTCTGACTCTTCATAAAACTAGAGTATGTGCGTTCGACGAAGGAGAACGCTTCCTAATCGTGATGTCACAGCTGAATGTTATGTCGTTTTGAGATTTAGTGCTGCGTCTTAATTTCCATGTGCTTTCCATATTTTGCGAAAATAGAAGGCTGTTGTTTCAGGGTTCTCCTGCGGTTTATTGTGAAGGTAAGTAGAGTTGTATACATTATTTTTACCTTGAAGTATTACATATGATTAAAGATACTTACCAAGTGTTACATATGATTAAAGATACTTATCAAAGCATCAAGAATTTATCTTGTGGTGTTTTAACAATTAGAAATCCGCCATTTAAATTCGCTAGCAAACCGCATGCTTTTTGTCAGCTGGAGTTCACAGCAGATTTAACTTCGCTCTGGTGAAGGATTTGGACACACAAGTCCCGCATATCCTCTGTGGTCAATAAATGTTGAAGAAGTAGATGTTATTACGCATTTGAAGTTGCAGAATTATGTTGAAAAATACGAGTTTCCAAGCATGACAAATGAATACACAAATCCTAGTTATTTGGCTGGGTTGTTGCCTTTGGGGAAAAAGACCATGTCTACAAATCCCAGTTATTTGGCTGGGTTGCCTTTGGGCAAAAAGACCAGGTCTATAGTAGGTGGTCATACCAATAAATACACAAATCCCAGTTATTTTGTTGAAACAATGAACCTAGTCAGTAAAATTAGGCAAGCAGAGCGAAGTTATACTGATCATGACTTCAGCTTTAATTTTCATGAACATCCCTCGCCATGTTTGATTACCAAAAATGCCACATGTGGTACCAATGAAGCTTCTGGTGCTTTGATAAATTACTCAGTTAGAACCTTAGTCAGAAGAGACAAGTCCTATGTCTAAATTATGTGGTGGTATGTACTCAGCAAATAATAACAGCAATATTCCTTGCAATGTTTTGGAGAACCTCCCGTTCACGGAGGTAAAACGTTTACTAAACCTCCCTTGGTTTGAGAGTCATTTAATCACTAATTTCCCTCAAAGTGTGCGTTTACTTATAATTAAACAGAAGTATTCTGAGCTTGTAGAACTTATGGGCTACAATGGTGGCTACTCTGCCTCCTTCACTGGAATGTATAATATGCATATGTATATACATATTCCTTTAATTAGTAATCAAAATGTTTTTATACAGTGTCCCAATATCGTTACAAAATGAAATAAACAAGCATTGTAAAACAAGTTTTTAAAGCTGAACTACCCTGGGGATGGGTACAAGTACAATGGCCGTTTTCGAGGCCGTTTTGAGGCTAAGTATAAAGTTTGGAAGCCCCATCATACATATATCTTCATCTTGGGGTTGATCAGTGTTGGCTGCGACGTGGATAATAAAGTCTTGGTTGCTGAGTAACACGCAAGCCTATAAAAGAGTAAAATGCTTCTCAATGTTTCGAGCAAAGTACTAATTCTCCATGACAAAGGGCATTTGCTCCAAATGTTGCAAAGCATTTTACCCTTTTATATGCTTGCATGTTACTCAACAACCAAGATCCTATCATACATAATTATGTAAAATGGTTACCTTCTAGGAATTGAAAGACCTTGAATTGAATTGCCTTGCCAACGATGAATAAGGGAGCTGTTTCCTTATCTAATGCACAAAGACATATCACAAAACGATACTGGCTAAATCCTCGGAGTCCCATACCTCGGAAAGTTGCCAAAATTGATTCCTTAATTGTTAAAAGGTTGTTTCTACTCACAATAAAGATGATTCAGGTATATGAAGTGATGAGAATGGAGGTCTAATGAAATTGTTTGTGGCCAAATAAATGTGTCTTTTATCCAGTATCATTTCATATTCACTCGTCATATAACTGAAACTGCTTGTATTTTAGATATAGTTGAAGTCCTCTAACACAGTGATAAAGAAGAAGAAAGCTCAGAAAAAGTAAACATTATATTTTAGTTAAACAGCGTAAATTGTTGCGTTAATTTGCGTTATTGTGAGCTATATTCTTTTCCTTTGTAGGAGAGTGAAAAAACAAGTGAAACATGGTGTGACCATATCATTATTCAAGCAGTAGCAAATGCTTTAAGCTGCACTATTCATATTAGTGATTCCAGTCCAAATGCTAATGCAACCATTGTAAACCCAATTAGTTCACACCAGAGGCAAAATATTGTATTTCTAGGTTATATAAACGATGTACATTATGTTTCCACTTTACCAAATACAAGTTCGGGTAATCTAAGGAAGCTGTTAATGCAAAAAAGGCTTCGGCTTGACAAAGTGGCAGAGCAAAATGAAACAAAGGCTAGTGAAACTGTACAAAGTGTCACTCAATCTAAATATCTGAATGAATTTGATTCTGTGAAAAACGGACCACTGCATGATCAATCTTGGGCAAAATGTAACATGAAACAATTTCATAAGTTTGCACAATATTCCATATTCCAGTGCACAGTTTGTCAAGAGGCATGGCCAATCACCAGTAAACCAAAATCCCCTGGCAGCTATTTCTGCTCTCGCTTGTCTAGGGATAAAAACACACCAAAAAAATTATCTGATGCAAACAGCATGATTCCAGGACCAGTAAATTCTCATTGCTCGAGCTCTGCCAATAATGAGGGTTTACATCAAACCAGGTGGGCAAATGGGGTATTCAGGGCATTGCATTAATTTGCCTCAACATGTTGAAAAGCTTGCATCAATTTTGCCAAGATATCCCAGGGACCTGTCTATTATTGTAGTTAAGATGAAGGGTAAAGATAACACATTTAAGGATTTTAGGTCAGAAGAGAAAAAGTACATGATGCATTGCTATGGCTTTTGAGAAATAATCCACATTATAGTAATGTGACCATCAATCAACATGCCTTAGAATCACTCCCGATTGATGGTGTTCCATCTGATATGACAGTCGAGTCTGAAAATTATATCTTGTCAGACGAAATTATGTTGCCTGACTTAGGCCCTTCCAGTGAGAACATTGAAGACGAAGTCTACAATGAGACAACAGAAACGAGTAGCTTTATGCCAGCCTGTGAAAAACAGAAAAGAGAAGTAGATGCAATAAAAGAGCAATTATTTCCAAATGAGCCAATGAACTGGAGCCAATGAACTGGCCCAGTGTTGATAACTTGCCTATAAATGAATATCAGACATCATTTCTAGCTACATTGGCATTTCCTACATTATTTCCCATAGGTAAAGGGGATCCAACAAATCCATCACTTTTAAAGGACATTCCCTTAGGCGAGAAAGTATGTTTAAAGGACATTCCCTTAGGTGAGAAAGTAAAGCATTAAATTTGCTGAGCAGATTAATGGCAAATGGATTTTCCGATTTGCTAGTCATCCTAGGTTTTGTTATTGGGCATTTAATATGATACAGAGAAAACGAACCTTGCAACAAAGTGGAATGCTTCTTAAGCAAAATCCAGGTGAAGCTCACTTGACAATAGATGAACTGAATGAAATGGCAGCAGGTGATAACATATATATGTAGCAAATATTGCTGGCTCGAATGCTTACTGGTATAAGGTGAGAGAAGATCTCAAAGCCATTGTAACAACTGTTGGGACTCCTACATTTTTCTTGGCTGATATGCATTGGCCAGAGTTGCATAGGCTATTAGGAAATGAAAATGGTACAAGTGAAGAAAAGCGACACATTTAGTGGATTGAGTTTTGACACAGAGTAGAAAGCTTTATAAAATACTGGTTGTACAAAACACTTCATGCCAAGTGGCACTGGTATAGATTTCAATACCAGGCAAGAGGAAGCATACATTGCCATGGCATTGCTAAACTAAACTGACCCTGGTTTGTGTGATCTCACCAAGACTGCACTTAAAGGATTCTTAGCTCACAAATACAAAGATGAGAACAAAGATAAAAACACATCTGAGCTGGACAATGATATTATTGTTGGTAACAAAGCTGCTGAAACAGCTTGTAAGTATGTTGACTGGTTGCTTTCCACAGTTAACCCAAATCTACCAGACAATGCTTTATGGATAAGACCAAGAATTCATCCATGTAAAAAGCATTATCAGGACATTGCAGATTGTGATATGCATGATGATTTTTGTGATCTGTTAAATATGGTTCAGCGCCATACACGTTGTAGTACTAGCTATGGCTTAAGAAAAAAGACTACGGATTCTGAACCAAAATGTAGATTCAATTTTCCAATGGATACATGCTCTAAGACAAGGTTAGACTTTGAAGAAGTTCATACTAAAGGTAATGAGCCACAATATAAGGCAAGAATTGTCACCAGAAGAAATTATTCTCGGCTGAATATCAACCAGCAGCTCCAACTACAAGGTTGGAGAGCCAATTGTGACATACAAGTAGTTATCGGCACTATGCTTGTGTTGAGTACCTCGCCAAGTATGCTGCTAAGGGTGAACCACCTATGCTTAAAGCAGCATTCAACAGAATCATGAATAATGCTCCAAGCAATGGTAATCCTCACAAAGCTATTAAAAAAGTTATGAAAACTATTGGTGAAAGAGATTATACTGCACAAGAAACAATGCACCATTTGCTCTCACTAAAGCTTCACAGCTCTAGCTTCAGAGTAATACCAGTTAGTTTAACTGGCTCTCGTATAATTAACACATCAACTGCAGAAGCTGACGTTTGCTCAACAATTCTCTTCTTGATGTCTATGCTAATCGTGCACAATGCCATAGTGCAATTGTTACATCCAAATTAAATTTTGTTCAGTTTGCAACACAGTTTAAGGTTGTGAATAATAAGCTAACCAGACTTCCAGATGATGTTATTCCTAGAATTTTTCCAAACTATTGATGCAATCCAAGAGGGCCAAATTTTCCTCAGTATTGCAAATATCAGTTGTTAAGATACAAGCCTTGGAAAATAACACAAGAAAATGCTTGGGATGAAGAATCATCAGATGAAAACATGATAAATAAATGGCAAGAATTTCTTCAGACAGCATATGCAAAGGAAAATGTCCCTGACTGGTTTGACAAACTTCAATCAGTTGTTCAAAAGCAACAAGAATCAGAAAATCTGATTGTTGATGAACAGCCTGAAAATACTCGTGAAGAGTGGATGATCGTATCTGATTTACATATGCCCTTCTCTGATTCTTGCCCAACAAATGTAGAAATTGCTTATGAATGGAACAGTGATAGGGCTAATTATTGCAAGCAACAAATTGGTGAAATTCCAATGTGGATAAAAAATATGAGAGAGGGGAGTGATCAATTCTTACATCAAAACAAGAAAACATAGATGTTGATACCTTCAGTGAAATGCAAGAACTTGCATACAACATTGTCAGGTCTCACTTTAATGACATATCTTCAAATAGAACGCCACTTGTACTCATTATTAATGGAGTAGCAGTAAGATATTGTCTATGTCGGACTTTGAACTGCAGCACGATTTTAGCGAATCTCAAAAACGTTTTTCTCAAAGGTGCTGCAGTTTTTTCCAAAGATTTTTTATTTTGAAATAGTAGATAGACACCCTTTTAAAAATAAGCAAACTAGAACGTGGCTGGAAAATAAAATGGGACCAAAGTTCCTGGGTTTTGCATAAATTAACTAATCAATTTCCCGCCATATTTGCATACACGGCAACAGATAATCCCTTCTTGGGTAAAAAGTTCGAGCACTCAGGCATCATTAAAACTCAAAATCTAATATTTGCTATAAGAAAAATCTGTTTATTTTCTTTTGAGCTCGGTTACAAAGATTTGAGGACAAAGAGTTCACTATAAATAAACACTTCTCGGAGATCTTCCCGTGAACGTGAATTTCACCGAATTCTATCAATTAAAGGATTGCATTTGTAATTGTTGTTTGTTCTTACCATTTGTCATTTCCAAAATGTATTCCTTCTACAAGATACTGTAGAATAGGTCAGAATATTTCGGATGAGTTTCCTTTGGTATATGTTTTCTATCATTTATTGTAAAAAAAATTTGCATAATTAAAAGTACAAGTTTCAAGACACATTTACCGCCGCCAAACTTTCACGCAATATTTTCATTAGGGGCTGTATAATGGACGTTCAGTGGGCGATAACACAGCCACAAGGATTCCATTTAGTTAAACATGGTCATGGATTTGAATACATTACATGAGAGCGACTGTATATTGTTTCAAAGTATACAGTGCTCGCAAGGTAAAACCCCCGTGGAGTGACGTCAGATTTTTAAATATAGCAAGTGAAAACTTGTTTTACTCAGCCGGTGCTCATATCATTTGTCACTTGCAATCGTTTGGCTCGCTGGATTCTGCTTGTGGTCCAGCTGGAAAAAGCACGACTATTTTACCTTTGAGACGATGTGATCGTGACATGACGTTTCATTTAAACAATCTTGGTGTAAGTTTAAAGTGCAATGTAGAACAGCAAACCACAATTTCAGAAGTGCAGTTAATTCTCAATCGCTCGGGCTTTGAACAATTGCTAGTGGAACAAGTTGGAACAATGACCATCTGCCCAAAACATAGGAGAGATTTTACCCTCGACTGGCCAGGAAGGAAAAACCCATCCCAACTACAAAGGTCAGCGAAAGCAAATGAAAACCTTTCGACGAGTCAATGCCTGTATGTCTGACGAAATATTTGCCATTCATAAAGTGTCTGTACCAATTGGTTCTGGTAAGTGTGCTGCGTGTCTCAGTTTTTCTCGCTCTGTATAGTTAGCATTATAATTAATTAGAACATTTTTGTGTCACTCTGGCTAAACATGCCCGGGATTTTGCTGCAAGGGTTTGATGATGGTTTTGAACAACAAACTGGTTATATACATTCATTCAAATTAAACCTTTATACGCGAGGTCGGCATAACAGATGAAGTAAACACTGAAGACTCTTGCCAGGTAATTACTCTACTGTGCATGAAATTGTATGGTTTGTAATGGGGTCAATATGCATACAATCTGACATATCTTGAGACATGAACGACAACGAGCGTCTAAATGCTGTGTTCCATATGGGTTTTTTTTCGGATTAGCTTTTGAGTTTTGGCATACGTACTTCTTAACAATTTTTTTGATGAGGCGTATTATTTCTTACATTAAATCACAGTGATGAATTGACAAATTGTACTACTGTGTATTTATAAAATACGATTGACATGTTTACGCATTAGTTTAAAATATTTTTAAATATATATTTTTACGTTTAGTTGTCACACGTTTGTTCGGTGTTGTTCAAGAATTATTATATAAACTTTGGGTCTTTAGAAAAATGAATAGTTTGCCTATCTGATCTATGGTGACCCACGAGTGCCATTGAAATTTTTGACTTTGTTTTTTATGAATATATTTTATTCTAGTTTTTTAATTAAAATATTTATTTTTTTCTAAAATTATTTTTTATAAATATTTCAAAAAAACATTTAAAAAATTCGCCGTGGCCCAGGAGTGCCAAGTGCCAATTACTGCTGTTCATACAATAATTAGATCGCAGGCACACTCAAAGCCTAAGTTGTTGTATTTAATGAACAAAACATTGAAATCGATCTACAAGTGAAAATGTCAAAGAGAAAACATACCAAGCAGTCTAACAAATGGAAGGATTTTTATGCTAAGGTATCGGGGAAGAGAACAGGAAAGAATCGCGGATCTAAAAATGCTGTTCCTACGTGCTTACAGTTCAACGCTTATCAGCCGAAGTTGAAGGCAAATGTCAAAAAAGTATTCCCGTATTGGAGCATTAACTATGGTACCATTTCGCAGGAACTTTCGATGGAAAACGTAAAGAAAGCATGTACATTGCATTTTAAAATTTCTAAGCACATGGAGTGTGATTTATTGGCTGGCGAAAGAGGGCCATCGTAAACCAACCTCCAACAAATTACAAATTGGAAACTGCTGCATGTGCGATTCATTGAAAGCAGCAGCGAAGAGGTAGAGAGCATCAATATATTTGATTGTGAATCCGAGCCCTCATCCACAGGTCCAGCCTCGTCCAGCCACAAGTCTCCTGTAAAGAGCTGGGAGCAAATGGCCCCAATACGATCTTTTGCTATGTCAGCATGCAAGTCGAGAATTCCTGCATCAGTACCACTCAGTGCAATGGTGAATTTGGGGAAATTTATTCCACCCAAGGCGAGTAGAGGCTTGGTGACCGTGCAGCTAGAAGAGTTTTCTGTGGATGAAAAGAAATGGCTAGATCCCTTTAATGTGCGATGGTCTTTAAAAAGCGAGAAATTTGCAAGTGGGGGATTCAGAGATGCATTCAAGTGTGGTGTGCTGCATTGTCTGGACTCAAAGGTAAATTTGTCTTGAAGAAGTTGCAGGAGGATAAAGTGCAAGGTATCATAAAGAATTTTGGAACACTGGAAATTCATACCAGAAAAGTTGTCCAAATGCATGCTTTGGCAAGGCATTTTACGATATGCTTGAGCAATGAAATTCCCCCAGATTTTGGTGCTTCATTCTTATACAACAAACTTTACTATGGTAAACTTGATGAGCAGTGCATAACCTTTGAACAATACCTTGATGGTAGTTTCCATAAATACATCAACAACACAGGCGAGATTCTTGTGTCAGATGGCAGTGTCAGATGTTTTCACATTACATATATAAAGTCAGGAAAACGACTCATGGTTCTAGATATTCAAGGAGCTGGCTACTCACTATGTGATCCAGAGATTGCAAGTGCAGATTTGGTTGATGATGATGCAAATATTTTATTATGCAATGGCAACTTGCAGGGTTTCCACTTCTGCAGTACGTAATTTCCCGTTTTGATCATAATTTTTCCTTATTTTAATCAAAATTTCCTTCAACAATTCCTTCAAATTTCCTTCTGGCCACAATACCTTAATACCACTATGTTTAACCTTATTCCATGTTAAAGCACAATATGTCAACTGCATAAGTTTATAACCTGGCATGTAAACAATAAAATTGGTGATTTGGTGGACTGAAAGAAAACACTCATAGAAAGTGTTACAACATTATTGACTGTCGCGTATTTGCAAAACAAAAACTGAACAAGTATTTTAATAACAAATAGTTAAGTTAACACATTAATATAAACCTGTTCAACAACAGTTGCAGCAGGCAACAACTACTCAATGTTCTTACAAAATTCTGTTCTCAAATTATGAACTTCATCAGCAGTAGCATTTGCTTTCATATTAGACATTAAGTCTAACATATGTTCAGTACGCAAGGATGCTGCAGAACAACCAGCATTTTTCATCCCAATCTTGCTCTGTAAAAGAGGAACCTATGACTCACATGAAAGGCGGTTTCTGGAGTCTGATTTGACTTGCTTCAGGAGACTAAACAATCTTTCAACAGTAACGTTTGAGAAAGGGAAGGAAGCCATTAAACCAAGAAAAGTGATAAGCTGAGGATACTTTGGATCACCAGATGGTAACGTAACAGATTTCACTTTCAACCAGTATTCTTCCCAGCTTAAAGTTGCATCCAAGCCATCCTCAAAGGGGTGTTGCCTCCATTGATAGTCCAATTCGTTGATGTCTACCATATCTTTTAAATATGGCAATTTAATTGAGATGGAATAAAGTGATGGTGGCTTTAAATTGAATGCATTTTCAGGTAAGGTACACTCCACAATATCCAGAATTTCTTGTTCAAGATCAAATCGTTGCTTGACTTGAATGATACCTTCAATCAAGAAGCTTCTGCAATCATGCTTGAATCTCTTAACATCATCTGGACAAGCACCAACTTCAATTTCTCGCAAACTTTGTGATGCCATCACTCCCAGGTACAATTGGTCAAGTGGAACATATTTCTCAATCTTTTGAGGATCAATTTCTTTAGCATGTGTAGCTTTTACATATTCCACAGCCATAAAATCACTGGCCATTCCCTTGATGAGCTTCTCCACTTGTCCTCTTAAACTCTGTAGAAGTGGTCTTTCACATTGAAATAACTTATTAAAGTCATTGAATCGCTCTAATTGGTAGGCCAAGAACTCCAAGTAGGCTCTAGTGAAATTGTTAAATAGCGAGCTTTTGATGTGATCATGAGAATGAGTAGGATCTTCTGTACAAACCAGAACAAAATAGTGCTTCAGTGCATTGTATTGTTCCAGAATTCTATTTACACATAGTCCTAATGATAACCATCTTGTTTGGCCAGGACTAAGAAGCTTGTGAGGCTCCACTTCAAAAAATGCTTGAAACTCTTTAAAGGTATCTTGCCTTTTACATGATCTGCTAAAATGGGCATAGATATCACGACAGAGGTCTTCGAGACTCTTAGGAAGCTTTAGTGCAGCATAGGATGAGGTGAGATGAATTAAATGACATCAACATTTAACAACATGTACGTGCCTGACATCTGACTTCAGCAACTGGGAGACAGAGTTGTGGGCACCAAACATAACATTAGTTGTATCCGATGAATATCCTATGATATTTTCCATTGGGATGTTGAGGCTTTGGAATGTTCCCTTGAAAGATGCGTATATTCCCTCAGCTGTTGAATTCTCTACTTCTACCATATCCAGAAGAATCTGCTTCGATTGAAAGCACTCTGTATCAAAGTAACAGGCCATAATAGCAAGTTGCTTTCTTGTTGAAACATCAGTTGTTTCATCAATAATGGTGCTGAATCTTTGCAAACGAAGACGTTTTATTGCCTCACGGATGTAATCAAAACCAAGCACTTGCCGGATAATATTTGTTGCTTTCTGTTTTCTTAATCTCACAAGTGAAAGAGGTTTATCGTTGGGGAATAGACTCTTTAGAAGCTCCATAAAATTTTCTACTAAAGATATAGGAAGATTGTGTTCTGCTATGAAAGCACATATTCTAACTTGCATAACTTTACTTTCGTTTTCAAACGTATTACGTTTGAACATATTGGGGAGATTATGGCTACCTTTTCGCCAACTGTATTTTGTTTCGATGCTTTGTAGATCCCATGTGTCTCTGAATACCAGTCTTGGTACAATTGATTTCCATTTCGTAAACCTTGCAGTACGGTTTCGCTCCATCTGGCCCTCTGCGTTTTTGTAACCATTCTTTAAAATCTTTCACTTCCAACCAGCTATCAATAAATTTATCCTTTTTACGCTTGCTAAGTTTGCTTTTCTTCGAAGTAGTTTCCCCGACATCGGATGAATCGGAAAGATCGGAAATGTCTGTGTCCGAATCATCCATGTTCTCTTGCCATGTTTTTGAACTTTTAACTGTTTGGCATGCCTCCTCCGTAAGAAAGGGCCTGCGGAGGAGGCAAGACTGGGTAAGAATTAGTATAGTTTCCACCCACTTTCAGGTTCCAACTTCCAATAACTGAATATTAAGAATATTTATGTAGAGGGGTGTCCGGGTGTGTGTCTAAAATAAGTTATTTTACAATCCATGTTCTTTAACCCGCTGATAATACATATTGAGCATGCATAATTGACATAATAGACTATATAACTTATAATTTATTGGTTCTACATCACTGAGCATGAAATTTCTTTCTATTTTCCTTTAAAATCCGAAATTTCCTTCATATTTCCTTCCATTTTGTATTTCCTTTTTTTTTCCTTTTTTTTTCCTTAAAAAGGAAAAAATCCTTCGAAGTGGAAACCCTGGCAACTTGTCAAGTGATGCAATCGATTTCATTTGTTGCACAACATGCTTGCAACAAGTTCTGTTAACTCCTTTGTTTGCATGAAAAGTGAGGTAAAGTTTGTCGGATAATAAGGATTTGTTAACATTTCTTGTGCAGCTGTACATTATACAATGCCAAATGCACATTATTCAAATTTTTAAAATTTTGAAAGTCTTACACTACAAAATATTTACAGTTATCAATAAAATGAACTATAAATTATGTACTATACAGTTACAATACTACTTAAAAACTTTAATGTTGAGATGTCCAATGCACTAGCTATTGAGCTATATACAGTATAAAGTATTTCAGTTGCATTGGTAATATTCTGAGAGTTCATAATTTCAACTACAGTCTG
This sequence comes from Trachythela sp. YZ-2020, assembly GCA_016169945.1. Taxonomy (NCBI): domain Eukaryota; kingdom Metazoa; phylum Cnidaria; class Anthozoa; order Malacalcyonacea; family Clavulariidae; genus Trachythela; species Trachythela sp. YZ-2020. The sequence continues at coordinate 9,390,786 of JADLSH010000395.1, read as the reverse complement.
TCAATTCTTTCAGCATGCATTGTGAGGATATTACACAGAGAAACTCACATGTTGCCCTTAATCCGTTAATGAGTTACAAAACTCTGGTTAAATCAATATTTGCTTTCAAATATAGGTATGCATTAACTGCTTCTGCTGGTTCTATAGCATGAACATTGGGAACGTGACGTTCACATTCATGGCGGAAATTTTCAGTTAGATAGTCATCAGTTTCTTGTAAAACATCTGAAAGCTCTGCCACCTCTTGAAGTTGTTCCTCAGTAATAGGTTGACCATGTTTATCACCACCATATTTATCCGCAAAATTGTAGATGCGTTCTGGAACACCCACTGGCAATTATTTGTCCCTTTTATACCGACTACGGTGGTTATTCCAAATCGATGTACGGAAAGTGTCTTAATTCTTTTTGCAGGACAGGAATATAAACAAAAGCCAACATATTTCTTAAAAATACACAACTTGGGTAAGTACTTCATCTTGTAGGATGTTGTGGATCCACAGTATACAATCAATAATAAACACTATCAATTATTCCTAAACCCTAATTATTCCATCATACTATATCCTACAAGATGAAGTACCTAGGAGTTGATTGTTGAAACATGTATTTATGAACAGCAGTATGTCAATACTCAACTTGTGGTGTGTATTTTAGAGAAAATGACTACAAACCAAATGATATTGTTAATACCGTGATTAATAATATTAGGTCGGATTAGTTATTTATTGAAATGGATGCAAAGATATCTAAATTTTGGTATTTTTCCATTACTTACCTGTGACTGGCATCATCACGGTCATATTGTCCATCTTCTACAAGGCTATCAAGTTGACGTTTGAAATATCTCTCCATTCTTCTCCCTCCACCATCGTTCTATCTTATTTTGTGTGGAAGGGCCATACATCACACTATCACTTGCATCTTCTAAATCTCCTTGCTGACTTCGCAGATAAGTATGCATGGTTGCCAAAACAATTGTCTCTGTACCCTTGTCAACTCTGATCCGGGAAGGCAAAACTAAATCACAAAAGAATTATTTACATTACTTTATTTTACTGAAATTACAAATTCAGTCTGAATAACTGTAATTGAGGTGGGTCAGGGGCTTCTGAATGTGCTTTGGAAATTTGGGTATTAAATAAACAATATATTTAAATTTTGTGAATTTCTGGTATACTGTCTGTAGAGTACTGGTATTTAGTAAAAGAAAGTTGGAGCATATATTTATGGTATTTAATTTGGTATATTATATATCCCCCCTGGCCACCCCCATTTAATACCTTTACTGGAGACGAAGTATTCCAAGTAAAAACGATCAATAATCTTCGGACAACTATTTGTTGTCCAGATTTTTAAAAACATTATTTTGCCACTGTACATATCTTGACCACCATATATGCTTAGAGGGAATGTAGAGTTCTGATATCCACACATCTTGTCGTGACCGTCGAGTGACATAGTATAGTCTGAACCCTACAAAGACATTTTTGGGGTTTTACATTACAAAGACAAGCACCAGATTATAGGAAAATACGTAAATGGACCATCCATTTCCTTTCGTACAGCCTCTTCGACATGGTCCAAGTCGATATCGTAGTTAAGGTATGATATTTCGAAGTGCTTTAATCGACAGCAAAGTGTATGGAGACTCCAAGCATACAATGGATACTTTTCTTTCACAAAATCTAATATTTCCTTGCGTTGTAAGTTTTGCTGAACATATTTCTGTAAATCGTCTTTAAGTTCAATGTCGCCTGGCCATCCCTGCTCAGCCATTTTGGCTTTGAGTGCGCCTGCGATCTAATCATTGTATGAACAGCAGTAATTGGCACTTGGCACTCCTGGGCCACGGCAAATTTTGTAAAAAATTTTGAAATATTTATAAAAAAATAAATATTTTAATTAAAAAACTAGAATAAAATATATTTATAAAAAACAAGTGATTGGCACTTGGCACTCCTGGGCCACGGCGAATTTTTAAAAAAAATCTTTGAAATATTTATAAAAAATAATTTTAGAAAAAAATAAATATTTTAATTAAAAAAATAGATTTATAAAAATCAAAGTCTAAATTTTCAATGGCACTCGTGGGCCACCATATACAACCACATTTCCTGGTACGGATGATTTGTAGCTAAGAATTACCTGTAGTGAGCGACCACCTGCCTAACGCGACCAGCGACCACTCTTTTGCGTCCCAAAGCAAGAAATTTACCCATCATTAGCGACCATTTTTACTTCAAAGCGATTTTTTCATGTTTGTTTTTACATGTTTGAAAATGTTCGTTTTCTGATATATTCTCATGTTTGTTTACGTTTATTAACATCTTAAAACATTCAGGTTTACAAGAGTTTTACCTGGAAATTGTCAAGGTTTCAAAGCAAACCAATCAACGTTTGCTACTGAGATAATGCAGGCGTTGATTTGACTTGCTTTAAAACTTCCACAATTTCTGGTTAAAAGCTCATAAACCTGAGAATATATCAGCGACCGAACTTTTTGCAGGATTCACAAAATGAGATTTACTTTTAATACAGCCTTTCTTGCGTTTTCATAAATGGGGTCTTTTTCTCTAACTTCACATAAAAACACATTCCCAACAAATGTATTGTCTCTTACTCTCGAAATTCGTTTCGAAGTTTGTTCCGATGATTTACCATAAACAAGCATTGTAAGTGTTAAATAATCGTAAATTATCGGAACGAACTTTCGAAATGAATTTCGTAACTTTGCAAGGAACAATTCGAAGTATCGTGACGGTTTTAGCATTTAAAACACTTGTTTGATAATTTTTAAGAAATGATGATGTCATTTACAAACCTGTGTTAATGACCACCTGTCATTTACGACCGTTTTTACGAGAACCAAGGGTGGTCGCAAAACTCAGGTTCTACTGTAGTTTCATTCACACAGGACTGATTTGAATCTTATTTGAATTTACGACGGTACTATAAATGTCACCTTAGTATGCAAACACGTGCAAAGCAAGTAAGTACATTTAATTCTAAACTAATCAATATTTTTAAAAATAACTTTAAAGCTAAGTTGCATTTGTTGTATACTTATAGACTTTAGTGAAATTCTGAATTAATGTCCCAAACCACATCACTTGTAAAACCACATCAAATGAGTGTTTGAATTGAAAGAGCAAAAATTCATACCGGCATATATACAACATCCTAGTTGTGTAATATATTTAATATTATACAAAACTAAATCAACAGGCCATAGCATATATATTTTCTTTATATAGGAGTGGTATGGTGGTTGTGCAGTGTACGGGAACACACCAGCATTAAACTTAAATAACTGCACATTAAATATTCCACTCTTATGGAAAATATTTCGTAATATTTACAGACTTCGCAGAGAGAAGCATTCATAGGACTTATAACAACAAACATGATATGGTACAACTTTCTTTGGGGGGGCAGCCAAAGTTTTGCCCGAATTGATATAACTTTGTCCAATTGCCCGAATTTCGATAACAACATCTTCATAACAATAATAACCAATTTTATTTGTATTTAACACATAAAGTATTTCTTTTCGGTGTCGGCGGGGGGGGGGATTAAAAAAAATTTTTCCGGACAATCTTACCATTACAACTTATTTTTAGGTCCAAAACTCGGATTTTTATGATTAAAATCACAAATTTTTCAACAACACGCAAACGATGTAAATAAAAAGGACTTTAAATTAGAAAATTATGTTTTTTGGTTTAAATACAAACTAAATAAATCTATTTTGCCCGAATATTCGTTAACCATTTGCCCGAATTACTTCAATCTACAAATTTTTGCCCCCATGTGCCGTACGCCTATGATGGTAATATTGAGTTGAGATCTTTTTGAATTATTATGTCTAAGGTTGTATTAATATTTGCAATTTCTTGCTATTGTTTTTCTACTTTGACCCTTTATTTAAGAGTTTCTAACTCCTTAATGCAGATAAGCAGATTAAATGTAATTGGTTCGATTACGAGAGAAGAGAAATTGCGAACTCGGCTTAAGGCAACATAAGTCATACCAATTGTCATCTCTTTCTCCCCAACATCAATCCATTTTCCATTGCCATTCCTTGACTTTTATGTATAGTTAATGCCCAAGCTAGAGTCAATGGCAATTGTTGGCATTCATGCATAGAATTGTCAATATTAATTGTTGCTGTTACTGATGGAATTGGAACACACAACTCTTTATTAAAAAATGATGGCCCAATATAATCATTGAATTTTTAACAACTACATCAATTGGCTGAAGACCACAGATTCATGGTTAACATAACTTTGACACCTTTGCAAAGAAGTAGAGTTGGGTGTAGACCAAAAAACTGTTGAGGACTAACAAGCTTAGCTTTAGTGCTTGAATGACATGCATTAATTACAGTGATAGGTTCTTGATTGGATTGCAGGCCACACACTCTTTGATTGACTGATAATGCTACAACTTTGGCAAACATTATGTATGCCATATATCCTTGAAGACCAATATCATTTGATGGTTTGGGGGGAAATAATGGCTTGTTGCCAACAGGTTGTAACTGAGCAGTATTGCCAATTAAAATGATTGACTTTCCACCAAATATCTCCCCTTTCAAACTGGTCACTTGTCTGCATCGTTGGTCATTCCACCCCATTGTGTTTTGGCCAAGCATTGAATACTGGTCGATTATAATATATTCGTTTGTGCATGTGATTCTTGCAAATGTAAAAGACTCTGGCCAGATAAATCCTTATGACTGTTAGGTCATACTGGTAGTTGGAGTTTAATGAATGGTAACACCATTAATGTTAAATGATGCTCTTCGTGTTGTTGCTGTAACTGCACCCCTGTTTTTGAGGCAATTTCGTACAGCATTAATCAGGTAACTCTTTCCTGTCCCAGCTTCAACAATAATAATAATAAGAGGTTCTTCGTACTTTTTTGAGGCATGATTAATAATTATATCGTATGCAAGCCTTTGTTTTTCACTAAAACACGCTGTGTCAGTGGTAGAAAAATTAAAATCCAGCTTGGGACTATTATTTTTTACAGAATCGATCCAATGAGGCATTTCATTGATTTCTTGCTTGTCTTAATCGTTTTGTCCGAGGACCATTCATGTAATATTTTGTCATCCAACGGACAACTATCACTCATCTTATTATCATCTGATTGTGCAATTATCATTCAATCTTCTTGAGTTTGACTTTCCTCAGGCATATCAATAGGCTCATCGTCAGCAACACTACATTCTAAAGTCCCATGCAATTTTTCTTCCCAATTTGGAACATGTTTTTTGACATAAGGAGAGGTTAAAAATCTTTCCAAGCAGAAATAAGTGGTTTCACATTCATCCATATTTCCCCATGCATTACTTGTGGAGTGCATCCATGGTTGGTACTTGATAAGCTGATATTTAGAATACATACCATAATTTTTCCCATTAGGATTAGGTGAGTATTTCGGGAATGTCCTCGGAATAACGTTTTTTTGCTGATTTTGCAATTTTCTATTTACTACTTTAAAATATTTGGCAAAATCGATTAAATTTATATCAAGAATTTTCGGATGAGAGTCCTGGAAAACCTTTCTTTTGGCATACATATCTAATAAGGAATCTCTAGTGCAGTATTCTGACCAACTTACTTTGGTTTCAACTCTTCAGGAGCCATTGAGGTTTACAGGTATAACATGTAAAGTCGAGATTGTGATTCTTGGTGGGTGATTAGAGTGCATATTTATGTATAGTGGATCATCATTGGGCTTCCTATGTTTTCCATTGTTAAGGTCGAAAATTACATCTAAAAAGTTTACTATGCGTAAATTTGATTCGGCGGTCATTGTTAGGTCATATGGTTTAATAGACTTAATAGTTATATGGTTAGATGGTGATGTGGTTTAATTTATATGCCTATGATGCAATGCTTATGTACTAAAACTATAGGGGCCTCATCATAAAAGTCCAACAGGATTTCCAGGTCTCTAGCCCATTATACTATTCTATTAATTATTCAATACTTGTAAAAATTTTGTGGTAAATAATAAAATCTCTGAATAGTTATATGATTTATGGTTATCTAGTTTAATGGTTATGTGTTTTGACAATTATATATTACCCTGATATTACACAAAATATTACCCTGAGGGGTAGAATATCCCGAGGGATATTTCATCCCGAAGTGTAATTTTTTGGGAATACCCTGAGTGAAAGGTCTATAAATGATCTATTATACCGAACCTTGTATGGCTTTTACTTGTACTAGATACAAGCGGGTATTCAAAAGTCGAATTATCCGTTCAAACATGGTATTCAACTATTGTATATGGTATTGCATACCATACCCTGGGGAAACAACTCAGGATACAAGTTGCTCAGGCATGGTATTCGCTGAAAAATACCACGGTCATGTGGTACAAGCCTAGTTCTCTGATTGGACAAACTTATTGTGAGGTGGTTATGTGTTATATAGCTATGCGGTTTGATGTTATGGTTTACAGTTTAATAGTTGTATCGTTGTGTGATTATGTTATTATATGGTCAATAATATATGATTATGTGTTCATGTGCGTAAGTGTATTCTGTTATGTACGGTTGTATTAATTATTACGGGTGTATACGATTTTCTCGCATGTTACCTAAAGTTACATCTAAAAAATACTTTTTGAATAAAGATATATTTTCATAATAATGCTGTTCTACTGATAACCATATATCATATAACCATATAACCAGGTTTGATTTTCCGGACCACTGATTGGCTAATCATATCGTGCAAACTACAGGAACTAGCACTTGCCATATAATAAATATATATAGTTATGGTATATAATATATATAATGTATGACCATGTATATTTCGAACCATCGTAACATATATAAAGATTTTTCTTGGCATCTCGTTTGATAAGACTAATAGTAGAAGGTGAGACTAATAAATTATGATGATTATGTAAATTTATGCATGACAGTTTTTCGAGTCGAAATATGTTAATTTATTTCGACTTTGATTCGAATAAATTTGACTTAGATTTAAATGCATTTGACTTAGATTTTAATGAAATTGGGCTTCGAATTTTCGAAATGGACATTGACATTTCAGTTATAACTTGATGTCTCATAAAATTCAACTTCGTTTTTAACATTTGGACTAATATTTTTAAAATGATGTTTTTGTCCGCTGTGGGCAAGCATAGCAACGCAACAACACGAAAGAAGTGGGTAAAAAATATATCATGATCGAGCTCTAAAAAGGAAGCCTCAATGGTCATCAATTTACAGCAGATTCAAAATCAACAATCATGCAAGGTCAGCACTCACAATCACCTATTGATAAAAGTTGAGATGCAAATACAAAAAATAAGCTCGCAAATGCCAATGCTAACGTTATTAAAAAGATCGCTTTAGCCTTAGTATAAAATGAAGGCAAAAACGAATAATTTAAATATGTATTAAAATTTCATAATATGTGTGTGTTAAATAATATAGGATTTAACACTAGAATGCAATGCATGGATACAATATTTATTGCTTTGTGATCACTTGCATTTTGCCATACTTAACTAATATATGATATATCATCATGAACATATAATAATAAAATAAAAATGTTCATATACTTTTATAGTTTTATTAAATTCCTTCGATGTAACCAACCAAGTATGCCTCGGAGTATGCTAACTTTGCTCTTTCTTGCTTTGACAAAGTGACAGGAAAGGAAAGGGCAAATTTTTATGCGCGCAATAGTTTTATATGGCTTCTAAAAACACTGACCGCAATAAATATATGGAGTTTTATTTATAAGTATCAACCGCACTGCATTGTAGTAGGAAATCTTTTACCACAATGCAGTGTGGTATTTGGTGAATTTGAAAATCAACTCACTACACAAATTAGGGTCTGCTGCCTTGCTCGGTCGCTTAAGGTGACCTCGCTGTGGCAGCAATTAAGCCGTCACTAGACTGTGTTTCACGCCTAACTTTATAAGCGGGGCGATCGTCAGGTGACTGAATTCAGTTCATTGTTTGTTTGTGCCATATTCCCAACCATTCTTTGGCGCTTACACATGTGCGTTTTTTGCAAGCACTTCTTTTCTTGCACACACTTAAAATTACCAGCATTAAATTTGTTTCTGTGGCAGCACTTTAAAGCTCGCTTTACACAAGCTTTTTTCTGTAACATTATTTAAATGTCGTAGCTGTCATTCCAAAGTAATCTTTCGCGTCTCCGTCGTTGTTGGTTGTGACTTCAACTTTGTATATAACATTATTTGTCATAAAATTTCCACGCAATGGACATTTGCTTTTAACTCGGCAGTTGCAGTTGATGTTTTCGATTTTGTCAGTTACAGTTGAGGAGTTTAATAGCTGGTGGTTATGTGAGGAGATTGCGTTTTTACCATTTCCCATGCATGTTGAAGATCTTGCTCAACACGTTTCATCTGGGAAATGTTTGTTGACCAATCTGATGTCGACCGTTTCATCTAGGGAAGTGTTTGTCGACCAAGCTTGATGTTTCTTTGGGCGTTGTCTCCTACTAGGGGTGGGATGGGTTTAAGGGTAATACTTCTCGTCCTTCAGGTTTAGTTTAGAAGTTCACAATATGGTTGTTGATTTCAGCAGTTATTTTCAGCCTCGTGAAGTTCTTTCTGAGTTTTCTCAACAGCACTAGACCATCGTCTCGAGACAACTCAACATCTTTACCAAATTTTGTTTAAGCTGATACAAGACGAACAGCCTGACAAGCTAGTTTTTGAAGCGTGTGCAAGAACATAAGCGCTTGCAAAAAACGCACACACATACGGGCCAAAGAACGTTTGGGAATATGGCGTAAAACAAACAATGAACTGAATTCAGTCGCCTGAAGATCGCCTCGCGTATATAAGGTTAGGTGTGAAACACTGTGTAGCGATAGCTTAATTTTATGAATAAATTATAACATATTATATTATTTTTCTCTACCTTGAATGGTATTGAGCACTCTTTATTCTACTACAAACAAATAAAATTTCAATTTGCATTAGCACCTGAATTACAGTTGTGCACTCTAGTTTGTGTAGATACGTTGATCATAAAATGCAACGAATTCAATTCAACTATTCATTGAAAACCATTGGTTTACCAATGCGCAATCAATATTAGAAAAACAAGAAAGTGGAAAGCGTCACCCAAAGAATGAGATGGAAAGCCTATTTTTACCTAAACGGAGAGACCAACATCCAAAACAAAAACACTTTCGGACTTGTAGTATCTTAAGGTGGCTCGATATAGTAATTACAAAACCCTTATGCAAGAATCGCGAAAATAGACTTTATTCTATAATTATGAATAAACCTGTGTGACAATTTGTGCACGCGGGAATATTAACGAAATAACTTCCAAACAGACCTGATGTGAGCAGTTGCTCGCTCCATCTCCGGCCATTGTGCGTGTTCTATAGTGTTTTCATGTCAATTGCTGACGTCATTAAAAAATTCCATTTTTGAAAAACAATGCGCTATATCTCATTATTTTGTCTGGTGACCTATGTTTAAATTTTGCACGCTGTATTGCACCACAAAAATCTTTCATTATACCAAAAATAAAAATATTTTGTAATGCCAAAAAATTTTTATTGAAGACAACAACATTTTTGCCTTTTTCAAAAAAATGGCATTACAGATATTTTTTATATTTTGCTTATTGCTTTTGTAAATTGGGGGTGACCGTGCTTTTTTTCCAACTACACAAGGCAATAAGCTATTTTACTAAAACTAACACTATGTTACTAAAACTAACACAATTTGAAAGTAGAAACATCAAAATATATGAAAACCCCGATATCTGGTGAATAAGACCTAAAAATACGGAGTTTAAAAATTTCAAAATGTTGTACGCTTAAATTTTTGAAAACTGTATCGAGCCACCTTAATAAGCTTATTCAACTACATATAAGAACTCCTCTACAATATGCACGTGCACTAACTATATATACAGTAATTAGCATAACTAATCATGCATTACACATTAACTTCCCAGGTTAATACACCACATATCCCCTTCAATTTAATCTACGTATCACTAAGTCTCAAAACATTAATTATCCTGTTTGAATATTGTTAATGTCTAATATCTAGTCAACAAAATTAGTAAGCTATTTTTTTTCAGTTTTTTTAATGTTCTCTAGCATGGCAACTAAGTATGTTCAATTAAATCTACTCTAAAAGTCTACTCTGACGTTGTATAAACAACTTATTTTGAAACATAATCTTGCATCCAAACTGGTGGTCGTCATGCATGTTGTGGTCATACATTCGAGCTAGGACTATCAGACTGAGGTAGAGAACTAGATATTTCTGATTGTACTTGTTGTTCTTGCTCCGAACTTTCCAGTTGCACTGTTGACCTTCCATAAATTTCTTCTTGATCGCTCTTTGCATGCTGAGGTAACATTATTTCCACCATCTTTTCCACTTCAACAACTTCTGGTTCCACATATTTCTTTATGTGTGCTATACCTCGCATCTTGTTATCCCCATTTGAATCTTGTATAACAACTGCATTTCATTCTCTGCGAATCACTTCATAGGGGTCTGGTTCAAAGTTTGACGACAACTTGTTCTTCCTGGCTTGTTTCAATAATACCTGATCACCCTTCACTGATGTCGCTATCTCTAGCCGCTCGTGTCCTGTCAGCATATTGTTCCTGTTGGACTTTCGCATGGGCATCTCTTTCATTGAAAAGTTGCTTCCATTGTGGCTCTGTTACATGACTTTCTCATTAACAGGTATGTTGACTGGCTGGTGACAACAGTTAACGAGGACCTGCCAGATGAACACTGGAGGTACCAGACCCTCATCCATCTGCTGTAAGAACCACCGCAGTCGAGAACTGTGATAATGACTATCACAGGTTAGTTAATACTGTAGAAAGGCATACAAGATACAGTACGGCCTATTGTTTGAGGAAGAAAAGATTGGATCTTCCTGCAGAATGCAGATTTGGTTTCCCAAAACCATTACAAGATGCAACGGCACTAACTTACAAGGTTGTAGGTAAGAAGAATAAGTCTATAGAGTCTGAGTTAAACACCAAACGAAATGACGAACTACTTAATTCGCATAACAGGGTCATGCTTGAAAATTGGCGCTCCAATGTGGATTTGCAGGTAATTGTAGATGAGAAGGCATGTGCAAGATGCATGGCCAAGTATGCTGGGAAAGGAGAACCGCGATCAAAATCTGCCTCTGAAATACTGAAAGTGTCTGTATCCTCATTACAGAATGATGACCAAGTATCTTCAGCCATCAAGAAAGCTATGATCCAAGTAGCTGGAGATAGAGATATTGGCAGTTAGTCTGCCATTGGTAGGCTGCACATATAGTTTTGTTACTATTTCTTTAGAAAACAGCAGGAAGGTTATTCTTGATGCAGAAAATGAAGGAGACGAGGTACTCCAGCAATCTGTTGTAGAAGATTATGGAGAGCGCACAGGAGTTAGGAGTAGGTATACTGGGTTGTCTCAATTGAATTTGATGCAATATGCGTTTAAGTACACTAAAGTCAGACCAAACGGCCAAATCCGTATATAGTCAGAACATTTCCAAAAGTTACAGCTAATCCCAGCGGTCCTAATTTTGGAAAATACTGTAAGTATCAGCTCATAAAGTTTAAGCCATGGGAAGGTAAGCATCAAATGCTTGGGATAATCAGGATGAGAGTGATGACATGTTTATTAACACTTATGATTTGTTTCTTCAGACTGAGTTTGCTGAAGAGAATGTATTTAGGTATTCTGTTGAATCAGAAATGGTTCATGCTGGATATTCTGGTCTGTCATCCAAGTATAACAGCAATTAAAGCAAGGGCATTTAACCAAACTTTCAACTTTCGAACAGTTGAATATGAATATATACTCAGTATAATTACTGATCTTGATGAGAAAAAAGAGTACAGGCGTGGATGGCATATCTGCTGCATTACTTAAGATATCAGCTCCGGTGATGGTGCAGCCGATTGTCAGTCTAATTAATCACTCTATTCGTGGACAAACTTGGCCAATAGAATGGAAAAGTAGCAATGTTACACCAGCTCACAAAAAAGATGATGAAACGGACAAGAAAAATTATCGGCCCATACTGTCTAAAATCTACGAAAGAATAATGTATGATCAAATGTTTGAAACGTTCAGCCAAAATTTATCTAGTAATATTTTGGGATTCCTGAAAGGGCATTCATGCACCACCGCATTACTGAAGACTGGCGTGTACAGCTAGATGAAGGCAAGACTGTTGCAGTTGTTGCGGTTGACCTAAGTAAAGCTTTTGATTCGGTGAATCATAAACTCCTTATTGCAAAGCTCGAGGGGTACGGTTTCGGTGTGGAGGCCCTAAAACTAATGAGCAATTATTTATTTCATCGGCGACAAAAAGTTAAAATTGATGGAACTTACTCAAGTTGGAGAGCTGTCAAAACTGGTTTACCACAAGGCACATTACTTGGTCCACTCTTATTCAACATGTTTATGAATGACTTGAATTACTTCATATCCAAAGTCTCCCTACGATTATACGCAGATGATACGACTGAGTACTTCGCAGATTATTCACCCATGCTATTGGAGTATATCATTAATAATGACTTAAACACACTATCTGAATGGTTCCACCGTAATAATCTTTCTGCAAATCCATCTAAGACACAAGCTCTGGTACTACGACCATCAACGTATAATTATGATTTTAAAATGGACGAATCTACGATTGAAATTAAGGAATTTTTAAAGATGCTCGGAGTTAGTATGGATGACAAACTTAAACTTTAGGCACATGTGAAAGAACAAATGAAGAAGCCTTGCGTAGACTGAAGAGAATGATAGAACCAGAAATAATGATTAAACTCTATAAGGCGTATATTCTTCCCCATATGGAATACTGTAGCCCGTTATTAGGAATAACAAAAATGTTATCAGATAAAATGGAAGATGGCAACTTTTATATGTTGAGGTCACTTTTAGGTTTGGCAAAATCAAACACATATGAATTTGTGCTAAACTACGCTGGTATGAAATCTCTAATTCACAGCATTTTCAATCATTGGTCTTGTTGTTTAAATGTTTCAGAGGACTAGGCCTTACATACCTTTTAAATTAGACTAACGCCGTATAATCTATGTGGATCTAGAACTAAAGTTAATCAACCTAGTTTTAAATCTAATTGGATGAAAAACTCGTTTTGTTCCATAGTTAGTCGACTATGGAATTGCCTCCTGGATGAGGTTCGCAATGCTGATAATTTACAACTTTTTAAAGCTTTATTAAATAATATCGAACTTGATATGGACATTTATTATTGCTAGATAGTCTAATATGATGACTTTTATTCTCTATATACTTTTATATTCTTAACTATATACCTATGTTATGTACTTTATATCTATAAATTATTGAATAGCTTATATCTATACTATATCTTGTAATAGCTTAAGTACATGTGTGCGTTTTTACGAGTCTCTGTACTCCTTGGCACTACGTGTATAAATAAATTATTGATTGATTGATGATTGAAGCTATGAAAAGAGGTGATGATGAAAGTGATGATGAAATTTAAATTGATCCTAATGACAAGCAGGACGTTGATGATTAGATGTTGTTGTGCAGAATCAACCAACATTATGATGAAGCGGTAATGGGATGTTGAGCAGGGAAGCAGTTGACTGGTTTGAGGCGGTAAGATCTGTACCTACAGATCTGCTAAAGGAATCTCCAGGATGGATATATCAACAGAGAAAGGATGACGAGGAACTAGGTCACCATGGATACTGACAAGATGGTCAACAACATGTTGTTGATCTGGAGACTTTGAATGAAAAACAACGACTGGCTTTTGACATTATCACATCCCAGACTGGTGATAATCCTGTTCATATGATTGTCTGTGGGGCAGCCGAAACAGGTAAGACGTACTTAATTAGTGCTGTGAAACAAGTACTAGGTGATCAGTGTATTGTTACAGCAACCACTGGGGATTGCAGCCTTTAGTATTAATGATCAAACGCTACATTCTGCTGCTCAACTTCCTATTCATGAATATAGGGAATTGCAGGGCAATTCTTTGCAGCGACTACAACTGAGACTAGAAGGTAAGAGGTATCTGATCATTGATGAAATGTCAATGATTGGGCACAAAATGCTATCATAAATGCTATCATGGCTGGACAACAGACTACGTGCTGGCACTGGAAAGGAAGACATCCCTTTTGGTTGTATGTCAATAATTTTAATGGGTGATTTTGGTCAATTACCATCCGTAGGTGATAGGCCAATGTACATTACTGGTAACGGTTCAGTAATAAGTGACCATGGTCACAGTATGTATCTGACATTTGATTCGGTAATCATTTTAGAGCAGGTTATGCATCAGGCTGGTGAAGACCCAGAGACAATTGCATTTAGAGCATTATTGATGAGAATGCGAAATGGTCAAGTTACAGAGGATGACTGGAAACTATTGTTGGACCATTCGACGACCAATATTCCAATGGATCAGTTTACTGATGCTATCAGATTGTATTTTGACAAAAAGACTGTTGCTGAATACAATTATGAAAAGCTATTAGCAATTGGACAACCTATGGCAGAAATTCAAGTGAGACATTCTGGTAATGCTGCAAGCGCAGCGACACAAGCTGTTGTTTAGGTAAAGGAGAAAAAGGTGCACCTTTGTAGCTACGTCCAGGGTAAGATCAATTCATGATATTGTGTTTGAACCAATGACGTTTGACCGCCTTAAAGCAATCGGGAAGAATAAGCTGAAGAGCGTCTTAAGGTACTTGCAGAGAAGACTGCAGAATCATAGTAAGCAATCAAAGTTATCATAGTGGCAGTAGTGAATTTGTATGTTACTTAGTGGTGTTTGAATATCTGAGATACTGGGCATATGCTCTGTGCTTCCGAGTGAATTATTTGGCCTGTTACAAGGCACAATTTTGGAGGTGTGACCACTGTGGTGTGACTTTGGTCTATGCCTTTATTACTGTGTTTTTGAGGAGGCAATTAGAGATTGGCATTTGTCAAAAGGTGCCTGTTACTAGACACAATATTTATATTGTGTTTGCGGTTGACTGTTGACATTGTGAGTCCTTAACAATAAAATATCACTTAAATATGGAATAACATGTCTTAGATCTATTGAAGATTACAAATTTTAAATAAGATGAAAAGCAATTTGAAAAGGTAAGTTGCTGTCCTATTTTTAAGTTAGCATCCTTTTAAACATCTTTCGGATATATAATTTTATCGATTTCATATAGATTTCTGCTCCATGAATGCTTCGTGTCGTACTATGGCTATTAAATAATCCACACGCAAGATCACACACAATTTCAAACTCCCGGAAGCACGGGAAAATATCCGCGCGAAAATATACTACCGTACTGGACTGTTGTCCAGACTGTTGTGCCTGTTTTTCAATATTTTCACCTCTTCGATATGCCCCCTCTCTTTTACACCTCCCTCCTGTTCTATAAGAATAAAATAATTAAGCAACCCCTCCACACCTCTCCTTAAAGGTACCAAAAAATAAGCCCTTGGGGTTTATGTAAATGTTTAAGGTTGTAAATATAACATACCAGGTACTGTACATAAATGCTAAATGTAACTTTTCTCATTTCAGATGTTCATGCTGAAGATGATAGTGGTATATTATTACTTGAATGTTAATTAAAAAACCATGTTGTATAATTCTAAATTTTAGAATAGAATAGAATAGAATAGAATAGAATAACAGGTTAATGTTCAGTATAATAACTACATTATATAATATATATATTTGGAATATTATGGTTAATTCAAAACTATATTGGCTAACCACAAACCTAGATTAACTATATTTTCATTTAAGTATGTAGATTCAAGCCTTCAAGTTTTGTGAGGGAAAACGTCGAAAGTTAGTTTTGATATAAAAAATGCATTCAATTAGTGCAATTTCATCTGCAAATGCTTGTGCATGATATATTAGCTGATACTTTAGGTTTTCATTAATTAAAACTGGGTTGTTCAATATTATTAGGTGAGGAACCTAAAGAAAATAAAGATGATGTTGGTACAGTGCGTAATAGTTTAAAACTGTGGCATGGCTATTAAACTTTGCATTCCATGTTCTTAAATAAACTTAAACTGTTTCTTTTCTGTTTCCATCAGATCCCATAACTAATAGATATATGTTCACTTGTTGTTTTTTTAGTGCCTGTTGGAAAAAGCTCGCCCACCTCAACACCCCGACCACTCAAGTCAATCTCAGCAACTGGACTCTGCACATAGCTCAGTTTGTTAGAGTGCCGCACAAGAATAGCAGGGAATCGCAACTGCTCCTGCATAGGTCCGTAAAAAGTGTATATATATTTCCGTTCGAGTATTCCATCTACTAGCACCATCTACTAACTTTTTAGTTCAAATTTCCCTTGCAACAAGGCCTTTCCACATTTCGTATAATTATATATTTTCCTATTTCAGGAAACAACACAGACCAAAGAGCAAAATACAGGTACTGCTTCCCATTATTACTTAATATACAAGTTATGGAAATTTCCCTATAGAAAACTTTTTTCTACACCCTACACTCAGAATGAAACTTTTTTATATAAATGCTGTATGGTTTCATTCACACAGGACTGATTTGAACCTTATTTTAATTTAGGATGGTGCTATAAGTGTGACCTTAGTATGCAAACACGTGCAAAGCAAGTAAATATAACTTTATAAGTTGCATTTGTTGTAACGTCCCTTGCCTTGCTCTTGTAAAACTACATCAAATGAGTGTTTGAATTGAAAGAGCAAAAACTCATACTGGCTGGGCTAGTATGCGGGTCGGACGTGTGTCACTGCTCTGGTATATCTTCGTTGTTTCTGGCAGTTACATAGCTATATCTGAAAGCCCTAATAGTGGATTTCCTAAGGAATACATTGTGAAAGATGATAAGCGGACTTCAGGGTTACTTTTGTGGAGTAGTTTGTCGCAGAAATCAAATTCTAAATCGGCTGACTTCTCAAGCTTGGATGAACAGGGACATATTAAAGGACAATACGAAACCGGTGGTTTTGGCAATTATCAAGCTATATACGGGAATGGAATAAGTGGAGCAATTGAGGGAAGCAGCTTCGAAGATAGTGTTTGGATTTCGGCGTGTTGCCAGAATTGGTGGTTGTGGAGGACGAAATTAGCTTTCTGTACTTGTTTATCAAAAAGCGACAAACATGGCAAAATTTGTATATTTAGAATTAAAACCACTCGACCGAATTATTCACAAATTGCCAAAGTCACTGAATTGTTAGCATTGATTTCCAGTGATGTTGACGAGGACATTGGTTTTAAGACCAGCAATCAGACATTTACTGTGGACATGAATGGCGTACCTAAGACAGTTGTGTGCGTACTAGAGTTTAAAATGGTCTTTGTTAAGACAAAACGTAAACGGAGTAAGAGTCCCAGTGCTTATTATACTAATAGCACTGCGACATTCCATCCATTGTGAGAAGGCGATTTGGTATTTAAATTAAATCCAGGCCCTACTCATTCGAGACAAGCGAGCCGACACATAGTAATACCTCGAATCTAACAGAAATACAACGCACTCCATTGGATGGAACTGTAGACAAGAATCGTTTGTCGCATTGTTTATTGAATGCACAATCGATAAGAAACAAGACGGTCGACTTTGTTGACTATGTCTGTGAAAATAAATTTGACTTGATTGCTGTTACAGAGACCTGGCTAGAAAAGAGAGATGATGCAGTCCGAGCCGAACTTTGCCCTTCTGGTTATAAATTGGTTGACCACCCTCGTTTAAGACGAACTGGAGGGGGAATTGGGCTCATCTACCGTGACTGCTTCAAAATTACCACAGTCAGATCTGGCGAGGAGGAATCTTTTGATTACTCTGAGCTATTGGTACAGCTATCAGCCTCTTGTAAGCTTAGGATTATAATGGTTTATAGACCACCATCGGCGGGAGATCGCAGGGTTCCCATGACCACCTTCTTTACGGAGTTCTCTAATATCTTAGAATCTGTTATTTTATTGAAGGAATTATTAGTGAGATCTAGGCCCCAGGTACCCTGGTATAAAGACATCGCTGAGGCTAAGAGAAGGCGGCGTAAGGCTGAGCGAATTTGGAGGAGGACTAAGTCATCTGAAGACCTACTTTTGTTCAAACGGTTAAGGAACCACGTCACCTACATCTGTAACAAGGCGCGTAAGGAGTTTTATGTGAACTTCATAGAAGAACAGGGTGGTGATCAACGTAAACTGTTTAAGGCAACCAAATCATTACTTTTGCCAAAAGATGACGTATGTTTTCCTAGCCATCATGATAACGTGACTCTTGCGAATGATGTTGGTAATTATTTTCACCATAAGATCATCAATATACGCAATGAGCTTGATGCTGCAGGGGAAACTTGTGATGAACTTGCTGGATTAATTGATGATCCTAGTTTTAACGTTGAACATGAGACACTGTGTGACTTCAGGGAACTCACCCAAGAGGATGTGTGCAAGCTTATTGAGGCTTCGGCTAAGAAAAGCTGTGTGCTCGATCCTATGCCTACTTCTATGGTGATGAACTGCCTCGAAGAACTCCTTCCAGTTATTACCTCCACGATTAATTCTTCTTTGACCCTTGGACATTTTCCAACTGAGTGGAAAGCTGCTTTGGTCGACCCACGACTCAATTCTTCTTTCCCGCATTTGAGACCAGTGAGTAACCTACAGTTTGTATCCAAATTGACGGAGAGGGCGGTTTGTAACCAGACCCAGGTACATTTGTGCCAGTCGGGGCTATACCCGGTACTTCAATCAGCCTATCGGGCAGGCCACAGCACCGAAACAGCACTCCTCAAAGTTCATAATGATATATTGATAAATATTAACCATCAGAGGGTTACTCTACTAGTACTGTTGGACTTGAGCTCTGCGTTCGATACTGTGGATCATCAAGTGCTTCTCCGTCGTCTTGAGGTTACTTTTGGAATAAAAGGTAATGCTCTTCGTTGGTTTAGTTCTTACTTAACTGGCAGATCGCAGCGAGTACCACTAAACGGAAGCTATTCGAAGGATTTCTCCCTGCCTCATGGTGTCCCACAAGGTTCTTGTCTAGGACCACTGCTGTTCACATTATATGCTAGCAAGCTATTTGAAGTTGTGAAAAACCATCTTCCGGACGCTCATGCTTATGCTGATGATACTCAGTTGTACATCTCGTTTAAGCCTGACTCTACTGTAAGTGAGCTGGAAGCGGTGACGGCATTACAGAACTGCATTGCGGATATCAAGACTTGGATGACCATGGACAAACTTAAGCTGAATGATGGAAAAACTGAATTTCTTGTAATCGGAACTCGTGTGCAGTTGGCTAAGATAAATATAACCGAGCTGAGGATTGGTCAGGTGAAGGTGTCATCGGTAGTCAACGCTCGAAATCTTGGGACGTGGTTTGACAATGACTTTAGCATGAAAACAGCAATTAACAAGATCTGTCAATCTGTGATTTATCATTTGCACAACATTAGGCGCATTAAGAGATTTCTACGGTTTGAAGACAAGAAAATGATTGTTCAAGCAGTTGTCATGTCAAGAATAGATTATTGTAATGGCTTATTGTTTGGTGTTTCGACAACGCATCTCGACAAGCTTCAAAGAGTGCAGAATGCGGCAGCACACCTGGTGTGCTCGGTTCCAAAGCGTGATCATATCACACCTTCTTTAATCAGACTACATTGGCTCCCAGTTACATTTAGAATCAATTTTAAAATTGCAATGCTCGCCTTTAAATGTATACATGGACACGCTCCCGAATATTTAAGTAATTTAGTTTGTATTAGAAAGACTACTCGTTATAGCTTAAGATCAAATACCAGTATATTATTACAGGACAATACTGCTAAGTCGAGAAAGACATTAGGGGATAGGGCGTTTTCTAATGCTTCAGCAAGAGTTTGGAATATTCTTCCTGTCTCAACAAGGAATCAGGAGAATTTTACTATTTTTAAGTCGTTGCTTAAGACCTATTATTTTAGAGAAGCTTTTAATGTATAATGTTAGAATTTGACTTGTTATATGGCTTGTAATTACTTTAGTTCTAGTTTAGTTGTTTTATTGACTTATATTAGATAGATAATTATGTAAAGCGCATTTGATCATAACACTGTATGTTAATTTGCGCTATATAAGTTTTAAATATTATATGCAATATCGTAGTTGTGTAATATATTAATATTATACAAAACTAAATCAACAGGCAATAGTATATATATTTTCTTTATATAGGAGTGGTATGCTGGTTGTGTAGCATCAAGTGCTCCCAAAGACTTAAACCAGGTCCCCACATTATTAAACTTAAATAACTGCACATTTGGGAATTTGAGTGCATAAAATGTATTCCCAAATGGTACAATGGTTTTCACAGTTGAACACTTTTCCTAATTAATTATTTGTTAATGTTATTTTATTATTGAATTAATTATTTGCCTAATTATATAAATTTTAATAATTAGATTAATTGTTTACTGATATACCATAAACTTCCGACTATAAGCCCACCCGGATAGAAGCACCTCAGTGTACTGTATAACGCTCAAACCATTCCAAATATAAGGACCCCCGAATCTTCTGTGTAATGGCTTCAGAGCTTTTCATAATAAATATTACTAACACAAAATGTAGTCCATGTATTAGCCCCCCACCCCCGAATATAAGCTACCCTGTGTATAATGCTTACGAACGAATATAAGCCCAGATTTATATAAACATTTAAGAAAAATAGATTTCTTAATAGAATGTTGCAATAGTGCCTAGGCGAGGGGTTACTGCATGCATGTATTTATAGTTAAATGTTGAATTGCAAGAGCCCTATTTGCAAATGATGATCTTCTATTCCATAAAGTTGGTGGCTTACAGTACGAAAGAAACAATTACCATCACCTAGTGGCGTAGCTACCGGTCATGCTTGTCATGCTGGGCTGCCCAATTTTCACAAAATTGAGAAATTAGGTCTAAACCATTGCTTTGTTTATCCCAAAGCTTTAAATTTAAACATTGTCATTTTTCTGGATTTTTCATTAGGCCACATAAAAAAAAACTTGTTTAGCATCCCCGCCTGACCTGAGCATAGCACCCGACTTTTTTTTATTTTTTATTTTCTAAAAAGCTTTAAAAATTCGTGTAAAAACTCTCAAAACAACGCTGGAAACGTTAAAATGATGATTTCAATCGTAAATATTCGTATTCTGTAGCTTCAATTCCGCTTAACCTCAAATTGATCCTGGCATCCAGTCCTCTTCCGGCCTCGGCTAAACTTCAAAATGGCCTGCCGTTTTACTGTTTTGGATTTTGAGCCATATGTTATTATCTTTTGATGAATTAAGTATAAAATACATTGTTATGTATTTCAAAAATAAAAATAAAATCTGCCCACCCGACCTGAAAAATTTTGATGAGGTGGATGCTAAACAAGTAATTTTTTTTATGTGGCCTTATTGTTTTTTAAAAAAATTCTGCTTTCTATTACATTTACACACTTTTACAGCCTTGCCCTTTTCAGAAGGCATGAGTTGCTATAATATTTAATACAAATAATACTGGCTTCTGATTGGATAACTGGCCTTGTGCATGCTCAAAACGGCTGTTTATTGACCATACTGGAAAGTTTGTGTGTTGCGCCAAATATCTTTGGCGTGCAGAAACTTATAGTGCGCCAAATTTTGGCGCATATGATTGATATTGAATTATTAACAATGTTTATCAAATTAAATGAAGGAATAGCTGCCTTTTTGAATAAATGAATAATAAGTAATTAAGTATTAGTTGGTAAGTACTGCATAGTGCTTACTGCTTACCTAGTAAAAGGATGTCCACTTTAACACTTTTTACTGTTTTCTTTTTGCCTGGCGGCTGACATACGCTGGTTTGCCGGTTTGGAAACACTGTTTAGATTCTTTAGAAGTTACATGAGGGTTGAAAGATATTTTTCAGTTTTTATTTTGAAGCTTCCACTTGAATCACACAGCGATCGACTATACTTACATGTTTTGATTTGGACACAATAATCGGACTGGTATGTGGTGAACAGCTAACATGTGGCAGCATCAAGTTGACTGCTGGTGAAGGATCACTTGCTGCATATGGAGTCCAAGACTTCGCCCTGTTTTATGAATATGTGTGTAGCTTACCACATATCAGATGCTTAAGCGAGAGAGATGGCTACGAATAATATTTTTTGAGCCACCTCTGGCGCATACAGTATTCTACAAGTTCAAAGCAGCATTAAAACAATATTTATGGAGAGAAGGAGAACACTTAGTGCCCTGGTTTAACTTGCCTTCTAACGAGATATATGCCCGTTTAGAGAAGTTAGAAATGGCAAATGATGCAGATGGTACAGAGGCAACAGGATCTTTCTTTAAAACTGTTTATCGTCTAAATGTTAAGAACTTGACAAAGCCTATCTTTGCAACTCTGGATGAAGGTTCAGTGATAAAAAGTATTTTTACAGATGAAACTGTACAAAGCAATTGGATTGGAAGGTTGCATTTGCCTGGACATTGCCCTTGCAAAAGGAGGCACGGAAGCCATTGTCGAGTCATACTACAGTGTGATGAAATCTCAGACGAAGGCTGGTGGCCAACATAATGAAACTTTAAGTCTTAGGTATGTGTATACAGTTCAGTCCTGCATGTATCTTTGATTCTTTGTCTGATTTTTTTTTTGAAAATGATGGTCAATGGATAATTTAGTTTATACTGATTTTTTTTACAGAACGAAAGTTGACTGGAGCCTTCCTTTGGGTCATCGTGCTGATCGTGCGGTTCGGGAAATTTCTAAGTTATATTTAGATGGGGACAAACAAGTTAAATTACCGAAGCACGCAGTGCCTATTTTAGGCGATAGAGCTAAATACAAGAGAGAAGGGAAAGTTATGAGCCGTTGTCACGAAGATGGACGTCTTAGTTATTTAGTCTAGCCAGAGAAATTTGTTTTTTAACAATTTAAAAGTTATATAAACTGAAACAATACAATGCCAATTTGGTCAGGAGAAGTACCAAAAATGTTGTAATATATATTTTATACTGGTAAAGTAATTGATATTTGTTGTTGTTAATCTTTTAATAACATTAACTGTGATTTTATGAATGAACACGACAAGCACGACAAGTAACGATCATATTTATATTGTCTTTGTGCGTTTATATAATGGCTTCAGCAAGTGTGACGAATCCTGCTTCTATTGAAGCGGATATTATAAGTGATTTGCTGATTTTTAAGTTTAGATATAGGTAATGAGAACCATAATGGTGGTTTATAATTGTAACAACAGTCCCTAAGTAAGCTGTGAAGTTGAAAATATAAGAGTGAAATATGATCGTGTGTTGACCATGTGTTGGTAGCAAAACAATGTTTCTATTGTTATACCAATAGTTGCGGACCTGTGGTTGCGCAATTTATTTATAGTCCAGAGCTGCAGTTGTTTGAAATATCAATAGCAAAAAAGCAGTGTGACGCTTAAATATTTTGAATCATACAAAAATGCTTTATTTGATATTTCAGGAAGAACCTTGCGAGAGTCGGTGATGCTGAAAATTGTCATAATTTTGGTGTTTTTATGAGGTTAATTCACAGGGGGCCCAACTACGGTTTATGTCTGTAAAAAAGTGTAAAATAATAAACTTACTTGGAAAAGAATCCGAAAGATTTCCATGAACAATATATATATTAATATTTTGCAGAGAAAGAACAGCAAAGTTTAGTCTATATGAAGTACTGTAGAGTATTCAACCGGTAAGTAATGCGGGCGCATATGGAATTAATAATAAAATAAGTATAATTAATAGAAGGGTTGAAACACGGGTCACGTGATCGTTCGATGTGTACCACGACTAGCCTGTCCACACGGAGAATTCCGATCACAGTTCGGAAATGCATCTCAAGCTAGTTTTGGCTACTTCACGCTACGGGTTTATCGGTTAATATATAATAAAGTTAACATGTAATTCAAATATTCAATTATATCATAAACAAACATACAATTAAAAGAAAGGGGACAAACTAAAAAATTCATGACGTCAGCGTGGATAGGCTAGTCGTGGTACACATATCGCGAAAATGGCGAAGAATGCTTGCTCTTAAAAATCATTTAGTAACAGGTTTATTTATGTTTTTTCTTTACTGGCTATCTTTGTTCATCAACGAGAACACTAAATACGTAGTAAAATAATCAAATTAAGTTGAAACGGTTAAGTTAGAAGCATTTAAAAATGTCACGTGACTTTTGTTTCATCCCTTTCTTTCTTCTACTTATTATAACGCCTGCAAGGGCGGACAGGCGATGCGGGCTAATTCCACATGCGCCCGCATTAGTCAGTTGCTTACGATTGTGAAGTACTTCATATAGACTAAACTTTGCTGTTCTTTCTCCGCAAAATATTAATATATATATTGTTCATGGAAATCTTTCGGATTCTTTTCCAAGTAAGTTTATTATTTTACACTTTTTACAGACATAAACCGTAGTTGGGCCCCCTGTGAAAATACAAGTTACATCGCATCAATTATCATGCATGGTATACTTTTTTCGATTTTCAGTTAGCCTCTGCTTAGTTTAGTTTAGGTTTGACAAGAAAAACAGACATTTCATAAAAGAAAGCCGCTTGAGTTTTGACAAACATCCGAAGTGCACCATTTTCATCGTCACGTTTTCTCAAAAAAACAACAAGAATCAAATCTATAAATTACCTGCTTATTCCGATTTAAAAAGGTGAGCTCTGCTCCATGTAATGTCTGCATGGTAATAATTGCCATCTTCATTTCTGCATTTGCCTAAATTATGAATTCACATACAGATAAACACTTTGTTAGCATCCCGGAAACTCGTCATCATTATTATATTTTGATCTAATAGTAGACTGGATATAGCTTCTATAGGTGGCGGTGTCTGTATATTTTTAAATAATTCTACCTTTTGTTTTCTTTGGAGTGATACTAATTTGGTATTAAA
Source organism: Trachythela sp. YZ-2020 (assembly GCA_016169945.1). Classification (NCBI taxonomy): domain Eukaryota; kingdom Metazoa; phylum Cnidaria; class Anthozoa; order Malacalcyonacea; family Clavulariidae; genus Trachythela; species Trachythela sp. YZ-2020. The sequence continues at coordinate 9,365,778 of JADLSH010000395.1, read as the reverse complement.
TTAAACATAAAACTCTTGGAACTCTTTTGGGGGATCTTTTGTGCTGTTTGTTCATAAATTTACGTATATATTTTGGATTTTTATTACCGTCGTTGTCTGTCGTGTTCCAGTGTCTGACATTACATATCGTGAAATTTGGCTTGTTGGACAGTATCTTGTCTTCTGTTTATTGGATTTGTTTCAAATTTTCTCCGTGAACTACGTACTTTGTTACTGTTATTGTGTCAAGTTTTGGTGTCTTGGTGTTATACAAAATTTAAATAATACGCGTTTGTTTTTAAATTTTGACCATTGGGATTTTTTTGAATTATTTGCGTCTAGCGTCATTCGTCATGGCAACATCTTTATGTACCTGTCTTCGTGTTTTCGTTTAAAATCAAGTTTCAACATTGGAATCGTGTTTGTCTGTTTACTCGTGACATTTTGAGTTAATTATCTTTCTTCGTGGTGCAGTTTTTTGCCCGTAATTTTTTAGTTTTGATGTTGTATTAATGTACTGTCGCGTATGAACTTACTATCGACCTTTTAGCCCAACAACTGAATTCTAGTAATATTAAATTACAAATAGGGGACTTCCCGTTATTTGATAAACATCATGAGTAACTTCAAATCAAGCTACTCTTTACTCCTCCTGTGGAATACATAATGTCGAGAACATATCGAAGCCTGAACTTGTGCGTCTCGCAAAACTACGAACTTCTGATATTCTCATCGCATCAGAACTTACAATCATCTCTGATCGCCTTTGTAACCTTTGGACGTCAACAAGAGACAGTATTTTAAGGAAATCCAACCTCCCTCATAAACACCGATATGGCTTGGAGTTTGAAATAAAGCATAAAAAATCCCAAATATTTTTGTTGATACTTCTTGCTGGTGATATTGCTACCAATCCAGGTCCCACTATGACTACTCAGTCAAGACATCTGCCTGATGAGCTATTCTGCGATCTGATTGGTTGTGCTACTCGCCATATATCAGCTCATATACACTGAGTAGCAAAAACAAAATAACGAGCTTCAGCTGATCAATCAGCGGATTATACATTATGATTGGCTACCAATTAGCCAAATTGGCTTATCAGCACTTCTTTGTGATCAGCTCATCTCAAAAATAAACAGTATGTACAGTGTATTTTCATCATTGATTTATTCTAGTAACTATGCTTTACCAATATTGCGAGTCACAAAAACGAAAATGCTGTATTTAACCCATTAACTGGCAGTACTCTACCACTGACAAGCAAAATCGTCTGGCATTAGACAGAGTCAAAGACTAAAGCAGGATGCATCCGGTACATTGCTAGCTAATGGGTTAACCCAATGTTAAATGAAAGTCATAGCTCATGAAAAAGGAATATTGTTGGTTTTTAGCTTCTGAAGTTGTCCGAGCGTGTGCCGATGCTGCAACATGAAGGCATTTTCACGAGAATTGCCATAAAAGGACTAGATTATTTCGTAATTTAAACAAAAGTGAAGATTGTAATACACTTTTCACGCACAGTCGAATTGTGGTATTTACGAGTTTGTAGCATTTAAACAAAAGGTAGGAAAGCAATGTTTAATTAGTTTATATATTTATAATTTGTAAACAAAACAAAATTCAGAGTGTTTGAAAGAGGCTAAATTGGCCGCATATCATTGTAAACAAACAGAAGTTACTTCTCTAAAGAGATTGTAAAACGCTAAATTGAACGGTAGTATTTTCGTCCATGTTTGGTGCCTGCAACCAGAGATAAGAAGCAGTAAAGTCGTTGGTCTATATTACAGGTACTTAACTCTTTCTGGTCGGTCGCATTTTAATTAAGTTGTCGCAAGAGCATTTTGAGTACGATTTCCTTTGCAACATATTTACTCCCTGGCAATGAAATTAACACCATTGGAATCCTTACAAAATAAGCTTTTTAACTGTGGGCTATTTTGCTGACTAAACATTACAGAATCAACAAGAGAATATTTCTTTAAAAAAAGAAATGGTGTTTCGTTTGTGCAAATTCGGAGTATAGAAATAATAGTTTTGATTCAATTAGCCTTCTCATGCTCGGTTTTTCTGCCATTTTTGGGGTACTGCGTCTTTTAAGTTTGACAGTATAAGATAACGAAATGCGACTTCTTATTGCTGTAGTTGTGTGCATCATGGTAAATTTACAAATACAACTATGAACAGTAGCTGTTAACACTCTATTACTCGTTTAAATCCTTTAATGAGATATAGTACCCCAAAAATGAGGTAATATTGCCGTCATGTGAGTGACTGAGCGAGTGGTCAGCGGTATTCGTTGACTTGGTGAATTGGGAATGAGACAGGTCGAAGCCTCTGGGTCGAAACATGGCACGATGGCGCAAAAGGTATGTTCGTATGTATATTTTATAAATATGTATCAATTTGTAATCCTGTGCATCTGATTATTCTTTCCTAAATATATGCAAATATTGTAAAGTATTTCAAAGTTGGACAGTTCGATGATATAAACAGGCTCTTTGGTTTAAAAATAATAAATATAAAACAAATCACAAACGGAAATGAAGCATCTTGAAAAATCTAAAATGTGGATCAAGACAAGAAGGCTTAGTTGGTTTGCAGAAGTTGGCTTTAAAATGATGTCGAAATATAAGCATACTAGAAATGCTAGAATATAAGCATACTTCACAAAAACGTCAAAAAAGGGCAGAATTTCCAGAAAACTGTTTTTGACGGTATAATAATTTTAAATTATCTTTAAAATAGTTTCTGACATTCGTTTTTCAGAAAACTTCAACTGTTTTTTGACAGTATACCTTTAATTATCTTTAATTCCATAGTTTCAACCTTACGTTGTTTTTCCAATTTTTAAAAAAATCATTTTTGATGCATATATTAACAAAATATTTATCCGTAAATCTTTAAATGTTTATCCGTATATTTCTCTCGACCTGACTCGCGCATGCGTATATAACGTAGAAAACCCTGAACTGTCCATGGCATCTACTTTTGGATTCCTTCTGTTTCACATACCGGTGTAAATATCGAGCATAATTAGTACCCTCGCTGCGCTTCGTGCCCGGCAAAGGATATCGACTTTCGTGTGGGCGACTTTACGATTCTCACTTCTGTTTTCATACCAAATATTTAGTCAACACTAAGTGCCGCTCCGTATAATTTAACTTGTCTTGATCACAAGTTAGTTTTTCTAGATGGATACTTTTCGTTTGTGTTTGCTTGATGAAGATGCACATGAGCAAATTTGTTAAAATTGTTTTTATTTATATAGTAAGGCTTTCGTACATATATTTAATGTATTTTATATGCTTATATTTTGTAATAGCAATAATATAAAATACGCTTATATTTTGTAATAGCAATAATATAGTGATGCAGTTTATAATAATGTAAATAAATTTTATTGTAGTACGAAGTTGTGGAATTATGCAACTTCAACACAACATATTTACTTTGTTGTGTTGTATCAAGTTGTAGCATTATATATAATGTAACTTCAACACAATGAAACTTATTTATGTAGTGTCTAACTGTCTATGGTCTCTACTCCCTTGTAGTATTAGATAGACATAGTAGTACTATTATGTAACACAACAAAACTAAATTATATACTTAGTGTCTACTGTCTTGTAGTATCAATTTGTAGTGCTATGTAGCTTCACAACACAATAAAATTTTAACACAATTATGTACAATGTTTTCTTGGAAGGAGTAAGCCAGGATATTACAGAAGAATGATTTCCTCAATAATATCATTGTTCTCCTTGTACTTTAGGGAAATTGGTAACTTTTGCAACAGTGCATCTGTCAACTCTTCAGATTGGCGGTTTTCACTTGCGTCGATGGTGAATAGTTCGACAAACACTTTTCGAAACACTGTGACAGTTTTTAGTTCTTCTTCAATCTGAAGCCAAAGATTACTCACATATGCCCTTTGCAATGTGTCATCAGAATAAATCTTTGAACAACGTGGGCATTGGTTGGAAGAATCAAGCCTTTTGTTTTCGGCATCTGTTGTTAGTTCAACTGTCGTAGCATCTCACATGTTGAATGCCAATGATGGTGCTATCTTTGTAGCGTTCATCTTCTTCATCAGTGTCGATCAGTACCAAGGCCTGGTTTTCAGATGTCTATTTGAAGATTAAAACAATTGCTGTGAGTTCAAGCAGCAAGTAGTCTTGCAAATGCAGTGAGAAATATGAGCTTTGTGTTGTCACAGAAAAGATGTGTGTAATGACAAATTTATAGTAAATATAGAGACTTGAGTTGATGAGTTCAGTTAATTTTTGAAGAATTTGTAGGATATATTTAGGTTGATGACAACTGATCAAGGGAAATTGTGTCATGCAAAGTTTTAGAATGATAGAGTGGTGTATTTCTCATGCTGCTGTAGAATTAGGGTTGTTTTTTATTTATTATTAAATTATTAATTTTATTTATTAAACAATTATTATTTTTCATTTACCTTAAATTATGTTTGAGTTGTGGAAGATGCCATAGGTTTATTCTGGAAGATGGATGTCTGTAAACCAGTGAATGAGATTACATCTCCTTAGGAGAGTGGTAAGGATGCTTTGTCTTTCCACAAGGATACTTGCATCATTGCCAGACGTGTCTTTGATTAACACTTTCTTGAGGTTGATTGAGTTATTTTTCACTTTTATTGCTGGTTCAACCTTGTAGAGGAAGAAAATACACCTAGATAGTTTTAACAGACTATTATTACCTTTATAGCAAGTGCCAAGTACAGTTTTTAGATGTTGAAAAAGGTTGATCATAGTACCTCACCATCTAAGAAAGATGTCTTAAGTTACATATATAAAATAGGTATGTATATTATATGCAGCAATAAAATTTATGTATTCAGTTCTGACTAGGAGCTATAGAAGTTGAATACTAATTGAATGTGCAATCTCTCAGACATACCTTTGTAATTTTTCCCTCAATGGCTATTCGTCTTTTTTTAGGAAGTTTCAATGCCTCGGCTATTGGGGTCAGTTTGGGGTTTCAAGAACAGCTGGCAAGAGTGGTAGTGGCAAGTTTTTTTGCAAATTGAATGTTGGAATGAGGAAGATGCTTGATTGTGCGTTGATGTTCAATTGAGGCTCTTCATCACAGGTGGTTATGGTGTACTTTGAAATAACAATGGATGTGTTTTTCTTGAAGAATTTTTTGGCAATATCTTTTTCATCTAAAATGTGGGATTTGATTGTGCCTGAATCTTCGGCGACAATACTCATGACAATGACTTTTGGTGGTGTTGAATCAATATCATCATAATGGTACACTGGATCTACAATAACTGTCACTCTAATTGGTTTTGTTATTGGTTTTTCATCAGCTGATGGAAGTCTTTTCAAGTCAGAGACAGTTTGAAATGACATCTTAAAACAAAATGAAAAAGACATATGGTAAATGTTAATTACACAGCAATTGTGTCTGTTCCTAAGTTTAATAGTCAAAGACTTTTCAGTGAATTCTGTTAGTGCAAGACCATTTAAAGATTTCACACGGCTTAATGATACATATGCCTGTCCTGGTTTATTGCATTTTGGTCCCAAATTGATTACAACATTAGACACAGTCATTCCTTGGCTTTTGTGAATTGTTACAGCCCATGATGGCATAATTGGTATTTGAGTTCTTTCAATTCCTTCTTTGCCAAAAACGTTAACAGTGACTGGTTTTATTAAAATTGATTGTGTTGTTGAATCTTTAAAAAGTTTCCCTACTCGTGGATCATCAAATAAGATTTTTACTCCATAAGGCATTGTTAAAATACAATAGTGTCAACAGTTCCTTGTGATCCATTCACAAGTCCATCAGTGGTCATTATATTTCGCAACAGCATTACTCTTGCACCAGGTACTATGAAAAGTTTGGATGGCAGTCCTCCACATTCTGAATCATTAGTTGGGATTAGTTTTTGTGGAGCTGGTTGATTTGTATTGCTGTTTATATCTATAGCATTTATTTTAAATATTTCAGATTTTGTTAGTTCTGAAAGCTACTTCAATTTATACTCCAGGCACTGTTTTCTTGTTGGAAAAAGTCTTAATGCATTTTTGTGTTTCATTGACATACATTTTTGTTCTTTGGGCAAGCTGGTATATATCATGAATTGTTTGTTTTCCGATTCGTACTATGTTTAACAGATTAGCATATTCAGAATCATCTTTTTGTCTTACATTTTACATTAAAAAGATTGGTTTGAAGTGGGTAATCCACAAGTTCATTTGTCCTGTGTAGGTTATTTCATCAAAAATATAATGAGCACACAGGTTGTAACTGATAAAAGTCACCAAATGCTATAACAGAACAGTTTCCAAATAGATTGGACACAGGATTTTGTGGGGGTTTTTTATTTCTTCCAATCTCTGGTGTACGAAATGAAACATGTTGTCACTTACCATGCTGATTTCATCAATAACTAAATATTCTAAATTTGAATAGTCAGATTGCAGTTGATCTCTTCTAGCTGCAGATAGTGGAATGTATGAACTTTTTGAAGAATAGAAGGATTTGGGGTGTTGGACAGGTAAATTGAAAGAACTATGAAGTGTACTTCCCCCAATATTGTAAGCAGCACAGCCTATTGGTGCTGTAAGTAAAATAGATTTTCTCTTCGTTTTTCTTAATACTAATTCTTGTATGAGGTTGATAAGAAATGATTTTCCTGTGCCTCCACCTCCAGTAATGAATAGGAAAAGAGGATTTGGTGGCACTTTTGTTAATGATTGTTTATATTGTTGATTTGCATTGATGTGATTTTCAATTAGAAGATATATATTTCTTTGTTCTTTTGTCAGCTTTCTCCATTTTATCCATTTCTTTGTTTTCTATAGATCGAATGATGTGTAGTGCTTTTTGTAAATCATATTGGATGCTTTCTCTAGAATATGCAGCTTTATCAAAAGTATCGTGTTTTGCAAAGAATGCTTCATGCGAACTTGCACATGGAGAAATTAAGTAATTGTCATCATGCAACCCAATTTTTGGCATTCTTATACAAGCAGGGTGAATTCTTTTTGGTACGTTTTGTAACTGAAAACATGGTTGACGATGGTTGTCATGTCTGCTTGAATTACATAATGAGTACCAAGAAATAAAAATGCTTATGCACATCTTTGCAAATCGTTCTCCTTGGGGACGGAGGCAGTAGTAATCTGCAAGGCCACTTTGAAAAACATCTTCACTGTCATCATCTAGTTGGTCTCGTTCAAGTTTTGGTTTAAGAATGTTATGCCTGTTTTCTGGTTTCCTGCAATTCAAGAATACTGTTTTGACAGAAGACTCCATTAATGGCAAGTTTATCATTCTGAATGCAACCTCTTGTGCTGATATTTGCCTATGGGAGAGCACTGTAGCACCTATAGCATGGATTTGTTGTCTTTGCGAGCAGTTGTCTGGAAGTTGCGCTAAAACCTTTTCAATTGTCGATTTTAGTCCTTCAGGTTCAGACTTGCAAATATATGTGCAGATGTACATAGCTACCCCATATACATTACGTACAAGCTGTATGTCCATGTTAGGTTTCCATGCTTTTAAGATGTACGGATTGTAGGCATTTATCATAGAATCAGTTTTTAGCCTCCTGGTAACATAAAACCTAGATGCATTACCCTGATCAATATTGGTCTTAACTCTTAATATTGTTTTTTTCTGATACTGGTTTTGGAAAATCGAATCTGCAAAGTTTATTATTTTTTATGCAAGACTTTGTGTGATGATGAGTTTGAAGTTTTTCTACCAGGTATTTAAAGGAGCAGTGTCACCGTCTGCGCATCTCTTCTCGCATACACAAACTTGAAAAAATAAGGCTGTAGTTTTTCAAGTTTACAGATATGTCAAGAGTGGCAAATATATGTCAAGAGTGGCGATAATTCCGGCTGAAAATAAAAATAAAAGAGCTCAAGAAATTCTGAAAAGGACTTGAAAAGCCAGCACAAATGCTCATACCTATCCATGACTATATTTGAGTCATAAACGGAGGGCAACATGAAGGATTAAATATATAAATATCCACAAAGTGAAAACGATTTCGCTTCCCATTTTCTTTGGTTGGAAATATCGTAAAATGTAAACCATTTTATTTCACAAATAAGCTAAAACAAATTAGACATATACAGCATAGTTTAGCAATCTCAGTTATTCGTAGCAATAACAGTGAAGAACTTCATAGAGCCTCAAACAAGTGACAAGCGTGAAGGCCGATGAGGCTATTTGAACGCCAGTTACTATATTATAAAAACAAGCACAAAATGATAAAAATTGGACATATATAAACTATGGATTGATCAAACCACCAACATTCTTTGTCTCTTCAAATTTACATGAAAGCCAACCAGAAATACAGTTCATTATTAGAAAACATTTAATTGACATTGTAATTTTTATATATTGGCTATGAAAGTAACTACATGTTAAGATTTACATTATGTTGGGGGGAGGGCGGTTTGGGAAAAGCAAGCCTTTGCAGTTATCGAGCTAGCTCGCTCTACCAACTAAAGACAAATTTTCACTTTTTCAGCTTTGTGTGTAAATATTTGTGACTGTCCTGGACTCCTGGTGGGCTGTCTTGATTACTTGCTAGGCAAAGTGAGCTAACTCGGGCCTGCCTTAATACAAATACCCACATATTTGGTTCTTATGTTCCATCCTAAATTTTACATTAGGCTACAACAAAGTCAGATGATAATATGGTTAGCAAGGAATATAATCCAAAGACCTGACATGTCAAGAATTTTGAAAGGAGGACAATTGATGTTGAGGGTGTGAACAAGAAAACAAGAATATTACCTAAATAGCTGATATACCCAAAGACGATAACACAACAGTCCTGACCATGGTTATCTGGGGGAGGGAGGAACCAAGGAATGATTCCATCTAACACTGGAACTCATATTTGATATATAGAACTCATATATAAAAAAAAAATACATAATATAACTTTTGTTTTTCATAAACCAAATTGTCTCCATCATCTGAAGTACTGTGCAAACTGAATGACTGTCAGGAGTCTGACCCTCTTCCAACATTTTGTTATGCACCCTACTTTGTTATTTTACTAATTAATACCAGACAATTTTACTTGTCCAGACATTATATGTTATAATTATATTTTTATGGTCCCAACAATTTTTCTTGTTTTGATTATAATTCACAAAATATTCACTATCATAATCTGAATGATCTGATTTTCAACATTTTAACTAGTTGCCGGTCTTACATATCATATTGTGAAGTAATTTTGTAAGACCGGCAACTAGTTAAAATGTTGAAAATCAGATCATTCAGATTATGATAGTGAATATTTTGTGAATTATAATCAAAACAAGGAAAATTGTTGGGACCATAAAAATATAATTATAACATATAATGTCTGGACAAGTAAAATTGTCTGGTATTAATTAGTAAAATAACAAAGTAGGGTGCATAACAAAATGTTGGAAGAGGGTCAGACTCCTGACAGTCATTCAGTTTGCACAGTACTTCAGATGATGGAGACAAAATATTCACTATCACAATCTGAATGATCTGATTTTCAACATTTTAACTAGTTGCCGGTCTTACAAAATTACTTCACAATATGATATTTGGCATATTTTAACTCCACCGTGTGCAACAAATTTCCTGGGAATATCTTACAAATGACTCCACCATAATAAAAGTAAGATGATGCTTTCCATTTAAAATTATTTTTCACACTAAATCAGTCATAATTATCAGTAGTAACTCATTTATTGTAGAGAGTACAGTTTTTAGTATCACTGTTAATAGTTACTATTATAGAGGTTGCACTAGCAGTCCAATTATTCTTTGGCAGCTCTGGTCCTTCCATTAGTAATTTTTCCTTATCAAAATTATTGACATGACCACATTTGCCACCCTCACATCCTATTGCCAGGTCCTCATCATCTGACTTTGGTTTAGCCTAATGTAAAATTTAGGGTGGAACATAAGAACAAATATGTGGGTATTTGCATTAAGGCAGGCCCAAGTTAGCTCACTTTGCCTAGTAAGTAATCAAGACAGCCCACCAGGACAGTCACAAATATTTATACACAAAGCTGAAAAAGTGAAATTTGTCTTTAGTTGGTAGAGCGAGCTACAATCCTGGTCAAAACATCGACGACACTTACAGTTATCTCGTCATATTCAGTTGCCTCGTAACTAAATTAGAGAACCTCCCCCTTACCCCCACCGAACAATGTTGAGTGGTGTCCCATAACATGTTTAAAGCATTTAGCATAGAATCAACATTGTTTTGGGGGCGAGGGGGGGCATTGGATGAGAAAACCTAGGCGTTTTATAATTAGGAACGTCAAAAGGGACATATTTATTAGAGTGTAGTCGATGGTTTTGGCCAGGATTGTCTCTGTAGTTGACAATTTAAAAAACATTAAAAAATGTATGTTAAAATCGATCGTATGCACGAATATCATGTTTTTGTTATGTACGAATATTAAGAAATGTATTGTATATATTTTGTTTCCAATTCCTGAGTAGTGACGTTTTAATTAATACGCACATGGTCATATTTATATGTAGGTCGACAAGTGTTAGTAATTAGTCAGAAGTATCGTTGTCTAATGGCGAGTGACAGCCTTTGAGCGCACGATACCAGATTGGTTTATCTAATAACATATAGCCAAGCAGATTTAACAAAATTTCCTTCAAGAAGAGAATTTGCTGAAGCATTAGTTCTTGCGTTTAGCAAGGACAATAATGTTATACAGTGGTGTTGTTGTCTCGAAGATCACGAGAATGGTGGCAAGCATTATCATGTTGGTATAAAACTGGAACGAAAGCAAAGATGGCTAAAAATTAAGAGGTTCCTGATGGATCACTTCGAAGTTTCGGTGCATTTTTCATCTGCACATCACAACTATTTCAGTGCCTGGGAATATGTCACTAAGTCCGACCGTGAGTACCTACAAAGCCATGGTCATCCTGACTTGACAAATGCTGAGCCACCAAGGACAGATTCTGCTAGTGTTGCAACAACCACTGGAAGAGATGAATCCGACAGCGAGGGCGATGAGACGATGTCGACAATCTCAAGAAAACGCAAAAAGAGGATGACATCTTTCCAAGTGTCGGAACTTATTGAAGCAAAGTCGATAAAGACTCGCACGGCATTGCTTGCTATTGCCCAGCAGCAAAAAGCTGAAGGGAAGTCTGATCTTGCGGAGTTCATAATGAACAGACAACCGAAAGTTGTTGCCCATATAATAAAAACTACGTGGGACATGTTGAGTGCAGAGGCAAATTTGGAAAGAAGCAAGAAGACACGCATCGAATTGCTTACAGAAGCCGCGCAAAGCGAGTGCGGCGAGGACTGTGAAGGTCGTTGGTTGCAATGCGCCAAAGAAGTTTTAACAACTAACGGCATGGGAGTGCGAGAATTTGCTATTTATACGCTATTGGAAAAAGGACAGGGAAAATATCGCAACATCATGCTTATCGGTCCGGCTAATTGCGGTAAAACGTTTCTACTTAAACCCTTAAACATGATCTATCACACCTTTACTAATCCCGCTTCTGGCACTTTCGCGTGGGTAGGAGTCCAGGAAGCTGAGTGCATATTTCTCAACGATTTCCGATGGAATGACAAAATAATTCCTTGGCATGATCTCCTGTTATTGCTCGAAGGCGAACCTGTACACTTCCCAGCACCTAAAACTCACTTCGCCGAAGATATTTTATTACATGTTTTATTTGCGACAAGCAAATATAGATTGGCCTACGTCAAAGGTGGGACAGTCGATGAGCGCGAGACGGAGATGATGTCCGTTCGTTGGAATGTATTCACACTCACACAGCAAATATCAGAGGATCGACAGATGGACATAAAACCTTGCTCGCGTTGCTTTGCTTGCCTAGTGTGTAATGAACACACTTAAGGATAGTACAGTATAATGTGCAAATTCTCTCGCATATATAGCATATATTAAGACAACAAATTAATGTAAGAAATATAGCTATATAGCTAACTAAAGGAATTATTCCATTAATTTCTACACCTGGTTCCCTTATACTGCACGTATTATGTGTGCTTATTTTATGCAAATACTTGGTAAATTAAGGCGTTTATTAGTCGCGTGTATTGTTTCAATTAACGAACTGTCAAATATTGAACTATATATTAAATTCATGCATGTGATCAACGGTGTACCATTGGTGAACCGCACATACTTAGGAAGATATAATTATAGCATTACTTTGTGTCAGAAATGGTACACCGTTGAGATTTGGTGAAATATTGCTGTATATATTGCCAAAAATATTTCACAATTATAAGCCTTGTAAATACTTTCAAGACCGTTTTGTTTACAATTATTACCTTCATACTTCAGGACGATATAAACCGTTTTCTTACGTGCGTTGCGGTACACCGTTAATATGATACCGCGATAAATTATGCAATGATATATACGTGTTCATTTTAATATAATGTTCATTATATAATGTCCATTTTAATTCTGTGATACATAAGCAATTCTACACGTACATCATACAATAATTTGATGTTATTAAAATGGGTCGAAATATAAAACTAGTATTTAATTATTTGTCCCCTTCTACTTATAATCATGCTCATTCGTTTATCCATTGATTCTATAATAGAGACCTTTAGCATCTCGTCACTTCCACGGCACCGCAAACCTCAAACTGCAGTTTGACGTCAGACGTTTTCCGTCAAGCTTTCGACATTTAGTATGGCGCTTTTTGAAAGATAACTAAAATTCTACGAACACTGCTGTATTTCTTCTCACCATATCATTTCAAAAACTGATAAAAGGTTAATTACGAGACCATTGTTGTTGTTGTGAGAATAGCCGCCATATTGAATTTCATTCATGCTGAGTGTTGGTCAATGTTTGCGATAATTTTAAACCAAAGAGCAATGTTTACAAGAGCAAATTACATATAAGTGAAAGAACAAACTTTCTTCTGTACACCAATGATAGGTATACGTGAGATAAAACAATATTCAGGCAAACAAAAGCTGAGGTAAATGACTTACATGAGAACCTTTTCCTGCCGTCGAAAACGCCAAAAAAATACGTCAAACGCAACGCCAAGGACACGTGATTTCTTGAGGTTTGCGGTTCGCGGGAAACGCAATGCTAAAGGTCTCTAATATCATCAACACGGTCCGTAGGGAAATATTTAAATGTATTTGTAACTCTGGTAGCAAATTCATTGTAGGTCTCCTGCACTATATTTCCACTGATTGCTTGTCTGTCCAGTTCCCTTCTTACAAGATGAAACAGGTTTTCTATTGGATTTATATCTGGACTTCTAGGTGGTATAGATAGTAAATCTGCCCCTGATTCACTCATTGCCATTTTTGCTGCATTACTATTTTGACAAGGACATCCATCTTGAATCCAGAGTTTACAATGCAATTTATCAGCAAAGTGAAATAATGTTGGAAATTTACGACTTATGTAGTCTTTGAAGTAATCACCGCTCATTTTATGATACTGTTCGCAGTCTATAACGCCTTTCCCAAATGAGATTGCCACCATAAGTTTGACTAACTTCCCACCACTTCCTTCCTTCTTTCCTTTTGCTGTACATCCATAATCCAGACCTTCGCACGGCTTTCTCCAAATTCTTCCTTTAGCTGAACTCCCTTGATCAAAAGGGTTTCTTTTATATGCAAAGCTAACCCCGTCCAAAAAAAAGTTAATATCCTTTGTCCACACATTCTTTGAAAACTCCTTCATTTTTTTAGCAAACGAAAGTCTCTTTTTCAGATCGGTTTTTTTGAGAATGCCTTACTTAAATCCAGCTTCATTCATTGCCCTTCGAACCGTCCGCATACTGACATTTTTAGTATCGATTCCGGCTTGCTTAGCAAGTCTATTGGATGTAAATGATCCTTCCCGTTCTCGCAATGATTTTAGAGACCTTATTAAATTTTGCATGTCTCTTTCATTCAACTTTTTTGGTCTGCCTCCTTTGTTTTGTTTTTTCTTCTTAACATCGGATATTCCACGCTTTTTATAGCTATAGACGCAAGAACGTGATATCTTTAACTTTCTGGCTATTTCTGTGACATTCCAGTGATTTTCATTAAGCAAAAACCATAAATATGCGACCTTTTCAGGAGGAAGGCTCTCACCACACACTATTAACTCAGATAAAATATTAGTATATTGGTGACGTATTTAATTGGATAATTACTATTTGACGTCATTGTGTGCACAAACAAATTATGATGAACTTCCTTGTGCCAAAACTTGCAAAAAGGTGTTATGAAACAAGAAATATATGCATGCATTGAACTTTGGCCATATTCAGACAATCCTGGTCAAAACATCGACGACACTTACAGTTATCTCGTCATATTCAGTTGCCTCGTAACTAAATTAGAGAACCTCCCCCTTACCCCCACCGAACAATGTTGAGTGGTGTCCCATAACATGTTTAAAGCATTTAGCATAGAATCAACATTGTTTTGGGGGCGAGGGGGGGCATTGGATGAGAAAACCTAGACGTTTTATAATTAGGAACGTCAAAAGGGACATATTTATTAGAGTGTAGTCGATGGTTTTGGCCAGGATTGTAGCTCAATAAATCCAAAGGCTTGCTTTCCCAAAATCTCCCTCCCCCAACATAATGTAAATCATAACTTGTAGTTACTACTTACTATTTCATAGCCAATATATAAAAATTACAATATTGAACTGTATTTTTGGTTGGCTTTCATGTAAACTTGAAAAGACAATGAATGTTGGTGGTTTGTTCAATCCATAGTTTATATATGTCCAATTTTTATCATCGGTTTTCGCTTCGTGGATATTTATATATTTAATCCTTCATTTTGCCCTCCGTTTATGCCTCAAATATAGTCATGGTTAGGTATGAGCATTTGTGCTGGCTTTTCAAGTCTTTTTCAGAGTTTCTTGAGCTCTTTTATTTTCATTTTCTGCCGGAACTATCGCCACTCTTGACATATATTTGCACTCACTTCAGAAATGGCCGCCATCTTGAATATGTAAACTTGAAAAACTACAGCATTTTTTCAAGTTTGTGTATGCGCAGAAGAGATGCGCAGACGGTGACACTGCCCCCCTTTAAGTTCTGAATCTGAGTCATCAGGTAGAGTTGTTGACACATATTTATCAATAAATGCAGGTGCAAGTGATCGTCCAAAGTCTGTTTGCAAATTTGGGTGTTCCTTTGTCCAAATAAACATGTGAATATGAGGGCTACCTCGCATTTGAAACTCAATTCTCAAAAAATAGTTTTCTATTTCCCCTAAGGGTTTGTGTTTTCCTTTAAGAATATGTTTCAGGAATGCTTGTTTTCTACGATTAAAGTGTTTTGCAACCAATATTGGGTTCTCTCATGAGTTTCCATTTGTCAGAAGAACTAAGTGTGTTTAGTTCTTTTTTGCCTTGTGTTAGTAGATTTAATAAATCAGACCACTGTAGATCTGCGGCCGATAAAGTAATGAACCATGTTGGTTAACTCATTTCTCCAGTAAGCAGGTGTACCTCTAATTAGACGCATAAATACATATGAATCCTCTATTATGTCGGCTTGAACTTTGCCTTTTAAATCACCAGCTTTTAGGTCTTTGAACACTATTGGTTGATGAGGATTTCATTCTTAAAGCAATTGAGATACAATCACTAAGTTTTCTTGGTTCATAAACAGAATTAGCAAAAATAGGTATGGTATTTCATTTGAAAATCAAGAATCAGAGTTCACCAGTCTTGACTGAAAATATGCTAAGTCTGTTATCTTCTTTTTGCATTTAGCTGAGAAACCATTTTTCCCCAATGGGAACAGCCAAGGAAATGCTAATTCTTCAATTGGAGTTGTTATTTCCCCTAAAAGTTTAACTGGGCTATTTGCATTGGGTGGAAACGTAAATGTGGAATCTGTTATTTTGTTTTGATACGTTAGTATTGAGCAAAGTATTTTTTGAGACATTTGGTACAGCGTGCAATGGGTCCATACCTATGTGTCCCGGTACCTATGTGTCCCAGGGGGGTGGGGGTCAGGGGTAAAAGTTTCGGGGGTGGTAGAATTCACTAATAAGGTGGGGGTCAAACCCCCGGATCGGGGGTCAAAGTTTCGGGGGTGCTAAAATTGGACAATAAGTAATTTGGTACGTGTAGGACACATCCCCGGGGTCCAATACTTCAAAACAAGCCAACTGGGATTGGTACGGCAATGGTGATTCCTCTGGTGAATTTGAATCCCACATTTGATATTGAAGTCAAATAACCAATAGCCAAGTTTTTCACTCTCGTAATATTCGCTATAAAATTCGGACAACTACTAGACGAAAGATCTAGCTTTTCTCTATCTGTGGGTATAGGTTATATTAATATAGACCCAGCAGGAGAAAAGTTCTCTGAGTTAAACACCGGAGCGATCTTATAACGGGTGCAGCAGCGTTTTTTCCTTCCGTTAACAGTTGGGCATGCTTCAAATTTTGGTGAAAAGCGAAAGCCTTTGAAAAGCTGTGCAAGATGCACATTTCACATATAAGAAATAATAAAATTTGGGTGCACCTGAAAACTTTTACTTTTTTGCATTTTTGCAAAAAAACTATAGATTTTTCTATCAAAACATGTAATTTTTTACTTTTTTTAACGGTTGGGGCGTGTCATGCCTGTGTTATATATGTATATAGAGACGCAAATTTAATCCATTCAGAGTACACTTAATTCCCCACTTACAACAGAGATGTACAACACCGCAGAACAATGGAATATGAATATAAATATTATCAAGCTAACACTGTTGAAAAACTATTCAGAATGTTCCAAGATTTAGCCTAGAAGGAATATACTTTAGAAAATTAATATTACAATAATTCCATTGACTTAGTTTGTCATTTTTGGACCAATAGTAATCGCTTTTTGCATTTTCTTCACGGTGGGTATTGGCCATTTTCGAAAACGGCAAATGTACTGGGTACGAGGTGGGACCACAAGGCATGTTGGGAATGTTTGGAAGGACAACAACAAAAGACTTGTCCTTCCAAGCATTCCCAGCATGCTTTGTTATCACAACTTGAACCCAGTACTCTACTCTTTTCGAAAATGGATAATTACCCATGTTTATCTCTAGTAATACGTTCTACTTAGTTTTTTGAGCCATTGGTTGGAAATAGTTAACTTATACAAGGCAATCTACTCACTATTAAAAAGCTAGGCTGCATACTATACTACATGAATACTGTGGTATGATTTAGCAAAGTATGTACATATAACATAATGCACATTATATCTGTAATTTGTTCCACAAATTCTGTGCATTGTCAAAAGAGTACGACAATTGTGTCCTATTCGTACTAAAGGCACACATTGAGGGTGATAACATGGTTTACCTTCAGCCCGGGCTGGAAATACTCTATGAAATCACCCCCCCCCCCTGAGTACATAGAAAACAAAAAAGAACCGGTTTCTAGAACAAGCATCTGACAGTAACAACTGTTCTGTTTCCAAGCAGCCTGTTCACTCGTAACCAATGCATTTGGCCACTGCTCTCCAATATGAGTCCAGCCCTGTATCGCCATCGTCATATTTACGCTTCAAACGCAGAAGCCTCGCCTCCAACTGACGCCAGTTCCTTCGTCTAGGCGCTGGTGCATCTCCACGGTCAGCAGCATCGATGTTTGTCTCAATGGAAGCCTGGTGGTCTTTGAGAAACCTACCCAGCCATGGTACCGGCCAACAATGGTAAAGACTTGATTGTATGGACCAGGACAAGATTTTAAAGTTCCATCCATATATACCTCACGGCAAGTATGCAGAGCTCGTAGGTTGGCATCGGTGGCAAAGATACAGATACCCCAGTGGTTATCTTGGTGTAGCAGAAAGCGTTCGTGCAGCCATGTTTGTGCCCAAGGACCAGCAACATTTACATCTTCAACAGATGCGGGAATTTCTGGCATTTCGCTTACCTTAGTGCGATTAAGGATGGTGCGGAAAGAATGAAAACCATCTATTGTAGGTGGTCTGTCTCCACCACCTTGCGTGTGCTCTCGATGTTTATTGGCAATTGCCGCGTCATATACACGCCTGATTGGACGCGCAGGGTTCTCCACCACCGCCTCCCTCATCGTTTCTCTAAATACGGCACGGTCAACCATCTCGTCGTCAGGCGTATGGGCATGTTCCTCGCTGAACAATACCGTATTTGGCCAAAATCATCAAGTGCGTCGATGTCGAACACATTTGTTCGGACATGTGCGCTACATTCTTTTCGCCAACACCGCCAATGAATGCTTGCATTAACGCTTCGATGCCTGCGGTAGCAGTACCCATCAATGGCGAGCACCCGACCACCACTATTACCCGTAACAAGCTTTATATCCATCAAGTGTGATCTCAGAATACAACCGAAGTCAACGAACGAATGTGTTCAAATGATTCCAGTTATTTGTAAAAGTTTCCCACTGACAAATTCCCCAACTAACTAATTACCGTGAGATCGGGAGAATTTGGTTGGGTTTTTTCGTATAGATTTTTAGTGATTGACAATAATGTTTCAAAAGAATGTATAACTTTTATACTAAATAATATGTGAATAATATGCGGTGGCTGAAGGTACACCATGTAATCACCCCTCAATGTGTGCCTTTAGTACGAATAGGACACAATTGTCGTACTCTTTTGACAATGCACAGAATTTGTGGAACAAATTACAGATATAATGTGCATTATGTTATATGTACTACATACTTTGCTAAATCATACCACAGTATTCACGTAGTACAGTATGCAGCCTAGCTTTTATAGTGTGTAGATTGCCTTGTATAAGTTAACTATTTCCAACCAATGGCTCAAAAAACTAAGTAGAACGTATTACTAGAGACAAACATGGCCAATACATACCGTGAAGAAAATCCAAAAAGCAATTAACTTGGTCCAAAAATGACAAACTAAGTCAATGGAATTAATTGTAGCATTAATCTTCTAAACTATATTCCTTCTAGGCTAAATCATGGCTCAGTCGTTCTCTCGCTCTGATGAAGGTCTTTCGCTCGAAACATCAGCCACAATTAATACACGTTTGGCAGTTTACCACATAGTTTTCGTCTCGTTTGCTATATTCGCACTGCCTACGCAGGAGATTTAAGTTTTTATGAGTCAATGAGTCATGAGTCAAGGTTAAAATTTCATTTTTTCTTGTTTTTTTTCTTAAGATTTCAGTTTAGCGAGTTAATAAATCAATAGGGACGTTTACGGCAAACACATACGGAAAATACAAAACAATAGTAACTTCGAAAATCAACATTTTCATTTATTTCTAGCTTTCGACGATATTTTAGTCATCATCGTCATTTCTTGGTGATGACGACTAAAATATAGTCGAAAGCTCGAAATAAATGAAAATGTTGATTTTCGGAGTTACTATTGTTTTGTATTTTATCAAAATACTCAGTAGTTCTCGCAAACATAGCTACGGAAAGCCACGTTACATTTTCAGTTCAGTCGCTTACTATTTTGAACATGGAGAGGGTGTAGATAAAAAATTAATAGACAAAATTTCATAGCATTTTTGCTGTGAATATGTGTACAACTTTAACTTCAAACGCGATTTGTAGTTTTCTGTTTGTCGTTCACGGCTTAGCTTTCCGTACACGTCAATTTAAATGTCCAGTGGAATGATTCAATTAGTTACCAATCATGGTACTCAATAACTAGACTTTTGACTATATTATGCCAGCATTACCAATTCCAAACCCTAACCCCAACCAGAACCACAAGCCTAAACACAACCCCCACCACCCATAACCACAATGCTTACCATAAACAAAACCATAACCCTGGCCACAACAATAACCATAACTACCAACCTAAACACAACCGCAATCAAAACCGTAATCATAACAACAACCGTAACCACAAGCATAACCACAATCATAATCAAAACCATATCCATATAACCGCGACCATAACTACGACCATATAACCACAATCTTAACCACAATGGTTAACCACAATGCTCATAACTGCTACCACAACTCTAACCACAATCAAATCCATGCATAACCATAATCATAACTATGATCACGACCATAACCGCGACCATAAACTGTGTAGTAAACAATAATGTGGGCTAGTTTAAAAACAGTTCGACTCCCTACGCAGCACACAACTTAAATATTGGAACATTCTGAATAGTTTTTCAACAGTGTTAGCTTGATAATATTCATATTTATATCATATTCCATTGTTCTGCGGTGTTGTACATCTCTGTTGTAAGTGGGGAATTAAGTGTACTGCATGACACGCCCCACTGTTAAAAAAAAGTAAAAAATTACATGTTTTGATAGAAAAATAATTAGTTTTTTTGCAAAAATGCAAAAAAGGAAACGTTTTCAGGTGCACCCAAATTTTATTATTTCTTATATGTGAAATGTGCATCTTGTACAGCTTTTTAAAGAGGGGGATAATCAAGGTACCAATCATGGACCACGAAAAATAAAATAGTGTGATCCTGAAGCACAGCTAATAAAAGCAGACAGGCCTGTAACACGTAAAATAACAAGTTATAATTCATTGTAATTAACGTCTTTTAAGTTTAGAAAGTGGTCGCTTCTTGTATGTGCGCTTTTAAGAAAGTCCAAGTCTGTTTCTGAATCTTCTGAGTCACTACCATCGTATTCCTTGCGGATTTCCGCCGTGAGTGAGAGACATTAGGCAGCTTTAGCAGTGAGTATGAGTACGACTACGAGTTTTCGTAGTTATTCGTCATCTCGTAGTCGCGTGTGAAACTCGTAGTCGTCATCCATCCCTAGTACGAAATTTCATAGTCAAAAGCCGGTGACTACGAGTTTTGCATTATGGCGTAAGCAAACAATGAGGAATCTCGTAGTCGTACTCGTACTCACTGCTAAAGCTCCCTATTAAAATCTTAAAACCCGATAAATTAAAGTGCGAAAAACGGAAAACGAACATTAAATTCAATACAAACACGATGCATGTCATCTATTACGAGACCGGAAATAATTTAATAAAAAAATGATGCAACGAAAAACGAATGAATTACTACCTCTAAACAAAGCACGAAAACACCTCATTACCCCTCTCTTTAAAGGCTTTCGCTTTTCACCAAAATTTGAAGCATGCCCAACTGTTAACGGAAGGAAAAAATCGCTGCCGCACCCGTTATAAAATCGCTCCGGTGTTTAGCTCCGGTGTTTAACTCTGCTGGGTCTATATTAATATAACCTATACCCACAGATAGACAAAAGCTAGATCTTTCGTCTAGTAGTTGTCCGAATTTTATAGCGAATATTACGAGAGTGAAAAACTTGGCTATTGGTTATTTGACTTCAATATCAAACGTGGGATTCAAATTCACCAGAGGAATCACCATTGCTGTACCAATCCCAGTTGGCTTGTTTTTAAGTATTGGACCCCAAGGATGTGTCCTACACGTACCAAATGACGTATTATCCAATTTTAGCACCCCCGGAACTTTGACCCCTGACCCCGGGGGTGTGACCCCACCCCCCTGGGACACATAGGGATGACCCCGTGCGATTGTGTTATACTGCATTCAATTACGTCTGGCCATGGATCTGTGCTACTGCAGGTATTAATTTCACTTGATAGACTGTTTGTGATATTGACATCCTTGTAGAGAATATTATTTTGTTTTAGCCAGTGCAATGCATTGTAAATCTTGCGGTAGGTGACTGGATTTGCAGTATTTTACGAGTTATTTGTCTTGACAAAAATTATGTCCGCGTTTTCAACTGGTTCTGGTAGACTGTTGCACGTTTTAGATATGTCTATTGGAAAATGTATTGATTGACCTTTTTCACCAAATTGTCCACCAGGCAAAATTACTGTGGTTAAGAACAAATGAATTTTTGAAATAAGACGCTTCTCCATATCATTAAGATCCTTAAGCTCTGGAGGTATAACACCTGGATCCAGGTTGTTTGTGTATGCTAAGGGTGGTACTGGAGCACCACAATTTAAAGAAGAAAGGCACTTCCCACAAATTATGTAGTTTGTACATCCTTGAGAATAGACCTTTTCATCATTTACAAACAACATTTTTTTACAGTAATGACAATTATTTTTTGGTATTTGTTCAATGAAGGACATAAAGTTTTGCACATCATACTTAAAATCTTCCAGCCCTTTGTTTGAATGTACTATTTTGCTTTTGTTGAGCTGACTTTTATTGGTATATTGGCTTTTTGCAGTTTTATTTTGAAACTGTGATTTTGGTTCTGAGAATTGAGCATCGTCAGAAAACTTTGATTGTGGTTGACAAAAGTTTGTGTTATCGAAAAACGTTTTTGATTGAGGTTGTGAGAATTTTTTGTTTTCTGAAAATTTTGATTCTGGTTGACAAAACTGTTTGTTGTCTGAAAACTTGGATTCTTCTTGACAGAATTGTGTGCTGTTTTGAGACTGGAAATATTGGTCATTCAGACAAACAACAAAATGGTTTGGTTGCCATAATGGTGTACATTTTGATGAACATGATGTCCACATAATGTAAATACAGTGACTTGCGTTCATTTCTGTCCGTGGATATAATGGTCTGTTTAAAACATACCTAACTGTGCTGCTGGTGGTTATGCCAACAGCTTCTGCAGGGTAGATACTATTAACAACTTTATGCAAGACAGAGGTGAGGGCAGCAATGTGCCATATGCCTACCCAGGAGTTAGGGTTTAGCGAATCTGCTATTACTGCCTTTAGCACTTCAAATACATTGTCTACGTAATGCATATTTAAGTAAGACGTTTGCTGTGGGCTTGAATAGTTACCCATCCAAAATAGAAGCTGTTTGTCGTTGGAATTAAACATGTTTTGTATGCTCAAATAATGCTCTGGATGAGAAAGAAGTTCTACTATAGCCCTAGCTCTCATTTCAATATGATTTTCCTCAGTGCCAAACATGGCATGACTGAAAGACCGGAATAAACAATTACCATCTCCTACAACTTTTAGGGGATAAATATTTGCAGGACCATCATCAGGGTACATAGCTTGTGCAAGATAGTCAATATCATGTATGTTGAAATTAAAAAATGGCAGCAAAACTGGTAAAGAATAATTGCAAAAGGACTGTTCTTCAAATTGTGTAGTCTGTTGCAGATACTCAAAATTATATCCAAGCGCATTCCTCAATCGATTTAGAGAGGTTTCAAAAAACTGTTTTCTGTTTTGGTCCATCCTTATGATATATTTTAACACAATTAAATCTATGAAACCTTACCGTAATGCGACAGTCTTGGGTTATATGCTGTAAATGTATCTAGAATTGGCAAAATTCACTTTATGAGAATTTAAAAATTTATCAAAGCTGCGAGCTACTATAAACCTTCGTTAGAAACGAACTAGTCATATTTAGATGGTACAGTAAACTTTAGTGGCTACGCATTGACTATAGCGATGCTGTGACGCAGTTAAATTTCATACGAAATTTGCAAAAAAACAACCCTTAATGAGAATTTAAAAATCTTTTAAGGCTGCCAGCTACTATAAACCTTTGTTAGAAATGAAGTAGTCATATTTAGATGTACAGTAAACTTTAGTGGCTACGCATTGACTATAGCCTGGGTGTGACGCAGTTAAAATTCATACGAAATTTGCAAAAAATGTCCCTTAATGAGAATTTAAAAATCCTTAAGGCTGCCAGCTACTATAAACCTTTGTTAGAAATGAAGTAGTCATATTTAGATGTACAGTAAACTTTAATGGCTACGCATTGACAATAGCCTGGGTGTGAGACAGTTAAAATTCATACGAAATTTGCAAAAAAATGTCCCTTAATGAGAATTTAAAAATCTTTTAAGGCTGCCAGCTACTATAAACCTTTGTTAGAAATGAAGTAGTCATATTTAGATGTACAGTAAACTTTAGTGGCTACGCATTGACAATAGCCTGGGTGTGACACCGTTAAAATTCATACGAAATTTGCAAAAAAATATCCCTTGATGAGAATTTAAAAATCTTTAAGGCTGCCAGCTACAATAAACCTTTGTTAGAAATGAAGTAGTCATATTTAGATGTACAGTAAACTTTAATGGCTACGCATTGACAATAGCCTGGGTGTGACACAGTTAAAATTCATACGAAATTTGCAAAAAATGTCCCTTAATGAGAATTTAAAAATCTTTAAGGCTGCCAGCTACTATAAACCTTTGTTAGAAATGAAGTAGTCATATTTAGATGTACAGTAAACTTCAGTGGCTACGCATTGAGTATAGTTGTTACTGACGCAGTTAAAATTCCTCACGAACTTTGAAAAGGTTTGCATTCAATGTGCCTTTTAAAGTTCATAACAACTACTAACAAAGTATAGACTGTCTTACGGTTCGCATAGCCATTAATTCAATACTATAGACTAAAATTACTAAGCCTTTCATAGATGGAAAATACATTCGCAGCTGCCACACCTTGCTTGTGACGCAGTTGAAATTAATCAGAAATTTATACAGTTAAATTACTCAGAAATCAATTAAATATGAAAAATATAGTTATTGATTGGGCACAACAATTTAGCAAATTCAATACTTAATGTTAAAAACATGAATGAATAGCATACCTTCAATTTTGACTACGCCGTTTGAATACAACTTTCGAGCCTCGTCCTTTAAAGAAAAGACAGAAATATTAAAATTAACCTTTTGGTTAATTTGTAAGTAAATCATCATTAATTTATGAACATTATAACACCATTACCTTCTCACTCCGTTGTGTCCGAGATCGCAGGGCCAAATGTGCGTTGATCTCACATTAGAGGTGACATATTGCAATTTCGGCATTGTTGTTTTTCATTGGTTCGTTTACCAGTGATTGACAGAAGAAAGAATACATCAAGTCAGATTACCTGCATACTTGTTTTTGATTGGTTTATTTAGCAGTTATTGACAGAAGAAGGTATAAAGTCATATGACTTGGATACATGTTTTTGATTGTGAAACGAGTCTGACAAAATTTCCGACAAGTAAGTCGTCTGAATATGTCCGATTATTTTGTCCATCTGTGAAGACAATCTTTTAAACGAACAAATTGATGGATGATTTGTCTTTCTTCTAATGTGAAAATAAATACATTAATAAAACTTTAGCAATATTATTTTCACTAATAAACAAACAAATGAATAAGGTCTAAAGCATAAATAACTGATGTTAAATTATTTATTTTAAATTATAAAAATTATGCAAAATCATAAATTTTTTTTTTCTATAATCATTACACAATGCAAGTGTGAGCAATGGACCAAGTCTAGTGCATTGAGTTAAAGTCATGTTCATATTCTTTGTAATTCCTAACACTTTCTGTGCAAGGCAATAAAATCTAACAGAACACACAATTTCAATTTGAACAGAAAGTCAACAGCTTATGTCAAATATATGGTTCCTGAATACAATGTTTGGTACTTCACAATCAAACAATATCAAAGGACCAGGCCTGCCTCTCCCTCATAGTGTTAGTTAGTAAACTCTTCAGCCGTGTCAGTGTATGACTCGTAGGTTGTTGACAGCCCCAAGAGGGGACCACAGGTATGTGCCACTGGACGATGCTCTAACCCACTCATAGCATTGAATGTTATTTCAATTGATGAGCAACAGATGACGTCACTTCCAGTGAATACTTAATAGGAGTTGAAGGCTAATTATTCCCAGCTGCGGATCCGTCAAGACAAACATGCCAATACGAATATTCTCCCTCTTAAATTGTTTTATTCTCCACGAAAATTCGCCAGCATGCAGAACAAACACCGCTCTTTTCATATATAACAATACTTTAACATCTCGGGCAATTTTTAAACCAATTTTTGATCAATAGAAATAAAAATCCCCACTCTGTTGAACTGACAACGACCGAAAATGGACACATCGGCAGCTTGGCCACCTGGCCTCCTCTACTCAGAAATCAATGAAATATGAAAAATATAGTTATTGATTGGGCACAACAATTTAGCAAATTCAATACTTAATGTTAAAAACATGAATGAATAGCATACCTTCAATTTTTACTACTCCGTTTGAATACAACTTTTGAGCCTCGTCCTTTAAAGAAAAGACAGAAATATTAAAATTAACCTTTTGGTTAATTTGTAAGTAAATCATCATTAATTTATGAACATTATAACACCATTAGCTTCTCACTCCGTTGTGTCTGAGATCGCAGGGCCAAATGTGCGTTGATCTCACATTTGAGGTGACATATTGCAATTTCGGCATTGTTGTTTTTCATTGGTTCGTTTACCAGTGATTGACAGAAGAAAGAATACATCAAGTCAGATTACCTGTGTACTTGTTTTTGATTGGTTTATTTAGCAGTTATTGACAGAAGAAGGTATAAAGTCATATGACTTGGATACATGTTTTTGATTGGTTCGGTTAACAGTGATTGACAGGAGAAAGAATACATCAAGTCAGGTGACTTGCAACATTAACGTTACTATTTTTAAAGATTGCCTCTTCCAAATTTAGATGTTGTAAGCAAGCTCGAAGTTGTAAACATGCTGATGTGTATGTATTTATATTACTAGAGCGTAATTGGCAACGAGCGTGCATTTATACATGCCTATAATGATGCAGTATACGTATTTTTCAACATATGAAAACTTAATTTTTCGTATGAAGTATTAGCTAAGCGTATAATATATTATGTGGGCTCATTCATTCTTTGTGAAGCTGTTCCCACGCATAGATAACGCACCTATTATTTTGGCTAAAATCTAGGCCACGTCCGGGCCGGGTCACACAAAGCAGATAAACTTCGCTTGGAGCCAATGTCAAGCACAGTAGTTTTATTGGTATAATAATTAACTAAGAATTCCGGTTATAGGCCACGCCTCCATATACGAGGAACGGTCATCTCATTGGATGATTCAAAAAGTAATTGACGTTTCAGCAAGAACACTTGCTAAGGATTGGATAACTTTGACATTTGACCTCATTTTGCTGTGACGTTGCTCTAAACGAAATACAGTACCGTTTCGTTCCTGCGGGGAATGAAACAAAAATACTAAAAGTTTAATCCCAAACATACCTCCAATCATACTGCAGTTTAACTCAAACAATCTTTAATATCTTCTTTATAAGACCATTTTACCACAGACTTTCTAATGGTCAAAATTTAGCTTTTTATCTGTTCATTTATTATGTAAAACTTTGTGCACGCGCTTGCCGTAGTTTGACTATATATGGTTTGCCCACGCACTTCAGTCCTGACAAAAATCTTATATTGGGTGTTGTACCCTGGGGAATTCATTCCGGCCACTTAAAAACCCATAGCAACAGTCTTTGTTTGTCTTTGGGCCCTTTCCGGTTGTTTTTGTCTGAAAGTCGGTTTAACATGTATGCTACATTTCAAATTTCGCCGTAACTTTGTCACTTTTTATTGTTTTTCTTTGAAAGTTGGTCAGTATGTACTGTTTTTAAAGCTCTATAAAACGGTGTATTAGCGAAAATCACACGGTTTTTAAAACAGAAGTTATAATCGACCAAAAGTACTGAACATATAATTAGTTTACAATAATAATAAATATCAGATTACAAAGGTGTTAAAACTCACGGAGATCTGTAAAACAATGTGTTTAGCAATTTGTTTGGCATTAGCCAAGAACAGGTGTGTTTGCTGAATCGATTGGTATTTTCGTCCGTTTTGGGTGAGGAGCGCCAAAGATACAAGCGCTCAAAATCCTCCACCTCATTGCAAGCTAACGTTTAAAGGATACTAAATTCAGTGTTATTTCCATATATTAGTGGTAGTAGTCAATCAACAAATGTTGTGCACAGGTAATGAAATGTTTCTTTGTATTCTCAAATAATAACTGCAAAAGTTTATAATGGACACCAACTAGTTAATGCTCTATTTGCAATATTGTCTTGTCCATTCCATGAAAAATGTTAAACCTCTTTTGTATGGTTTCTGATTGGTATGTAGTAATCTTATTACCTAATGCTTCTTACGTTAATTAAGAGATATTGTATTTCTATAGGCATTATATGGGAATCATAAGCTCATAAGATGGAGAATGGTTGTGCCTGGAGGTGTGGTAGGTTTTCAAGAGCACTAGTATTTCTCCGGTGTTCTAATAACAATGAGGCCACAACCGTCTTGGAACACTTTCTGCTTGGAACTAGAAAGTTTCACTTTCCACAGCGAATCCGAACAGACCACAGAACAATGTGGACATTGCAAGATACATGCTGTGTAAATACAACATTGAATCCAATCCTGTTATTACAGGCAGATCAGTTCACATCCAGATAATTTAACGATTGTGGAGGGATGTCTTGACATGTGTGTTGCATGTATTTATGCCAAGAGTCAACTATGGCAAGCCATATCTGACAAAAGTGTATTGAGTTTAAATTCACTATTCAAGATCGATAAATAGATGGTCGAGATCTATAAATCAATGCTCGAGATTGATAAATCTATAGTCGAAACAAAGAAATATATGGTTGAGAAAGTAATCATAATGTGAGATAAGTAATCGTAAGGCGAGAAAGTAATCGTAAGGCGAGAAAGTAATCGTAAGGCGAGATTACAAAAGTAAACATAAGGTGAGATGTCAGACAAAAACATTAGATAGTACTAGCTCAAACATTTGGGGGGGAAAACATGGCTTCACCTGTAGGCCACAAGGAGCTAAGAGACTTTCTTGGGTTTTTAGATACGTTGTTCAACCAAATTCAGCATTCCTTGGCTACCAGTGATCCTATTTGCACGGACCACTGTAAAAACAAGCTTCAGAACTGTATACCAATAGTGGCAGCAATGTTGGTGGCTGTGAACAACAACACATCTCATTAGCAGACTGAGACTGGGAATTATTTAAGTACACTGTTATGTGAGAGGCAGCTTGAAAGGCAGGAATGTGAATATTCAAAGGTCAAGGATAAGAGAAAGTCTTTGACGGATTGATGGAATTGGTAGAGGAATGCGCAGAAGGTACACTATTTGTCGTAGAAGTATACAATGTCCCACATGCTAATTAATTCTGGCTCAGACTCTAATCACAAACTAATATTGTGGCGATTTGTTATACATGGATGTATAGACGGCTTCAGTCAAACAGTTATCTATTTAACATGTTGCACCAATAACAGAGCAGCAACTGTTCTAGAGTTAGTTGAAAGTGGAGTTGAAGCATTTGGTCTGCCCTCTCGAGTGAGGGGAGATCATGGTGTAGAAAATGTGGATGTGGCAAGGTATATGATTGCCCGCAGAGGATCAACCAGAGGAAGCTTCATTGCCGGATGAAGTGTTCACAACCAGCAAATAGAGAGGTTGTGGGCAGAAAGTTAACAGAGTTCTGTCTTCCCTGTATAAAAATATTTACCAGTTTCTTGAAGAAAGAGCATTGCTTGATTCTCTCAATGAAGTGCATCTATTTGCCCTCCACTTTGTTTATCTACCACGCATAAATGCATCCTTGGCAGAATTTAGGCATCAGTGGAATTACCATGGATTGAGAACCATGAACCATCAAACACCATTGACATTATGGCGAACAAATATGATAAACATTCCAGAAGAATCACTCCTTGTCAATTTTGATGAATATGGAGTTGCCTATGATGGTCCTGTACCTGATGTTGTTACTGATAATAATGTTGTTGTGCCTAATTCTGAGGTAGAGCTCACAGAGGAACAGCTCCTGTATTTGGATAGTGCTGTAAACCCACTCAATGATGATGGAAATAATGGAATTGACCACTTCTTGATTGTACTTGAGATTGTTAATGGGAATGAGATTGAGAATGTTTAATCCAATAGTTAATTTCAGAGTATATATCAGATGAAACCAATCATTAGAATGGGTTAAATTGTACTTTCTCATATCTGCAATCAGTTGGAGGCAGCGTCCTGTTTTGTATTGTCAAGTGCAAGAGGGCCTTAAACGCCATTTTCCATTACGGTCGCTTTGCCCGCGTGGGCGGAGCGACCATGTTTCAACTTTCGCTGTAGGTGTCTAGCATGAGATTTTTTTGTCCGCTTTACACCTCGCGGACACGCCTGAAAGTTGAACTACATTCAACTTTCTTGGCGTGCCCGCCTGACTAATTATTCACGTGATTTGAATCGGTCGCTTCGCCGGCGCGGGCAAAACGACCGTAATGGAAAATGGCCTTAAGCCTGATTTTCATTCAGTGCAAAATTTTGCGCGATCTCCCTTTTGCGATCGTTTTCCTTTGAATTATGAGCCCTCGACCAGATCCGATCCAGTCGGTTCTTGACCAATCATAAACTTGTCTTCGAGGTAATGTTTCTGGGTATCACTGAAACGATTTCCCTTCTTAGATCCTTTCTACCAGACATCTTGGAAGTCTCCAGGCGAAAAATGACTATTAAAAGTTGTATCCAAGTATTACAAGTAATGTTTTAATATGAGCATGCATGATATGACGTTTGACTGCGATTGAAGATCTCTGTGCAGTTACTTTATGTTACCTTGGGCTTGTGCTTTTCTTTTTACCACTTTCCCTTTTGCCACACGGTAATTTTATCATCTGAGTATTGGAAATTATTCAGGGAGCTCACTCCGTCCCATCTAAGTTCAGGCTCATCAGTTGTGCCACACGCGACAGCATCAACAACAGCAACCCGTACTCCATTCACGCCACCACTAGACAGCATGGCCTCGTTGAATTGAGGTGCAGTTTCCACGTCATGCCCTTTGTTGACGTGTCTCAGCATATGTGACTTGATGGTTGCGGCTTTTCGATCGCAAGCACCTTTCCCGTCCCCCGGAGGATCGCTGAAATCCACCCGACCTACTGCAATCCTTGTTTTTCCCCCCATGTAGCTACAGGTTTCTAACATAACGGTAATGTGGTAGCAGGCTGCGTTATCTTGACAATTCGGGATGCTCATTCTTTAGCGTGCGAAGAACATGCTCGATAATTAGCACTACAACATATCCATCCTGGTTACAGTTCTCCACAATATGTACAAACAATTGAGTCTGTAGCTTTCCCCCTTTCTTTCGCGCTACCACGCAGATGTGCCATGAAATCCCTCATTTTCCAAACCAGTCGGGACTGCGTTTCTCTATATTTCTGGGAAGAAATTTCATTGCCCAATCTTGAGTGATATGCACTGAGGAATCATTGAGGTCTCCCAAAACAGATGTTCGAGCAGCATCTTGTCTTACACTCCTCAGCTGGTGCGATTTCCAAGCCTGAATTTCCTGCATAGCAAATGATAAGTGTAGTTCAGATCGTCCAATTCATTTTCTGTTATGTTCACTGAATCCAAGCAGCTCTTGATGCTGTGCATGACATCTTTGAGACCTTCACACTTTGCACAGCTTTTATCGTGGGAGTGGTCGCACACACTTTTAAAGGGAGCTTCTTTGCTATCATTCAATGTGTATGTACTGCAATGGTCAGCAACAGAGGAAGACTCTGAGATATGAACCTGAAAAATGAAGCCCGTTAAGCTAAACATATATGTTTTGGGGAGCACATGTGGCGCATGGGCTAACAACGGTTGCATCTCACCAACAGTTAAAGCCTGTCGGGCAAGGGTAGTACCATGACGGATCATCGCTTGGGAATACCCCATACTGTCAGAGTTTAACCAAGTGAGTAGAGTTAGTTGGTCTTTCCTGTGGTCCGAAGATTTTTCTTCGGGTACTCCGGTTTTCCTCCTGAGTAAAACCAACATAAGATCTTAGCTGTGCCGGATCCGTGGTCTGAACTGTGTCATGGCGGCTGCCTGCGGAGCCTTTGATATGCCTTGACACGGCCACATTCAACTGCGCCTTCGTAATTCAGCCCTAATTGCTGCTAGAAAGGTGATTAGCTCCACCCCCTTTTCCGTTCATAGTTGCAAGCATGTAAAACCTATATCATTATTTTTTTTTATTAAGTAGAATATACTTTTCCATTACTTTGAAATCAGCTTTGAGGTATTGTTTGCCTTCTTTTAGAGATTTTCTCCAAATGTTTCCTCCTTGCATTGAGAGGCCACGTTCTTGCAGAGGTCATCGAATGCTTTTGCACCATACGCAGCTATATAGTCTAGCCCCTGTAATGACTTCCTGATTGTCGCACCACACGCAGACAAAATACGCAAAGCGGTATTCCGGGAGAGCGGTTGGAAACAGTAGCGTAGCTAGAGGCCAGCATGACCAAAAAGTTTCCCAAAAATAAAGAATTCCTTTTCTCAAAATTTCAAATTCATATCGTTTGGTTAACTAGTTTCCAAAAACTTTCAACCATTTTATTTGACGATATTCTCGCATTTTATGCAGTATTTTGCTCATTTCGTAGGTTACCTAGCAACAAACATGGCCAATGTGTGTGAATTTTGTGTGTAAAGCTTATATTCCACGCATTTCATGTCTACTCATGTTCTCCGCATTCAGCATGACCAAGTAATATATTTTATAGTAGAAATACTCGCAATCTGATTGTATAACAGCACCTGAGCATGCTCAAACTCACAGTTTTGCAACATCTAGTCATGCTCATTTTCGAAACCATGACTTAAGCCTTCTTTCCGTACGCTTGATTGCATCACAGTTAATAGAAGGGAGATGGTTAGGCTAGCCAGACCACGTGACAAATATGTTATTGTTCTCTTTTTATTCGTGTCACGTGACGAGATAGTGGGACGCTTCGCGAGGAGGGTAATAGAAAATATATTGTTTGCATGGCTTTCGCGATATATCAAGTTACATATTTTTGATTGTACGACCGGATTTGATTAAAACCTTGAAGTTTTGGGTAATCTGATCCTATTCACACCTTTTAATAATACTTTTGACTGGTTTTGAGATATAACTACGCTGTGCAAGGTGTTGAAAGAAATGTATACTGTTTGTATCATATTCCATTTCTTCGCGGTGTCTATCCAATGTGGGCGAAAACTTTACAGTTCGCAAGTATTCGAGGGTATTCTTACTTCAAGACGATACGTTTGGAGTATGCCAGGGAAAAACTGCTCTTTTTTTGGTTGTGCTAGCTCCAGTAGACACACTGAACGTTCCTTCTTCAAAATACCCAGTGTCAGTACGACGGATGGAGACGAAAGTCACAAAACAACTGCATTGAAGAAAACAGCTCAGGCAGAATGGCTAAGGCTGCTCTTGAGAACTAGGGAAATGACGGAGGATTTAAAGAAATGCATTGATGCGAATAATATATACTTGTGCGACCTTCATTTCAAGCCGGAATGTATTATTTCGCGTAAGTACGTCTATGCGTGTGTTGATTTGAAGTCTGATTTTTGCAAGTTCAATAAAACAAAGAAACCATTATATAATGCATTATTCATAATCTATGATTAAAAATAGAGTCTAAAAACGGTAAACTGGAAAGTTTTACTTTATATACCCATGTGTTCTCACATAATACTGAGCATAAAAGACCACACAAAGCAGACTTTAAGCAGACTTTAAATAGTCGTTGTTTTACTTAGTTTGTGTAATGTCTTGTCTGTCCTAACTATATGTCTGTGCATGTGTGTGTAACTGTGTATATTGTATATATTGTATATATTGTATGTGTTAACCAGGTCATCAACGTAATTGGTTCACGCTGTGTTGATGTTCCTGAGCCGTTTTGTTCTTGTGTTAATAACTGTTTATGTATTGTTAGACGGCAAAGCTTAATAAATAAATAAACACACATAACCATATAATATAAAACAAACTAACGGTGTTATAAATAGATCCTTCTCCAGACATTGTGTTTATATAGGGGGTGATATCTGACTTTTCAAAATAGCCAACTAACCATATGTTTGCCTCACCTATTAAAGGTGATTAAAGGCAAGTGGTTTTACAGATATTTTGGCCAGTTATATAATTTCTATTTAACATGACATGTCTGTAATTCAATGTAATGCAAAAGTTTGAATCTTTGAATAAAGTTAACAAAAAATATGGCAGACATTTTTTTGATACGTCCAGTGTAATTATTTCATTTGCAGATCCAAAAAGAATGGTTCTGGCTACTGGTAGTGTTCCTACAGAGAGTATACCAACGCTAAGTCATGAGGGGGAGACTATAAAAAAGCGTCGTGATTTGGTGAAACATACATTGCCAGACCAACCCAGCACATCTACTGGTGTAATTTCCTCAACTACAAATGACCTGTTAAACCAGCTTCAAAAAAGTGATGTTGTCGGTTGTTGGAAAATGCTTGATGATACCAACAGTGGAATCAAGCTGGAACTATATGATGACTGTCATTCGGTTCCAAAATATACCATGTTTTGTGATTCTGGTTTGACATTTAGCCTCTTTGCGTATCACTGGCCTATCCCTGATGATCACACATTGTATCGAGAGTACAATCGATCTGTTCGAGCTGAGAACATCAATGAACTTTTACGTTCCATTGAATCTTCACAATTGTGTGAAGGATTGCCCCCCATCCCAGATGTAAAGGATATTGCTATTGACCCAACAAGTAATGACAGAGTCCCAGGAACAATTATTCGCCATTCAGTACCCAAACAACTGGCCAATAATGAAGCAGTGTATGAAGTTTCTGTTTCTTTCAGATCAGTTGATTGTACCATTGTAAAGGAACCCCAAGATCACCAGGATAACTCGTGTAAGCCATGCTCTGATTAATTGAAGGCAATTACTAAAGCAAGTAAGCAAAAATCAAGATCCGCTTCTATACCAGCCAAACCCAAAGCACCACTCTCAGCTTGCGGACCTGAAAAACTTCGTGCTACCGTCCAGGCTACACGGCTGCAGAACAAAGAGCTAGAGGAAAGGTTAGAAATCCTGCAAGCAAAGATTGAAAAGGATGGGATTCGTGTCAGTGCATCACTTGAGACTGATTTACTGAAAATTATGGGAGGACAGAATCTCGAAGCCACACCTCACATGAAATTCTT
This sequence comes from Trachythela sp. YZ-2020, assembly GCA_016169945.1. Lineage (NCBI taxonomy): Eukaryota > Metazoa > Cnidaria > Anthozoa > Malacalcyonacea > Clavulariidae > Trachythela > Trachythela sp. YZ-2020. The sequence goes on along the minus strand of JADLSH010000395.1, from coordinate 9,330,951 downwards.
CTGGGAGCAGCAGATGGCTCTGATGCAATCAAAGAAGATGGGGAGAAGATATCATCCCCAAGTGATTAGATTTGCCTTGTCTATTCATGGCAAATCACCATCCGCTTACAGAGAGCTTCAATAGAGTGGTGCTCTTATACTCCCTAGTGAACGAGTGTTGAGGTATTATAAGAACTATTTTCAACCTAAAGCTGGGATCAACAAGGAAAATATGGAATGCCTGAGAGAGAAAATGAAATCCTTTACTGAAGTCCAACGGTATGTAGCTATTGTGATTGATGAGATGAAGATCCAATCCAATCTTGTCTTTGACAAACACTCTGGCGACCTAATTGGTTTTATTGACTTGGGCGATCCAATGGTCAATTTTGCTTATGTGGAGGAGGAAACCGTTGCAACCCATGCTCTTGCATTTCTTGTGAGGGGACTGTGCACTGACCTCAAACACATCATTGCATACTTTCTCACCAAAAATCTGACGTCCTTCCAGCTAATGCCACTGTTCTGGAGAGCTGTGTCTGTCCTCGAGTTGTCACTGCAGTTGTATGTGTGTGCAGCTGTGAACGATGGTGCATCTGCCGATTTCTTTGACTGCACAAATGTTCGGTCATTGACTGAACATATCAGAAAAAGAAATCCATTAATCAAGCCATATACCTCAGCTGATGACGAGAGGTTGTCTTGGTTGTTGAATGTATTTCTGGAGTACCTGAATAGCTGGAAGAACAACATCGCAACACGGCCTGGTGAGTTCTCAACTGATGAAAGAGGCAAGATGTTCCTGTCTCCGCTGACATATGAAGGATTCAAGATCTCAGTTTATTCCCATGTTGAAGCGATCCAGTTTCTCTTGGAGGAAGGATTCCAGTATGTCTTGTCTGAGCGATTCATGCAAGATGTACTGGAAGACTATTTTGGGCATCAACGAAGCAAAGGAGCAAGATCAGATAATCCGACAGCCCAACAATTTGGATACAATGACCTCACAATTGCATCACAGCGAGACATTGCCCCAATTATACGAGGGAATGTTGGGGGAAGGTACGAGAAGACAAAGTGGTACCAGGTCAGCGAAGAGCCTGTACATAAACGTAAGAAGCCATCAAAAGAATAAACAATATTTCACAATTAAGATACAGCTGTGAATTCTCTAGTAATACTTCCCTTCAAAATGCCCTCACAATAGGGGAAATCTTTTAAACTATCTCTCCTGCTTTATAACAATTTGTACATGTACGGATTTGAAAAGTTGTCCTATTTACCCGTAGCTTTTAAATCCAATAATCTTCCCATCAAAAACCTGAAGGGATCTTAGAGAGAATTCACAGAACTGTTCTAATATTGTGGTTTTAATATGTTGGCACACAAGTGAATATTGAACAGGCTTTGAATGCTATTTGCAAAAATGCTAGTAAATTTGAATTAATATTAACCCATTATCTAGCAATGTGCCCAGATTTCTTACTTCAGAATTTACGTTGTCTAACACCAGACAACTTTTTGATAGGGTATTGCTAGTAAATGGGTAGTGCACATTTAATTTATGATAATAACAGTGCCATTATTAGTACTTAAATTAATTTACAAATTTGAAACTTCAAAAAACCATGGGATATTGTAATGTAGGGTTTTTATGTACTTTTTGTTGTTTGGCAACTTTATATCATTGCACCAGTTTTCATTAGAATTTGTTAGTTATAGTTTGGATACTGGACTATACTTTTATTGAACTTTATATTGGTAGGCTGAACACTTAATTATGTGGTACTCGTGGTGCTACTACTTGTAAATACACTGGAAATAATTGTTTGTATATATGGGAAGGCCAATTAGGCCATGCACAAGATAAATAATGGAGATTCCAAACAATTTTATGTATGTGTTTCTATTGTCCAGATGCACCCTACTCTAGTTTTTTTATCAGTTTAATGCCAGATTCCTTGGTTAATTGAAAGGGGCGATGTTGTTTGGTTTGAAACCTATATCAAGTTAGTGTAAACGTAACCAAAAAATGGACTTGGATACTAGTTTTGGGAACTAGCTTTCATGTCAAAATTCAAAAGCAGGTTAATAAATTTTGAAATTGTAAGTTTGCCATCCTATGGTTTATGCTGTATCATTTCAACACTAGGGTCCAATTTTTAAACATGAATATATTTACAAATTTTTACAGTACTTCTTCAAAAGGTCTCACTTTCTATTCATTTCTGTTCTGCTTCTATATTATACTTGATAATATAATCTCTGGCATACAATTATGCATTAAGATTATACAAAGTTCAATCATATTTTCCAGACACAATTTTATGGGTTGAAATAGATTTAGACTTTCACAGAAGGTTGACTTTGACAATGTTAATAAATTATTCAATGTTTTCATTGGAATGTTTCTCCAGAAACAAAATGTACTTTGATAACGTCTAACAAAACGCAATTGTATTTTGAGAAAGCATAGAAATACTTCGTACAGACTTGCCATGCGCTGCCGTTCGGTTTTGAAGTTTACAATATTAATATGCCTTGTATTACCACTCTTCGAATACAAACTTTGTTGCCCGAATAGCACGGGAAAGACCTCCCGCCGTCGGTTTCGTTCAGGGAATCAGAAAATTCAGTATTTACTTCATAAGGTTCTGCTTCGGTCATGGCAACATAAACCTCGATGATATATAAATCTTCATCTTTTGATTTACTAAATTTCGCTCCCTCTTCGTCTCCAAACGGACTGACATTTGCGACTGTTGAAGACTCTCCTTGCTTTTAATATGACGGCTCACAAAGGTCTATATGCCTTCAGAAATCTCTCATCTTTCGATATCACTCGCCATTGTGAAGGTAAATGCTCCGAACGATAAAGAAATTGCGTTTTAGTATCAGTAACCGGATACTTTGCTAATAATTTCCTACAAATGTCAACACAAGCGTCCCACTATCTCGTCACGTGACATTTTTTCCCCTTTGTGCTCAACATATTTTGCCGCCCCCTTTGAAGTTTGCCGGCTAGCCTAACCATCTCCCTTCTATTAACTGTGATTGCATGAATATTTATCTTAGTATGCGCAGAACTGAGACCCTGTCTGTTCTGACAATAATATGTGAATGCGACTAGACAAAAATATTAAGTCCCACATATTAAGTCCCACATAGTAAAAACATATTTCTATGCCTACAGTAGCCTATTTAATAGGTCAAACCTTGCACAAATCAGAATGATTCAGTCAGGCAATTTAGATGATCAATTGCATATCTGTGACTTTGTGTCAAGTTCACACAGAGTCACAATATCGTCAAGCGGCATACACGAAACATCACTTGATGCAAAATATGGAAATCAGCAAGAGAAAGCAAACGGATAGAAAAACCTTTTAAAGACATCTCTATGTAAGACTTCCATGCTTTACAGCACTAACAGCTGAAGCAAAGTAGCTGACACTGATCGATTGTGTACTTTCAGCGTTTCATAGATATATAAATTGAGATTGCCAACTTTCCAAAAAGGAGTATACAAATGTAAACGTAACATATAAACAAAAGACAAAATAGCCCACCTTGAATGGTCAAAATAGACTTGAAAAAGCTTTAGAAATTCGATAAAAATTTGAAGGCTCCGTCCGTCAAAATCGAAAAGAACATGGAACTGAGCGAGTTTAACATTTGTGTTCTGCAAGTGCTTACGCTCACAATTCCATGCGCTAAATAAAATTTACTTCAAAACTCCCTGTCTGCACATACATATTAGGCTGCTGCTACCCTTGCTCGCTTCGCAGCAATTATAAGTATGTGATTGTGGCACCGTCTGCAATAAATGTCATGCCAAAAGGAGTATTGTACAGTCTTATCTTTTACCGTCTTAACTATTATATACTATAAACAAGACTATATTTATACACAATCTTTTATTTAAAAGAAATGTGACCACTATAAAACGTGGAATTGCTAAATCTGAAATTAAAATGTGGGATTAGCTAGTATTCATGGTAGTCAAATATACTTTAGTATTGAAAACATATGTGCATAAACAAGATGCTATATTTTACAATTTACGCGTCAATGTTATATTATGTTGCAGTATTTCTTACCTTGATCTTCGTCCTTCGATAGTTCACTGTTTAGTTCACTGTTACATTCTTTACGGTTTATCCATAAGTCTATCTTCGTATTTCCACGTTTTTATATGAATTATAATTTATAAACGACATTTTGTCAATCGCCATGTTGAATTTTAAGATCTAGCCTGCGAACAGGCAAAATTGAATGATGTAATGGCGTTGGAGAGAACATTACATCATTGCATTGTAACTGATTGGTTATCAATTTAAATAAGCTTGTCGCTGAATGGCTACAAGCTAACAGCACGATGGCAATATATCTGCATTCGCAGGTACAAAAATCTTCTTTTGTTTTGTTTTGCTCACGCAACAGTCCGGATAGCAGGATACTTGAGAAATACCATGAGCCAAGGTCATCTTAGTTCTCTTTGCAGGATTTCTATCCATAATGACATATTGTCTGAGAAAGAAGATGCAAATACTTTGCACGACGAGGTGGTAAGGAAGTTTGTTGAAAAGCCAAGGAGAGTTGTGTTTCTATACAAGTAATATTGTATACAACTCATATTAATGTGCAACACATTGATTAATATGAATTCTATACAACATTACTTATATAGAAAATTATGTGTTTGTCAGTATTTAACTTTTGTCAACTTTCATTTACAGCTGAAAATTACTTGCCATTCTTTACAATCCTATTACTAAACTTTTGTTAACATAATAGTATGCCATGTCTTAGTTGTTTTTTGCTTATGGGAAGCTCTCTTTATTTTTTTTTCTTGTTGGCAATGACGATTGTCCAGTGGAGCATCTCAACTTTTTGATATTTTTTGCACTCAATCTGACTCTGAGCCTGCCAGTTTAAGTTATAAAAACCTGTTTGTTTCATTGTTTGTAATGTACTGTACTTAGTTATCCTACTCATGTTGAAATAAAAATGATGTATTTGCAACTGTGTTTCTTAGCTTGTTTTCCTGCTTTTTACGGACTTTATGCGGAATTATAATGAAATGTCATTAGTTCCATCGCGCAGAAAGCAGGAAGTACCATTTCAGAGACTTGAAATTGACCAAACTGGTTGTAAAAATATCAAATAGATCAGCCTCTGAAATGGTCATTTCCGACATTCTAGAGGGTCTAAATTTCAAAAATGTTATCACTTGGGCCAACCATGGTGGCAACGTAGTCATGACCAATAATTTTCCGCTAGCTACGCTACTGGTTGGAAATCACTCTCCTTACATAACTCCTGATACTGTAGAAGAATACATTGGGGAATCATTGTGCGAATTACATTCGGAGTTTCTAGCACTTCACCAGAAGCGAGATGCAAGTAACGCTGACCAAAGGGTAGATCTTGGACAACGTGTGGACTGGTTATGTAGCTGAGAAAGTGGTCTAACTGCTTACTATCAATTTGCATTCTTGGACTTTTGTTTGGTGGTAAGAGAGCACCACGACCGTACTCTAATGTGTGTTTTCGTGCCGCTGTAAACCTGTATGAAGTCAGGCCTGGAATATAGCTTTGGATCTTTTTGAAAGTAACTTTGTCTGCCAGGACAGAAAGAATCTGTTGTCGTGTTTCCCAGGTTGAGGCATTTTCATAGGATTCTGCTAAAGCTTCTAGATACTTTCTATCTTCTAGCGTTTCTAATTCATTTGTGTGCAGTGCTTTCTCAACTGAATTTGAAGCTTTTAATGCCGCCCAAAGTTCATCAGCATCTCCAGGAGCAATTACATTCAAGGCTGCTGCAACACAACTGCTTGTTTTTTATACATGTCTGTTCTTGGTCGCTGTACTTATATTCTGCCATCTTTTCCTCCATGGTTCAATCGTATCAACGTTACAACTTTTCGAAAGTCATTCAGGTTCATTCGCTGCCTTACACTTCATCTTTTCTGCCTGCCATTCAGTTTCATCTGATGTGTTGCTGTCGGTGCTGTTATCTTCTGAAACAAACATGCTGACGTTCTTATCGAGCATAAGATTCTCCATTGCTTGCGACAGGGTTTCATCGCCATCACTAACATCATTGCTGCCGAAGGCAGCACACTATTCTTGACATGACAAGGTTTCTCCAGAGTTCACTCGACCCAGTCTTTTGCGCCGACCTATGTATAGTCGAGATCTCGATCTTGCGTCTGTCAGTTGTCATAATTCCGGGCAGAAAGTCATGCTCAAGGAGAATTTTTAAAATGGGGGGAGAGGGCGAGAAAATATTGTATTGCGCGCGCATATTTTGTTCCATGTGATCTGCAAGTTCACAACTCTCAAGATTTTACAAGCTTTTTATTCTGCCAATTCTACAAACATTTCCTGAAGAAACACAGGTAAGTATGGCTTTATTTCTTTCTGCCGATATTCATCAAGGTGATGAATTGTTTAGTGTTCATTCTAGAGGAAAGCAATGTGCTTTTATGAGTTTATCGGCGCTTCTTTCAGCACTAAATATTCCATTGTCCGCATGGTCTAAAACAACATTTAATAATGGAGACAAAATGTAAAGCTCTGAGTAATGGCTTATTAGTCCTAGACCCTGGTGTAGAATATTTGTCTATAGATAACTTTATACCAACAATAGTTAGTGTTTATTATTCATGTACGATGACAAATAATATGAATCTACCTGTGGAGGTTAACTCTTTCTAAACGGTAGCGTCGAATATCAGCTTCTAACGCATGATGACTTTGAGCGCTTGTATCTTTGGCGCCCCTCACCCAAAACGGACGAAAATACCACCAATCGATCACAAATCGATTCAGCAAACACACCTGTTCTTGGCTAATGCCAAACAAATCGCTCAACACATTGTTTTACAGATCTCCGTGAGTTTTAACACCTTTGTAATCTGATATTTATTATTATCGTAAACTAATTATATATTCAGTACCTTTGGTCGATTATAACTTCTGTTTTAAAAACCGTGTGATCTTCGCTAATACACCGTTTTATAGAGCTTGAAAAACAGTACATACTGACCAACTTGCAAAGAAACACAATAAAAATTGACAAAGTTACGGCGACATTTGAAATGTAGCGTACGGGTCAAACCGGAATTTCAGACAAAAACAACCGGAAAAGGCCCAAACACAAACAAAGACTGTTGCTATGGTTTTTTAAGTGGCCGGAATGAATTCCCCAGGGTACAATACCCTGAAGCGCGTGGGCAAACCATATATAGTCAAACTACGGCAAGCGCGTGCATGCTGGAAAATTCCCGATAAATACAAAAAAATTCAAAATAAATATTTCTAAAAGCCGTATGGAAGGCACGTTTTACAGTCTAAAGAAACAGATAAAAAGCTAAATTTCGACCATTAGAAGTTTTTCAAGATATTAAAGATTGTTTGATTTGAACTGAAGTATGACTGGAGGTATGTTTGGGATTAAACTTTTAGTATTTTTGATTCTGTAATGTTTAGTCGGCAAAATAGCCCACTGTTAAAAAGCTTATTTTGTAAGGATTCCAATGGTGTTAATTTCATTGCCAGGGGGTAAATATTTTGCAAAGGAGATCGTACTTAAAGTGCTCTTGCGACAACATAATTAAAATGCGACCGTCCAGAAAGAGTCAAGTAATTCATGTACGATGACAATTCCATCGCATTGGGCCATTACAGATGATGTAATATATCCATATTTTTTGTAAGTTTGTCACAGCCATTTTTTTCAAGTAAATATACCATAATTTATCAACCAAATTGGTTTTCATTTTCTGCCTCAACAGGCGGATCAATGTTACTTTGTGCCATAACTGGCCCTGCCACAATGGGCAGATCAATGTTACTTTGTGCCATAACTGGCCCTGCCACAATGGGCAGATCAATAATATTTTGTGCCTCAACTGGCTCAAACATGCTTTCTTACAAGATATGTCATATGTCGGTCTGTGATCGACAGAGTTAATATATCGCCTGTGCAGGCAAAAACAACCCCACCTATGACAGTGACAAATAGTGAATTAGTGATCTAGCTGTAGTCATAGAGCCCGTACCTGTGATCGTAGCACAAAATATCAATGAATCAATCTACCTGTTGTGGTAGAGCCCATTGAGGCACAAAATATTGATCTGCCCATTGTGGCAGAAAGAAACATTGACCTACCATTGGGCTATTCCATTTAATACCGTATCCCCCCCGCCATCGAGGACCCTGGAATTCTTCAGGGGTAAGGGGGCATTTTGCCTTGGAATTCTTCAGGGGTGTGACTATTTAGGCTTGGAATTCTTCAGAGGTTGAGTAAAAAAATTGCATTCTTCAGGGGGTTGCAGTCAAATTCTTCAGGGGGTAATAGCTGTAAGACAGGAATTCTTCAGGGGTAGGTGTTGTAAATACAAAATTCCTCAGGCGGGCTGTTGAAAGTTAGGAATTTGTCAGGTTTATAGAAAAAACCCTGTCCTCGATAGAGTGGGGGGGGGTTACGGATTTTAAATGGAATAGCTCATTGTGATAGAGCCTGTTGAGGCACAAAATAGAACTGATCTGCCCATTGTGGTGGAGCCCATTGAGGCACAAAATATTATTGATCTGCCCATTGTGGCAGAGCCAGTTGTGGCACAACGTAACATTGACCACCTGTTGAGGCAGAAAATGAAAACCAAATTTGGTTGATAAACTATGTATGCACCAAAATGAAATTAATTATTATGTCATACAATTTATAAGATTCTCACCATGCATTGACAAGGCCGCGGTCATAACTAAAAATAGTTATGGAAATAGTTATGGAAATAGTTATGAAAATAATCAATATTTCGTGTTAATATTTCCGAAAAGAAATTCTGTAAATTGACATTCGACCCTCAAACTTCCACGCTCAACCTGTGACCTCAACCCTCGAGAAAAACCCAAACTCACTTTTAGTGTTTTGTACAGACGCTGAGCATGCATCCTAAACAAGTGATATCAAAATATTATTTTGTTCTCTCGTAAGGTAGGCGTGCTTATGTGAACCTAGAGGAATCAGCACTTTTGTCACACAGAAAACTTGGACTGAACAAGGGTTATTCCGCGGTCTCCTTTCACGGTCTTGTGTTGCGCCCATTCACTTGGACATGAGCAACGTTTTTCCAAAACTTTCACTATGCCTTGGACATACCGTAACGGCACGACTTTTATTGTCCTCTTTAAATATACCTTGAAAAATAAAACAGGCATGATTATTTCACTATCTGCAACCTCACAAAATTTAGGTAACTGTGGTGAAGATCCTCCTCCCGCTTGTAAACGTTTCGACACCACATCTGAAGAACCATGCCTGATTTAGCTACAGCTAAACAGGGAGTTTGATCAAATGAAACGAGTATCTACACCAAGTATACATGATTTCTGATTGTACATGTAATAAAGTTATAAATATTACCTGCTCGTGCCAGCAAAAGCTTTTCCTCATTAAGCTAGTGTGCCACACTTTGTAGTGATTGAAATGACCTTTATCGCATTCTCCAACGGTTCCACACTGAGTGAAAGATCTATTTTCTAAACTAGGAGCACAAGGTCCGCCTACAAACTCTGAATATTGGCACAATGCCATTTTATGGCCGATAAGCCAGTAGCTGCTTACATTCCACAAGGCAGAAGACAAAGAAGTCCTAAATTCAGTGTTTTGCAATTTTACGTCCACAATAAATTTATTCTAAAACTTTTGTAAAGCAAATTTGAAGATGTGTAGTGTACTGGAGTCCAGCTTTGGTAAATTTCCGCATATTTATAGATCTGTTTATATTAATAATTGCTTGACCTTATTGTTAACCTTGACCTAATGGTACCGGCCATAGGCATAGGAAAGGTACATAATCAGTTCACATGCAATTTCCTAGATAGAGGCTTAAATAGTTTCACTGAGATAATCATTTATCGAAATTCAGAAGAATACAAAATAATACAAGGACTAAATCTTTTCCAGTCAATTTCCTAAAATTAAAATTTCACATACTTAGGTCGCATACCACTTCCGCTCGTTAATTTGTTTGTTTACGTCTGGAAAACCTGAGCCGTATATTCACGGTAAACTTTCAACATTACAAGGTGATTATCAGAAACATTTTGTCTTCTTGTAAAAGTTATAAGCGAAGTCCGAGAACGACAGGAAAACTACCATGCGAGTAAACAGGCAAGTAAACGAACTCGCGGTTCATAAGTTCAGATTCCTGTCTTTTAAATCGCTTTAAAAAAATTATACATGCATAAACTTGTGCATTTATTATAAGTAATAGTCTCTAAATTTCTAACACATTTGCTAAAATGTATCTAATAATTGTTTGTGCAGCTAACTTGTAATATTTCCCCTATTAACATTGTATTATAGTTTTTGATGTAGGTGGACGTTGTATTCAATAACTGTCAGGGCACCTTGTGTCTTACGCTAACCAAGGAGCAAGAACAAAGGTTGTACTTTCGCCAGGTAAAGGTCTCAAGAAGCAACGCTATGTACCAGTGGATGATATTAACGTTCAAACTTCATTCTTTTTTTTTGTTGATTCAAAATTAACCTAAATTTATATGTCTGTGAAACCTTAAGGAATATATGAAATTTCACCAAAATATCATGAAATGAGGAAAAATTAATCATATTTCCTGCTCACGTTTTCAAAATTTCACAACACAAAGTGCTCAAATTAAAAATTTGGGCTCTCTATAGCGCTCTAACGAAAATGGCCGACGTGACACAGAGAACGTCGAAGACCAAGAAATTCTCGTTGATCAGCCAGAAAACTTACTCGATTGAGCTGAAACTTTGACAGAACTAATATTTCATCTTGACCATTGTTCTGTGAAATTTTGAGCCAATTCGATTTTCACCCATGAAACTCAATATTCGATATTTACAGGGAGCCGCTCTTAAGGTTTGTGGCGGGGCCCTGGGGCAGCCTCTTTCTCGTTTAAAAACAGGCAGTGTCAGGCCCAGTGTCCTTGGCCTTTACAAGCTTGACAGTTATCAGTGGATTTGGGACCAGGTCTTACTCTTCCCCCACATGCCTACCTCTTTCCCTCACCACTGCTGCCTTCTTTAACATTTTCTCAAGTTAATCTCAGTTAAGAATGCAATGTCTCTGCACTCTTCGTGCATCTACTTTTTAAAGACTTTCTTGTATTTTAACCCTCCCTCCACATACCTTTCTTTCAACACACCAGAAATACCTTTCTTTATAACTTCTCCGTACCGTGTCTTGTTGCTGGTGGTAAAAAGCCTTTGCATCATCTGGCAAATACTGCAAGAAATTGTCCTGCCTTGTCTGACCACTCGTTTGCAGCCACATAAATCTCTAAATTTTAAAGACATTTGGGAATATCTTCCTCCCCAGAAAACGTCTTTCTGGGAGGACAGTCTTCATTGATTCATGCTGCCCCAAGTGTAAATCCATACAAATAAATGATAAATTACTAAAACAATATGAACAGCATTTAATAACAACAAAAGGCACCAAGACAACAAAGGTCTCAGTGTGCATGTCCCAATATACTATTTCTCAGTCCTTGCAAGACATTCAATTATGAGTGTTGCTCATACTTATTTATCAATATCACCAAAAGAAGTATTGCTCACGGTAAATATACAATCAGATGTGGTTTGTGTCTGAACAACAAATATTATGCAAGATGTGATTTGCATCTGAACAACAAAGTTGACACAGGGCGTGGTCTGTGCCTATCCATTGACATGCAGACTGCAACTTGGGCATACTATACATAACAAGAAGAATTGACAATTATTATTATTAAAATTAAAATTTACACAGGATAAAACACTTCAGTAATGGATTACTGCTATCAACGCATGTCCTGCATGTACAGTATCACAATAAAACATGCAAACTAAAATAAGAAACTAATTAAGATCAATATTAATTGTTATATAAACTAAGGAAAGCGATAGGTATACCAAGAGTACTATGGTTCATTTGTACTACAAGCTAAAATGTTCTTTCAATGCTCTTTTAAATAGCATGAAACTATCGATTACTCTGACATCGTAGGGTAGTTTGTTAAACTGAATCGTTCCATTATAATAAAAGGCGCATTTTGTACATTCAAGTTTTATTTTTGGGATTCTAAGACTGAATCCGTTATTGCGCGTGTTCTTCTCATGTTGTCAACGCTCAAAATAATTGTTAAAATTACTGCAAGTGTTCTTGTCTATGCACTGTTTTACCAGCAGGCAAGTTTGAAGTTTTGCGAAGTTCATCAAATCCGGTACTCTGAGATGTGCAGATTGACTTGGATCAATTATTCTAGCAGCTCGATCTTGGAGGCTTAGAACTCGTGCAAGTTGAGTTGCATTCAGGTTAAGAGTAACAATGCTTGCATATGTTAATAAGGGCATAATCATGCACTTATATATGGATTCTTTTGGTAGAAATTTAGATCCGACTGGGGGCTTGTAAATGGTCCCAACTAACAAACTTTTAGCATTCTTGATTAAAATTTGACCCATAGGCACTCCAATTCAGGATGTTCTAAGTCGTCTCTTCTTAACCACTGAACTCGATCTGATATGAACGCCGCGACGCCTCCATAAGTTCCGTTAAGCCTATTTCTAAAAGCCAATTTAAATCCCGGGATATCTGATAATAAAGTACTATTCTCTTCGCCTAAATGCGTTTCACTTAGGGTGAACATGTGAATGTCTTTAAAGTTCTTTAAAATATATTCAATGTGTGAAATTTTAGAAACCAAACCACAGATATTTTCGTGAAGAAACTTCATGCCCTTCGCTTTAGTAATGTTAGATAGTCCTTCCAAGATTGGTAAATCAAACAAACCTTCTCCAGTTTGAGTATCACTTTGAGTGGGGGCCATATTCACTGAACCATTGCAGCGAAGACAAACACCAACTTTGTCACTCTCATCAAAACATTTGAGATGGAATTTCCTTTGACAATCATTGCAGTTGATACTGCTCTGATTTCTCCTGATAGATTTCTCGCAGGTCGGACATGTTTCAATATCGCCACACATTAAAATCAGAAGAAGGCTTAAAGCCTTCACTCTATGTTCACGATTTCGTGTGCTAAAGTTTGCACGAATATTCCACAAGGATGAGTACATAAACGTTTCTCTTGTAGGCACAATTACATTGGAATCGTTCATCATTATTCCAAGCGAGTCGCTGCCTATGAATTGGACTTTATTGATTGAAATAATCGCAATAACGACTAGAGCATATAACAGCACATCTACACGAGACGCCATCTTTCGGAAAGAATACCCGTAGTACGTAAATAAAATAGCTTGTCAACTTGTGATACACAGCTAAAGGGTGTTGTTGTTGAAAAACAGATTGCGAGATGAGAAGATATTATTTGTATACTACAAATGGGAGAAACAATTGAGCAATACTGTGCCCACATTGGAGCATGCAATAATATAAAAATAAAAGATTCAATGCAATTTAAACGTGACTTCTCTGACCTAATATGTGGGTAGTTTTTCAGCTCGTTATAGCAATAATTATTTTACTAATACAAATACTCTACCCGAGTGTTTATTATATACCAACAAACACTGAAAACATTAAAACTCGTGTGATATTGTTATTCAACTAAATGTCATACAACAATGTGCATGTTTCACTGTTATTAAAAATAGCAAATTATGTTGAAGAAAATCCTGGACCAACATATATGATGTGGTAGACCCAACCAAAACAATATGTGCTATTTTAGCCAAGGTGATACAAGAAACATTCGGCAAAATGCCGGTAAGCAATGTGTAGCAAGGTCCTTGACTGCGATAATACCTGTAAACTCACAAAGTGAATGTTAATATGTGGGATACATCATTATTGAACAAAGCACTGTGTGCAGGAAATAATCCTTATACTTTTATAAGCTTTTAACTGATGTTCCAGAAATGGTTTCAATTTTGACCAAATTCATCACTAACAATACAGTGACCCATTAGCTGGAGATTTATTTAGGGCAACTACTACTTTACCATATTACTCTTTGGAGAATACTCTTCATACTCTGTTTTATGATTCTCAGTTAAATTATCAACATTGTATGTTGCCATTTTGCCAGCCACCCAAAATTTTCATATTAGGCTTTTCATTTGATTCAACAAAAACACATCTTGCAGCAAAGTGGGATATTCCTTAAACAAAACCCTGGTGAAACACATCTCACCATTGATGAACAGCGAGCAATGGCTGCCAGTAACAGTGCTAATGTCTTTATGTTGAAAGTATCTAGATATGTCAGCAATATTGTTGGTACTAATGCATGCTGGAATAGCGTAACTATTAAAACAACTGTTGGAGAACCAACATTATTTTTCACTTTTTCCTCTGCAGATATGCATTAGCCTGAACTACATGATACTGATGAGGAAACTGGTAATTTTACCAGTGATGTAAGGCGACAAAATGTTATTAACAATCCCCATGTTGTAGATTGGTTTTTCACGTGGAGATTACAAAGCTTTGTAAAACGTTGGCTTTGAATACCAAGGTGGTAGTATCCATTGTCATGGTACTTCTATGACCCAGGATATTGAAGCTGGACAGAAGCCTGTTCAGGTGCATGTAAAGGCACTTACAGAAATGTATTTTGATTTCACAATTAAAACTGCACAATAATGAAATCTTCAACATTTTCTTTTTATTTATTTGTACTTGCTAATTTGTTTTGGCAGACTGTAAACATTGCGAGTGTATATTATAGAAATTATGGTATTCACCTGTAGAGTTTGAGGATCTCGAAAAGCTGAAAACGGACTTGGCAGCGAAAACGGGAGCGGGATTACTTTGGGGGCAGCACCAGATAATAAAACGAAGGTTGTGGAACCGGACTTTCACTTTGACAGCAACCGAAAGCAATATACTATAAATCGGTTGGTAGTAGAGCACATGGATCGCTCATTTGTTAGCGGTGATGGAGAGGCAAGAGCAAAGGAACTTACAGAAGGTAAGAAGATTTTACTTGAACGTAATAAACATATTTTGCTTGCCGAAAAGTTTGGCTGGGATACAGTGAATTGTTATATGGCTGAGCTATTAGCTAGTGACTCGGAAGACAAGAAAAGGATTATAAAAGAAAGAAAGCTGCGAATGGGTGTAGTGAAGAATACATCTGGGAAGCTGAGGCCAATTCTGGATTTACAGTATGTTACCAACATTTGAGAGTTCAGAAATTTAAATACGAAGATATTCGAACAGCATGTGACCTATTTGTAAGGGGGATTGGTTTTTCAAATTTGACTATACGAGTGGCTATCATCATGTGGAAATTTTCCCAGAACATACTAAGTTCCTTGGGTGTGCATGGATTACAAATGGTAAACAAGCATATTACAAATTTACAGTTCTTCCATTTGGACTAGCCTCTGCAGCTTATCTGTTTACAAAAATCCAAAAGGTGATGGTCTCCAAGTCAAGGGATATGGATTTTTACCTATTTAGATGATGGTGCAGGGGCTGAGGGCAAGTTCTGTTATGCAAAGCTTACGTCCGATATCGTGCGGCGGGACGTAGCAGCCAGCGGTTTTGTTGCAAATATGGAAAAGAGTCAGTGGGATCCAGTCCAGCGACATGGTGGCCTTTGCCTATCAACAGAAATTGTGAATGGAACTTGTTTGTGAAGGATTGCCTTGATATTACCACTTATAATGGCTTATTCGTGCCTGGATCAACGTCTAGCAATGTGTTCACCAACGGGAAGCCACCGTTTGGCGTTAGAGTCCTCAAAGTGGACTTTGCTTGAGCAGGTAATGCTGAAAGGACAGGTCGTGGGCAGTGTACAATTGTGTTCAGTAGAACATTTTTATGACATTTGTACTATACATGGTTATGATTAAATATTGATTTTGGGTTTTAATGGTGCAACTGTTATGGCCTCGTACTAGAATAGTTTAAACATAAGCGTATTGCACTACGGCATAGTAAGGGTAATTGTTACATGCAGCTGTTGGCCATGTTCCAGTAAATTCGGTTATGTACAACCACAACAATACGTACAACGGCATAGTATGGAATTAGGTACGGTATCCGTGTTTACATACAGCTACTATGGCATAATACGGTAATCTGTGTTTACGTGCAGCTATTATGACATATGTACGGCAATCTGTGTTTGTGTACTGCTGTTATGGCATAAGTACGCTGATCTGTGTTTACGTGCAGCTGTTATGGCATAAGTATGGTAATCTGTGGTTACGTGCAGCTGTGTTGGCTAGCACAGATAATTGTTTGTGTACAGCAACAGCTGTTATGACTGTGGATGGTAAAAATAATATGCTGTGTTAGCATTTACTAAATTGTTACTGTTTGATATCATACTAGCTTTTTTGGCATCTCTGAATAGCAAGTTTTCATCGTTTATCATTGTGTTTAGTGATGTTAATGTGGGCAGATGGGTCAACTTGGATCTGTATCAGGACCCCGAGCTGAAAGAGCTGGCAGGGTTGCTCCCAGTCGTGTTACTCTGTGGAAAAGCACCTGGAACTGTGACCACTTATCTAAATGCATATAAAGCGTGGAAGCGTTAGGCATCAGCACATGGCTTGTGTCCAGTACCAGCCGAGAGTACTGCTCTGGCGCTGTATGTGGTTTACTTAATACAACAAGAGCAATCAGGGTCGTGTATTAACTCAGCCATTTATGGAATAGATTATGTACATCGAAAGAGTGGTTATGATGGAGCAGGCCAGCAACCGGTGATTCAGCAGGTTACAGAAGCAGCGAGACAGATTTTGGCTAAACCGAAATCATGTAAGAAACCATTGCCAGCGGATACGGTTAAGCGGATTGTGGGAAGGTTGCACAGGTGGTCCATTGCCCTGGGCTACTATTGGTTTCTTCGTTGGGATAATCTAAGCTGCCTTACTCCTGCTGATTTCGTTTTTGAACCTACCCATCTGACAATATGCCTTAAACAAAGGAAGAACGATCAATTTAGAGAATGGTCACAAGTGCTAATTGCACGTTCTGTTGATGCACCATGCCCTGCGGCGGTGGTGGAGAGATTCCTTCAGAATGGTGAGCGTGATCGCAATTCGGTAATCTGGTGGCGGTTACAGAAAACAAAGCGGTCTGGTGGAGCATCTACATCAGCGGCTTTGGGGATATTGGATCGCTTGCTGCAGAGGCAAGGGGTTGGTATACTTCAACTGCCAAGAACGGTTATATCGAAGAATCTTTAAATTCTCACTTGTTAGTAACAAAATCTATGCAGAACAATTTATCTCTTGTGTGGTTGCGGGTATGGCTGCGGCAGCTTCCAGCAGTGTGTGAGAAGTATTATTTTCTGCTGGCTGAAGAATGAAAGAAGCAGAAAATGTTTTCTCAATGGGTTCAAAGAACATTTGTTGTTGCATTCGCCATAGCTTGACTAGACACCCGCCCACCCAACCCTATTAAGACTAACTGTGGAAGACATCAGCTACCAGGCAGTAGCAATGAACAGAGTATCGACTGTTGTAGATTAGTTAGGGGAGTTACCATATGTTAGGGTAATTTAGTGTAAAGTTGTAATAGCTCGTAATATTTTATTAAAAGTCAAGCTTGCGGCATATGGCTGCAGCAGCTCCCAGCAGTGTGTGAGAATAATGATTTAATAACAGTGTATTCAAAAAGGGGACTCTTCACCAATCAATTTTAGAAAGTATTAAAGATTCGGCTAAGTGTCTAAAATCGGCGAAGTTCTTAATTTTTTAGTGTTCTAATGATGCCATAGCAGAACGTGTTCATCCATTGGAGATGCTTGTGTATTTATACCATGAGTGACGAGAGCGAATGGTATAATTGTTTTATAATATAGCCATTAACTGCATGGATAGGCTATTATGTACTGTAATATTTTGACAGTTTGTGCAGCCACAATCTGTGTCACAACTTGGCCTAAAAAGATCAAATGTTTTTGTTATGTTTTCGCTTTAAAACTTAAGTGAAACGGTTTTAGACCATTTCTGAAGACATTTCACTGTATATGAGCTGGTATACAGTGAGTAGCTCAACCAATCAGATTGCTGAATAGCTCATATACGGTGGACGACTATATTATAAATATATATGTATAGGTGCTCTTTATATATTTGGCCCTTTTGCAGCCACATTTCACAAGTTCTCTACACGCTTTAGATGCCTCTGGAATGGTAGACCAGACAGGTTCCCATGAGTTCCCAACTTTCACCCACACATAGTCATTTGGACATGGATTCGTTTGTTGAGATAACATGCATGTTGTCCAGATGCCAGCCTGGTATACTCATAGATACCCTAAATACACTAGATAGCACATCTCTTTTAGTAAAATTGAAGCCAGGAATATTTCAGCGGTTTTCCCCATTTGAATGGATGGGCGCCATATTGCTCGTTCCCACTTGCTAATAAACACTTAAAAGACACCAATAACTTTCATGATTTGAATAGTTTAAAACTGTATTTGGGATAGGTTTAACCGAATGTTTAAGTTCGCTGTTTAAGAAATAAAAAAATATACGAATCTTGTCATTTCATGTGAACGACCTGAGACTGCAGTCGCAGCTTCAATTTTTGACTTGCGGAATAATTAGATGCACTATCTAGTGCATATAAGATATCTATGGGTATACTGCCCTCCTAGCGTGCTGGAGTAGTGCATTCTGAGGTGGTATATTGTAAACAGCTTGGCTTTTCTGGCTGAACAGCTCCATCCGCGCACTGTTAACATTCATGGCATTACTTGTTTTGTCATAAACTACGACAATTAGTCTCTCGATTCTTTGAAATGATTCAGAATGTAAGTCAAGATGCTCAAACAGATGTGCGGCAAGATGAAGAAAGGGATCAGTAACTTCCTAAGCATTCCATGCCTGCCAGAACGATTTCTTCTCTTTCCATCTAAACACTGATGTAGTATCACATCCTGACAAGGAGTGGAAAACGGGCAGGGAACATGATTTACGTTCATCAAGAAGGACACAAATGGTGTTGCTGCTGTAATGAGTGTAGTTCTTTCCATTCCAAATGCTACCCAGAAATAAAGATCGGCATTTATCTGAAAGAGGTCATGAAACACACCGGTAAGAACAATGACAACACCTGTGTCCACAGTTTGCACCTGGATGGATTTTGCTCCATTCTCCAAAGCATGCTTAATGTGAACCACAATCCTAGTGTCTACTTCTTCTTGATTGCAGCTGGACATTTCGATCTGCGTTCCAACACATGTAACATGCTCTGCAGCTGTGATATATACCGAACACTCAGGAGGGATGCTCCAATCCGCAACTTTTGATGACAGGAATTCAAAGAGTTCCTTCTTGTTGATTGGATCATGAAGGAAGTCATTCCAGTTGCCCGGCAGCTTGGTGTCACCTGATACTTTTCTATGCACACCTTTGCCTCATTTCTCCCTGTATGGAGTGACTCCGATCCACTAGCACGGTCTTCACACACTCTTGATACTTCTTCTTGCCTGCGCCTTCCAGTGCACGGATTGTATTCACTACTGCCTCATTCGTGCAGTTACGACTATCAAGAGTTACCAACTCTGGGAAGTCATCCAGGAAGGGATTTCCCATCTTGCGTATTGTGTTAGATAGGCTATCAACCTGTCGCTGTAAGGTTTTCTGTGCTGCAAGTCCCTTGTTCATGGTGTTTGAAGTTAGCGGGTTTTTCCGGATCATCGTCATGAAGATATCCATTCTCGTACTTTCTCAGAAGTCTGGGAAACTCGGGTCCAGCGGTCATCCAGCATCTGAAGGCAACTGGATTCTCAGTGAGCCCTACTGTACCACCAGATGCTTTCACCACTTTATTCTCCTGCTCCTCGGTCTATTGGGATCGCAGAGTATCTGTGTAATGACGTTGCAATTGTCCAGTGATTCCGCATTTCAAACTCATCTTTGATCTCTTGTGGCAGCGCCCTCATGTCTCTGATTTGTACAGGCAGCCACCGAGAATAGTTCACATGGTCTAACGCAAAGAACAATGGTATGAGTGCCTCTAATACAGTAACATACAATGGGAAGTTTGTCTCCCAATGTGCTTTAACAAATATGAGAATCGGAATCTCATAGTGTTCGATCATGTTCCAAAATGGGAGATTTCTTACACATTTGTTCCAGTCAGTTGCTCAAACTCTCATCAACATTGGATCTCTGGTTGAATGCTTCATTCAGTAGCCTCTGAAGAACAAGAACAGTGACCTGGTGGGCATGCCCAGTCCTGGTAATGTGTGATACTTTCAGGAATGAATCAGCTGTTCCAGATGAAGCAACTTCAGACTCCGTGAGAGCTGTTGTCCAACCTGACCCATCTAATAAATAGACTTTCTCGCCATAGAGATCTGGCCATTTCCATTGTACGTACTTGGCGAGCATGAACAGAGGCTGGTCAAACGTAATCACTGGGATTTGTCCTGGGTTGAGATACTCTGTTGCCTGCCGATGTACATCCATGCCATGTTTAATCATTGCTGGTGTGTTTGATTTTTCATAGAAGAGAGGGAGCAGTGCACATATTGCTGTTAGCGCTGATGTTGTCGGGTGGCGTGATAAGCAGACCATGTAAGTGAACTCCTCTTGCACAGTTCCACATCACTGATATGTTGACGACTATGTTCCATCCAGTCATATTCTTCACATTTTGCATCTGCCAGGTCAAGCTTAACAGGTTCACTATTACTCTCTGGTACCTGAACATGAGTAGACTTCAACAAAACTGCAGGAACAGAAGCATAATGGTCTGGAAGTGAGTGAGTATACGCCCTCAATAGTGGTAATGTGACAGGTTCCCTGATGACACCAGGTTCCCTCGTGCTTGGGAATTTAAATATACTAATGCCAGTGCCATGAAAAGATGTTGTGGCTGTTGTTGCACTTGGATTGTGATCGAGATTGTCAAGAGCGCCCACAGTAAAGAGTCCTTTTCGTAGAATAGTTGGAGCTACTACACCATCGTCTTCAAACCTCTCACATACAACTGTGGCAAGCCACTCTTCAATCTGCATCACCCTGTCATAGGAAACACTGATACCCATGTGGTATAACTGTTGGATGATCTTCTTACTTCTAGTCAGTGTGTGTATATTTATGCCAATGTAAATTGGTAGTGGAGGTTCACTGTCCAGAGTGTGCCGGACTTTCGTAGGCGAATTAGTGAATCATTACTGATTTGGACCATTAACAATCATGGAGACGAGACATTGTAGACTCGATGGTAATGATTTCCACTGACAACCAGGTGGAAACTGCCTGGTGAATTGGAATCATTCATGATGAAAGATATCCTTTCTAACGATTGTTGCTGCTTGTGCCAGTATCAGGGCATCTTCAGTAAAGTCGCGTTTTTTTCAGGGCATCTTTAATCATGTCTTTC
Organism: Trachythela sp. YZ-2020; assembly: GCA_016169945.1. Lineage (NCBI taxonomy): Eukaryota > Metazoa > Cnidaria > Anthozoa > Malacalcyonacea > Clavulariidae > Trachythela > Trachythela sp. YZ-2020. Next base: position 9,309,598 of record JADLSH010000395.1, on the reverse strand, counting down.
ATTCCATCCTTGAATATTATAACGATGTTCTGGCCATCTTGTTGTGCTTGTGCATCAGAGAACCGTTCAACCAACTTCTCCTTCAATCTGGTTTTGTTGATAGTCTTTATAATGTTCAGTTCCTCAAGCCAATTAACATACAGGGTGTGTAACTCTGATAATTTGAAGATAAGAGTTCCAGCATTGACTGACATTTCAATATAACCAGCAAGTTCAACAAATGTTCTTGACTCATTCATTATATCCTCAGTGTTTATTGTTGCCTTCTGTAACTGCCTGATATGACTGCGATATCAATTTCAAAGGTGGGTCAAACATGTTAAATTATATGTCGCATCCATGGCCATGTGATCTGACCCAGTTTGTAGTTGCTGAACTGTACATGACAGGATTTATGCCATGATGCAGAATTCTTCACAAACGTGTCAACGGTTTGATCACTCCCACACTTCAGTCCGGTTGGGAGCCGATTAATATCACGGAACTGTTCAACATTCGTCAAGAATGACTGATACGCAGATGTCTTATCTATAATGCTTATAGTTCCTACAAAGCATTAAATACATTTAAGTTTTTTATTTCCATTTCACCTGTGCTCCATATCAATTTTGTATCAAAATTATACAGTGGATGATGCATCAGTGATAAAGAAATTACAAAACAATGTGGTTTTCTTTAAGAATTGAATCCAGGTGATCATGTCATGGCAGCCAAAGGCTTCAACATTCAAGATCGGTTAGTGCAACATCACGTCAGACTGATTGTCCCACGACTTATGCAGAAAGGGAACATGGATGCTCAGTTGTCAACAGAAACAAGAAGAGTTGCTAATAAGAGAGTTAATGTGGAGCGAATAATTAGATTAAATCCTACATAGATGGTGTTGTTATTGTGTGTGCTGCCTTGGTTAACTTGAAGCCAAAGGCTATTTCTGAATTGGATGAAACCACTACAGACAATACTCAAGTAGTTTAGTTACAAAATTTTGTCACTTGACTTGTATATCATATAACGTCTTTAGAGTCACTGCCCACTAGGAAAAAACATCTTTCTATACACAAAGTAAAATTGAAGGAAAACTATGAAGGAAATATGAAGGAAAACTAATAGAAACCAATAGGTAACCTCTCCCCCCATCAGGGAAACCTTACCTAGATAATACTACAGTGATACTGTATAATTTCAATAGTTAAGTCTTAGTAATGTGCAATTGTTAAACAACTATAACAGACAAATAATATAATATATGTCTACAGTTCAAACCTTCAAGAGAACTTTCAAGAAGAAACGTTTCAAACAACTGCCTCAGCTTTTCTTCAATGTCATCTCTAGCATCAAATAAATGTGTTACACTTGTACAGTGCATATTTATGACATCTGTAACGAGATAAAGAGCTCTTAAGCCGATATCTCACAAAAACATGGCTTTATAGCCAAGACTAAGTACTTTAGGGAAGGGTGTATTGGATACAGATGCTACATAATTGGAGCAACCAAAGGAAATAACTTGCTTGCATAAAAAAAGTTTACCTGGTTAATGTAATCAACAGCATCAACATGTTAATTAAAGTGAAGAAACTTGCGAACATGTAGGGGTTAAAGCAATAACTTTTGCCTTAGGATTTAAAATAATGGTTTGTACAAATTGTGGCCTTATGCCAAAACCACATTAGTTCATCTCAATGTGTCATCATTTAATCATCGAAAATCGACGGGAGGCCGAAACGTGAAATGTTTAATTCTTAAATTATCCTCGCAAAGTCCTTGATGTTGTTATATCCCGAATGACAGAACATTTGGTGCAATGCAAGAAGAACTTTTTGCCTTTGAAGCTACCAATTGATGGATCCTGCATTCATCCTGCTGTTTCACTATTTCCACCTTCACAATCACCTGACCCATTAGCCGTAGAAGCCGAACTACAGGTATTGGCAGAGTGATTACCTTCTGACGTAGGCAAAGACTATAATAAGGTTGTTGAAGTCAGCGAAGCCAACAAATTGTCACTTTCATTGGCAAATTCAAATAATCAATAGTCAGATTGATGCTTACGGCTCCCGTGACAGTTGCGTCAAACGAACGTTCATTCAGTCAATTGAAGTTTGTGAAGAACATGATGCTTTTAACCTGAGAGAGAGACCTTACAGACACTCTTAACTTGAAGAAAGTTGCAAAAGAGTGGAGCCTGTTGAAGAAGAGACGAGTTGTAATATACTAAACATTGGCAAATGGCCAACGTTAGAAATCGAGATATAGACTAATACACTTTGAGTTAAACTGTAATTCACAAAGAAAGTGCGAACAGTTTTCTAGCCATATATTATTTTGTATTTTTTTTATCTATATATCCTGCATCTTCAAGAGAATAGTATATTAACTAATTCGATAATATAACTGATGTATACGGATAGTATAACTGTACATTAAATAATGACTCATTAATGATCATAGCACACAATGTGGCATAATTAAAGTCAAATGAAAATTTTTAGTTTCCAGATTTTAGAAAAAGTCGGCAAATTCATCTTGCATCGCTCGGCAATTTGACCCTCGACACCCCCCCAATCCATATCCCTTCGCAACAGCCCTGTTTGGTATATATCTTTTGCTTTAAGATTTCTTCCAAAGTAAGTGTGCTTTGGCACTGTTCATCTAAAAAATAATAGTACTCCTTTCTTAGAAAAGGAAATTCAATAGGCAATTCCAGCTATCGCAATGCATGCTGGGGACTGTGGTGCAAATTCCATTTTTGAATCTAATGGCCGCCGCTTCACGTTGTTTCATGTTGGGCCAGTTTTATGTTATTTATGGCACTTTATCGCCTGTGATCGACCGATATTAGCACTTCGCCTTAAAGTGAATGTTTCAGTGATGATTTTGTCCAAATTTGAAAGCGATCAGTTGATTTTAACGCGAGAAAATTGCATCGGAGTCCATGTAGGGGTGAAGCGTGTTCGGCAAAATAACAGGCTACGAAGGCGACTATTTTGCACATTTCAAGGTGAGTAAACTAATCGGTTCATGTTCAGAAAGCTAGATCCCTCTTAAAATTTGATTTAATATGTGAGTTATTTAGAAAATACAGCTTTTGCTATTCTGCCCTACCGATCTCCGTTCACAAAGCGGTTTAACTATGCCTTCTGTCTGACTAGCAACTTTACGTTTTTTTGCAAAAGTATCAAAAGTGCTTGGTTTTTGACCTTTTGTTTGGCCTGTTTCTCTGTTGTATTTGCTTGTGTTTATCCTTGAACATAAAAGTTAGGTTTGTACATTATTCTAGGTAGTAAATATTAGGCTTTCACCTTGATATTTTAAATATTTTTTGATAAATTAATCTTAAAATAAGCAAAATATGGTAGTATTTTTTACTAAATTAAGGCTTTTATAGTTATTTTAAAAGTTATTATTAGCATGACAAAATTACTGGATGCTGATTGGTTGAGAGGAGTACAATTATTTCATTAATTGTACTGCAGTACAATTAATGATTTTCCCAAAAGAAACAAAATGGTGGAAATTTTGTCATGCTAATAATAAACAAGTAATCATGCGATGTTGCTCGTACAATTAATAGTACTCGTGATGTTTGAAAATGTTGCCAAATTGGACTCGCCCCGGCGGCTCGTCCAATTTCAGCAAAATTTCCAAACATCACTCGTACTATTAATCCCTAATTGTACTCGCCATCGCATGATAACCTATACTAATATAAATTCATAGGTAGAGGTATTTTAATATTTGTAAATAGGGTATAGAACTTAAATATAGGTAGTAAATTTTTAATAATTATTTTAAATTCTAAATAGTCTAGCATAGTTTTAAATATATTATTAAAAACACAATCGAGGATAAACCAAGCACTTCAATGGAAGTAAATGAGCCTGGGTCATTGCCGGCAAAAGTCATATGGACAAAATCCTTGAAAAATATGCCAAGTATAACATATGGAGACATAGAAAAACACCTAATATTGGATAAAGATAAAATTCCGGACCAAAAACCTGCAGAGGCATTGAAACACAAAAAAGGGGGAGACAAACTTTTTAAGGCTGGATACACAAATGATATTTGGGTTAAATCTGATATAAGGAAGCAAGGCAACACTGTGTATTTTCTCGTACGCTGTCAAGTGAATGCAGAAATGAAAAAGAAAGCATACACTGTATATGTCCATTTAAATCAAACATCAAGCAAGATTGAGTATGCAAAATGTCAGTGTCCAGCAGGAGCTAGTGGTCGTTGTAAGCATGTGGCTGCCATACTGTTTCAACTTCTAGACTTTACAGAATTAGACTTAAAAGAGGTTCCTGATGATAAAACATGCACCCAGGAGCTTCAGAAATGGCATGTCCCTAAGAAATCTGACAGTAGTAAAGGCCCAGTTTTGTTTGAAGATCTACTCTTCCCCCAGGACACATACGAAAAAGACAAAAAGGGTAGAAAACGGCCTCTTGTACAGGGGAAAAGGAATTCATACATGGCACGCTGGGCACAAATGATGCTCAAAACGCCGCGCAATTTCGTGACCAGGCGCTAGTCTGTAGTATGACGGATTATAGTCTGTAGTATGACGCCTTCTTTTTGGATTTTTGATTTTGGCCCTTGCTTTACTGTTTACACTTGATTTTCCCAAGGCCATTGACACGCGTTATGCCACGTTATCCAGTTGGGCTTCTACAGAGCAGAAGAAAGGAGGCTCGAGAAGATATTGTAAATTCGAACAGAAACCTGACTTTGCTTCAAGATGAAGCACAGCAACTTAACGTTCAAGTAAATCGTACAAGAAAAGTATTCCATGCCCTTTGTGAAAGAAAGAGGAGACTTGATGAAAAGGTAAAAGGCTATTAATTTTGTGTGCTGTTGATATTTTGGCATGCTAGCCTTTTGATAATATGCCCAGCTTTCATACTTTGTATATATGTTAATTTGTGCTTTAAAATATACAGACTACTTGTTCTGTATAACATAGTTTATCTAAAGTAACTGTCAGAATAGATGATACAGAAAGTACATGTGTAGAAAAGAGCCAAAACACAACTAGCAAGGCATGTTACTTGCTTGTTGAATTAAATAGCATAAATTAGGACCCAAGGGTCTCCCCTTGACGAGTCAGGGCAAACTTGGGCTCATTGAGGACAATTGAAATTTTATTAATAGTACTCCAAAGTATGAGTGCAAGTTTTAATCTTTGAAGAAACTAAGTGAAAGATTTCGAGACTTAGAATTACCAAATTTGTATAGCTCACTAGATTAGAAGATGTGGTAGATCAGCTTCCAGATATGGGGCAGACTAGGTCCAGTGAGAAGGAGAACAGATTGTCAGATAGATCTGTCAAAATAAGAAGAAAGTTTCCTACAATGTTTGAAGATGGCAAATTGACAAGCTGTCCATCAATAGCTAGGAAGAGGAGGAAAGAGACATTTGACTTCGCCCAGAAGATTCATGGAGGTAGCCCGGATTCAGAAATACCTGGTTCCATTGGTATTATTGATACTGCATTAAATAAGTGTACTAGTAATGTTTTGGTCGATGTATTATCAGCCAGTAAGAGATTTCACTCAGTTTTACCAAAAATTCATAACAAGAAATTGAAAGAATATGAATCCTCACATGACAACATGATTAGGAGTGTATCTGTCTATTACAGTGGAGGTGTAGTTGGTAAGAAGAAGTATCGTAAAATTTACCGAGATTCTGCTTACAAAAATGCACTAAAAGCAAGAAATCTTTACGCGTCACAGTCAGCAATTGCCCGCACTCGGCTTGTTCCCTACAATAAGTTAATGCCATTTATAAAGTCAGTTCCTTAGGCACCATTAATAGTGTATATGACAATCTGTGTGATGGCCTTGAGGAAGTGGAGAAAGTACATGGTTGTTATCGAACTTGACGGAACTTCTTGTGAGGTTGGGGGAATTTTACCTTTCAGGATCTAGTGGGCATGTAATTGATTGGTTTAGGAATGAATACACCTTTTGTGTAAGCCTTGGGGGAGATGGAGCTCCCTTCGGGAAAGATGATGTGGCTAGTGCTTGGTTGATATCTTTTTTGAACATTGGTCGTGGTGTTCTAAGTAGCAATGAAAATCACTTGCTTTTCGGTGCCAATTGCCATGAAAACTGCATACCAGTTCAGAGATTCATAAAAATGCTTGTATCAGATATTGCATTTATTGAGCAGAAATCATTTCAATGCACATTTACTGCATCCAGCGGTATTCGTCATACTGTCAGTGTTAAATTCCAGGTGTCAGAACTTCCCAACGACATGAAAATGCTAGCATTTTTATGTGGGGAGATAGGAAACAGTGCAAAATATTTCTCGTCATTTGCCAATGTCTCCACTGATAATGCAAATAATTTGAAGGGAACATTTGGGATAGAGAAAAACAACACTTGGCAGCCTTGGAGCTATCCAAGTAGGAAAGAAGTAGCTAAATGTGTTGAAACATTTAAGAAAAAGGTTGAAAAGCAAAACATAGCAGAGTCAACTAAGAGGTCAAAGATAACAAGTTTTATTGGAAGTAAGAATAGTAGACAAGAGTTTGAGCCACCTATCGGGAAACTTGCTGATCGAATTCATGTAGACCCCCTTCACCTTAAAAATAACGCATGCGCACTCGCACATCGCTATCTCTTAAGTGAGGTATTACTATTATCACAATTACCGAATTCAGTCAAATCATTTGCACAGGTTCCAAGCAACTCACCATTAGCTAAGTACATCAGCACAATGAGAAACAGATGTAATTTAACCCGCTTGGCAAACAAAATAGTTAGGTGGTTTGATGATAGCAACAGAGTAGGAAAAAGTTTTGATTACAGATTTACTGGGCAGGATTCTAGATGCTTCTTGCAAAATTCCATGTTTCTTATTGATGCTATGAGACCTTTTTTAAAGAAAGGTACTTCAACATGTTTCACTGTACATGTGAGCCTATGTATGCTTGCTCCTGCGTGATTGTGTGTCGGCATTCAGTCGAGTTGAAATTACCGATGAACAGATAAATGAGCTTGAAAAAAATTGCAGGGCATATTTCATTCTAAATTACATGTTTCTTGCACACCATCCAACAGCATGGACTTTAGGAATCATCATACCAGCACATACAACAGATATGAAATTCAAGTATGGCAAGGGCTTGAACTCCATGGAAGGGAGGGAAGCTAAGCACATATCAATTAGCAGGTATAGCAAGAACACAAATTTTAAATGCCGTTGGGAGCAAATTTTTTTGCATGAATATATGTCACTGATTTGGTTGCGAGAGAGAGGTTATAACACAGAGAAGCCTGCAACTTCATGCAAACTCCGGTATATACCAAAGCGAGCTACTGATGATCCAACCTTTTGCTATTGTGGATTGGAAAGAGTGGGTGCAACTGATGAATGTGTGTTTTGCAGTGACCAGTTGAGGCAGGTTATAAAGGAAAAGGTTAAGAAAGCTTCTCTTGGTTAACTTTGAGGTGCTTTACTGCTGGTTGTCATAATACATATTATTAAGACAAATAAAGTTACCAGGGTTTATATACAGCTTTGCATTGCAAGCTATTTTATATAAGAACAGGCTAAGATAGAAAATTGGCTTGGAAACTCCCTCATAGTTTTTTGAATATTAATTGTTGATATGTTGTGTATTTTATGCTTGCTTTTAGTTTAATAACTGCAGCTTGTTTCTTGAGCTTCAGTATGTTTCTCTAACTTTAGCTTGTTTCACTTAGCTGCTGAATTGATTCTTCAACAAAACATATTTGCTAACATGGATGGGTAATTCTTTGACTACTATCCGATAAACCTGACTATAGTGATACACAGAATACACTCCTTTACTTAATGAATGGTATATTCCATACTCTTTAAGAGGCGGTCAGACACATGTGGCGGTCACAACTGTTTAGCAAATTTTTTTGCCATATGATGCCAAAACTTGAATGACACTAATTTGTCATTTTTTTAGAATTACAGATTAGAAAGTTACAAATATTTATTGGCTATTCAAGAGATGTTTAGAAAACTTTAATTTCATTATCACATGTTATACATGTATAAGTCTATTATGAATAAATGCATTTTCATGTTATATTATGTTTTTATCAAGAATGTAATGTTAATAAGATTTATTTAAACTTTTAAATGTCTGGAGTGCTTTTTTCAAATTTTGTAAATTCTAATTGGGGTGGGTGGGGGTGCTTTGCTTGGGACGAGTTATCAACCATGGTCAGTTTGCTTCTAGGGGGTCCATGCTCTACCGGGAAAATTTTGAAATCTAGAATCACGATTTCCAGCATTTTGGAGGTAAGATTATACAGAATTCTGAAAATCAGTATAGAGTATTTAAAACATGCTATTATTCATGACTATACCATGACTATTTGGTTGGATAAAGTGAAAAATTGACTATTAAAACTGTTGCCATGGTTGCATTAATATTACTCATTTTGTTGTTTCTCATTTTTTCACCAATAAATCTTTAATTACATTTATTAGGAAAATTAGGCTAGCCTTTTTGCACCCCCCGTCCCGATGTAGCCCGCTGGCCAAGGCTAGGGGGGGGGGGTGGGCACCCCCAGTAAATCCATCACTGTAATTTTAGCTAGTGAAGTACAGTAAGGGACACAAGGACCCTAGTCCACTATCGTGCTTGCATTAATATTTAAAAACAATATGGACTAAGGGCCAGACTACATGCCAAGGCAATTCTAATCCCGGGCTGGGGGACTGAATCTTCAGCCTTGGTTGCCACACATCACAATTTCAGCCTGGGATTAAAATTGCACAAGTATTAATCTTCCCCTTAAATATAATAGGGATGAAATAATACCATCCAAATTGTTATAAAACAATATTCCCATTACTTTTTTATACAATAAGTGTCATTCACAGTCAAACATGTATATGTATATATAACAAAACAAAAAGTACTTGAATCTTTTAGTCTGCTCAAACTTCAACTGGCCGATACTGTAAATCTAATTGACATGTATGCATAGGAAAGCCAAAAGGATTCCATTCGCCATAGTGAAATGACAAAGAAAGCTGTCCCTTCTTAAAATTGTACACAAGAGCAAAATCCTTGTCATAAGAAACCAAAATCTTTCTCTCGACACCTCTCCTGTGACCTCCTAGTTTTCTCTGTAGTGAACAAGTGACACACTCTTCTGTTTTCCCCGACAACAAACAAAGCAACTTTATCACCAAACATTTTTTAGTAAGCGAAATAACCATCCCTTTACTGTTCCCTTTTACATAGCAGAATGGTTCACGAAAATATTTTTGATTGCATAATTTGATTACTCGTGCCAAGGACTTAAAAACGTCGACAGGAATGTCTCGATGAATTTGCCCTTGAAACGGTTGCCTTACACTCCTAGCTCCAGCCAGTCTTCGATATATGCTGGCGATCCATAAGTTAGATTAACTTTCCAAACATAACTTTGTACTAATCCGTGAAGCCAGCAAGATCTTAGCAAATTGATTTTCTTCCGATGAGCATGCCTTTAAAAGAGGAGTCAATAAGTTCTGTGCAGTGGCAACAAACAGGTCCTTGTTAAAATTGTTTCCACCATTAAAACTGTTTAAAAAGCTTCGTAGGTCGTCAGGTTTTTCTTCTGCCTCATCCAGTTCAGATTCCTCACTCACTACATTTGATAAACAATCATCTCCCTCGTCAAAAACCATATTTATTACTTGATCTACACTGAAATTATCCAAATTAGCAGACGCCGTTTTAATTTGTTAAAGATAACTTTAAATTAGCTAACAAGAAGTACTCCACGCAACTCCGCCGGTCAAATACTGACGGCTGAACAACTACGGCGTTGTCAACATCGTTCGTGCCCAGCGTGTGGGTTAGAAGCCTGTAGTAACTGTCCTCTAGTTGGACTTTTAACTGACAATGACTGTGAGCCATCTGATTATGATGTAAATAAGTTACCATCTAGAAAAAGTTTGCTTGAACTTGAAAGTAAAAAATGCAATCTGGAAACAACAACAGTGCGAGATGCTGTTGTATCGAAATTGACTGAGAGCACTGATTTCTCTTTGGTGCCAGGAGAGCAATGCAAAACATTTGTTAGAAACAAAGTTAATGTAGACCACAATAGTTCTTTAGGAATTGAAAAAAAATTCCTGTGCCGAATGGCACAACGAGAGAAAATCCAGGTTAACTGCATCATTGTTTGGGCATGTTATGAACAGGAGAAAAAATATTTACCCAAAAAGCATTGTGAACAGGATAGTTAAACCATCACATACCACCAGTACCAGTTGCAAATGGGGAACTGATAATCAACAAAATGCTTTGTTTAAGTATTATGAATACATGCAAAGCAATAACCAAGTTATTGAAGTCTGTTACTCATGCGGCCTTGTTATTAATCCGAAATGGCCCTGGTTGGATGCAAGTCCTGATGCATTAATCAGAGATTCTAGTGAGAAGCAGGTATATGGTGCTGTTGAGGTGAAATGCCCATCGTCCAAAGCTGACTTAACAATTCTCGAAGCATGTGAGGACAAAACGTTTTATTTGGAATTTGTTAATAACAAACCATCACTAAAAAAGAAACACATATATTTTTTTCAGTGCCACGGTGTTATGGCAATTTGCCAGCTAAGTTATCTTGACTTTGTTGTTTTTACACAGAAAGATCTTCATGTTGAAAGGATTTATTTTGATGAACAAAATTGGGTATCATATATGTTACCACAATTAACTTCTTTTTATTTTGATTACATAATGCAACTTGTGTAAACATGCAATAAATTTTGAACACAAGTAAATTATATATCTTATACATTATAACAAAATAAATGTCATCTGCTGTGACTACTTGCATGATTAAGCTATGAAAGTAATGGTTTATTGTACAAGGTCAGGTAAGAACATATAATCCAAAGCTTATTTAGATCTGCAGCCATGCTGAGAGGTAAGGTCTGGTGTAGAATGCGGAAGCTTTTGATTCTCTGTATTGCTCTCTCTACAATGTATGCAATGCTTAGCAATTCGCCTAGTTTTTACTTCATCCTCTTCCGAAAGTTGGGGTTGGTCTTGGAAAAAAGGTGGTATGTTTAATGAGACCCCACTTGGTAAGTCTCCTTCGATAGCAAAGCCTCTGTCAGCCATAATTTCATCCCCAGGTTCAAGCAAGTTTAGGATGCCACAATCTCTGGTAATTTGCTGATCAGATGTATTGCCTGCGTATAGCTCGGACACAAATACAATGTCTCCTCTGGGGGAGATACCAACAAGTCCCTTAGCGGTATTATGGTTCTTGTAACTGGAGAAGGTTGCACTTTGGCATCGGGGTTCAGAGGGCATTTCTAGGAACAGTTCCGTGCAATCTTGTATGGGGGTAATTCTCCTTCAAATTTGCGGGCATTGTCTCGTCAACAAACTGCCTTGAAGGCCAAATTGGGATTGCCCTCAACCTAGTTCGAAGAAAATCTAACCATGTTAGCCAAATATTTGAGACTTGTGACACAGATATATTGTACCTATTAGCAAGATCTTTCTCTAACAAGCCACATCTAATTCTCGAGAGACATAAAAATAATTCCTCCTCTGGCGATAACATTCTCTTACGACCACTTTTTTCCTTTCCATCACTGGTCGTATTGTTAGACCCTTTATATCTTAATCTCTCACATGCTGGACAGAGGAATTCATAAAATGCCCTAAATGTTTCGTAATTTGGAAATCCTGTGTATAATTCAAAATTTGCATTATTGCACTTAAATCGTTCAACTGTAAATTTCTGTTGCTTCAGATTCTCTTTCATAGTTGCAATTTCATGTTCCTGGTTCTTATTTTCATTCTTTAAATCAGTTATTGTTCAGTTATTGTTCAGCAATCTCAGATTGTAACTTTTCTACAGTTTCATTCTCAATATTTCTTCTTTTTGGGGGGGGGGTGGAAACTGGGTCTGACTCCCTTTGCCTACATTTATATGTTGGTCGAGGTTTGCTTGCAGTTGGCTTAACAGGTCTTGGAACAATTGTTGGTATATTATTAAGATAGGTCTTCTTGCCTCCAAAATGCTTTGAACAAACCCTATGATTTTCAGTAGGTTGGAAGTCAGTCCTGCTTATCCAATGCAACCATGCTTTTCTCAGTTTTGGGTCTTGTGGAAATTTATGAAAGGACAGTTCAGGATTCTTGCCAGTGTAGCTTTCACAAAATGGTACGCAGCATTTTGTTCCACTGCGTGTTCTCTTCTTTTCATTGACTTTTGCCGGCAATGACCCAGGCTCATTTATTTCCATTGAAGTGCTTGGTTTATCCTCCATTGTGTTTTTAATAATATATTTAAAACTATGCTAGACTATTTAGAATTTAAAATAATTATTAAAAATTTACTACCTATATTTAAGTTCTATACCCTATTTACAAATATTAAAATACCCCTACCTATGAATTTATATTACTTTTAAAATAACTATAAAAGCCTTAATTTAGTAAAAAATACTACCGTATTTTGCTTATTTTAAGATTAATTTTAAAATATCAAGCTGAAAGCCTAATATTTACTACCTAGAATAATGTACAAACCTAACTTTTATGTTCAAGGATAAACACAAGCAAATACAACAGAGAAACAGGCCAAACAAAAGGTCAAAAACCAAGCACTTTTGATACTTTTGCAAAACAAACGTAAAGTTGCTAGTCAGACAGAGTTTTTCCCCGCCAAAACAAATCAAAACAATGCCGCCGGACAACTGCATTTCTCTTCGGCTTTGACAAAAATCGAATGAAAAATGTGTCCATTTAAACCGCTTTGTGAACGGAGATCGGTAGGGCAGAATAGCAAAAGCTGTATTTTCTAAATAACTCGCATATTAAATCAAATTTTAAGAGGGATCTAGCTTTCTGAACACGAACCGATTAGTTTACTCACCTTGAAACGTGCGAAATAGTCGCCTTCGTAGCCTGTTATTTTGCCGAACACGCTTCACCCCTACATGGACTCCGATGCAATTTTCTCGAGTTAAAATCAACTGATCGCTTTCAAATTTGGACAAAATCATCACTGAAACATTCACATTAAGGCGAAGTGCTAATATCGGTCGACCACAGGCGATAAAGTGCCATAAATAACATAAAACTGGCCCAACATGAAACAACGTGAAGCGGCGGCCATTAGATTCAAAAATGGAATTTGCACCACAGTCCCCAGCATGCATTGCGATAGCTGGAATTGCCTATTAATACAATATAATTTAGGACCTACAAATTCCCCTTATTCTTACCAATTTCTTCGGAAGTGTTTTTTAGAACAAAGTCTATTGCATCTTCAATAGTTACTGAAGAATTAACAGCATCTTTCACTAGGTCTATGCTGGCATCAGGAAACATTACTTTAAGCTGTTGTGTCATTTCATTATCATTGTCTATGTTGATGGGATCATTATCAAACCAATCATCATTATTGAAGCTCTAAAGAATTAAGGACAAGACAATATTCATTGTCCACAGGGTTCTGCCCAGGCTAATTAATTAAATTTAATGGTCATAAGATAATACAATCTGGCTTTGATGGATATTGCTTTTTACCAAATTACTGGTAGCCAATATATGTAATCATCAATACTATTTTCAACATAAGCAAAATCCACTATCAAGGTTTCTTCACCGCATAATTGATACTTTGAGTGATAAAGTGAGTGCTGTGAGATACTGTGAGTGCTGGGCAGTCCTGACGAGTGCTGGACACTGCCGCCCACTGTGGGCTGAACCCTGTATCCAGGAACTTGGCTTTTCATGCACATGTGCCAATTACAAATTGACTAAAGGCCACAACTTTTTGTTTGATTATGGATTTCTCTATCTTATTATTTTAGAAACCAAAAAAAAATGCTAATACCACTAGCCAGTGTTGTTTTTTGTCATCTGATCTTTCTTATACAGCATTAGTACTTTTTGCTGAGCAAGATGCCAAAAACATAAAATGAAGAGAACAATTGTCACACATGGCCACCCCATGTGACCATATACCTGAAGCATGTGGAAACATGGCCAAATATTGGACAATTCATTCAGTCTTTAATTTTCTTTTTCCCTGCCTGCCCTTTAATATGTTGGTAAACAAAATCTGTAATCCAACAACTAAGGAAAGTGGGGCCTTATTCATTAGAAAATGTTGGTACAGTAGTGTGGTGAAACAAAATAGGCATAAGAAAGGGATGCCAGAATGCTGGTTTGGGCACATAAATTGCAGTACACTACTGATGCCACAAAGATCATACAGGTAAATGAGGTATTAAAAATCACCCATTAGGATGCATAAAATGGCACATTTTCCCAGACTCTAATTCTTATCATTTCTTGGGCAATACATTCTTTCCAAGAGTTCCTTTTTAGCTTGCTCAAAAAGGGAAGAAAAATTAAATTGTCACAATGGTTTTCTTCACTTTTCCTTTGGCACATCTAATTCTAATTCCAATTTCGTCATTGTAAAAGAAAAGTGTGGTTAAGAAATTCTGTAGTGGAAATAATTCACTGTGAAACTTAAAAAATGTTTAGGACAAACAAATCAATGTTTGCTTACTTCTGGTTGTTCGTCTTGTGATGCAGAGTTACCAGATGAAGTACCATCAGCCTCATTGTCTTTCTAAATAAAACAAAGTAGAAATATGGTACATTACATGAATGATTAGGAATACTATTTGTTGGCACTAGTCAATTTGTACGCTGTATAATTATATAAAAAATATTTAGTGTAAGGAAGAAAAATAACCACTGTTTGCTTACCCTTGGTTCATCTTGTGATGCAGAGTTGCTGGATGAAGTGTCACTAGCCTCATTGCCTTTCTAAATAACAAAGTATATTTCAGGGCAAACATGTTCAACATGTTAGAGGAATGTACAATAGCAACTGATATAATAGTCTGTTGGACCTTTCCTCCAACATGCATGGTCTCTAGCACGATATAAAGGACAGTTAAATTCTAAGTTAAAATTCTTTCTTACCTGTATTTCTGTACACATTTCCTGATGTTTGTGGAAGAGGGATAACCTGTTTGCAAATTAGGCATTCAATGGTTGGTGATTTTGACATGTCTGTCACCTCTTGACTGCCAGGTGCCTGTAGGAAACAAACAGTTGACAACAAACAGTTGAACACATTTCGTCCAGCTTTGCAGGCCTAGGAGCAGGGCCTTTTTTAAGAATTCATTAGTGGATGGGGGGGGGGGGGATCTGACCAAGGTGGCAAATTGAAATTAACAACTTCTAGTCTCTGAGGCGTGTATAGGGCAATATGGGGCTGGTGGCCAGGGTGGGTGCTTTCTCAGAATCTGTGATTATTTACTATTACATTGGGATGAAACTGGACATCATTAAATGGTATAAAGCATATGTTGTGGAACAACCAAACAAGTTGGAAAAGCATGGCAAAATGTAAACTGACTACATATTAAAATTTTGAACCAATTCACCTTTACAATAGGATGCATACTGAGATCTTTCTGCAAGGGTCTGATGTACCCTATAGCTTGTCCCAATGTTTCCTCTAATTGTTTGACTGTGTATCCTGTAGGTGGGACATCAATTATTTCTAAACTTCGATTTGCGCCACTGGTACTAAGAATTTCAAACCCGCCAGCCTCCTTAATTTTCGGAAACACGGATTCCAGGGTTTCTTTGACATGTGCATGACCACTGCATTTGTTGCTGAATACTACTCTAAATTCAGCAAGACCTGCATCTTTCAAAATACGTTTTTCTAAACGGTTGGGGACATTATGACATCCCACATCTGGTAGACAAACAAATTGATGTGTTTGAATACGGCGCTGGCCATGAAAACTTAGTTCCACTGCCACTGGTACTTGCACTTCCACGAACTTTTCCAACTGAATCTCGGCTGTATGGGGAAAACAATCGATCCAATTCGCTTTTGTGGACTGACGACGGCATTAGGAGGGTTTGAAACAATTGGAGTTGCAGTTGGAGCAGGGCTTCTTAGTATACTGATGGCCTCTGTTAACAATGAAACAGCGCATAGTTGTTCGCTACGACGTCATTTTCACTAAACAGTATAAAACCACTGAGCTATGTATAAAACTCTACAAGTTGTGTCTAAATTATTCCGAATCTTTCCCGCCATTTTCCAGCTGATGTGATTATTTTGAATATTTTATAATAATTTCCTATACATAATGTCAGTTGACATAATATCAAAGTTGCGTATAACGACCTTCGGTGAACACATAATGTCATTTGGTGTACACATAATATCATTCGTTGTACACATAATGTCATTCGTTGTACACATAATATCATTCGTTGTACACATAATGTCATTCGGCATACACATAATGCTATTGTTCACATAATATGATACAGACATGATGTAGTGTTTTTAACACATAATCTTAGTTGCAAAGTGAATGATCTCTTTGACAGGAAAACCGCTTTATATGAGACCACTGTCTGTTCTCAGTGTTCTGACAATAATATGCATGCTTATATGTCCCGGCCAATACGACCATACATTATTTAATTCGCTTAATGACACTGATAATAACGTAAATTACTTCCCGTACTAAAAAATAACAGGATTCTTCTTTACTTATATTTGCATTTTTAGCCTTTCTATTTCGCATGGGTGTATATATTTCGACGCTACAGAAATTGTACAAAATATGAAAAATTGCTTACTTGGCAGACTGGCAGTGTCATATTACTGGGCAAAATTGGTGTACTGCGCAGCACCAACTGCCCACAAATGTTTTGAGATAAATGTTAGGATTGCGGTTAGGTCGTTAGGGTGGGGGTGGGGGTTAGGGTTAAATTATACATTTCGTGCAGAGCTACATAAATACCCTACCCTTCAGGCCACATAAATAACCTACTAAATATGGCTACATAAATAACCTACCCTTCAAGCTCGCTGGCTACCGCAGCAATTGTGTAGTAGTGTATTGCATGAAGCTTGTATTAGTTTATACTTTATGCTAATCCATACATGTTCCACCAGTACTTACTGTAAAGCTTGCACTATACACAAAACATCTACATATTTGATTATTATATTGAAAGGAAGACCTGGAGAACGACAATAAGAAATGAAATGAAATGGCAATAAGAAATGAAACATCTAAGGGATGTTTAATTCTATCTTTTACAGTTTGTTGTTAAATATGAAAGCAAATCGAAAGAAGTACAAGAGAAATTGGGCTGCTGCATGTAGGACTTTAAGAAATGAAAGTCCATTACCATATCTACTGATAATGACAAAAATGAGTCAAATGAACTGCAGTTTATCCCGCTATTCCCTGTAAATACACATAGTGACACTGAAATTGCTAGGGAACAACCTACACATAGTCCAAAACGTATTTGCACTTCCTCACAGGACATTTCGTCTAATGCAAATGATGATGTTGACGATGATTAGTTGTTCTAGTGATTTGACTGATCAATCTCTTAGGCAGGGTTTAGGAGAGTGGGCAAATAGATTTCAGGTTAAGCAAAATGCAATTGATGGTTTACTTAAGCTTCTGAAAGAAAATGGTCACCAGATTTACCTGCTTCTGTTCGTACCCTGTTGCAAACTGCGCGAAGCATTCCTGTTCAAACAAAGTCAGGAATGGAGTATGTTTATTTCCCTCTTGCTAGTGAATTATTTAAGTTAGGAAGTATCCCATATATGTAGTGAACACGACTCAATCACTTGAAATTTCTTTGAATGTTGATGGCCTTCCCTTATTTAAAAGCTCAAATAAAGCACTTTGGCCAGTTTTGTGTGCAATTGTAAATGTAAAGCCTGTGACAGTTTTTCCTGTTGTTCTCACTTGTGGTAGCTCCAAACCCACTGATTTAGAGTTCTTGGAAGATCTTATTAAATATTTAGGTGCTGTTCTTCAACATGGGATACAGGATAGCGAGCGGGTTCTTTCAGTATCTTTGAGGTGTGTTGTTTGTGACGCCCCAGCAAAAGCCTTTATTAAAGGTACTAAGCTGTGCTCAGGGTATTTTGAGTGTGACAAATGTTCTCAGAAAGGTGTGTGGGTTGGCAGGGTGGTATATCATGATGTAAAGGCGCTCTGATTTATCCTTTAGAGAGCAGACACATGAAGGGCATCGCCAAAGTATAAGTCCTTTCTGCAATTTACCTCTTGATATGATTAGAACATTTCCAATTGACTACATGCATCAATTGTGTTTGGGAGTCATGAAGAAATGGATTTTGACTTGGATAAGGGGAAAGCGGGATGTTAGAATGTCTGCTGGCCAGGTTCATGAGATAAGTTTGAATTTAGTTGATCTGAAATCCTGTGTACAAAACACATTTGCACGAAAGCCAAGAGGATTGGCAGAAATTGATAGATGGGAGGCAACAGAGTATAGACAGTTTCTTTTGTACACTGGGAAAATAGTTATCAGTGACATTCTAAAGCCAGATCTGTATGCTCATTTCCTCTGTCTTAGTGTTGCACGCGCTATTCTTGTGTGTCCTACTCTAGCTCTTTCTCATCGTAACTATGCAGAGTAATTGTTGGAGTATTTTGTTGAGCAGGCTAAGAATTTTTAGTTTACAACGTACATAGTATGGTTAATTTGGCTGCTGAAGTTGAGGAGTATGGGAGCTTAGATGCATGTAGTGCTTTTCCATTTGAGAACTACATGCAGAAATTAAAACGGACGGTGTGCTCAGGGACGAATCCTTTATCTCAGATAGCAAAACGGTTGAGTGAGTCAATTCAACAATTTCTCCTTGCACTGAAGATACTGTCAGTGTAAAAGTGCCTGACAATGCTCTTATTCTTGGTGATACATCTTGCTGTGAGGTAGCTAATGCTTGCCATCCTGATGAGGAAGGGAATCATAAATATATGTGTCAAGTGTATGAGAGATCTGAAGCCCTTTTTATGAGTCCATGTGACTCTCGCATCATTGGTGTCCACAAAGCAAGCCAACGTTGGACTACCATGAAAGTTCTTCCTGCACAGTGTTTGAAAAGAAAGGCAATGAAAATTGACCTTGGGCCAGACAAGATTGTATTTATGGCACTTCTTCATACCAATTAACAAATATTGCTAAAGGTACTGTAGCTTAAGCAGCTGACTGAATTTGAGTCATTAAAATAATAAGCGGCACACTGTATGTAAGGTCATTTCATAGTAGGAAATGTATAATTGAAAATTTGTTTACTTTTAGATTACTTCCAATGCCATAGTTGAATTTGTTGAGAAGGCAGTTGAGGTTTTTTGTGAATCGTGGATTGAGACCAGTGATATGGTAAGTATGGTCGAATAACTTAATTTTGTACCGAACAATAAACACAATAATTGACACAAACGGTTTAATAGAAAGTAAAACTAATGTATTTGATCACTGTAATATTGATGATGATTGTAAATCTATCCTTCTGTATCTTGTTATTTTAAGGTTTTGTACAGCTACTGGCCACGCAGTAACGTTTCTACGAAAGTAAGGAAGGGCGAAGTGGCAGACAAAGAAAATTGGAAAAAATATAAAATTAGAATTTTATCTTATGCAGTTAGAGTATTTATAATTAATAGGTTATATTCCTTTTCAGCATTATTGCCTGGAAATATTAGATTGTTCTCATATGAGAAACCATGTTGGAGGGCAATTAACTTTAAAGTAATAATTGTGTTTGCCCCTTTAACTGGCAGTACCCTCCCACTGACAAGTAAAAGTCTGGCGTTACTGCGTTAGACAGAGTAAAATACTAAAGTAAGGTTGATCTGTGTGCTGACTGCTAGCAGATAACGGGTTAGTGCATGATTTAGTGAACCCAAGTTTCTTGTCTTATTAATGGACATTGGACTTTAGGTATTACTAACAGTTAGCCACCACTTTGTCGGTGGTCGCCACGCGTACTTCTGGCACGCGTCGTACCGTAAATGAAACGAAAGTTCGACTATGCAACACGCAGTCGCATATAGTATTATATAGCAGCAACGAGTATTTTACTATTTTAGTATCGCCGCGCTGGTTTTTATTCGTTAATGCGTTCAGCGTAATGATTTAATTGGTCGGTAAAAAAGCGAAGAGCTTTTTTCTCACTGTATACCCACCCACTGCATCGTGGCCGCCACGCGGTTTGGCATCACGTGTCAAAAAACAAAACAAAACGGAAAAGTTCATATACGCGCCACGCACGATATTATATTATAAATAATAAAAATAAAATTTTATTACATAATCTCTGGCGCTGTTTTTGATCGCTTTATTGTCAGCGGTTTGGCGTAAAGATGTCGGTAAAATGCATGATAAGTTCAAAGCAATGTTGTTAGCAATGAGCTTCAAAACTATTTATCGGATCACGGAGTTACCGAGTGAGCGGCCATTTAAAACCTGCATTGATCGATATTGTATCTTCTGTCGAAAGAATGGGGTTTCACAAAGGATGACCATGAGAAAAGTCTGGAAAGTCGATTAAATATTCATGATATTCAAATCAGCGACCCGTTTACCATGAAAACGGAGAATAACTTCGTGCAGTCACCGCCATTCGGATTATACGACATATTCAATCATTTGATATATCACTCCGCCAAATACGATAAACAAGGGCTTGCTTCATACAAGTCGTATGATGATTACAGATTGTTTGTGAATGGTTACGTCGACACTTTGAAAACAGTTAAATTGGAAGATTGTGGAGTACATGTGTACGTTGGTAAAGTACAGCCAAGCATGAAATCAACAACTGACGAAGGCAAAAAGTTTTACGATCTATCGGACATGCAATTTTTGCTCCACACTAAATTTGGAAAATAATGTAATATTGTAATATATATGATCTTGCAGTTGTATACCCTGTAGATATATGTATATAACAATATTAAATTTATTGTATTGAATTTTGTGTATATATAGTTAACCATTAATAATTCATGAGGAAAAGACAAAGGAAATCACTACCATGTCAGGTTTTATATGTGATAAAAAATCATGTTAATTTACATAAACTTTAGCTTTGATTTTCTCGGCTTAGACAATGTTTATTTTTAAAATTACAAGCCCTCGTTTATCGTATTTGGCGGAGTGATATCAAATGATTGAATATGTCGTATACTTGATCCGAATGGCGGTGACTGCACAAAGTTATTATCCGTTTTCATGGTAAACGGGTCGCTGATTTGAATATCATGAATATTTAATCGACTTTCCAGACTTTTCTCATGGTCATCCTTTGTGAAACCCCATTCTTTCGACAGAAGATACAATATCGATCAATGCAGGTTTTAAATGGCCGCTCACTGTAACTCCGTGATCCGATAACGCTCATTGCTTTGAACTTATCACTTGCATTTTTACCCGACATCTTTACTTAAACCGCACAGACAATAAAACGATCAAAAGCTGACGCATGTTGTGTAAAATAGCTTTTTTATTATTGCTTTACTATATAATACTATATGCGTGCGTGACCCATAGTCCGAACTTTTCCGTTTGTTTACATTTTTGACCACGTGCCAAGTACACGTGGCGACCACCGTGCAAGTGGTGAATTACAAGAAACCAAAGAAGATTGCGCAAAAGGCAGAAGAAACTTCCAATTGTGAGTCAGACTCCGATGGTGTTGATGCCCCTAGGAGGAGGAAAAGCCCCAAAAACGATGCACTCACTGTATTGTCTGACTCAAGTGTTGGTAGGTTTGAATTAAGATTTAGGTTTAAACATTTTAAGCTTATAGTATGATATATTTAAATATAGACATGTGTGATACTGTGTGCTAGAATACCAGATGTTACTGGAAAATGTTGGCATCAATTTCATCTAGAACTTGTTTTTGGTGTACTTCAAATAGATTGCCAAAAAAACCTGAGTTCCTTCTGTGCCTATGTATTTGAGTACATATTCAAAGGCACAGTGGGAATATCTTTATTAACCTGCCCAAGTTTTCATATGTTTTAGATAATAATTTTATACAATCTGCAGAATGACCTTTGCGACAACATTAGTTGAAACACTGTTAATTTACCACGTTCACATTCATACAAACTATATTGGCCCTATCACAGCTCTACTTTGCAAGTGAAATCGAAATTCCACTCATTCCAAAATAATTCAAACTATCAATCACTATAGATGCTGGTGCAATCCCAGGGACTGCCATTGTCCAAGCGGTAAACACTATATTTACCCAACCTCGTTCCCAGGCTCTTATCTCTTGGGGAGATAATACACTGGATGGAGCTGGTCACGTGTCACGCGGATTTCGCGTGATAAATTGACATTTTACTGAGGAAGGGGTGGTTGAGGAGTGCTTTGTCGCGTTAGGAAAATTTTAAAATTGTATATTATTTTATATATATATTTTGGTTTTGCTCGTATTATAAAATTTTTATATGGCGCCCAGTATGCATTTAATAAATCTTCAATTAAAATTAACTACATCCTGTTGTCAAAGATATGGTATTAAATTACATTTCAAGCGAGGAGTTCTGGTCAAATTTCAAACGCTTATTCATTCAATCGCATCGATGGCTAGCAAAGGCACGCCAAAAAAACTTTACAGAAAACGAACAGAATCGACTTTAATTTCACGTTGCAGACTTTGTAACTGTGTTACTGACCCAGGTCACAGTAAGAATCTATTTCGGGAGCAGAATCAGGCTATTTTACGCAAGGCGGAGATTGTTTATGGTGATGCGTTGCGACAAGACAGTACCCTTCCTCACTTGATATGCACGCCATGTGTAAGGAGGCTAAATAATTTCAGTCAGTTCAAGAGTACAATTACTGAAACCCAGCGATTGCTACGAGAAGATCTTCGCACTAAACGTTGTGTGGAAATATCGCCAACTGTTAAACCGGCCGCG
Organism: Trachythela sp. YZ-2020; assembly: GCA_016169945.1. Taxonomy (NCBI): domain Eukaryota; kingdom Metazoa; phylum Cnidaria; class Anthozoa; order Malacalcyonacea; family Clavulariidae; genus Trachythela; species Trachythela sp. YZ-2020. The sequence continues at coordinate 9,286,797 of JADLSH010000395.1, read as the reverse complement.
AAAGTGCGAGCAACTGGAACTTCACGAAGTATCGACTTTAATGTGGCAGCTGATGAAACTCAAAGTGGATCTCCAGTAGTGGTAATTTTAATTATAGTTTAATTATTGTCCTTCATGAGTTATTACATGCTTAAATATTGTCATTGAATATTTTGCGCCATCAATGAATATGTGCGTTCATGATCATGAACGAATTCATTCATGCATATAATAAACAAAACATTGATCTTTGTTGTCGTTGTGTATCATGGTTTCGCTTTACGTCTCAGAAAAGATTTAAAAGCTAGTTTTGTATTAGATTGTTTGCAAATTATTCGATTAAAACTCTTGACTGTATTTAAGGGTGCCCCAGTGTACTTGGTTGATGCATCCTCATATTTTCTAAGTCAGGCGAACAAAGAACTGATTGAAGTTGCAAGGAGGGGTGATCCATCAGTCCTGAGGCAGAGATCATTTGTTGGGTTAAGTTCTGAAAGTTGGATGGCAGAACTTATAAATGAGATGACAAGAAGATGTCCAATGGCTCATAAAATCCTTTCTGGGCTGTTGGAAAGCAGCATTTATCCAGAGAAGAGGAATCCTGCTTTGTGCTTGATTTATGGCATCATAATGTTCTTGAGATGCCATGAATTAAGCAAAATACAGAGAATAAATTCTGTTTTGCTCATACAAGGCCAAGCATCTGTTAATGTAAGTTATTCTTAACAGTTATGTATGTATGTCTCTGAGTTCTAACTGATAGTGTCATATCATGCTGTATAGTATCAGGCTGATAATTCAGAGGATGGGTGGTGCCACAGCTAATACATCAGTCAAAACCAAATGTGCTGTCCCCTGTTGGACATTGGATATACTGGCTCCTCCCTGGAGTGAGGGATCTAAAATTAATATTTGCTGAGGTGGGGCAATAACCATTCTCACTCATTTCCATTCTCACACACCGGTGGGGGTTGCAGCAGCATTGGCTGCAAAGCCTGGTTTCCTGGAGATAGACCCAAAGCATATCTCTACGACCCTGTCGGTACTGCCAGTTAATGGATAAACAAAACGATTTGCCAGTTTCTCTTGTTAACCCATTTAATAGCTGGCAATGTGCAAAGATGCACCCTACTATAATATTCTTTTACTACAGTATGTCTGATGGCAGAGTATTTTATTTATCAGTGGGTATGGTACTGCCAGTTAATAGGTTAACAAAACTATCAGCCAGTGGTCCTTGTTAACCCATTTAATAGCTGGCAATTTGCAAAGATACACCGTACTGTAGTATTTTACTCTGTCTGCCAGACGATTTTACTCATCAGTGGTAGGGTACTACCAGTTATTGGGTTAAAGTGTTTCTATTTTGTAATAACATGTTCTTTCAAAAGTGGAATAAGGCTCCCTGGGGTGAGGAGTTTTATTTGCCACTGATATGTGGCCTCGTCATTGAGTGCTACTTTAACAAAATTTGTTAAATCCCTAGGGTTTAGCAAATGGGGTGGGCATGTTTGGAATTAACTGATGCATAAAGTGTGCCTTGTGTGGGCTGTTGGTCCAACATGTAGTCATTACCTGTTTGACAAGTTTGTTTGGAAATTGTGTTATTTCTAGGCGGTTGCTGAGTTGAATAAGTATGGTATCTGTCTTGAGCCAACCATGAAATACAAGATCCTTGATGACATTGGCAATCATTTTATTGACCATGCTGCAGAGTTGGTGAAGTCTGGGTACAAGTTTCTGGACAACATTGATTGGGAAGAAAAAGCCCACGATATGAGACAGGATGTACAAAACCGAAGTGTGCATGCAGTTGCTACCAGCATTGTGTTCAACAGAGTTCCTGATAAAGATTTACCTGACTCTGGTCCACAAAAGAATCTCCATCAATGTAATGTTGATGATCTGGTGACTGTGAATGATGTAGATTTGCAAGAAATTAGAGCTCGCTACCGTATAATTATTGAAAAACTATTGTTTGAACATTTTCCTGCATTTGAAATGTTTAAACCGCATATCCCTCAAGTAACAGAGTGTGTCTATGCCAAAGAAATGTCAACACAGTCAGAAGTCGTCACAATGCCAGTCGTAATGAAAGATGAGAAAAACCTAATTAGTTAACCATAAAATGCTATGACGTTGTTACAATGTATGTTTATGGTGTAATGAAAATTGTTAAATCTCATAATAGTACACATGATTTGTGTGAGTAGGGGGGTCTTATAATTAAGTTCTTAATCTAAAATGGGGTTATATCCTCAAGTTTCAGGCACAATAAGGTTAGGAATTGGTTTGGGTCAAGATCAAAAAGAAATATATTTGTGCACAAAACATGAGGATACTACCTAAAATGGGGGTTATTGGAAGGGGCTTATTCAGGGTTTCTAATAGAATTTTCATCAGAAGGTTGTTGACACTATTATAAGAGTCAAAATGAGGTGCCGGTCAATATTTCATGTGTCTCAACTCCACTTTGCCAGCTACAATATACTTTTAGAAGTAACATCTTACAAAATATCTTACTTTGTATGGTAAAACATTCAATATTATTAATAGACGGTTATCAATGTAAGCATTTGATCTCACACTGACTTAAAGACTGTCGAGGGCTCATAATTCCAAAGAAAACGATCGCAGAAAGTCGATCGTGCGACATTTTGCACTGAATGGAAATCAGCCTTTATGAATGGAAATCACCTGTACAAGAATTCCGGAAGAGAGAAGGGTACCCTTCGGTTCTTCAGGGAGAAATTGAACCGGAGAAATGTCACAGTCGACGTAAAACACTATGAGGATTGTGAGCAGCTGTTTTTCAGTGTTGGTAAGTGTTTTGTTATTGAAGCCCTCACAGAGTTTTTCCAAATGGTTGTATACCATGCCACGAATAGGCGGCTTGTTTTAAAAAAAAGTGTATAGCACGTGTGCTAGCGTGCTATCGCAACATGCCACTGGTTCCTAGCACTCAATTGTCTCAGTATATAGGATTATGATTTTAAAATCCGCCCCCTGGGCGCCTCTGAATATCACCGCCTACAACACTCCACAGCCTGTTGAAACGCACATTACCAAAGAAAACAACAGTCGTTCTGAAAATCTAACATACATAGATAATCAACTTTCGCAAACATTCCATTTAAGACGTGAAGTTAAATTATTTGCTATAGACGTGATGCAAACAACCAGAACTATCGCCTTTGCTTAATTTAATTTGCGCTGTTATACCGCCATTCCGTACCGCATTCTGTTCTATCCCCTGTAAGTGTTAAAATATAATGCGCCGTGATGACGTTTATGTTTTGCAGTACTCAATAAAATATCGAGATATGAAGTATAATATGAATAATATTATCTTGAGATATATATGAGTTACGATGGTGCCATGCTATTGATATTATATTGAGAGATATATGAGCTACGATAGTGCCGTGCTAACGTGCTAACGTGCTATTGAATATTATCTTGAGATATATATATGAGCTACGATAGTGCTGTGCTACCGTGCTAACGTGCTATTGAATATTATCTTGAGATATATATATGAGCTACGATAGTGCTGTGCTACCGTGCTATTGAATATTATCTTGAGATATATATGAGCTACGATAGTGCTGTGCTAACGTGCTATTGAATATTATCTTGAGATATATATGAGCTACGATAGTGCTGTGCTACCGTGCTAACGTGCTATTGAATATTATCTTGAGAAATATATGAGCTACGATAGTGCTGTGCTACCGTGCTATTGAATATTATCTTGAGATATATATGAGCTACGATAGTGCTGTGCTACCGTGCTAACGTGCTATTGAATATTATTATCTTGAGAGATATATGAGCTACGATAGTGCTGTGCTACCGTGCTAACGTGCTATTGAATATTATTATATTGAGATATATATGAGCTACGATGGTGCCTACGGCTACGATATATATTTTTTGGTTAAATTATTTTTCAGTATTTTGTTTGTTTGACTTATGGTGATGCTCCTGTTAATTGGCTTATTAGATTAATTAGCCTTGCGGTGTTCTCACTTCTCAAAAGGTTATTCATCATTGTTTATTCATCATTGTTTATTCACTAAATTGAGCATTCATACCCGGTGGAAACAGTTAAAAACCCGCACATGGCTGTGGTTCATCCTCTTTGTGTCGAGTTCCACTCCAAGTCATAATCAGACAACTGTCAATAGCAAGCGAGGATTTTCTATATACTGTTTTTTCTAAACGGAGGTTCAGAGAAGGGTAATTCTATTTTTCATGGTTTATTTACTTATTTCATGAATATCGTGGCTTTTTGTAACCAAAACAGCTAAACAATTTATCTGCTTATTTTCTTTAGCTTTTATCAGATATGGCAACACCCGGTTCACCAATGAAAGGCTTGTCGGTGAGAGAAGACCAGCAAGGTTCGCGAGCGCTCCACGCCAAAACTGGTAAAGAACGATACAAAAGTATCGCCAACTTCTACTTTACGATAAAAGCCTTTGTAAAGTTCCCGCAGGTCCAAAGCAGGTTTAATGGCTACATTTTAACCGTTCTTCGTACAGATGGTGTATGCATGTAAGTTACAATAAACTTTATTTGACGATATTATTAAATTAAAGTTTCAGATGTTCTCTGGTTTAAAATATTTATTATTTACGAGCTTTCGGCTGCCAGTCTGCAGTCTTCAACGGGTTGATTAAAATGAATAATAACTAACAGTGGTTTACAATTACACAAAACAAATAAACTGACAAAAGACACAGTGACAGTTCCGCCTACGTGAAAAGATGAATAATTATTTACATTGATGTAGTATATATGGATATAGTTTTAAATGTTTTTAAGTAAGAACCTATATTGTTCTGGTAAGTGTTTTGCATTTATATTGTCTGCGTTTTTCGTACTTGCAGTATGCCAAGATGGCATGTCTATAATTTTCCCGTTAGGAAAATCAATTCGGTGATCATTTACAACCCGTTGAAGACTGCAGACTGGCAGCCGAAAGCTTGTAAATAATAAATATTTTAAACCAGAGAACGTCTGAAACTTTAATCATGAATCCTGGTTTCGCCTCTTCCATATTTAAAAGATATTATTAAAGTACACTAAGATGAGATAAGCAAACTGAGATTATATAGAGAATAAGACATGGATGTGCAGATATATGAAATCTATTTCGAGTGTTGACCAGAATATCTCGCGAGTGAACTAAGCAAATGAGTGTTGTTCTGTTTATTATATGTCAAATATTGCCTTGCGAAATAGAGCAGTAACTCCATAATGCTTATCGCGATAATCGTTTACAAGTGCGATTATTAGTGGCGGAAAAATCAATAAAATTTTCTATTTTATATAATAAATTTGTATGATATAAAAAATTTCCATTCGTTTCTGAATTATAAGCTGTGCAAAGTTAAAAATATACGACAAAATGACTAGATGCGAATTTTACCAATGTAGGCCTATTAACCAGTCATTTGTATGGCCAGTATTAATTAATCGATGTTTTTATTTTCAATACAGGTAGTGTTTCGTAACATTAGATGAGATGGAGGTTGCCAAAAAATTTAAGTTGGCAATAAACAGAACGTTCAGTGAAAAGGGAGGAGTATTTTGGCAAGGGGTAAATGATGAGCAGCTAACGCGATACCTCGTGGCGTTAGTGCAGGACTTCGTGTTGAATGACAGAAAATAACTTTTAGGAAGTTTAGCAACTGGGCGTCAGCAAAACATGCGTAAAATTAACCATTTGGGAGAATTTGTGGACGATGAAGATGGTTCATGTGAAATGAAGGATGATCACGACTCTTCCACTTATATTTTGAATGAGAAATTAAGTGTTAGAAAACATTTCTACAATAATGAAATAAGTATATCTATAGGTGATTTTAACTTTTCGGTTCTTTGGAAGACAAGTAATTAATAAATAATTGTGTATACATATTCTCATCTGTGAAAAGTTCCACTGCCACATGAGTAATGCGCTTTCAGGTGTCCCTTTTCCCAGAGAGAAGTTTCGATTTTATTGCCCTCGAAATAGACGACAACGAAATATTTGTACCAATATCCCCAAATTCTTCAAACACAGAATATAACTCCCTGGGTTGTATTGAACGTTTCACTGTTTTCAGTAAGTCAAATGAACTCGAGATCTCCGTCGGACAAATTTGCTATTACGATCATCTCCTTTAGGTAGCGCGTAAGCGGGCCAGTTTGTCGTTCATGAAAACAAAAATTCCGCCAAATCTTTAAGACTGTTCATAGTAACTCTGAATTGTTTTGCTATAGAGTTAGAGCTAATTGAGAAGTACCAGTTACTTGTTCCAGAGATTAAACAATTGTCGATAATTAGCTGTCGTAAATCACTATCTACTGCCTTTCCTGAGTGGTATGTTTTCCCTGTTTATTGACATTCATTTAAGTCACTGTTTTGCAAATCATATAGTCAATCGATAATCCCATAAAACACGCTAGGAGGGGCTTGTCAAACATGGGAGGAGCTTGTCAAAGATTGTCGATTCAAGACTGTTGGATATACACAGAAGACACACCCAACGTGAACATTTCAAACATAAACAAACGCGTTAAAACGATCACGCTTAATGGTAGTATTTAAAGTGCCTATCCAGCCAAATTTAAGTTTGTCTTATTTGAAAGAACATGCACTTAAAATGACAAAGTAACATTTTTTAGTTTTTCGTTTCCTTGTTTCTTTTTTATATATTTAAATTTGTTTGATATGCAAATTAAACATTTTAACTTAACAACGGATCTGATCTAAAACTCCACGAGTCAGCACACGAGTGAACACGAATGAACACCAGTGGAACACGAGTGAACACCAGTGGAACACGAGTGAACACCAGTGGAACACGAGTGAACACCAGTGGAACACGAGTGAACACCAGTGGAACACGAGTGAACACGAATGAAATACAACTAAAAATGCCATTTAGTAACTATAAATATATAGGAATCAGGAAATAAAACCCCAAATTTTCAGTCATTTATTGAAAAAGGCTTGGAAACGTTAATGTATTGCATGATGCTGCTCAGTGGTCTACTCGGGATTTATTAGAAGCATTTTCTCTGACTCTGGGCTAAACGACAGTGGACTGCACAAGTATTTTTTGGGCCCGCAGTAATTGGCAATTACGCTGTTGCGGATTCCCTGCCACGATACCCACTATGTAATATGTACAAGATGTACAAGGCAAATTAAATAGATAAATAAAAAAATATTTGGAGTTTGGAAAAAGTGGTTGTCAATGTGGGGAATTCTACTTTTGGTACATATGTATTTAGTTGTTGTTTGGACAATTGTTGATTTGTTGTGTATATTTAAGTATATGATTTAATTTAGGTGCTATTTAAAGGCGAATATTGTCAATTAATTGTAATATTAATAACGTTAACTGTTATAGCCAAACGCAGCCATTTATGGAAATATATAATGTACATTGACCATTTCACTTTTCAGTCCATGTTCTGTTATTGCTAACTATCATTTGAATTAAAATGCTTTCTTTCATTCATATCTGTATGTCGTTTAATTTCAAAAAGGTGTTGTCGCATAATTTGAAATATGTAAGCAAACAACACTAAACAAGGGAGAAGTTGAATGGGTCTATTGCCTTAGAAAATTTTTATAGTGGGTGGGGACATTTGGGCAAATGGATGAAAGCATTTTTATTCAAATTATAATTAGCAATAACACAACGTGGACTCACGGGACTGAAAAGTGAAATGGTCAATGTACATTATATTTCCATAAATGGGCTTGCGTTTGGCCAACAATTAACGTTATTAATATTACTCCAAATAGTTGTGTAGTCTACTGTCGTTTAGCCCAAAGAAAACGCTTGTAATAAATCCAGAGTTTTAGATCAGATCCTTAACAACGTGTATGACTCAGTGGCGTAGCTAGGAATGCTTTTAACTGTCTCTCCAGGATCTGATCTAAAACTCCACGAGTCAGAACACGAGTGAACACGAGTAGAACACGAGTGAACACGAATGAAATACAACTAAAAATGCCATTTATGTTCTTTTGATATTTAGTAAACAGGAAATAAACCCTAATTACTCAGTTATTTATTGAAAAAGACTTGGAAATGTTAATTTATCAGCTGCAGTGTTCTACTCGGGATTTATTACAAGCAGCTTCTTTGGGCTAAACAACAGTGGACTACACGACTATTTGGAGTAATATTAATAACGTTAATTGTTAGCCAAATGCAAGCCATCTTTTCTGAAGCAAGTACCGACAGTATAATGGATATTATACGTTTGGGTAAAGAACTTAACCAAGAAAACCTGGCAAAGCACATCTTTTTTTTTAATGAAAATTTGTGTGGTCTACCATCAAGACTTGCTGAAATTTATTCTGTATACAGGTTGTTCTCACACGAGGTTAGTAGAATATTTTTTTGCTAACACATCATTTGTTATGAGCATTACAACATTATTTGTTCCAACGTTATTAAATATATTTCACAACAAATAATGTTATATACGCTTATATTAAAACATTTTTGTGAGTCTAAAACATCTGGGATGGAGTAAAAGTTAACCTATTGTTTTTTCCATATTTCCTGGGCGACGGTTTCTTTTCAAACTTGACAAAATAAAACTTTAATCCAGGATTACATTAATCGAGGTTTGTACAGCATGGCCCCAGAATAAAATAATGAAATTCAAAACTTTTATTATGATAGATCATTAAGTTAGTTGATGATGACCACATTGTTATGCAATGCTTCGACGAATATCTCACAACGGAGTTCTTACCATATGTAACATCATCCTACGATGCAACCCTTAAAGCACACACCAGTGTCGAAGAAGTGTTCCGGCTACTTTTGCAAGCAATCGTTAAGCAGCAACTAGATAGATCTCAGGTACATGTACACTAGTATCTTAATTGTGTGATATGATATTTCGTCAATGGGCTCACAGCTTTTTGCGAGGAGCTACATGCGAGTGTGCATCTAATTAAAAATAACTCAGAACGAGCTTTCAAGCACTGGGATTTTTTTTAATTATATGTATAAAGTACACGTAGCAAGATGTGAGCCAGTTTTTGCGAGATATATCTTCTTTTCTAATGTTATATCAAAGGAATATTTATGAATGTATGCATGTATGTATATAACAATTTGAAAGTTTTATAATATCCATGTATTATATTTAGATTGCAAAATGGATGAGACCTGATATAAAGGGTCGAAAAAATGAACAGTTGCGGTCCATTGCATTTGTACTACCCCAAGCTTTAGCTTGCATTCGAAAGGGTGGTTTTCCTCCGCCCAGTGAAAAGAATGTTCGGGACCTATTGAAAAAAGTTGATGGTGCCGTAAACGATTACAAGTCTACATTTGTGGACCATCCAATGCCACGACACGCCTTAAGCCAAGATACACTGGAACAGATTGACAAACGTATGTGCAAAATTTCATCATTAAATATTTTTATTTCATCATTACACATCGTTATATACAGTACATGTAGATTCATTCATATAGTTTAGTAAAAAGGTGAAAGTATTTTCAGGCTGACTCCAAACAAATAATTATAAAAAGAAAGTTTCAGTCAAGATATAAGTTAAAAGCTAACAAATGTGCATAATATACATTTTCTTGCTTATAACTTCTGACAGTTAACAAAGACCTTTATAACATAGATGTGATGTAACGCCACTTCTGATTAGCTGCCGTGCGTGCTCCATCAGGGTAATTATATTATACTATTTTTCTTATAAATAGTTTTTGAACAGTTTGATGAGCAAAACATCGTGAGTGAAGATGAACATGTCGAACTGGAACCGTGTCACAAATGTGCAGATAAAACAGAAGAAATGGAGAGACACGCGAAAGAAGCGAAAAAGAAGTTTGACGGGTACGAAAAAGAAATGGAGAACCTTCACCAAAAGTTAGCTATGGAAATGAACGAAAAAGAGGCTCTCAGGGCTTTATTTAAAGAAAAGATAAAGGACCTAGAAAGGAAATACAATGAAGCAACTAGTGAATTAAAAACCATGAAAAACAAACACAGCCAACATGCTAATTGCAACAGCAGTTCAAGTTCTGTGGCCCAAGCAGTAGCGGGTATTGTGGGTGAGTGATTTGCACAGTAAGCAATTTTAACTCAAAGTACTATTGTCCTAACCATATGGCACATCGGTATTTTTTAGTTAGTCGACCAACTCTCAATTTGCGTCAAAAGACATCACTTGATGATTCTGGTGAGTGTAATTTTAAATGCATTCGAACATTTTGTTTGTGTGGAATTTTGAGTATCTGCTCACACACCCTAAATCAGGGTAACAACGGGCTGTTTCACATATCAATTCATGAAATAATTACTATTTCTAATAATTACTATTTTTAAAATTACTTCTAGAACAAATTTGGTTTCCTACTATTTGTCAGTTATATACTGCCAAATTGGTTTCAATGAGAAACAGAGAAAAATTAGACAAGATGGACTAGTAAATTAAGTACTATTTAAAACACGAGCAGCAGTGTTTTATCAAATTTAAAACACGAGGCGACAGCTTAGTGCGAGTGTTTTGAATAGCTTCAAAAACTACCCATTTCATAAATTAATTGGAAATCAGCGTTGTCAAACCCGTAAAAATCAGCGATGAGTTTTGAGCAAATCTTTATCACATATAAAGATACGACACGGTTATCATTTTCTTTTGTCTTTTCTTCATGAATTATTAATGATTTTTGAATAAATTATAACGTTGCGATAAAATAATTTTGAATCGAGTCATATACAGTACCATAATTAAGTATTCTTTATTTGTTTTGTTACATTTTAAGGAATGGGGGAGGAGATTGACGAAACAAATGAAGGTACAAATGAAGGTATGTGTATAGTTTTTTACTTATGCTACACGAACACTACGAACAAAGGCGACGAATAGCCAAGCGTTATTAACTGACGTACAAAACGTCGCTGGTTTTCGTAGCATATAGCACAATCTGAATAATAGAGTGTTTTTGAAAATAAATTGAAAATAAATTCCCGCTGTAATCCGTTTTTTGACTGGAGTTAAAATACAAGAAATTATAGAGTCGGACAAACACGACTTTGACGTCATCTGTGCGCTTCGCTGTTCGCGTTAATTTAACTCTTTCTGGTCGGTCGCATTTTAATTATGTTGTCGCAAGTTGTCGCAAGAGCACTTTGAGTACAATCTCCTTTGCAAAATATTTACCCCCTGGCAATGAAATGAACACCATTGGAATCCTTACAAAATAAGCTTTTTAACAGTGGGCTATTTTGCCGACTAAACATTACAGAATCAAAAATACTAAAAGTTTAATCCCAAACATACCTCCAGTCATACTTCAGTTCAAATCAAACAATCTTTAATATCTTTTAATATCTTTAATATCTTGAAAGACTTCTAATGGTCGAAATTTAGCTTTTTATCTGTTTGTTTAGGCTGTAAAACGTGTGTTCGATACGGCTTTTAGAAATATTTATTTTGAATTTTTTTTTATTTATCGGGAATTTTCCAGCATGCACGCACTTGCCGTAGTTTGACTATATATGGTTTGCCCACGCGCTTCAGGGTATTGTACCCTGGGGAATTCATTCCGGCCACTTAAAAAACCATAGCAACAGTCTTTGTTTGTGTTTGGGCCTTTTCCGGTTGTTTTTGTCTGAAATTCCGGTTTGACCCGTACGCTACATTTCAAATGTCGCCGTAACTTTGTCAATTTTTATTGTGTTTCTTTGCAAGTTGGTCAGTATGTACTGTTTTTAAAGCTCTATAAAACGGTGTATTAGCGAAGATCACACGGTTTTTAAAACAGAAGTTATAATCGACCAAAGGTACTGAATATATAATTAGTTTACGATAATAATAAATATCAGATTACAAAGGTGTTAAAACTCACGGAGATCTGTAAAACAATGTGTTAGCGATTTGTTTGGCATTAGCCAAGAACAGGTGTGTTTGCTGAATCGATTTGTAATCGATTGGTGGTATTTTCTTCCGTTTTGGGTGAGGGGCGCCAAAGATACAAGCGCTCAAAGTCATCCGCTTTTGGAAGCTGATATTCGACGCTACCGTCTAGAAAGAGTTAATGACACGAAACTTATGTTTGCCTTATTTGAAAGAACACTTAAAATGACAGAGGGACCTCTTTTGAGGTTTTTCGTTTCCTTGCTTCGTTCTTGTTGAGTTATTTCAGTTTGTATTATATGCAAATGACAACGGTGTGACGTGCACGTGCATAACGACTCATCAGAGAAGGTTACATATCTTTGCTATTATCACACAAAATCACTTGAAATTATACAAGATCCATGTTTTTAGAAGTACGCATGCACATGCCTGCCTCATTCAAATTAATATTGGTTTTATAATAGCAAAGATATATAACCTCTGATAAGTCACCATGCATGTGTACGTCACGCTATTGTCATTTGCATATTATACAAACTGAAATATCTTGACAACGAAGCAAGGAAACGAAAAACCACAAAATATGTCCCTATGCCATTTGAAGTGTTCTTTCAGATAAGGCAAACTTAATTTTGGTGTCATAGGCACTAAGTCCCATTATTATATGGATAGCCAATCACAAGAGGAGTTAAATAAATTAAATATACGTTACAGAACTATTTGTCTTTATATACGTATACATGCCACTCAAACACATATTTCCTACATATTCGCTGAATGACATACAAAGTTTGCATCAGAAATAAACATAGATTTGTCACTCTGTACTCTGCGTTTCACATGTAATAGATAGTTTTCACTAATGTCACGTGACGTTACAACTTTTTCGTTACAAGCTTACAAGCTTATTTTAGTGTGATATTTTCTAAGTTCTGCATAGAACAGGCACATATACAGAGAGCCAAAATTTGGGAGCGATGGCTGAACTATAGCTTGAACATGGGGTTATGTTGGTTCCTTTAATTCTAATTAAAATAGTCGGATTTAAACTCCAAATTACTTAGAGATGACTTTTAAAGCTCAACCAAGTCTAAGACGTCGAATTGTGTGAAAGTAATAGCTTTCCATGAAAACTATGCTAACATCGGCAAAAATCTGTAACTCTAGTAGGAAAACTTTTATCAACCTAAACGTTTTGACAAAAGTTCATAACAACATCTACAAAACATGTTAAACTACCAACTTTATAAGTTTTAGAATTTTATGACGTCACATGAAAACGATCTATAACGATCCAATTGTGTGAAACTCATAGTACCTAGTCAGTTTAATTTTAGGTTTTATATATATATATATATAGACTATAGACGGTATAGTAAAAACCGTTTGCAGAGTGCTCAATGGAGAACCAGAGCATATTATAGTTAAAATTCAGAAATTCAACAGTTTTGAATAGACATTTTATTACTAGTTAAGTTTCGTGCTACACACGTATGTGTGGTACTCTTCAGACAAAATGATCTAATGACTAAGTTGTATATACACGTAGGATTATATATCGTTCTTATTGGTTAATTTGAAATTTTGACCGTTGGCATGTAAGGTTATACTTTATACTATATACATGATATCCACTTGAAGTTTAAAGTGGTTGTCAAACAATGTACAAAAACATGTACCGGAAGGTTTAATTATATAAGATTAGTTTAAAGAGCTGTGTTCAAAACTGTTGAATCTCTGAATTTTAACTATATATATATATATATATGGCATTAATAATAGTTAAAAAGTAGGGTTTAAGAGCGCTCAACACCATTATAGGCAGAGCGGAACATATAATTGAGGTCGAATGCTGTTGTCGCTACTCTGAGTTTCACGATAGCGTGAAACTCAGAATAGCGACAACAGCATTATATATATTATAAATAAGCTGCAGTCATTAGAGAGATTAAACTATGTTTTGCATGAGAAACATATTTGGCAAAGGTATAATTTAATTTTTCATTTCAATGTCATTGGACCATAAACTGATCTGAGCTCAGTATTGACCACTTGAATATTTATTTTTGAAATTAAATATTTGCATGTGATCTTTGTGGTTTAATACAACAACTTACCACCAATGTGGCTTGATAGTCTAAATCATGAGAAACTCCAATTTTTCTTCATAAGTTTGTATTTCAAGTCCGATCCTCATTTTGATTCATTGCATAGCTCTAGCGGCGGTCATGATTATTAAAAGTTTTGTAGCGTCTACACATCTCGAGAAATTATGTTTATTGTAAGCGGCAGGACACTTTGAGGGTATTTTTTAGTAACTTTTTTTCAATAGTCAAGACTACATTAGAACTGTGCAATGGACCAAAACGAAGCTCAGACTAACTTGTAATACAAAACTTTTTACGCAGGAAAATTGTTATTTCTCATGACTATTGAGCCACCTTAATAAAATGTCCATGAGAAAATCCAAAAACAAAAGCAACTCTGCTGTTTGTTGTAACTATGAGCACAAAGCTTAATCTCCCTACTACAGTAAGTTTATTTTTTGGGCAGAACTGGAGTTTTGCAATTGACATGACATTTCTCAGTATATTTGTTTCTGTATTTAACTAGCCTATGTAAAAAAAAAGAAATGGTGAATATGTGGCATAGCACACATAACCTTTTTAAACCTACTTGCCCAAATAAATGTTTGTTCACAAGCCATTGTATTAAAACTTGGTGGAATTTTATCATCCGGGTTGTATAGCCTCTTACATTTTGGATCAACATGATTTCGGAGGTGTAACCTGTCAATGACTTTACTAATGCATTTCCACGCTTCATCAAATGGTTTTGGCAAGGGTAGATTACTCTTTGATATAATCAAGCTGTCCAAATGGCACATGTTGTCATATGCCAAACAAGTTGATGTCATTTCTTTAATGATATCTTCATCACTAAGACCATTATCTTTGAGGCACTTAAATTTCCCATAAAGCCATAGCACAGTTATTAAAAATGCTTGTGTGGGAGACCCTGACCTAAAAAATCACAATAAATGCATAATCAGTAAAAACAAGCATAGTTCAGACTCTATACAATATGAAAAGTTGGAAGAAAAATAACAATTCTCTACTAGTTTATGTACTAGTTTATGTTTGGAACGTCAATTACTCGTCATAATAGTACATCTTGCGTCATTTTATACTCTAGTCTTCTCAGGAGGTCAATGAATTCTGCGTCCTAACAAAAGATAACTTCCTCACTCAATTCATTAAAGGTCCTACTCATATAGCAGGAAACAAACTCGACTTGCTTCTCTCCAACTGTCCTGAAGTTATCGACCACGTCTCCACTTCCACTCCAGTGGAAAGTAATTTCCCCTCTGATCACTACTTAGTAGATTTCTCTATACGGCTGAAGTTCAAGCGAGCAAAGCGCGTGCAACGTAAAGTGTACAACTACAAGAGAGCAGATTTCGAGGCCCTTCGTAACCGTCTACAGCTTAACGCATTAGACATGTCCTTCTCTGATGATGTTGATCTCTACTGGTTTCGGTGGAAAGAATTATTTTTAGCTGCAGTAGATAAATGTGTGCCTGTTAAAGTTATAAAAGACACAAACTCTCCTCCATGGATTGACGGAGAAATCAGGCACCTCCTGCGCAAGAAATATCGAGCTCTCAATAAATACCGCGAAATTAGAACTGATCAACGCAAACGTAAACTTAGATCTCTAAGTAATGACATCAAAAACCTTGTCAGGCATAAACATCGTGATTACCTCAATAAAATCGTGGGTTCTTTCCGTGAAAATCCAAAACTGTTCTGGAGCTATCATAAAGCGGTATTACATCATCGGTCAGGAGTCGACTCTGTCATTACGCATAATGGGCAATCAGCCAAGACCTCTGGAGAAAAAGCTGAGCTCTTTAATTCGTACTTTTGCTCTGTGTTTACTTCTCCCAACACATTGTCTAGTATGCCCTCTAACCCCAATCGATCAAATGTTGAAATCTCCGATGTACAGCTGTCTGTGGAAGAAGTGGAACTTTGCTTGGCTGGCTTAGATTCATCTAAAGCCTCCGGTCCAGATGGAATTCCTGCACACATTCTAAAACAATGTAGCAAGGAAATCGCACCAAGTTTATGTGCTTTGTTCAACCACTCTCTGCGCACTGGGCGTTTTCCAGCAGAATGGAAGAATGCAGACGTAACTCCTGTGCACAAGAAAGATCTGAAGGAACCTGCCGGAAACTACAGACCCATCTCTTTATTGTCAATAGTTAGTAAAGTGATGGAACGCTGCGTCTGCAATAGGTTCTATGCCCACGTGTCATGTCTAATCACCGAACTTCAGTAAGGTTTCATGCGTAATCGTTCTTGTGTGACACAACTCCTGCATGTTCTCCACTCTATTGGTAAATCACTCGACCGGAACACTCAAACTGATATGCTTTATTTTGATTTCGCCAAGGCGTTTGACTCTGTAGACCATGTCATTCTTATCCAGAAACTTAAATGGTATGGCGTAACGGGTCAACTCCTTAACTGGTTTAAGGACTATCTCAACCATAGATATCAGAGAGTTGTGATAGACGGTGTCACCTCTCAGTACCTACCAGTCACCTCTGGTGTGCCCCAAGGAAGCCTTGTTGGACCCCTGCTGTTTGTCATCTTTATTAATGACCTACCTGACTCGATCCAGGAACAGACGAGTTCAGCTCTCTATGCAGATGACACAAAATTATACCGCCCTATTTCGTCCCGAAGTGACTGTGAGAACCTGCAACGTGGCATATCGAACCTAAATACTTGGAGTCATAACTCCAATATGAAGTTTAATGCCTCCAAGTGTAAGGTGTTAACGGTCACTCGGAAGAAATCGCCTATACTTACGGACTACCATCTGGACAACGCCATTTTACAACGCGTTCAACAGGAAAAAGACCTAGGAGTTATCGTTAATAGCAAGCTATCTTGGGACACTCACATCTTCTCAATAGTCAGCAAAGCTAATAGGATGCTCGGTCTCCTGAAAAGAACATGTCCTCTCATCACAGACACCAAAGTTAGACGAACACTTTATTTAGCTTTGGTAAAGTCGCAGCTGTGCTACGCAACTGAGGTTTGGTCACCTGCCAATGCAAAGTTGCAGATTCTCTTAGAACGAGTACAGAGACGGGCAACTCGATGGATTCTAAGAACTAAAGTGGGTGAGCTGTCATATGAAGACAGGCTGAAATCTCTAAATCTATTGCCACTAACTTATGATCGAGAAATCAGGGATCTTGTGTTGGTTTATAAATGTATTTTTGGTTATACCGATTTAAACATTAATCAACTTTTAACCTTCGTAGAACACAACCGATCTCGCGCACAGAATCCAACCCTAATACTAAAACACTCCTTTTGTAATACATCCACTTTTCAGGCATCGTTTTTTAATAGAATAGTAAAGCCTTGGAACTATATATGTAAAATAGCCTCACCTGAAAGGTTTGCCAGTCTAAGTATTTTTAAAAGCTTTTTGCACACGACATACACCGCCTTGGTGAACAGTACTTTTAATGTAGATATGACATGTACTTGGTCGCTCATAAGAGACTGCCCCTGTCACCGTACTTAAGTCCTAAGTTATATATGTATATATTCTGTATAGTCAATAAGTTTGTTTTCACTAGTTTAGTTTTATAGGGGTGGTGCCCTGCATGGGTCTCGTTGTCCCGTTTGCGCTAGCCCCATTGGACGTATACCCTGTAGTTTTCTTTGTTTGTATAATATTATGTAACCTTTTATATGTATGTCCAATAAAGCTGATTAAATAAATAAATAAAATAAAAAATACCTGTACAGTGGCTGCCAATATTCAATATGTCCACCAGCACTGACAATAAAAAATATTCCTCTTGACCAGCAGTGAAACGCCTTCAAACCACCAGTGTCTTTGTTGCATGTCAGTTCATCGTCTGTGGATTGATTTTCGATAAATGCTGGGTTATTCAAAATGAACTTGGTGGTTCCTAAACATAAAATAGTGCATGCAATTCATGTATGTGGTGACAATATAACAGTAACCATTTGATATGATCCCTCTTTAAACTAATATTGGATATAAGCAATATTGTCAGTTTTTCAAGTGTGGATTATTAGTTGGCACCAGTCAGTGGCACACAAATTCTGTTGGGTTTTAAGTTCAATTCTCACGCAAAGGCCTAGTTGGGTCTTTGAAACTTTTATTCACACTAGAAAAATCCTAACCTGCGTAGCCCGATGCTTGGGAGCGGGCTAGAAAAATCCTTATAAAGGAACCTTTTACTTCCTTAGCAAATAACATATGCCTTAAAGAACACATGCAACCTAAAAGCAAGTTGTTCTTATTTGAAAGATAATCATTGTTTAAGCATGCCATAAAATGTTTGTTCTAAACATGCCATAAAATAGTACTGCAAATAGTTTGAAATATATTTAAACAAGATTTGTTTTGCATTTAGAGTATCCCTTTACATAAGTACACACACCTTGGAAAGTAGATGCATTTATCACATTGTCATTTGGAGAAACTTTAGCAGCTTTGTCAAGAAAATCATTGACAGCTTCCAACGATGTATCTACACCAAAACAGGCCCAAATTATTGATTTAAAAGATACATGTATATGATAACTTGGTTGCTCGATCAACAATTATCATGAACAGCTTAATTAAGCCATCTTTGCCAAGTCTAAATTTTCACTGTAACTCATGTCATTAACTAAATCTCATGTCTGTTTTGAGCTACAAGTGTGATTATTCTACAATTACAATACACTACCTGATAATGATTGTGATGACATTTCAACCAATGCTAAAAATTAAAAAAATATGTCAAATTAACCATGGATAATTTTATAAAATAACATGAAATAAAAGTACCAATAAAACTTACAAACCTTCATCAACAGCTGTGTCTGACACACCACATTTCTTAAAGAATTCTCTCAGCTTTGTCGGATATCCCAAGGCTTCTGCATTTAGACAGTGAGTGTTACAGAATGCATGGTCACGTTTTGGAGAAAGGGGGCAAATGCTCGGGTAGTTGATTGTACCAAAACCGGCTAACTGAATGGGAACTTTCCACATACAATGTGCATATCTGAGTTTCCAGTTCCCATCTGCTACATAAAGCTTCCCACATCCTACATAAAATATCATGAACATGGAAAGTTTTATATGTACATTAACCCTTTCCCTAATGGATGCTTCCCTTTGGTGAGTAAAATTGTCTGGTGTTATAGACAGAGTAAAATAATAAAAGGGTCAGTTGTGGGTGGTACAGGGAAAGGGTTAAATGGTAACATTGCAGCTGGTGACATCACTAGAGTAATTTTTATGAACATAAGAAACTGATGAAGTAAAGTTACATGTACCATGCATGTCAAGAACAGAAGTGAACTATGCATGCCAAATTTAAGTTGACATTATGTTTTGCAATATCTAGTGCATTTTGCTTTTTGACATGTTCAAAGACAAATTTGTGTTGTTAAAAACAGCATGCAAATCTATGATGCTAAACTGTCCTTAGGTTATAATTTCATATCTGACATTTTCTGAGGAGTAAGATCACAATTAATTATGACCACCTAGAGCAATAGGTATATTGTAAACATGATCCTTATGAGTTATAATGAATACATAATTACTGTATGTAGAATGTTAATGGTACAACACAATATAGCCTGCATAGCAGACGGTTCCTTTCCCTACTTATTACCTTACTGTCTATAACGCTGGACAATCACATAAAGGAAGCCTCGAGGAAAAGTTTAGAAAACCAAAAGTTGTTGGGAATATTTTAGGGAATATTTATTTCACACCTGCTATTTATTATAAGGAGACTGAGATGTGATCTCTTAGGGCAATTAGCTTAGTACAAACCCCATATGGTACAAACCTTTTGCTTTGCAACGAGCCGAGCAATCATGCAAATATAGTTCTCCACAGCGTTTTCTATCAATAAACTCCATTACATCATCATTTGTTCCAGTTAGTAAACCATTACTTTCTGGTGTGAAAACCCACTTCTCTCGCAAATTATGTTCTGAGAGTTCCAGTTCAGTTTCGCGATACCAAAAACATTTTGCAATAATTTTAGGTGACATCTCACCAGGCAAGACGCCTATAATTTTATATAATAATTTTTCATTTATATCATTATCATTAATGCCACATTCACACTCAACACTTAGGCATTAATACTGTAACATCTATACCTCTATTAATGTCACTGGTTTCATCTTCTAGTTCCATACCATCATCTGTTATTGGTGATCCTTGATAGGATGCAGCAAAATGAACAATGAATAAATAAATTTTTAATTGTATTGGTCTTAATTACTAGTACTGTATGTTATCACTGGAGCAATAAGGGAAATATAAATATGTTTTAGTTACTCAGGCTACCTGTGGTAGCTCAAGTCTAGGTCTCGGTTGCGTTTCATTTCGTCGATTTTTATGTCGACAAATTGCAACTCTTGTGTAATATTCTCATCAGTCTTTGCGAGTCTGAGACGTTGGTATTTCATGTGCAAGTCTCAATTTGTTTCTTTCTCTGCCTGGTCTATGTTTAGATGTTTTATTGAATTGTACTGAAAAATGTTGCTCAAATGCTATAAATCAAAGAACATCGATGAAGTGAACTTTGAAGTGACAAGTGAATTTGTTTTTCTATATCTCGTTGTAAGCTTCTGCAAAGCCACTGAATGAGACCCAGCAGTGATTACTACAAAACAAAAATAAATTGAAATACAAAAAGGCATATGAAAGATGGATTGAGAATTGTTGTTTCAAATTATTATTATTTCTTACCTTAGAGAAGGCATCTTAGAGATTGTGCTTTATTTGGCGTATATTCGTGACAATGGCGGATGGGCATTTGAGATAAGTTCCTGCCATTCGAATTTCACGCATTTTATATTACAAATGATGGGAACAAATCTGAAACAAATTGTTTACAACAAAGAAGGATTTTAATAGTTGTGATGTGCAACGTGTGACTCGTTAATACAACTGGAGAAAAGCGTGACCGGTAGCACGATAGCACGGCTGGAAGGGTAGTGTAGCGTACCGCAGGTATATTAAACGTATCAGTTGCAATTGCTAGAACGCATATAAGAGGATCACCATTGGTAGCATGATAGCATGCGTGCTATGCATTTTTTTTTAAAAACCCACCTATTTTAGGCATCATTTGAATGGTTGATACAAAACACAAACCAACAGCAAATGGTCCTCATAGTGTTCGTGTTCTAACTGAAGCATACCAGAAGACTTATCTCATCAACACTCTGGACAAATTCCTCGTTTGGTGTTATGGCATCAACATCCTCAAGTCATTCCTGCTGCTTGCAGATATTAAGGATGCTGTTGTCTCAGGTAATGGTGAGTACTTGTCCGTCCTGAGGAAACAGCTATTGGAGCATTTCTTTTCTACTCCTGGATTCAATGAGTTCGCTATCGAGATGTTTATCAACATTTTACAGTGTCAAGTGCTTTTATCAGAAGCCGAAGCTCACCGCTGCAAATGGGCTGCTACCGTGAATTGGAAAGGTGGTGCTCACAAGAACATAGAGATTGACCTGTTCCAGGAAAACCGAAACTCTGATGAAGAAGCTGATTAGGTCTATGGGAGCAAACAAGACCGAAAAGGCAATCGGCAGAGCAAGCAAGGCATCAGGAGGGGTGACAAAGATTGTTGAGGCATTTGAGAGTCAGATAAAGATGCACAAGAAGTCATCAACACATTCTCACAAATCATCCAGTGAAGATGAAAAGTTGATCGGTAAGGACTTAAGGGCCTTAAGGCCTTGTAGGAAGGAAGATGTCAGGATGTTTGAAACATTTGTTGGCATTTCATACAACCCTGTACATGCCTTCAACAAAGAAATATTTTCTAAAGGCATGAGAACAATATTCTGATGCATTACCCTGATAATTCAGAAGAACCGATTGAATAATTAAACTTTGATCCAGATCTACATACAATAAGCTAACTAGTGTTTGTTGATTGAAATTGCCAGCATGTCAAATCCAATATTAATTAAACCCATTAGCTGGCAATGTGCCCTACATGAGTATTAGCAAACTTAAGCAATGCTAAAATCTAGTATGGGATGTGACAAAAAAAACCAGTTTAAAATAATATATTTTGCTATAATGGCAAAAACTAGGACTACCGGTTTTTCGAGAAAATAACGACTGTTTTTTCATTACATCCCCATACTCGATTAGACATTGCTCACTAGTTTACTCTGTCTAACGCCAGGTAGTGGTAGGGTACTGGCAGTTAATTCAATGGTCTAGGTTTCCCATTTAAGAAGGATATTGCTTGGAAACAACTTTTTAATCCTCACAGACAATAGCTTCAGTCTGGTTTCCATTTAGTCCTAACTATTGTGAGCACAACATTTTCAATAAAAAACTTATTTTATTGTACCAGGCTCTGATCCCTCAGTCATCCACCTATGGTATTCTGAATATTTCCTGTGTGTGTTTTTGTGCTTTATGCAAATCAGTCTAATTGCCTGCCTAATTGATATATTCATCACTGTATTGGCTAAATGGAAATCATACTTTAATGTAAATTAGAAATAAGCGAGTGTTTATAACACTATTAGGCCATTTTTAGCATTATACAATGCTTCTGAAGGAATATACTGCACATTATACACCTATTAACTGCTTGCATATGTGCAGTTAGTATAAGAGGATGCACATTAACAATTCAATAATATGTAAAGGAATGATTATTGCATGTAACACAAAGAACAGATGTATCTACAGTATTGATATTTAACTAATATGTAGATTATGTACAGTAGGTTTTATTAACTAGTAGTTCATGTTCATATGAGCTTGCTTATAATGTAAGGACTAATGAGACAAATATTGAATGTATCTGTGCATATAATAATTTTCATTCCAACTTTTGCAATAGAATTGGATGTAGTTATTATTATATTCACATTTGCCAAACTTGTGTGGTTAAAAATAAAGGCGCATATGAACATGCCCTACGTGTTAAGCTATAGATACTTGTAAGATAATATAATATAATACACGTTTTCCCCACGCTTGCACCGTTCCTCGCATACACTGCAACAAAGGTGTAATGGTTTCACAAAATTATTTTGGTCAAAATCCAATGACTTAAGTAGTAAGTTTCTCAGGCATACATCCTCACTCGAACAAAAGTTTCGCATATCATCTTGCATTACTACTCTATTTTTACCAATGTCTCGGTTATTATAGTATAAGCAAGCTGATGATAGCTTGCCATCCCTGCCAGCACGTCCGGTCTCTTGAAAGTAGGCTTTCACATTACATGGCGGTCCAATATGTATGACCTGGCGTATGTCTGGAATGTCCACACCCATCCCTATAGCTACAGTAGCAAATACCACCCGGATAATGCTTGTTCTTGAGCAAAGTTGTTTTAAAATTTCGTCCTTCATCTGCGAAAAGTCGGTTTGCAGGAATTGCAGCAGAACCAGGAGGGAAATATTGTTCAACACCAAGAACATATTCAAATAGCTTGTAGGCAAATCCACATAACCTTAAAGGCACATACACAATGGTAAGTTGGTATTCAGTCTTTTCCTCCAACAGACCTTTGGCAATTGGCATTAGTATAGATTTAATGGCATCAGCATCTTGTCCATGTCTAAATACTTTTTTGTAAAAAATATTTTTCCTGTCAGGATTGGCAACAATGAATTTACACTTCTTCAAACCTAGCGACTCCTGGATAGCATTCATGTCAGTTCGACTTGCTGTTGCTGTCATGGCAAGACAAGGAACATCTGGAAAAAGTGCACACAGCACTCCTAATTTGCCATAATCTTTTCTGAAGTCGGTACCCCTGCAACATGTCAAAACAAAATATAAGATAGGTGTAATAGGATACAAATATATAGTTTACTGAACTGACCAGTGAGCACACTATAAATACATGTATGCAGTATGCTCTCTCTGTGAAGGAAATCATTTGTTAAAGTATGGCACATCGCATCTCTGAAAAACTAGATCATGCAATATATAATATGAATATTGACCCTCACATACACCTTACAAACCAAATATTATCTGGACAGCACCTGAGGAATATTCCAATAAATATCAATAGTACTCTAATTCCAGTCAGGAATATAAAGTTGCTGAATTTAAGCTGCTGTGAAAGATCAAAGATAGGGAAAATTTGATACTAACCATTCGACAATACAATGAGCTTCATCAACCACAAT
Organism: Trachythela sp. YZ-2020; assembly: GCA_016169945.1. Lineage (NCBI taxonomy): Eukaryota > Metazoa > Cnidaria > Anthozoa > Malacalcyonacea > Clavulariidae > Trachythela > Trachythela sp. YZ-2020. The sequence goes on along the minus strand of JADLSH010000395.1, from coordinate 9,262,647 downwards.
TGCAATCACATTTTCTTGATAAGTTTTGCTCAACAATAACTCCCGTCCATATTTACTAGAAACCAAAGTTTCTGGATGAGCAAAAACAATATGGTAGTGACCATCGCGTAGCTTTCTTTCCTCGCAAAGACAGAAATCAATCTCGACCTCCATATTTTCGTCTATAAACATGTGCTGTTCGTCGGCATGTTCTTTTCTCGGCGTTCTCGATTCCTTCATATCGATAACAGAAGCTCTGATACCACTGATTCTTAGCCGAGATATTTGGTTACTCATCAATGAATTAAGAGGTGATACAACGACAACTATAGAATTTACAGCTGCCGTAGAAACACCTTGCAAATATTGAACTTTGTCGCGCAGCTTGTATTTGGCAAACAACAGCATTGGTAGCAGATGGAAAATCAAAGACTTCCCATAGCCCGTTGGTAAAACACACATCACATCTTTCTGTAAATATACACTCTCCAGACAAAGAACTTTGGTTTCAAAATAGTCTCTTGGTATAAACTATTTAAAACCGCAAACTCTAAACAAGTTAAAAAGTTTATGTAGTCCAACATGGCGGAAACGGGAAAGATGGCCTACGAAGTGGAAACATGTAATATGACACTTTCCCCTCACCCCCTGAGGCAATACATTTTGTATGAGTCACGTGACCAGCTCCATCCAGGGTTTTATCTCCACAGAGGGAAAATCCTGGGTACGAGGATGATATTTACCCCAAATCAAAGTGGTAAGTAACAATTGTATTAAGCCTATATTAAGCCATTGTTCTTTAGATGCGTATAGCAATGTGCCTAAAGGGGCGAGTTCAAAATAGTTACACTGAAAATGTTGCCCCATAATTTCTTTTATACACAAGATGAACACCCATAATATAGATTCAGTTACACTGGATTAAGTACAACTGAACTTTTAGTCGCATTTGCCTTGAGCCATTATAGGTGTTTCTTCCAGCATCATAGATAATTCAAAGAAAAATATTTGCAAACATGTAATGCACACCATTCAGTAATAATTGAAGTAATAATTCATCGTCTGTTTGTCCCAAAAAATGTCTCATTGACAACAAATTTTCAAAGTTAATTAGGATTTATCTGAGCGAAGAACTGTGAACGTTTGTAATGGAAATATATTTAACCCATTAATGTGAAAGACCCCTCCCTTGACAAGTAGTTAAAAAATCATCTGGCGTTCGACAGAGTACCTAAGCTATTTGTAGAACAAAACCTAATTGATGGATGGGTAGAATACGGTACATAATTTAAAATTTAATGTATGTTACAAACTTTAATTAGCTGTATATTAAATCATGCCATGATGTCCAAGTAGATAAATTTTCAATAGTCAATATTAATCATTGGCAAAAGTTTGTGCATGTTATCCAACTTATCCTAGTTGCAGTGGCGTAGCTGGCTCAGAGAAGATCTGTGTGGGCTCAGAGAAGATCTGTGTGGGCTCAGAGAAGTGCTGTGTTAAGCAAAAATATTGCCCTTATTCTTAATCGTTAAATTCGGAGTTGGTCGCTCATTAACAATAACATTTTGTTTGGCAGTTGGTCGAACAGAGAAAGGCCTTATCAACAAAGCATTTACAATATAGGCTTCACATAATTGAATAGCAACAGGATTCGCCACGCTGCTGAAACCATTGTATATACAAATCACAAAAGCAATATCAAATATGATATGAATAGTAATATGATAATGACCTACCGTCACAGTCGTGAATACTCGCGCAGAAAGCTTCGCGAGAAAGGCTGAGTATTAACAACCTCCGCCTTTATAAAATAGCGGGACTTCAGCATTAAAAACAGCCGTTCTGGGCATGCGCTGCGCCAATTATCCAACCAGAAACCAGAATTTCTTGTATAAAATAGTATTGCATATTCCGTCACAGTCGTGAATATCACAAGAGAAAGCTTCGCGAGAAAGGCTGAGTATTAACAACCTCCGCCTTTATAAAATAGCGGGACTTCAGCATTAAAAACAGCCGTTCTGGGCATGCGCTGCGCCAATTATCCAACCAGAAACCAGAATTTCTTGTATAAAATAGTATTGCATATATCAGCGGAATTGCAATATCAGCGGAACACAAGATATGCGATTACACGAATTGCGTAAGCAATAATGGGTTTCAGTTGCTAGGCAATAAAGAGGTCAAAGAGCAGACAGCAACATTGCGTAAAATTTAAATAAATAACAAATGAAAGCACTGAAAAATGAGCATAATTAATATTTAAATTTTCAGAATGAGCAAAGCTGTGATTTTGGTTTCACTATAAAACATTTCCTCATTATTTTTGGAAATTTTTAGTCCCGCCCAGCGGGACGGCAGGACCGCTAGCTACGCCACTGTCTAGTTGTACTGTTCAGTATTTTCATGTACCCAAATTTCTACTTGATATTAGTTTTTGCATGAAGAAAATTTATTCAAAACAAATAGGTAGTGGTTGCATCAATTCCCAATTTATTACTAAAATCACTAAACTGGCCACATCCCGCTAATAATTTCAAACGGGAAAAGACGGTTGATAATTCCAAATTCAATTTTCGTTCAGTCATGTGATCAAATTGTTTCATCATTTTGGTCACATGACTTCACGATTTTACAAATTCAGTTTGAATTTTTTTGAATTTACGCGCCAAGCACCATGAAAAACGATGAATGTTTATGGCCGGACATACAGCCAAGGAAAAGCCTTACACAAAGACTTACGGTCTCTTATAGTACACACAATTTTATTCGAAGGTGGAGATGTTACGACGGGATATTATACGGGAAGCTTTCGAGCGATTGAACGTAGATTTAAAGTTACAGCTGGCGTTCCCAAGCGAGTTTGGAATAACTTTGCGAAATGGGAAGATTAGAGTATTATCTTTCAGTGCGTGGTTTAAAATCGCCGCTTGAGCAACCCGAGCTAGAATTTGTTAGAATTTTGAAGGAAAATAGGCCGTCCATGCCATACAAAGAAAACGTAGAACGTTTCACAGCATGTAACCCCTCTATTTCAGCTATAGGAAGAGCCGTTCGCACTCGATTATCTACCGGTATAATGACGTGGAAAAGGATGATTCGACCTTCGGCAGAAAAGTTTACACCTGAAAACATCGAATATTGTCAGATGTACATTAATTTCATGAACACTTTAGACCCGCACAGAATCAAATTTTTTGATGAGACAGGAGTCAAAGTGGACTGCGCAAACCCACATTATGGCCACTCTGTCAAAGGAACACATTGTATTGAAGTAATGCGAAATGCCCAAACACGAAATGTGACCGTAAATGTACTTTGTGGAACATCAGGTGTGATGTACGCAAATACTATCAACGGTGCTTCCAACACGGTAGAATTTCTAAACTTTTTTACGAAGCTAGTCAGACAACCCAGCCTAACGGAATTCCAGTTCTGGAGTATGGCGACTATATTGTTATGGACAATGCAGCTATTCACAGGTTCGAAGGGGGCAGAGTTTTGGCAGAATGGCTGGATAGTTTTGGGGTAACAATGATTTATCTCCCTGTCTATTCCCCAGAATTGAATCCTGTCGAGTTATTATTTAATAAATTCAAAACAGTTTTGCATCGCTACGAATTTCGTAACATTCTTCAATTCAATATCCATGTTGATGTGTACAGGGCTCTTCAAGAAATAACTGTTAGCGACCTTCGAGGATTTTATAATCATGTGCAATATCTACAGAGAGTGTAAACCGAGTAAACTACTTCATTTTGCCCGGTTTTTAATGTAAATTTGTAACTATGAGACAACGGCAGTAATAGCAAGTATCGTTACCACTTGTCTCTAAACAATCCTTACAAAATATTAATGTAAAATATCAAAATGTTATATTTGCTGTTGTATTATTATATATTCTTATTATATATCACGGGTGTTTTTGTGCTTTATAACATACTTCGTTTTGTTTTTATTTTACAGTAATTGCAAAAACTGACTATATATGTTATACTATTATACTATATGACTATTATACAGACTCATTCTGTATAATAATAACATTATATAGTAATATTCTGACGTTGAGTTATTTATAGCTGCACAAATGTAGCACACACCCTATATTTAATATTTATTACAAGTAAACAAATATGAGCATCGTGGCTATTGAAAACACATTAACTGAAGCTATTATACTATATTAAAATAGAAACTCAACAGTCTAAACTTACTCAGGTGTAGTCAAAACCAAACAGTCAATATGTACTGATAAAAAAACAACAACAATAACAATTAATATCCAGCTGAATGAAGTGTGGCAATCAGATCCCTCTATCTGTAATTGCTTTTGTGAGCACATCAAGTGGGTTTTCGTCGGCTTGAACAGGTATTGTCAACGCATTGGCACATGCAGTAGAGTCGTTGTGGCGATACATGTGTTCAACATTTATATTGTGGGTATTCAACACAGTAGGTTGCAGTTCTCGACTAAAAGTTTGTGCTGGCGGTATGTTTGGAATATAATTGTGATACATTTGAGCTTCCGTAGCCGTAGGCATAAATGCAGCAGGGATCGCCGAGTTTACATGCGGATTAAAAAAACATGGGAAAAGCTATTGGTGTACCTGCACTGTTTTGTCCGTAACCAAGGTGCTCAAGCTGAGGATACGAACTCGAAGATGTCTGTACCATAACAGGCGGCTTATTGACTGGCATTGGAAAATACTGGGAATCGTGACTTAAATTCTTCGTCGCTTCCCTCTCGCTTTCACGAATCGCCAAGTTCGTTTTGATACATCTCTTCTTCTGTTGTTGATGGAATCGGTATAGACGCATTCATAGCACGCGACGCGGTAGCAGATTTCTCTTCGTGACAATATATCGCCCACTACCAGGAAATACAACCCCTTTTTTCCCATAGCTGTTTCACTTGTTGATTAGTCTTGTTTGTTTTTGAATTAACGGCAATTTGCTGCTCTTGGGTATCGTGCTGAACAATTATTTCTTGTAAATTCTTCTTTGAACCTGGTACTTTTCCGTAGCACATTTTTTCGATCTTTTTTGAGTCTGTATTCAACTGCATCCAGTTTATTATTTTGCAACCATTCAAACTTTTAGAGATATATTTTTGTTTGTTGCTGTTAATCAAATCAGAGTGTATCAACTGAGAATATGTTCTTTTCGAGCTCTTAACAGTTGCTTGTATATTTGATAGTTCATCATTTTGTTTTTTTTAGTGTAGTATTCAAGAGTTTTAACTCTGATTGTAAGTCTTTGATCTCTTTCTTCTCCTCTGGATGCCTTTTCAAGTCTCCACAAAGACGAGCAGACGTGCACAATTCGTTTTGACAATTAGGACGAGTGTGGCCGGCACGCAAGTGACATTTTGAACAAGCAGGGCGGCTCACGTCCAAAGCGAAAGGCTTTACTGAAAATGATTCCTCAAGGTCTTCGATCTCTGCGATTTTTTCGGCGATTTTTTCTTTTTGAGTTTTTATTTCTCTTCGCTTTGATTCGACAAGTTTATCAACAGGAGATAAGTAGATTTCTTGAGCTGGTGTGTCTGAGTCCTTGTGCTCGTGGACGTTGTCTTCGCCTTCACTGTCATCAAATAAAGCAGGGAGTTCAAGCGCCCTTCGGCTTCGAACTTCGGTTCTTGGCAAAGATTGATGTGACTCCACTGGCACTGCCGTTCCTGAGCCTGGAGACTCAAATGTAAATGCTTGCAATGTTATTTCCTTCTTTTTGTTCAGTAACTCCCTCATTTGCAATGGAAAATATTCCGGAGACAGATCAACCTCCAGCTGATCGTCTAAAACCGTGAGTTGTAAAGGCGAACATGTTTTGGCCAAGTGTGGTACTTCTGTTATCAATCTATCCTTAAAAGACTGGAAATCATCTGACAGGAGTTCGTCTTCAGAGATAAAGATCGGAGTTGTCCTTTTTCTTGTATAGTATGTATAAATTATTTTTATTTGAATGAACGCCATGTTTGTATTTATAAAACGACGAACGAAACGTACAGTGGCTGAGTGGCGGGTAATTGAGGTATCTTAAAATAGAATTTGTAAAATCGTGAAGTCATGTGACCAAAATGATGAAACAATTTGATCACATGACTGAACGAAAATTGAATTTGGAATTATCAAACGTCTTTCCCCGTTTATCAAACGTCTTTTCCCGTTTGAAATTCTTAGCGGGATGTGGCCAGTTTAGTGATTTTAGTAATATATGAAATGTGTATTTAACCTTTCCCTCAAAATGCAAATTTTATCCATATTTTTTACCAGGAGAGTTACAAATCGGTGCTGCTGATCAGCCTTTAGTGCTAGTCCCACCCACATTGCCCATATTACCGCAACAAACGCTAGTGGAAGACAATCGTTTCACCGAAAATCATAGTGGTAAGTACCCATCTATGAAAGGTGAGGTGGTAAGCCAACCTGAAAACCCTTATCAGACCTCTTTACCTGGTCCTGCATAAATAAATTGTTGCAGTGCAGAATAGAATGTTAGGTTAAATTGGCTCACCGCATACCTTGAGCTGTCAACTTGGTTAATATAAATGGATTTTCTAATATGCAAGAGTGTGTATATGGACACAAATGTATAGAACTTTCTGCTATAAGGCAGAATAAAAAACAAAGGGCACCCTTTTCGAAAAAAAGTATGCGAAGGACTTCAAGTCGAAATACACTGTTATTATACACAGTTCAAAATGCCAATTGTATATTTCCCTATTTGTCTATTGGTAGTATTCAGTATAGATGACTTCACTTACAGCTGCATGGGTACAACATTAAATTTGATAAGTACGTACGTAAAAATCTTCCCATTGTACAGTCCGTAAATTAATGGTTTTACTTCTATTTAATATTCAAGTTTGGATAATCTTGACCATGACTTCTTTGCTGGCTATTCAATTGGTGCTTCAACCAGTACACAAATTGTTGCGGGCACAGGTAGCAGAGATATGAGACAGGAGCTTCGTCAAAGTGAGTTGAAAGTGCCTCTTTTAAACAAGGTCTTAATTTTACATGCTATAAATTGTACGAAAAATGTTATGTCCAATATTGCTTCCTGTAATCTTTTGTTGCTTAGAGTTAAGTCCCACGGTAGAATGGATACTATGACCAGTTTCTCGTTTTCACTTACATTCCAGATTTTTTGTGCAATTGTTTGTAAGTTCTAGAATAAACACTTAATGTCATACTGGGATTAGCTATGAAACTGTTCTGGCTATTCAATGCGAAAAGAGGGTCAAGTACAGTTTGTGCATGACATCGAAGTTCTCAATTAGCTATTGAAAATTTAATAACGTGTCGCGAACATGCTTTAGCCACCTTTTTACGAGTAGAGTCAGTCAATAAATTTTATCATGTATAGTAGTGATATGTCCCGGGAGATTTACAATCATAATCGCTGATATAATTTTGAAGATATTATCCTAGTTTTGTACCGTTGCAGGGTAGTTAAATAGAAAACGTATCAAGAATGTTATCTACTACCCCGTTTTTTTCACGAGGAAATTAAAAACAAATGCCAAATACTGTAGGTAGTTGTTGTATTACTTTGCAACATTGTTATGGTTCAGTATTTCACGTTGCATGACAAACGGCTAATTTGATCTTATCATTGTTAACCTATCCGCAGGCTTATTCAACAACAGCTTGGCTGATATTGCCACCAACCGGACGACAAACCCTAACGGTTCTGGCCATACGCAAAGTGAAAGTAAGTTTACTACAAAGTGATGTTCCTGAAAAGTTCAACCATATACAGTTTCAGAAATCAAAGATAGTTTTGCCATAGTTTTACTGCTGTTGCTCAATATGTGAGTTGAAAAGAAAACTAAGCTCCCATATCTATATTCTTCATAGATTTCCAAAGGTGTGTTCTTATCAAGCTAGACACAATGACGAAGCACTATCCATTTTGCGACTTCTACTGAGTAGTACTCAAGGAGTTAGTGGTAACGACATGCTTGAGGATGTGTTACCCAATCCAATGCTCATAAAAACTCCACATATATATGTGGAGTCAGAACAATGTGCACAACAAACCGGTTGCTAGGCACTTCAACAGTACCAACCACTCCTTTTCTGATATGAAAATATGCGTCATTCATCCCATTATTGGTGGCAATGATACCCGTCGGAAGCAAGAAAAGCATCTCATTTTTAAACTTGGCACCATTCAGCCTGATGGTATCAGTGAGCGCCTCTCCTTCATCTAGCTCATTCTTTTCTCTTAAATACTTCTTATATACTTTCCTCTATATCCCCTCTTCCCTTCCCTTGTACGACATTTATAGCGCTTTGCGTAATGTGTTTATCTGTCTACTAATTTCTCCTGACGAAGGGCTTTAGCTCTTAACATCGAGATTTTGTTTATATCTCTTAGGCACACACGAAGCAACCCTCAATTTGTTCTATATGTCCGTGGCAGACGCTGAATTAAAGTCTATATATATATATATATATATCCATTAACAGGAATATATCAAGAGTGATAAAGCTAAAATTGATCGACGTTTCAAACACGGCAATCTAAATTTTTACTTTGTCCAGACCTTACATACTACATGTTTTATTAATCCTCGTCTTTTTTTTAGATCCAATTCCTAGTTGCGTTGTGCGGTCAACACCACGCTGTTAGTGTTGACCCCAGACCCCATACAAGTATATGATTATCGCTAATTGTGTTATCACATATTATTGTTTCCTAATGCTTGGCATTCTTACAAATATGCTTTGCAAAGCAAGGACCACAAAGTTTGATTTGTTTTTGCCCATCTTTTGGTATTTGAAGATATAATTTGAACATACCCCATCGGACATCCATCATTTCAGTGTTGCCCCGATCCACACTTCTCCCATTCACTAAGGCAAAAGGGGCGTCACTAGTCGTGAAAAACGGTATATCCTTCTCTAGCACAATATTTTACCGCATTTTGCGAAAACAATAGTAATCCATCTCTTCTAAACATGTCAGAAATGTTATTAAGTTGCTCAACAGTCAAAATACTATAAACATGCTCCTCCCCCCGAAAAATGCCCACATACAGACCACAGAAGCTACTCGGTAAGGGAAAATACCTGTTCTTAGTTTCTAAATTAAGAAATATACTTTTTAAGGGAACTAATCACTAAGAAAATTATTTGACATCACTATGTCAAAATGTAGACAATCTTTGCCAGAAACTATGGGACAAATACTGAAATTCCATCACGTAACTTATATTCAGTTCCCTCCGCGCTCCCGTTCAATGTTGGTACCACAAAATATTACACATGGCAAACGTGACTTCTCCTGATATGAGCTCAAAATTGAAATGGATGGGATATTGAAATGAAATGGATGAAAATTCAAAATTGAAATGAAATGGATGAAATAACTATATTTCTTTATTGAAGCTATAATGTACCAAGGTATTATGGCAAAGATTGTATATCTTTAGTAATCACCAATCATGAAGTACCAACAACTAGACAAATTATTACAAGCTTGCTCCAGGATTTAAGAGAAAAACTTCAGATAAACACATACAATCAAAAAACATCCAGGGTACGAAAAGATGCCCTCCACAGGAACACAGTTCAGGTGGTCGAAGATGGTACACCATTTCTGGAGAGCAAATTGAAGTACTTCGTGCTACTGGTATGCAATGGAAAGCGATCGCCAACTGTTTCGGTGTAAGCGCAAAGACCATCTACAGACGGCATTGCTGATTCCTACAGTGATATTTCGGTTGAAGATCTTGAGACAAACATTAGAGATATTCTAAGGTGGACCCCTTACTCCAGAGAAACATACACACGAGGGACATTGCGAGCTTGTGCTATTCTTGTACAGAGATGGAAAGTCAGAGAAGCATTGCACGCAATTGACCCTATTAACCACACAATACGACTGCGCTATGCTATTGAACACCGTTCTAAAATGTGAAAAAGCAAAATAACCTATGGCACATCGACTCCAACCACAAACTTATTAGTTGGAGATTCGTCTTTCATGGATGTATTGACGGATACAGTAGAGTGATCATATATCTACAATGCTGTGTCAACAATCTCGCACAGGAATATCCTCTCGTGTGAGAGCCGATAAAGGCATAGAAAATGTGGATGTTGAACATTTTATGATACAAAACCGAGGGCTTAATCGGGGAAGTTTTATTGCCAGATGCAGTGTGCATAATCAACGGATCGAGCGTCTTTGGGCAGAATTAAACAGAGTGTTGTCTGCCTATTACAAATACATTTTCATGTTTATGGAGGAAAATGAGATTCTTGATGCTCATGATGAACTTGACATATTTGCTTTACATTACGTTTACTTACCGGCAATACAAGCTTCAGTAATTGAGTTTGTTAACCAGTGGAACTACCACGGTCTGTGCACAATGCACCATAGTTCTCCTTTAGCACTAACATGGTCATAACATGGTCATAACATGGTCATTGTTCCTGAAAGCACCATTCAACTAACCGAAGAGCAAGCAAATGAAATCAATCAACTTGTCCCTGATCATTATGATGACGATCACTATCAAACAGTATGCAACTATTTCTGAACGCAATTTTAATAAAGGAAATAACAATTATAAACCTTATACCTGATCACAAACAGTTTAACGCTAAAAATGTTTAAGTTCAATACGTTCAAAAGTTACCCAATGTAAATTATAGTGATCAGTATATACTTATAAAACAATTGGCTTTGTAGTGCCAGTTATTACAGTTCAATCATACTATGTGAAATGACCATTCTGATGAGCGGCTTAAAATGTTACTATACTCTTCCGTCTGTTCATTGTAGGAATGATAATTTGATGGGATCACAAGTACAGGAGCACAGGTGTGTGCGACAGGTCGACGAGCGAGACCACTTTCTTCACTAAACATCAAAGGCACAAAGCAAAGACTCGTCAAGGGATTTGATAAATCGTTTCAAATGAGACAGACATTCTCTTTCAGCATCGTTGGTGGGGTTTGCTATTTGGTGATTTTTCACCACGTAAAGGGAATTCAAGCTTTCTACAGATTGAAATTGTTCGTGTATTTTTAACTTCTTAAAGATAGGAATCCAGGCATTTGCAATGTATTTTGGCCGCTGTACCAATTCTTAATGAGCCAGCTCATTGATAATCTTCAGCATGTTTTCCTTGTTAACGACCCGGTAGCACTTGTAACTAGACAAAACTTCAAGAACGTCATCGTCTTTTGCAGATCGTAGCAGTCTGGAGTTAGAAAACATTTTATAGTTTCACTTTCGTCATTTGAAATGTAGAGATAAAAGGATTCCAGCAGCCATTGTTTGGGGAGTGATTCTTTTTGGTGACAATTTTTTTTAAAGTTTTGTTACAAAATATATACTCTGCCAAAGATTTCAAATTTTTTATTGCTAATTAAATAAGCATAAATGTTATAGTTGACAGGTTAGGAAAGATCTTGATTTTTTAAGAGTGTCATGCACTAGCTTCAGGTATATACTAAAAGGATGCTGCTATGCATAAACCTTCTATTTTACCTCTTAAAACAGTTACGATGTCACAAAAAATACCCGTTATTGTAAAATCATCAATACAGTAAATTAAATGTAAAGTTTCCTTTCACGATTTCTATTACTTATTTGTTAGCTTTTTATCTAGAGAAACTAAACATTTCTTAAAATGAAGTACGCAATTGTACATGACATGAGTTTAAGTACCTAAAACACATAAAATCTTCTTCTTGAAAAATTCGTCAAAAATTGGTGTGTTAAAATAGCACCCAAAACAGGTGTTATTGTTTTTACCTATTTTTAGCACCACTTTTTGGTGTTAAATTGACACCTCCAAATTAACAGTGTGGGTTAACGCTAACTGACATTTGAACAATTCTGCCCAGGAAATAACTCGTAACATACGTTATGTTTCTGTCTACCTTATGAGAGGGAATCAACTGTGAGGGTTGAAACTGTGTTCATCAATTATCTGAATTGGCACATGCTCAACATTACCAAGGGCAGAGAGCTCATGCTCATGAGATACATCTTGATTGGTCAATACACCTAAAAAGGAGATTTATTGAAATCAACATGATACTCAATGTCTGGTGAAATATTAGTAATAAAATATTAATTATTACCAATAAGTTAGTATCTTACTTGGATTGGTCTACATCTTCAACAATATTAACCCAATCACCATCAACAACATGTTCGTACCCACGCTTTTCCCTCTTGTGGAGATAAACCCTGGATGGAGCTGGTCACGTGTCTCTTGAAAGTTTTATTGCCTAAGGGGGTGAGGAGAAGTATCATATTACATGCTTCCACTTGAAAATTATACACTTTAATTGCAAGGAGTGGGATATTATTATGTATAATATATCTCGAGAATCATATATAGTTCAAATCACTTGCAAAATTGTTGTGTTTTTTGCTTTTAAGTTTTAAAAACGTAGTAAACAGTTTTGTCAACAGACAAGTCAAGTAACCAACCAAAATTGTATGCTTTTGAGCTGTTGTTTAATGTTCTCTCGAGCACGGTTTAATATCAGACCCCTCTGGATCTAGTCTATAGTATTAAATCAATCGTCACTACAAATATAGAAACCTATATTTATAACATTTTTGTAATATGCCATTAGAGTAAACGTTATAAGCTTTGCGTTTATTTATTTAAGATAAATAGGGTTCTCAAGAGCAACCACTATCTCGTATCATCATATCCATAGCCGCATAGGGCATTTTACCATAGTTAATATCTACGACATTGTAACTATGCTTTTACCAAACACTAGCTAAACTATAAACATGCGGAGATTGATGTCCACTCTAAAAGGTAGTAAGATACAAAAATTCTCAGGGAAATGTGGTAAATTATGATTTATGTTATTTGAGAACTTCCTTCTTGTTGGCTGTTGCCGATTCTATAAACATGTACAGTACAAGTCTGAAGCCTGAGTGAAGGCAAAATTTTATAGCCTCATCCGCAGCTGCGGGAAAATACAAATTACAATATAGTATTGTATTGTAAATATAGGCTATATGCAAAGGAATGTAGCACATCAGGTTTACAAAATATTTTTCATACATAATTCATAAAAACTGATGCGTAGCCTGTCCACAGATATATATAAAATTTAGTCCTTCAGAGTTAGAGTTCCCATTGAATCAGCTGTAGAGTGTATAGTACAGCAAAATAAAAACATAGTTGTACACTAAATTTTGTCTATACTATAGGATAAAGACTTTAAAATAAGTCGGCTTATTGGACACTGATGTCTCACAGTCACAGACCATATGCACAGACACAATAGCATAGTGATATGGATACTTTCAGCAAATACTAAATAACTGTATTCTAAATCCCTTTTGTATATTATATTAGATCAAGCTAGAAAGACGATGAAAACTATTTAGGATTTAAAATGTGGTGTATACTACCACAGTACCACATATGAAGTATAATTACGTATGTTTTATCGTTAATATTCAAGTTGTACCGCACGCACGGAAGAGTCGTTGAATTTGCCTTTAACAGATAGTTTTACCTTACGTTTGGTAACATAAAGTTATACTTCGACATACTTCTTGGTCGTCGCGTATAGCGCGATGCCAAGGCAGGTTATTTTACAATCTTGAACGAGATTTAACCTCTGGGAAGCATTGTTTACACACGGTAGGATCTCGATATTTTATAGCAATTCCATATGTCAGCATTAAAAAAATCCATTTCGTTTGCAGTTTGAATACCAGACAGGATAAGGTTCAACACTGTTAACAATCATATCAGTCAGTCTATAGAAGATATGTTTTATCGAATATGCCACATATAGATCGAATATGCCACATATAGATCGAATATGCCAAGATGGCGCCAAAATGTCGAGCTCTGCTAATATTTTGATAATTCAGTGTTTTTTTTGTCTATTTGTGTTGTATGTTGTCCTTATTTATGTTGTAAACGATGAGCCAAACCACGCCAGTTACAAAAGAAGTACTTGCTACTGTTCTAGACGAGAAATTGGATGAAAAATTCAAGCCAATCTGTTTGCTAATGGATAGTTTAAAGGACAGTGTAAACTTTCTCAGTGACAAATTTGATGCGATTGCGAAGCGAATGGAGGTTGTTGAGGCTAAGTGTGATGAAGCCCTGACAGAAAACAAGTGTTTAAAGGATGAAGTTTTTAGATTATCTGCAATTGTGAAACAACAAAGCGAAGATATTAATAATATGGAACAATACTCTCGAAGGGATTGTGTTGAGATATCTGGTTTACCAGAAGAACCTGACGAAAACACAAATGCCCTGGCTATTAAGGTCGCCTCTCTGATGGGATTAAATCTTGAAGAAAAAGATATTTCCATAAGCCATCGCTTGCCAAGTAATATACGACAAAACCAAAGTTACAGCTCAAGGCTAAGACCAAGGGAGGGATCTGCATCAAACAAAGTAAACCCGGCTAATCAATTTCCTAAAGTGATTGTCAAATTTGCAAGAAGGGAAACGAAAGATCAATTTTATCATGGTCGCAAATATCTAAAGAATAAATCAACGAAAGATATTGGTCTGTCACGATTTTCAGATAACGGAATTTTTATCTCAGAAAGTCTAACTCCCAAGAACAAGTCACTATTTAAAGATTGTCTGAAATTCAAGAAAGAAAACAATTATAAATTTATATGGACTCATAATGGTCGTATATACCTTAGGAAGGACAAAGATTGCCCAGCACGTATCGTATCAAATCAACAAGACTTAAGATAAGTACCAACAATGTGTAGTGTGATAGATAATTTACCCAGACTAGAACTGTTCTCTAGTCAAACAAACATTCCAAATCTAGCTGATGCTGATGTTGATAATAATGTCTTAAGTCAAGTTAATTTTAATTATTACACAATCAATAATTTTCTAAATAGTGAAAACATTGGACAAATATGTTCTAAAAATACTTCCTTCTCAGTTATACATTCTAATATAAGAAGCCTAGCTGCCAATCATGACAAGCTAACATCTATGCTCTCTAATCTTGGTCATAACTTTCATGTAATTGGCCTAACTGAAACTAGAATAATGACCGGTAAAGATCCTCTAGTTAATATCGATATTCCTGATTACAAATTTATATCTCAACCAAGCCTTCACTGTGCTGGTGGTGCTGGATTTTATGTAAGAAGCAATTGCGACTTTCATATCCGCGATGACTTAAATTCAACTACTGAAGACTTTGAATGTTTATGGATAGAAGTTCACACCAAATGTCATCGTAATATAGTATGCTCAGTAATTTATAGACATCCGAATGGCAATTTCGATAATTTTTCTAATTATTTGACAGCATCTATGGATAAAATCTCAAATGAAAAAAAATATTGCATCCTAATGGGTGATTTTAATATAAATTTGTTAAATTATGAATCACACACCCCAACTGATGAATTTATTAATAACTTGGGGGTGTTCTGTTTCCAACCACATATTCTACAACCAACTAGAATTACTGACCACACAGCTACCTTGATTGACAATATCTTCTTTAACTCTATTGAGCATTATTGTATTAGTGGAAATTTGGTGTGTGATATATCAGACCATCTCCCAAACTTTCTTTTTATTAATAAGCTTTCTTGCTCTTCTTCTAATCAAACTATATATCGTGACTACTCTAAGTTTGAGGAAAATAAACTTATTGAGGATGTTCAGTCAGTTAAATGGGAGGATGTCTTGCCTGCTACTGAAGATGTAAATCATATTTTTGAATCTTTTTACATAAAACTTTCAGAAATTATTGATAAACATGTGCCTTTGAGGAAACTATCGAAAAAAAGTATGCGTTCTTTAGCTAAACCTTGGATTACAAATGGACTTAGGGTTTCAATTGCGAAAAAGAATAAACTTTACAAAAAATATTTAAAGTCCAAAAATAATTATTATTTTTCAAAGTTTAAAATATATAGAAACAAGCTAAACCACCTGTTGCTCCAAAGTAAAAAAATGTACTATAATAATTACTTTGCAAATAATAAACATAATATCAAGGAGACTTGGAAGGGCATCAAACAACTGATTACCCTCACACAGTCAAAACATTCAATTCCCACTATAATAGATGTAGGAGATACTAAACTAACTACATCACAAACAATTGCAAATGCTTTTAATAATTATTTCTCTAGCATTGGTTCTGATATTGCTAGTGGTATATCAACAGTTAATACATCATTTGAAACTTTCCTAAACAGACCAATTTGTAACAGTTTTGTAATTTTTCCAACAAGTACTTCTGAAATTGAAAATATAATTAGCAATCTTAATCCATCTAAATCAACTGGACCATTTAGTATTCCTACTAAGTTACTTAAGATCCTCAAAACTCTTGTATCTGAGCCACTTGCTTACTTAATAAATTGTTCATTTTCAACAGGTATTGTACCTGATAACCTTAAAATAGCCAGAGTTATACCGGTGTATAAAACAGGATTAAAATCTATTGTATCTAATTATCGCCTATTTCTTTACTCTCAGTTTTCAATAAAATTCTTGAGAAATTAATGTACAATAGATTATTAACATATCTCGAAAAACATCAAGTACTATTCTCAGGTCAATTTGGTTTTCGTGCTAACCATTCCACTTCTCATGCAATCCTGCTGATTACTGATAAAATCCAAAAGCAATTGAAAATAAGCTATACTCATGTGGTATTTTCTTGATCTGAGTAAGGCTTTCGATACTGTTAACCATAACATCCTACTAAAGAAACTAGAAAATTATGGAATAAGGAGTGACAAATGATTGGTTCTTCTCTTATTTGCAGAATAGACAACAGTATGTTTCAATTGGTAATATAAACTCTGAGAAACAAATGATAACATGCGGTGTTCCCCAAGGATCAGTTCTAGGACCACTGTTGTTCCTGCTTTATATTAATGATTTTAATAATTGTGCATGTGGAATTGATTTCCATTTATTTGCAGATGATTCTAATTTACTTTGTACTCATAAAAATCTTGAAAGTTTAGAAAGAAATTTAAATGTACAATTGAACAAAGTGAATGAATGGTTATGTGCAAATAAATTGTCTCTGAATATTGAAAATCCAATTTCGTTCTTTTTCATCCACCCCAAAAAAAAGTAAATTTTTCAATGAATCTTAACATTTGTGGTAAAGAGATTAAACAAAAGAAAAGTATAAAATATTTAGGAGTTTTGATGGATTGTCACCTAAATTGGAAAGATCATGTCTATGAGCTTTCTAAAAAAATTTCGAGAGGAATTGGCATTTTATTGAAACTCAGAAACTTTGTTTCTATCCATACACTCAAACAAGTGTACTATTCAATTATCTATTCATTCCTTACGTATGCTGTCATCATCTGGGGGAATACTTATAAAACTAACATACAGTCCCTGACAATCCTTCAAAAGAAAGCCATACGAATTATCACATTTTCAGACTATCGAGCACATACGTCTCCTCTTTTTAAAGAGCTAAACTTACTTAAATTTGTAGACATTGTTAATCTATATACTGCGATGTGTATGCTTCAGTACAGTAAAGACAACCTCCCACCTGACTTTGATGGTTTTTTTAGCCTAATTAATAGTAGGCATTTGCATGAAACACGTTTAGCATCTACTTTTAATTACAATCTACCCTTAGTTCGGACAAACTATGGAGTATTTAATATCACTTTTTGCGGTCCTAAGATTTGGAATTCCTTAGATGAATCTTTCAAAGTATTAAGTAAATACTCTTTTAAAAAGAAATTCAAAGAGCAACTGATTGGCTTGTATTAGTGTATTAGTTAAAAATACATATTTTATTTTATATATTCAAACCTGTTATAAATAATAATCAAAGTAGTTTAAAATTTTATTGGTGTTGGCTTATGGCATTGTTGTTTGTAGTCTGTTCTAAATTGTTTTGTGTTTGACTTCTTTATTGTCTGTTTAGTGTCTGATACTCTGTATTTTATTACTGAATTTGAGCTGTCTTTTAACATTTTGTCATACTACTATATATATATATATATATATATATACATATATATCTACATTGTTAAAGGTCATCTGACTCGTCTAGCCCATATGGTTATTTCAGATGGCCTTCACTCTTTCCTATGTAATAACTTGTATTTCTTTATTTTGACTTGTAATGATTATTGAGTGATTAAAAAATTTGATTGATTGATTGATTGTGTTTTATATTAAAATACTGTGCGACGCGTGCTTTCCTTGGCTTGACAAGCATTGTTGTGTATTGAAATCTGATCCAACTTATCGCTATGATTCTCAACACTCCAGGATACAGTAGGAAGTGACGTGATGATTAATGCGACTATTTTATAACAACAGTTTTGTCACAATCTCTTGTTGCAAATTTTCAATTCATCTCCCCCAAAATACTTTTTTCCAAACGCAACAATATCACAGAGGACAACACGCTCCTGTACCACCCCTCCCTAAGTGTATTCTCAATTTATCACGCGAAATCCGGGTGACACGTGACCAGCTCCATACAGGGTATTATCTCCCCAAGAGATAAGAGCCTGTGAAAGAGGTTGCATCAACAACGATATCATCCGGGAAATCTTGTTTTGGTATTTTTCTGCTGGACTCTTCAGGATGAAGAATGATTTTTTGTAATGGTCAGATATAAACAGGCTTGTTGTTACCAAATATCTTGCTGATTATCAATCCAGTGAGTCGTTGACCAGCAGCTAATGCTGGAGTATGTAATGAGTGTGTACTGAATGAAGTATCTCAATGTCTACATCCTTTGGGAGTTTGTCTTCGAATGCTTGACGCATCTCTAACTCTACATCAATGTCACTCCATTCTTTTAGGAAGGTGAAGGCATTAATTATATGACCGTTTTGCTGTAGGACCAGTTAGTAATATAACATGTGTAAAAGGACCCGCTGGGCTTTTTTACTTTTTCTCTTTACGGGTATTAGATTTCATTCCTGAATGTTGATTACCTAAGTATCTTCTTGCAGTATGGAAAGGATTTCTTTCGTTTGCTCTTGTATTGCTTGGGGCATTCGTTTTACCGGTTTCAGATGCACTTGTACTTGCTGCTCTGCCTGGTCGTCCAAAAACTATACTAACATGCCACATGAATTTGCAAAGGTGTCAAAGAAAATCGTGAAGGGTTCCATTGATCCAATGTCGGTTCCAACTACGACCTGTGTGGCGAAAGTGATAATATTCAGTGGTAAGTGTTTGTTAATTTTTCTTATATTAATAAGTGAGTTTGATCTCTTCGATCATGAAAATGAAATACCAAAATTTTAAGTCTAGTCTCTAGAAGAAACATGTGGCTTGTGGCCGCGGGTTGCTTAGACGGCACAGCATAATTTACTCATAATTTGGAGCATAACATTGTAAATTGTTTAACCAATATATCAAAACCTACATTAACATATATGCATTGCGTCTATGACTACTTTGTATGTCTAAAAGCTGATGTTTAGAAACATTTTGCTGGAGCCACAAACAAATTTCCACCTCAAGCGGTTTTATATAGTAATATGATACATTTGATGCAGCCAATATGTCAACAGTACTTGCCAGATAATTGCCACCTTACCATCATAAAAACACAAGAGGCTAAAGTTAAATCTTTTGTGTAATACTATAATTATAATCACATTCTTAATCGTAATTGTGTGGCCTCATCACATTACATGAAAAAATTTGAAACTTTTGTAATATTTTATAGTAAGAACCTTTGGGTAGATGAAGCTGCCTGTGGCATGATGGGAAAGTCACAGATCTGTCGTGACCATGCATGTTCACGGTCATGATTTATCCTGGGCGTTCTTTGACCCCTGTCCGTGGTCCAATTGTATAATGTCAGCGGTATCTAGGAAAAACTTTAAATAATATCGCTCGAAGTGTTCATCACTCAAGGTTGTTTAATTTTAAAGTGTTTGTTTTTCTAAAATAAACAATCATAGATATAACCCAAAAAACCCACCCACCCCAACCCCCACCAAAATATTTGAGAATTAAAACAAGTAAAAAAATTATTTAGAAAATTGAAATAAAACAGTGATGAATGCAGGATTTGAACCTGCACCCGACCTGCTATCGCACCGCACTTACTACAACCACTGGGCTATCGAAAAGTTTGCTGTTTAAAATCGGAAACAAAACCTTTTATAGTGATACAATGTAATTAGTCAAAAGACTGTAATGCTAAATGCTGAACCGCTGACAGACTGCCCGGGATAAATCGATTTCCCATATTCACAGCTCTGCTTTCTTCTTCTATAAACACTTATTTTTTAAAAAGGTTATATATTGCATAGAACATTTTCTTTTTGCAATTAGGACAATGTCTGCCTTATTGTCAAGGTTTAGGCTAATAGCTTATTAGCTAATATTGATTAGCTAATAATAACAATCTGATAAACTATTCGGGTATACAGGTGCAACTGGTTCAACAGACACCCCCGTGCACAGGAGAGGACAACAGACTACCAAAAAAAATGGTAGATATGTTGAGTCAGACCAAGAGTGCGAAGAGACAGAGCCGGAAGTCACACAGGAAAAGGTATTTGTGTTCTTGATAGTAGTGTCTTAATGATTTAGTAACCTGTTTTCGAGTTTGTCATTCCGAAACAAATCCACAAAAAGTCAACAACATAATAAGTCAATATTTCCTTATATGTTGATAGCCCGTATCTTGATAGCCTGTAACGAAAAGAACACATTTCGATATTTTGAGCAAAAGCCAAAATGTCAAAATATGTTGTTCGCATTAAGCCCTATATTGCTGTTTATATACCCACCACATCTGTATATTAACTTTATAGTTACTGTCATCATAGAACCATATGAAATTTCTACTTCAATTTTGTGTGTTTGCCCAACAAGAACAAAAATATTATCTTAATTGCCTTTATGGATAGCAAATTGGAGTGTCAGTTTACTAATAAATTAATGTTTTTACTTTTTAGCCTCGAAAACGACAAAATAATAATTGCCTAGATCCTCAGATAGCCCATCAAGAACTACCGAGCTGGAGGCTCTGAAGGCTAAATATGATTTAACCAAACAAAAGGTATGTTAACTTTTTAGAAGTTGTGCTGTTGATCTTATTATCTGTGTAGCCAAGAAAAAAAACACATCACAATTATATTTTGCAACCAGTCCAAACTTTATATATCCGCTTGTCAATTGTCATGCATGATTGATAGGAAACAGTGGTAAATCAGTGTTGCCACAACAAATGATAATAAAGCGGCCAAGGTCTTTAATTGTGGGCCTTCACTCAAGTACTACTTCTTTATATTTTTCTATGTCATAATTAGTAGATGTAATTTTAAAAATACAATGCATATATCTTTCCAGGATAATGGGACAAGTCTTTCAGATGAAAGTGAAGATGGAAATGTAAGTGTGGATAATTTTCAAGACCATTCTAATTTAATGGGATACTTGTAACATGGAGTCTGGTATCCACCAAGAGAATCTACTGTCCTGTGTTTTAATAATAAACATCCTAGCAAGTGGTAACCAAACACTGAAAGTTTTTACAATTGCCAGAAAACAGGGTTACTGGAAAAAAGTATGCTAAATCAGCAAATACAGACATTGTGAATAATTAGACATATATGAAAAATTATAAACATAGGAAATTTCTGCTGAGATTGAGGAATCAGTTTTTGTTTACATGCAATAGCCCAATAGCCCAATAGCCACGACACGCGAACAAAACCCACTAGTCTAGGACCTGTATTGTTGTTTGTATGCGTTTCATTTAGCACAGGCAATCTCAACTGTTTTAGGGTAAAATGACCATGGCGGTCAACATGGCATATGTGCCAAAACCTGAATCCGGGACGAACGTCCTGAAAATGACCCCGCCCTGAAACAGCAGTGCTGACATAGCTCTACCTTCCAAAAAGCAAAAGCGACAGCCTTTCTGAAGTGCTTATAGTGTTTAGAAGGGTTGCTTTTAGGGGTGTTATTGGAAGGAAAAATTTGTCTAAGTATAATATTTTACAAGAAAATGACCATGCACCACCCCATGCCAACTGCTAATTATGCATGAAATAACTCGTATAACTGGCAGAGATTAAATTTTCTTATTTCCTAAAAATTTTTATCATGGGATGAAAAACTATGCTTAATTTAATATAATTATTGTAGATTTCATAAGGATTGACATTGTTTTGTTTAAATATGGTACATTTTATTTCACTTACCCCCCACCAAAACACGATTTCAGCCATATTTTGCAGTCTTGTTTGCTTTTTATCGCCGAGTCTTGCAAGTATCATCCAATTGTTGTACTTTTACATATTGATAGATGGCTAAAGAAGATTTCAACCAAGTTTCGTCAAGTTTTGAAGCAGTGCAGTGTATTTTATCTTCGATGATGTGCCCTTCGATATTTCGTCAAATATGCCGCCATTGCAAGCCTCGCAGCTTCTCTGCCCGATAAATGCCACTTCTTCGTCTTCATATGTATTTAGATTACAGTATCCAAGAGTGCTTCATTGTAGAATAGTCCCAATTGAAAAATTGAAAACATTAGTTGTACTTGAAAGGCAAAAACCTCCCATAACACATTTAGGACCAGAATCAAGAACACAAGTTTAAAAATAATTTGAAAGTCATGCGCAATTTTTCGCGAAAACTCCTCGTGGGCTACTTAGCAGGGGGGGGGGGGTATTTTCACGAAACGTTTGTTCGCCACCACAGAACCCAAGTAAATATATTATATTTATTGTATTTTTATGATTTATGATAAAAACAATAGAAAATACGGCAAAAAATTATTGTTTTTATCATAAATCATAAAAATACAATAAATATAATATATTTACTTGGGTTCTGTGGTGGCGAACAAACGTTTCGTGAAAATATTTCCCCCCCCCCTGTTAAGTAGCCCACGAGGAGTTTTCGCGAAGATTGCGTGTGACTTTCAAATTATTTTTAAACTTGTGTTCTTGATTCTGGTCCTAAATGTGTTATGGGAGGTTTTTGCCTTTCAAGTGCAACTAATGTTTTCAATTGGGATTATTCTACAATGAAGCACTCTTGGATACTGTAATCTAAATACATGTGAAGACGAAGAAGTGGCATTTATCGGGCAGAGAAGCTGCGAGGCTTGCAATGGCGGCATATTTGACGAAATTTCGAAGGACACAACATCGAAGATAAAATACACTGCACTGCTTCAAAACTTGACGAAACTTGGTTTAAATTCTTCTTTAGCCATCTATCAATATGTAAAAGTACAACAATTGGATGATACTTGCAAGACTCGGCGATAAAAAGCAAACAAGACGGCAAAATATGGCTGAAATCGTGTTTTGGTGGGGGGTAAGTGAAATAAAATGTATCATATTTAAACAAAACAATGTCAATCTACAATAATTATATTAAATTAAGCATAGTTTTTCATCCCATGATAAAATTTTTTAGGAAATAAGAAAATTTAAACTCTGCCAGGTATATGAGTTATTTCATGCATAATTAGCAGTTGACCTGGGGTGGTGCATGGTCATTTTCTTGTAAAATATTATACTTACACAAATTTTTCCTTCCAATAACACCCCTAAAAGCAACCCTTCTAAACACTATAAGCACTTCAGAAAGGCTGTCGCTTTTGCTTTTTGGAAGGTAGAGCTATGTCGGCACTGCCGTTTCAGGGCGGGTTCAGGTTTTGGCACATATGCCATGTTGACCGCCATGGTCATTTTACCCTAAAACAGTTGAGATTGCCTGTGCTAAATGAAATGCATACAAACTCCTATACAGGTCCTAGACTACACGACAATTCAAATCAAGTCAAAGGATTCTCGCATTGAGACCACAATGTCAATGACGAATATATGCTGTGCAAACGATCGAAACGCAAATAGTATTATAGATATAATCGATTCATATTAAGCAAACTATAAACGATTTTTGGAATAAATATCAAAGCCCGCCACACTTTTATAAGTGATGATATTTAATATGATTGTAACATTCCCTTATTTACAACTATTATATAAGTATTAAACTACACAGACTTACATGCAGTATATATAGTAAGATTAATATAATACTATGAAGACTTCCAATTAACGTCTTATCGATTTTTAGTCGTGGCATGTATACATGCATTGTTAATTGTAGCAATATATAAATAAAAAATTAGACTAATGTTTCTGAGTTCTTGTCGACTTCACCCGTTTACGTTGACCTGGCTTTTTCGCGGCTCTTGGCGTTTTTGGGATTTTCAGCCTTCCATCTGTCGATTGAATTGTCTTTTCCTTTTTGGTTACGCCTCTCAAAAACTTTTGGAATAGGAATTCTTTTTGCACTTCCGACTTAGCCGCCCAGTTGGTTTGGTTGACTTTGTGTGTTGCCATCCACAGAGCGATTTCAAAATTGCCCATGCCATAAAGGGCACGTTTCATGTCAACGAACTGAAGTTTTACAATTCTATATAATTTCTCTACTAAGTCTGGAATTTTTTGCACTTTCCAGTCGCACGATAGTTTTAGAATATGGTTCATGCTCTCGCAGGAATTGTTTTTCCAATTGATAGGTACACATTTGTTGTTTTTGCTTGGTAGAAATACGAATTCCAAAAGGGATTTCAGCAAGTTCGAGAAGTATGGGACAAACTTTGGGATCAGACGTCTGTACTTTTCTTCTAACTCCAAACTTGCCAGTTCATAATCGTTATCGTCTTCCGAAGATAACAGTCCATTTTCCCCAAGAAGATCTCTCAAAATTTATTTGGATTGTATATAAAAAGTAGTGAGAATAAGGAAAGCATTGTTTCATTGCTTTTGTCAGAGCTTTCTCCTCGTCTGAACCTAATAAGAGTTGGCGACCACTGCCTTGTATACTACATATGCAGTTGTCTAATTGACTTTGCAAGTGCGAAAAGAATCGATGATATGTTTTATACAAGCCATCCCAATGTAGAAAAACTGGCCCAAGCATTATGGGATGGTTGTTTGTTCCCTTGCGTATTAGATTTGTTTGATGATAAACCAGCATTGTCACGTAACAGGGACCCAAATTAAATGTCCTGTCGACTCCCAAAACACTTGGGTGCGTCGCATCTGATGCGCAAAACATTTCATTTCCTGTAATTGCTCTTTTAGATATAAAATAACCCCCGGAGGTTTACCTTTTGTTTGAACAATTTCCTGGACGAAAGGATGCTCGTGGATCATATTTAGCAAAGCTATTATGTCATCAGCCGTATTCTTTCGCTTTTCTTGAGTACAGTTTGCTTGTTTGGCACCTTTTTTTCTTATTCTGCAAATATTTTTTATTTTTTGCTTGTTTGAGATCTCGTGGGGCTGTTATCGGATCTTCCAGCACCATGTGCTCATGCACTTTTCTTGGTGGCACCGGTGTATTATTCAACTTTTCAGCTAGTTTGCATTTGGCCGCTTCACTACTTCTGACGTACTCCGCGTTTGTATTTTTAGCATTCCCGTGAGGCGCAGGGGCTTTTGGAAAGGGTCCAGTGTACTCCACAACAGCAAGATGTTTATGCACATTCTGTGTTTGCGCTGGAAATTTCTCCACCCACGTTATACGCTTTCTATACTGTGGTGCCCTTTTTAATGTCGTATAGTACCTTTTCAAAATAAGGACATCGTCTATGTTTGGTTGAGGGCTTATCGGGCGTTTCTCTCCTTTTGAATATCGGGCAAACAAACCGTTCTTTACCCCAAGGTAAATAGGTGAGCCATTTTCAAAAATGTAGTGGTGCTTTTTGGTGGATGAAGAATCTGACCATGCTCCACAGTCATCTGAAAAAACGCTCTTTTGTCCTCGATCTCGCGGACGCATATTTTCACCATTATCATTCGTAGCTGTTTTTGAGCTCGAAATATACTGTACCTTTTTGCTTGAAGTTCGCATTCAATGGCAACAAGAAACGCAAAAATCTGTGCTATTTTGACATTCAAAGGTACAAAAACTCTATTTAAACACAAACCAAACAAAATTTATCCACATTTCTAGGTGCAAAAAATTAAAATTAACCATTTTGGCATTGATTTAGATAAAACTATGTCTATAGTTTTTTAAGCTGTCAAGATGCAACGACAAAAACCTACACAAATATGACATGTTTATGAGAAATTTGTTCACCACCAACCATTGAACAACAAAAAACACAACAAAGATATTCAAACAATACCTTCAAACAAAAACCGCCTGATACATTTGGTTCAAGATGAAAAATCCAACTTGACAGCGAATGTCGTAAAAGCAGCTGGACAAAAACCTTCGCTTTTATACCAAATCCAGGACAAAAGTGAAGCAGAAAAACGAAAAACCAATCTGTCTATCATTGTGGACTATTTTTGAAAAATTTACAACCGTTTTTGTGCCTTTTTAATCCCTAATTTTTGTTTGAGTTGCATGTTTTTCGCTCCTTCGCCGGCCAGAATTCAAGCTTGTAGTTGTTGCCAAGCAATGAAAACATTGAAAAGCTTGCGAGTGACTTCAGTGATTACATGTTAGAAGAATATCAATATTGATCTTTTAACAAAATTGTTTACTGTGCTTATATACCACTTATAATATAAAAGAAATAGAAAATCTTGTCTTGTGCCTTTATGGTGTGATAAAGCACTCGGGGAAAGTTGGGTGAACACTCAAGAAGCGTGTAAAACACTCGGCTACGCCTCATGTTTTACACGCTTCTCTCATCTTATCCCAACATTCCCCTCATGCTTTATCACACCATAAAGCATGCAGACTCATTCTTTATGTCTTAAATAAATTTTGACTTTGTGTCACCTTCCGACCGCAGGTTAGTGCATGCAAATTTATTATCACAAATCCAGATATAGAATTTTGAAAACTTGCTCAATTCTAGCTCAATCTTAGATAAATTATATAAATTTAAGGTTGTCATACAAGGTATATTCATTGAAGCGAATGCGAACATTATTTGAAAGCTTACAAAGGATTTAGTAATCATATTTTCTTACTTCACAATGATTATTAAACCGTGGGTGTGGCATGAAATATAGTTTGAAAAAATGGTGTTTGTAACACCATTCCAATTCGTATGGCTATTTTATTGTCTAAAGATTCTGACTGCATATAATTTGTCTTGCTACGATTTTACATTGTGTCAAAACCCCTCAGACTCAGTGGTTAAATTTCATTTTGATTAACATAAATACAATTAGATTTAGTGGGTGTTGTTAAATTTCATATGGCTGCATGATAGTTTTGAAAACATAGTCAAATCCTCACAAATTGTTATCTAAGATCGCTAGGCAGTATATAATCTGAAAACGTTTCAGAAGTAAATACATCGATGTTCGGCATTTTTGTCGGTTCACAGATCAAGTTCTTAAATTAGTTATCTGAGTAATTGTTATTCAATTTACCACAAATATCCTTTTATAAACTAAGCTTTGTCTTACCAACTATTTGTTCAAAAGGTGGGGGACGGCCTCTTTTTTATTCATTGAAGCTACCAACCACAGAATAGGAAATGACCAGAAAGGCCACTCAGCCCTATATTTATGCAGTTATCTGGCCAGAATAATGGTGGACCAGCCATTTCAGCGTGTTTGTTGGCCAGAAAATGCAATTGACTGGCTAGAATAATGGTAATGAACATTGCCAAGATTTGATATAGCCAAAAAATATTTTTGGGGTGAGGTGCACTTTAAGCGTGCAGCGAACGGTTTGTTAACAGCTGTTAGTCCTTCTACGTATGAGTGTGTGTACGGCAAGATGACTGCGTTCATTAATGAAAAACCGTCAAAACGAAAATTTTTGCAAACTTGGCTTGATTGGTGGGACTGTCGAAGAGAACATTTCTCCCGCGCTTATCATTTGAAAACAAATGTGCCTAATACCAACTGAAGTGAAGTAGTGAATTCTAGCTGGTCCACGGCTGGCCTTTGTGGTCTGAGCTTGATTGATGCAATTTGAGATGACGTCACAGACAGTGTGAAGCTTGAACGACAGTGGAAGATTTCCGGAGATGGAGCTAAATGTAGAGGAACTGGGCCAGACTCAAATCTTCTAGATTCTAGAGAAAGAGCTAAGCAAATACACCGTGCGGCTCTCTACTCACAAGAACTATTTGGAAAGGATGACCTACAAACTCATGAAGAGAAAGAATCTGAAAAAAGCTTTCGTGTGGATCCCATGTGTACTCATAGACCAGATCGTAGACAAAAGGGTAAATCGAAAGCTTCGAAATCTAAAAAGAAGAAAGAATCCAGTAAGACAGGAAGTCCATACAATTCAAAGCGACATCAGTGAGGCTGAATCAAGAGATGAAGACAAAAGCACTTCGGACGAGTCAAAGAATGAAACTCATGCAACTGAGGACCATCATTTGGATTCAGAAGAGTGTAGCTCAAGTGATGATACCACACCAACTATAACCAAACAGTCTAATGAGAAACGCAATGGCAGTCACTTTCGTAGAAAGAGGAGCATCGTCTTTGAAAATCAACTATCCAAGTGTCATAGACAACATCAACGAATGAAGGTTGTATCTGTACGTAAAGTTAACCAAGATAAATTTACATTCGTTATCAAAAGTGCCCAAGTGACGGACGCTAACTTTACCTATGATGTGTTAATGACAGGTTCAAGACTTGTTGATTATCAGCTCCGGACGGTGGACTCCTATATGAAAGGGATGGCAATTTCCGTCCAATTAAACCACTAAAAGAGACTGACTCGGTGGGTGTGAGCCACTAAAATAGACCATACACCAATACAGTATATGACGTTGTTTGGTTTTTTAACAAATATCTGTTTAAGTAAAAATGTTCGCTTTTCGACCTGAACAGAAAAATCTGCGATTTACATGCCAATGCAAGACTACAACCATAGTCTTGTTTCCTGTGTATCTGACATCAGTTAAAGCCATGTCTCAATCACCAAAACGAGGCTCTGCAGCCAAGGTGACACACTTTCCGGAAGCGTGTATTGGCTCATGAATCATGATAATCATGACGTATTTATCGAGTGGGTGTATTGCAAATTGCAGCAAGAAGTATAGTCGTGTGTAAATGGGCCTTTAGGATTGGGGAGGGGAACGTACACATTTTAGAAGCTCTGGCATTATGAAACTATTAATTATAAGCAAGAGTGGCGAAGCTAGCCATAACAAATGTCCTGTTATGCAAATTTTTAATGATTTGCATTATTCAAACCTTTAGAAATGTATTGTATTTTACTTATTTTAGATGCATGTTTATTAGCATAGCATGACCACTGCCATAGCTAGCTTCGCCACTGAATTAAGCAATAGTGTTCATATATGTCTCTATCCTTTGGATGCATCAGACATAACCAATTGTACATGTGTTACTCTTAATTTACTTTAAAAATGACCAGACGTTTATGCAGTAATGATGTGTGCAGTTGTTTGTTTCACGATCTAAGAATCACAAGAACTGATGTATTTTATTCAACTCCATATCCACCGGTATTCTTTTTCATATTTAAAATCAGACTTTTCCCCTTCTTTTCTGCAGAGCATCATGTTAGCTTGTGCCTGAAAGAACAAATTCCAAATAAACAATGTGGCTTATGAATGGTATGTGGCACCTTTTCAGTCACCGGACTAAATTCGAATTTAGCCAAACCAACTGACTTGACAACCCAAACTGACAAACGTACATGTGTTAGTTCAGGCGCCAAACTTAATTAGCCATACTAAATCGTAAAATGTCAACATATGATGTAATCAGTACATGAAAAGTTTGGGTCCGAAACAGAGCAGCTCCAGACTACCAGAGTCAAAATTCCCGGCCGAGATGAGATGCAAAGATCACAAATTGGATGATATTCTTTTCTTTGCACCAACCCCATAACCCATTAATTGATGTGCAAAATTAAAACTATAACAACTTATTTTGTAGGTTTTTGTGTCCGTAGATGCAGCAAAATTCCCCGGTACTGGAAATTCTGAGGGAAATTTCGAATCTTTTACTTCAATGCTGCACCAGTAGACCTTTTTCACAATGACGTTAAAGTGTTAAATGCGAAAAAGGTTTTTGTGATGTCCCACAGGACAATTGCTAGTTGTTGTTTTTCCGCATTTGATGACGTCATGAAAAAGCCTTTAGGTCTATTAATATGATGAATAACGTAATGAATTTTTTATCATGCTTACGGTCACTGTAAATTTCCACTTAGAAGGGAAGAGAAGGATAAATGGGTTGTGCATCAAAGAGATATCATTTGCCCATTTATAAACTAACATAGAGTAGAAAGCATTGAGAGAGCTGAAACAGTGGAAGACTCGCAAAACTCGCAGGACTCGCAAAACTTGCATGACTAGCACGACTCCCATAATAATCTATCTCAAGAGGGAGGAAGGGGGAATAGAGGAGGGGCTTAAACATCTTTCATAATGGGCGGCCTAGATTTGCTCCAAGTCTGTCTCTTAAAGGGGTTTTTATTGGGGAGTTATAAAGGATTGGCAAGTTATAAAAAGTGCACAAAGTTATAAAGGGCGCACGAAAATGCGGGCGGGAGGAAATTAAGGGGGGAGGCGGGCTGGCAGGAGGCCAGAAAATTAGGAGAGGAGAGACAGACTTGTTTCCCTTGCAGCACACCAAATTTACCAAATTTAAAGGGCCCACAGTAATTGGTTTTAACTGTTGTGGTGTCCCCGCCATTCGTTACTGTTTGTATTGTATTTGTGTTGTGCACTTGTGTATGTCATTTGTATAACCTTTATCTGGCGAAGTTGAATAAATAAATAAATAAAAATAAAGTTGATTTTTCCACCGGAGGCAGGGCCAGTAACCCATTGCTTAAGTAATTGATAGGCTATAATTTAAGTAATTTGCATTAATTTTAAGTCAAAAAGGTTTTAAGAATTTAAATTTGCAGCCACAAAAGGATGGTTATATGTTGGCAACCAAATTTGCACCCCCAATATTTCGCGAAGTGTCTGCCACTGGCTTAAATGTAGAGTGGGAAAAGTAGCAATCAAGGGTCACAATTCTAGTTTCCTTGTGTATATTTGTAAATATAGATACAATCTTGTGATATTTTACATGTATTGACTAGTCTGTATTAATATCTAATGTGCATTTAGTGTAATTGAAAGGGAAAAAATACAGTGTTCAATCTTTGCTATATGTATTTTTAACTCATGTGCCCCAATATGCCCATTTTGTCTAATACCCAACAATTTAATAATTAAATGGTATCTATTTTAATATAGAAATACAAACTCATGAGGGTTGTGAAGGGGTGAAATGGGAGCTGGGATATACCTATAGTCTTTTCCACTGGACAACTGAGAATTGGTTTTGAACCACTGGCAAATCTGTTCCATAGCCATTATGACTGGGGTTCAAACAAATTGCTGGTGGGAAAATGGGATTCAACCACCCCACCCCACTTTACAACCCTGTAAGCCTGTATTAATTAGACATAGTTTTCATCTTCAAATTTGTCATATCCTTTCAAATCATCATTTGCTTTGAAAGCTGTAGATAGCACGGAAAGAACAAGATCACAATGAGAACTATCAGACAAACAAGAACTATTAATCCAGTTAATTGCATGTATGCCACCACACGCGACCTAAAAGAACAATGGCAAAGACTTCTATAATGTGTTTTAAGGGGGTGTTTATATGAAGGCAAGTTACCTGGTTGGCTAAGTTACTTGCCTTGATGAGAAAATGCAAACAAGTGGTCGGCGAGTTGTTTTACCCTGTTGTACCATGTTAAGAGTCACAGGGAAAAACTATTATATGTTCCTAAAATAGCAAGGATATCACTATCTAGCCTGTTGATGTATCCACATGGTGACCTAATGGTCTAATGTACATGTCTAGAATATAATGATAAATTTTAAGGGACCAAATGTTATGATAATATTAAGCTAAGACATGGAAACTGACCCTTTAGAGTTTAGACCTTGAATCAACTGAACAGTATGGTTGTAGACAACAGGTTTTGAAAAGATCTGATCAAAAGCAATTTTGAAAGACCATCTAGTGACGCAAACAACAGGAAGTCCAGGATGATTTGTGAAAAGCCAAATTTGTGAAAGATAACTTTGTCAATTGGCAGCTAAGGCAGTAACTTCAGAGAAACAGCATCAGTCCTTTGCCTTTCTATCTCACAACAATTTAACCTAGTTTAACAAACATTCCAACTTATCTACCGTTTATCATCCGGTCGATTTTTGGACTATGTTGTCGTTTTTCTCTTATTGTCCGGTTTCTGTAGTATCTTAATAGTTGTATTCTTCAAATAAGGCTGACATGTGAATATTAATGAAATTCGTTTGGTCAATACATACATATTAATGAAAAGCTTCTAGTTGCAAAACAATTGCGAGATTGCGATCGATCGATGTGAATGATGTTTTGGCCATTTAATACATTCTTCTTGCATTTAAACGTATTCTTTAATCCATATTTCGTCAGTGCTATAAAATGCAGACTTTCTCTTGCTGAGACTTGCTCGACAATGCTCGACGACATATGAAGGCTCACTTTCAAATTCAATTTTGAGGTTGTTTTGTATGTTTCACCCTTGATTTTGTATTCTGCACAATCGTAGGAACATTTTTCGGCACTGGAGAACGATTTTGAGCAAGACAAACAGACTTCTCCTTCAAATGTTCGCATTTTAGTAAGTAATAGAAACAAAATGTAATATAATTTATAGTGTTTGTTTACAGTTGCATTCCTGAGTCCCAGACCCCAAGCAACACGACAATTTTTCTGAAAAGGCCAAAGTTGCCATGTTTGGAGGTCTATATCTCAGAAACTATTTAAACTAAATCAAAAAAGGTTGAAGAACTTATTAACTAACTTTTTGTGCTCTTTCCAAAGATCCCACACTTTACTTGAAAAAACGTTTGGTTAGCCCCACTTTTTGTGTCATAAACATTTTCATCTAGTACAACAGATCATCTGAACAAGTTTAGAAAATTCGGTATAGAGCAGCATGATTTTTCGTTATAAATATTTTTGGCTCTACAGAATTATTTTAAACTCGTCCAGTAATCTATTTTTTACAGGAAAACATTTCAAAAATGGTAACCAGGAGAGTAAAGTGTGTTGAAAGCCAAATTTCGGCCATATTGAAACGTGATTGGTACCATAGCAAACGGCAATGAAGTCATTTTTGTGAACAATTTTCAGCTCTTAGAATGTTTTTCAAAATAAGTTGTTCAATTTTTGTTTGGTTTACCAGAAAAAAGTATTCAAGAAGTTTATCCTAAATTTTACACATTTTAAAAATTGTAAGGAGCCACCTTAAACTTATAATCTAACTTATGATTTACCACTGATCAAATTGCAGCAAAATGCATTTCAGTTCTCAAATATCCAACTTGTGTTATAGTTGTACCATTGTTACTATTTTTGCCATTACTGTACCTCATCAATATGATCAATGATCATTTCTAGTTCACCATCTACTATTTATCTATATCTATTAGAAGATTCGCCAAACAAACATAAATTTCCATTAAAACTTCACACAAATTTCATATGGTACTGTAACAGGCGGGCAATGCCCACTGAGATCATCTCCAATTATGAGATGCCTTTTTGTATTGCAAACATATGGTATTAATTTTTCATTTTGTGGCTTAAGATGTTTTACTTTAGATTTTGTGGAAAAATGTTCAGTTCAAATAAAACTTCAGTCTCGGTACTGCTGGAACTGCAAACGTGACCAGGTAGACGTTGGGCATCCAGGTTGGAATTCAAAGACTAAAAAAACAGTTCGTCCTTGCAGCCCAAGCAGTACTGCAAGCAGCAGTTCATTCGGTAGACCACCATCAAATGGAACTAATGAAACAAAGTCTCCAAAAATAATGAGCTTGGATGATTTTATCAAAGACAAAACAAGCAAGAGAAGCTGCAGCTCTGAATTTCAACCGATGAAAACCGTCTGGGGAAAGAGACTTCCTATTTCAGTTTTTAGAAGTGCAACCAACGTATGCTCAGATTCTACAGAAAGGAGTTGAAAAGTGGACAGCATTTGATTGCAACTTTAATGGTGAAGAAAATTATGTCTTGCTTTATCAAGATGGAAGTTGTGCACAGTTCATCCCGGGTCATTCAAAGATTTAATCGACCTTGAGAAATACAAGACTGAGCATGGGAAGGACTTCAAGAAAATAACATTGTGAGTTTTGTCAACCACCGATTGTTGTATATGAACCAGTTCAAGATTGGACTGAACACTTTTGAGCGACTTCACTCAGACGACTTCAGATCTCTTTCAATCCATTTTCCTTGATTTCCATGAATACCAAACTACCAAACTATACGGATTACCTCTACAGCCTGTTCAAGCCAGTAGTAAATGTTAAGTCTTCAACACCAGATGTGTTAAAACGAAAGAATCACATGGACCACCCCTACAGAACCCCGGTCATATCTTTTGAAGGTCATGAAGTCATGGATTTGGCGACTTACTCTCTATTCATCAGATCTCTTGCAAATTTTTTTTGTGAATAATTCCATACCCAAACTGTCCCGGATGGAGATTACCTCTACAGCCTGTTCAAGCCGAAGTATTCACCCAAGTCTTCAACCAGATGAGTAACCGAAGAATCCATGATGGACCACCTACAAGACCTCGTCATATCTTTTGAAGGTCATGAAGTCACAACTAAAGCAGCTGCTATAATTTGGAGAGAAGATGATGATTGCGTTGATGGAGAAACATCTGAAAGCGCTTGTGACACTGCAGAAGAACCTTAGAAGAAGCCGACTTATCAATTGCTGAAATTATGGGATGGCTAACTGGGCAGAAACACAAGCCTATGTTTGAAGAAAATCTTATGATTACTGTCCATTTTGACCACAAGTGTCTTCAGAGGAATCCTTCACATACTGTATGCTACCCTTTGGTCGGAGCCTGTGGCAGGGATCTCACTCTTCCTGTTGCCCATAAGAAGAACAAAGAAGGATTCAAAAACATTTTTGTTACTGCAGTTTGTAATGGCCAGGAATTTGCCAAACCATAAACTAAGTAGCTTGGACAGTTTTTACGTTTGGTTACACGTACTGACAGTGATAAACGTTTTCTTGGCCGCTTTGTGACAATTTTTTGTTCTTTTCCTATTACATTTGTTCGTATTTAGTTATTATTACAGATTTTTCTGTATCTATTTTAGCAATAGACAATCGTTATTAAGCTCGGAGTTTTAAAAATGTTTAGTTCTATTGCGCTTTTTCTGGACTATTAAGAGCTCATTGTCATCAGATGCAAGCCAAGAAACTATAACTGGATAAACCTGAGCACTTTTTCACAGTTCCTGTATTATCGCTGGTAAATTTAACTGGAATAGTGGATCAGAAATTGTATGAAATATGCCAAACATAAATATAGAACTAAATGATCGGTATGGCTATTTTTAAAACCCTGAAGCAAAATAATTTATTGGTCAATATATACCAATATGTTAGGCATTGATTTTGTTATTAAGT
Source organism: Trachythela sp. YZ-2020 (assembly GCA_016169945.1). Classification (NCBI taxonomy): domain Eukaryota; kingdom Metazoa; phylum Cnidaria; class Anthozoa; order Malacalcyonacea; family Clavulariidae; genus Trachythela; species Trachythela sp. YZ-2020. The sequence goes on along the minus strand of JADLSH010000395.1, from coordinate 9,227,236 downwards.
TTCTTTTTGTGTTGCTTATCAGTTTTAATGTTTTAGGGGAAAGAGAATTTGAAAAATTGAGACTAAACAAAAACTAAAACAGTGACGAAAGGGTTTGAAATATTTTAGTATTAGTTGGGGGAAGAAATAATCTCCTGCCATTATTTTGAAGATTTTTACCCAAATGTGCAGATGTTCTATATATTTTATAACACAATCTTCAGCCATGATAATTCATCATATGATGTTCAACCTTAATCAATAATTGTTAATATTGACCTTAATAAAACACCAATATAAATAAACATTTTCATACTTGTTATTCACAATGAATTTTCAAGTTCTAGATTTGGTGTTCATTTCTAGCATAATTGATCAGTATTTCCTATAAAAAAATTCCCTTTGGGGAAACCCCCTTTGGGTGTTCTGCATAACATAATTGAAGTACTCTTGGTAGATATTATCCTCCTGTGTTTCCACCAAACTGGCATAGTTCATCTGATCATCGGGTATTTGGTAAAAGAAGGTTTGGCATACCGCCATACGTAGATGGCAAATAGTACAATGCAGATGGTCGTCCACTTACTGTGTCATGGTGCGATTTTTGGATGTAGTGTGTGTTCAGTGCTCACATGTCTCATCAAGATGTTTTTGTAACAATCTGGCAAAGGAAAACCAAAGGCACTCTTTCTCTAATGGTCTGCCAAATTCACACTGCCTGTCGTAAATTAAATCATTAAAGAAGTTTACCCACCATGATGTCTGGTTCTTGCTGAGAAATTACCACCATCCTTCAATCCGTGGTGAAGGGACATACCTGTGGCTGTTAGGATTTTCTGTCCCTAAATCTGTCACAAGATTAATTGGACAACCGTTGCATGCTGTGACTGCTTCAAGATAGTACTTGGCAATGTTACTTGGAAGACTATTTTAATGGGTTACATACAAACCATATGATTTTTCGGCTCCACCCATCTATGCACCCATAAATGGGAAATCCGAATGGTTTGAGCTTGTCGTAACCATCACAATGGCAGGCATAATTCGTCTTCTCAGTCAATGCCTTCTTCTCTCAGATACTCCTTCTGGATCAATTTCACAAAGTAGCATTTCAACAACCAATCTTGGTGTTCTCATTCCATTCAATTGGAGCGTATGCCAGATCGAACGGTGCGTCAGGGCCCTCTAGTAGTGATACAATTGCATTTCTAACCAATTCAATATCATACTCAGCATTGCGTCTTCGCAACCCAAGTTGTTTTATATGTCTCTTTAAGGTGCTAAGACTCATTTCTTTATTGCATTTCTAACCAATTCAATATCATACTCAGCATTGCGTCTTCGCAACCCAAGTTGTTTTATATGTCTCTTTAAGGTGCTAAGACTCATTTCTTTATTGTGATGTTCAGAAAGAAACTTTCTTCGTAAGTGAAACCTTTGTAAAAATAGTATCGAATTAACTCTTCGTAATGGACCATTCCCCTATTAGACTAACTTTTGAACTAGGAAATTGTATCAGTACAGCTGGGAAGAGCATCCTAAGTTTAGTAAAATTGCAAAGTTTGGTTGCGAAATGTTGTAAAATGTGGAAAATATAGCTCTGTGAAGTTGGTAAATTTTGTATACTTTTGTATTACGAGCGGAAACTGGGGTAACCGTTTTGCATGCGTAATACATTGATATTGTCAAGCCCCAAGCATGATCTTGTCAAGATCCTATGATATTTTTGCCAATATCTTGCCAAGATCCCACCATGATCTTGCCAAAAATCCCATCACAATCTTGGCAAGATCCTATGGTAATCTTGCCATGATCTTGAGTAATCTTGCCATGATCCACCATGACCATGGCAAGATCACACCATGATCTTGCCAAGATTCTATCCTTTTCTTGCCATGATTGTGGAAGATCTTGCCATGATCCCATAATAATCTTGCCAATATCCTATTACAGTCTTGCCAAGATCCTATCGTAAAATTGCCATGATCCCACCATGAAGTAACATTAATTTAGGCTTGTTTGTACAGTATATAGCATGCTACATTGTCTCTTGAGTAATCTTGCCAAGATCTTGAATAATCTTGCCATGATCCCACCATGATCATACCAAGTCCCGCCATGATCTTGCCATGATCCTATAACAATCTTGTCAACATTCTATCCTTTTCTTGCCATGATCATGGAAGATTTTGCCATGATCCCACAATGATCTTACCAAGATCCTATTACAATCTTACCAAGATCCTATAATATTCTTGCCAAGATGTTGGAAGATCTTGCCAAGATCTCACCATGATCTTACCAAGGTTTTATTTCAATCTTGCAAAGATCCTACAATATTCTTGCCATGATCTTGGGTAATCTTGCCGGCCAAGATCCCATCATGATTATACAATACGCTATGTGGTCTGGACACAATGCATACATGCATGCGCTTTATTTTGCAATGCATATTCGATCTGGCATGCAAGTGTGAAAGATCGATGTTACGCCGTGGCTGAAACAATAATCTGCGCTGTATACTAGAGTGTCTATAAACCCTGTTAACTCAGTGGCGAAAAATAGGGGCGAATACCAAAAACGAAAGTTGTTTGTGACTTAAATGACATTCATTAGCCCCAAATATTAATTACATGTCCAGCCTCTGTTCACGAATACACACAAGTGGTATCATTATTAAATAAGATTTTGGTGCATTATTTCATAAAACCAAATGTTTCGCAAGTATTTAATTAAAGTTCGAAATGTACACAGTCTGTGCACACTGCACAGAATGCTCTCGCAACTTTGCATGCCAGATACAAATGTACGGTGGCCCATATATGCAATGCACAACAGTAATTTGCAATGCACTGCAATATTTTGTTGAGACAGTTAAAGGTTTTGCAATGCACAACAATATTTTCTCAGTGCACAACAATATTTTCGCAGTGCACAAAAATATCTTCTCAGTGCACACCAATATTTTCGCAGTCCACAACAATATCTTCTCCGGGTACAACAATATTTTCGCAGTGCACAACAATATCTTCGCAGTGCACAACAATATTTCTCAGTGCACAACAATATTATCTCAGTGCACCGTTATTTTTTCGATGCATTGATATGGCTGCAGTGCTGCACTGTGGCATCTATGACTGTGAGCTGCACTCGATCTGCAGTAGAGAAACCTGGTTTAGTCCAATTTAAACACTGAATTATTCATAAGATGTATTGTTCTGCTTGTGGTTGCCTTGTTCAAGAGTCCTTTAATTTGTGGTGAACAGTTTGCACTGGCTTTGTGGTAGAACAGCAGACAAAGCCAAAGAAGAGCCGAGGCAGGTGTTCAAGTCTGTGTCATACGGAATCATGTAACATGGAAAATCACAAACATTGTTGCCAACTTATGAACAGTTTGCTAAACGTAAGTCGGACGAAAGTCTCATTTTAAAGCAAAAAAAAGTGCGAAACCTAAAGCATATGAGGTAACAATAAACATTGGTTTAATGGAGTATGTTGCAGATGAATTAAAGGCCTTTGGCGCCTGAAGGTCTTGGCCCCTGAAAAATTCTGACAAGGCCACTTATGAAGAAGTTCACTCTGCTGCAATAGCAAAACGTAAATCATTTGACAGAGACGATTTCAGGCGGAAAGGGGTTACATAGTCGCATTCCCTGATACAAGTATTGCCATGAATATTTCAGACACCGAAGACAAGTTTGTTTTAAGGAGCTAAGGAATGGCTTGGAAAGTCATATTCTAGAAATTCTAGAAGCCCAGTATCAGAGAAAGAGAACGATGATGAGAGTAATATGACCATGGATGAAAACAATTTATTGGATACTGACATTATTACTGATGTCATTGATCAAGTTGGGAAAAATGAACATGAATCTGCAGCAGAAGAGCAAAAAAAAAATTCAAAATAAAAGATTTCTTTTATGCGTGTCGCAGCCAAGTTTGCAAATAAAACATCAGATAAAGCTAAATTTCGACCATTAGAAGTCTGTCGATATAATAAACATATGAGAAGATATTAAAGATTGTTTGAGTTGAACTGAAGTATGACTGGAGGTACGTTTGGGATTAAACTTTTAGTATTTTTGATTCTGTAATGTTTAGTCGGCAAAATAGCCCACTGTTAAAAAGCTTATTTTGTAAGGATTCCAATGGTGTTAATTTCATTGCCAGGGGGTAAATATTTTGCAAAGGAGATCGTACTCAAAGTGCTCTTGCGACAACATAATTAAAATGCGACCGACCAGAAAGAGTTAAGGCCCCATATCCCCTCTCAAACATCCCTGAAATATATGCAACCAGGGGGTATATACACAAAACTCAAATACAGTGGGACAAATTGGTAATTACAGACCTGTGGGCTTAACTGAAACAGAGGCAGTTGATGAAGCCATTGAGTTCAGCTTAAGAGAATTTCAAGATATCATTGAAACTGAAGAGAACAGTGTATCATTACAAGACACAACTGAAGCTGCAATGGTGAATTCTGTTAAAGATCATGTTGCAAAAGTTTTGACTGGCAATCCAAGACGCATCGTTGTTAGTAGATTACGAATTTGGGACACAGCTAAAGCCTTTTTCAAAAGAAGATCATTCATGGCTAAGACCAGTGTTTTGAAAGTAAGATTCGCGAATTTACTTGAAGAAGATGCCATTGATAAAGGAGGTCCACAAAGGGAGTTTCTTCATCTGCTCTTAAGAGCAATATGTCAAGATAATAGTATCCTAACAAGTATGTACCTCCTGCAATTTTGATATATTATTGTTTGTTTTGTTCTGTTTAATTTTTCAGTATTTCTCTACTCCAGTGACTGAAAATGATAATGCTCTAACCAATAATAACATAATTAAATATATAGAAGTATAGAATGGTTTTAAAATATTTCATAAAAGCTGAGCAAATAAAAGATGTGCTTGCTTCAAAATCGTTAATTCGCCCTAAGTGGCCATCCAACAGGCGGCCGTCCAACCAGGCCTAGATAATCTGTTTTCCTTCCTGGCAACAAAATTCCATTAATAAATTAATAGACGGTCATGGATGGCCCAACAAAATATTTTCTTTAATTGGCAACTTATAAACTTATATTTCTTGAATACTTTGAGAGTTGTTAGCTGTTTGCTTTTTAGCTATTGCATACCTTTCAATGCCTTTTCGTCGAAAACACACTGAATTATGAGCATCTGACAATTGATTTCAATTTCAATGTACTGTATTTTACCACCGCCACCAAAATTGTTAGCCACAACCATGGTATTTTTTGGACAGCCATTTTTGGCATCCTGTCTAAATAATTACTACAATTAGCTATATAATTGTTCCTATTGTACACTTTTATAGGCACTTCACTTCGTTGTGTTATAAGATGCAACTTCTGTGCTTTGCAAAACGATGATTTTCGAACTGTTCGTCAAATGCTCACGACTATCATTGTGAGGATTTTTAGGTTGTGGCATATGTTGCTATATTGCCAAAGGAATTTACCCCAATATTGAGGAAGTTCCTGACCCAATAGTAAGGAATTAATTGAAAAAGGTACTACAAGTTTAGGTTTTAATGTAAATTATGGTCGCGTGGTTATAGTCGTTAAATACTTGTATTCTGACTAATAGAAAGTGTAATGGAACAAAACCAATATAATATGGTAGCATTAGCCTATAATTCCAGCGATTTCACCAACAATAACATGCTAACAATAACGTCAATATGCAAAGGAACTAGAATGAACAGTTCATGTAGGCTTCGAACGTGTAATTAAAGCCTGTTACGGCCATTTTGAATATTCAGGGTGAGGTGGCATAATCATTGGTGAAGGTATATGGGTGTCTGTGGAAGTGCAAGTTTGTGACACCCAAAAAACGATGAATTGAAGAAAACATGCAGATACAGTAATTACGATCAGTTGTTTCAAATGTAAATATCTCCAGACAGGTTTATTTATATCTCTGCAACAGGCCACATGTCATTCGATAGCTTATGACTTGCTCTTTAAAATTATATTTAGTTTGTCCTGGTTCATATTACATATTAATTTCCAAATTAATTTGCATACATGTTCATAAATTATATAAAAACTTTACAATTATTGTTGAAATAAATCGGAATTGCCAGGGCAAGATTTATTATTTTCGAGCAAGTATTAATACACAAATTATAGCTCATATAAAAAGGAATATTATTGGAAAGTTTCATAGCATTTGAAGAAGTAGAACTATTTTTTTGTATTTTTTGAAAGTCGCATGTGACATCACGAGGAATTGATTGCCGGTACTTTCAATATGCTAGGGTGCAAAGTCACGGAGATTTTAGGTTCCGAAGCTGTCCGAGTGTGCGCCGACAAAACCAAAATAAGGTCAAATAATATATTTTCACGAGAATTGCCGTAAAAGGGCTAGATTATGTCCTATGATTACAACAATGGTATCAAACTAAAGGGATTGGAAATCCCCGTCGAATGGTGGTATTTACGAGTTTGTAGTGTGTAAACCAAAGGTATGAAAGCGAAATGAATATTTAATTAGTTTGTATTATTGTTACTTTGTAAACAAATACAACTACAGAGGTGTTTGAAAGGGACTAAATAGACCTTGTAGCGTTGTAAACAAACACAATTTACTTCTCTAAAGAGATTGTAAAACACTGAATCGAACGGTGGTATTTTCATCTACATAGCATGCACTGAACCGAAGACATGAAAACTGCAAAATTCTAACGTTCGACTGCAAAACCATTTGATTGAGTTCTTAGTGTAAAACATATATCCAAAATATATCCACAATATTCAGGCTTGCACCATCGTCCAAAATAAGTCACCCACACACCAGATAAAATAACTTGAATAATACGCCTTCTAGGTTCTAGACTAGATCTATTTACATGGGTTGTACATAGTACATGTATAGTTTCTTCAGTATTGAGGTAAGCTGTTTTTAATTGTAGAGCATACACAGTCTCACATTTTCAGTAAAGTATAAAATACAGGATCTTGTTTCGAATTTATCAGTTTAAATTACAAATATATGATCGAAATGTTAGTTGATATCAGACACTGTATGTTGCAGCATGCATTTATTATTTGCATTATTTGCTATAAAAATATTTGTATTTATGTATTATTGTATTTTACCGACATTTATTGTATTTTATTTTATTTTACTGTGTTCAATCGGTGAGACTATTTATTGTTTATCAAGGCCTCGATCAAGGCTATAAATCTCATTTATTTTTGAAGCTTCAATGACAATTAAATTATGCAATTAGTCAGACTATTTCATCAATACTTTTCTGATTTATATCCTATAAAGGAAATTAATTACAGTAAAGTGATTTTACATTTATTTCATCAATTTCTCAATTTAATATATCCTAGAAAGGAAATAAATTGAAATGGTTTTAATGTATAAATGTGCATTTTAAAAACAAAACATGCCATTGACTTTAACTTTAAGGGTTGCAGGAGGTGGCTATCTATAAAGCTTGACAAATTATGGTTATTTAATTTTCTGACAAATCGCCTCACTTTCTTTATAAAGCTGACATATCCAATATCATTAATAATTCATGAGGAAATTAGCAAAACATTACTTTGCTCACATGATAATGCTGGATTACCCTGCTAGCAGAGTGTGCTTAAACACACTGCAGAATTGCTCCAGTGGGGAACACAAATAAATCTTGTTCATTGGACCAGTGGGAAACACAAAGAAATCTTGTTTATTGGACCAGTGGGGAACACAAAGAAATCGTCTAAGAGATATCACATACTGTTAATAAACTTTTTTACTTACAAATTATATTGCAAAATATCAATATGAACATTTTTCAATTATATATTATAACAACTTCCCAGGACTGATTGACGCATCAGATTTGCTATGAAATCAAAGTATTCGCTAATTAAAGTATTTAGAAACTGTATATTTGTGTGATATATAATAGACTGTCTTTATAATAAGATGGTAATTTCATACATTTTAACTGCATTAAGCGTACGCTACAACGTACCTATTTTTACATACTGTATTCACTTTGCATACTGCTAAAAAAGGAGGAAGGGGGTACAATTAAAAAAATGCTTAAATGGTGGCCAGTAAACTTAATATTTATATGTTATCTCATGTGAAACATTTATGTTTGCCAAGAGTATTTGACAGGATGGTATTAATCTGGTCGGCCAATCATGTTCAACTAGCCGAATGTTGCTTGGCTGAGCAAATTTAAACTCAAATGTTTGTTACAAACATCCAAGTTTGTACAGACAATGTTTAATTAGTCTACATGCATCGGTGAATTCTAGCATTGCACATACCCCGGCTACCCTGGGCGTTTGCAAAGTTTCTTTGCCCTGGGGCCAGGCATTAGTACTTGCAAAATCCCTCCGGGCCGGGCATTAGTTCATCGGCCGGGCAATTGTCTCTATCTGCAAATGTTGTGGTTTCTGCAGTAGCTGCATCAAATAAACTACGAATATATGCAATCCACGCTTGGCATAAAATGTCTCAAATTCGGCCAACTCGAATGTCCACATTTTTTAACTGGACGCATCAGCGCTTTGTGACAATTGTGGATGTTTAGCATAAGAGTCAGCGTGACCAATCAACTCAGCAGCAGTTAAAGTACGTAAAATACCAGAAAGCGATTCATTACCCAATAACAAAATTGAAATTGAATTGTAAAGACATTTACCATCACCTTTTGATACAAGAGGCTTCCAGTCTTTAAAATCGCTTGGAAGGAGAGACTTTGAAATCGCGTGTTCACTTCGTCTTCAGTTTATAATTTTCCTGTCTTGTCAGAGCATTGAAAACTATAGGTCGAAACTTTGCCAAAATTTCCAAAGCCGTTGTTTCATTATTCAAACCTTTTTCGACTTCTGTTATTCTAAGATTGCTTACAATGCCAATGGTTGAGTCATTCATTTTGAGGGCATAAATTTCTAAACCAAATATCAGTGTATTAAGTATCAGTTAATGGTAATCATTAGTTTATTATAGGCATATGATGACGTGAATGTTTTTAGTAATGCCCCCTTGGACGCTCCCTTTCTGCGTTAATTAGATTTAATCAATTAAACATAATTACTATAATAGAGTAAAAAACTTATTAGTGTTTAAACGCAAGTGTAATGAGTAATGGAGTGTAATGGCTATGCAAGTTGAAGAGTTTTGACAGTACTAGTGATTGACCGATTGTGCCTCAATCGGAAATTACCGATTATTCATGCAACAATCTACTCGATACCGATTTTATAATGATGTCATAATGTCAGTCGACCGAGTAAAGGTGATGTCATTCATTTCGAATTTTTAGTAATAATTTCCAACGTAACATGTTACTGCAACCAAAGTTCGTTAAAACAGTTCATAAATGACACGTTTCACGCATTATATATGTACGAACATTGTCTATGAACACACAATGTGTATCAACACGCGCAATGTATATAATTTTTAAAGTGCATATTTTCTCAACAATCGGTTTAACACAATCGGAAATACTGATAATTCTACCGATGCCGATTGTCTGCCGATAAGGCAAAAATCGGCCCGATACCGATTATCGGTCAATCACTAGACAGTACTAGTTTTTGTTCACTCTGCATGCAAGCTAAGATGCTGGAAAATGTTGTTCAAATGTAAAACTGCCGTAAGTAAGAATAGACACCCTTTTCTAATTGAAGCTCTCGTCTGCCACTCTCTCCAGCTCATAAATTATGAAAATTAAATAGAAACCCAGCCCCAGGATGTTTATTAGATCATTGACAGTATATACAACAACTCATTAAACTTTCTTCATGAATTATTCAATGTCAATGAGCCTCACCCTTCATAAAAGCTGGTCATAGTTGCATTGTACTGTACATGCTTTCCAATCGTTTTTTTTCTTCTTATCCCTGCTGAAATCTTGTTAGAGAAAGACTGCATATTTCATGATGAGTGCGCAATTTTAGTATTTCACTGTCCTCGAGTTAATATGTAGCCATTGTAGAACAAAAAAAAACAAAACATTGTTTGTTTGTGTGCAAAGTGTATTCATATTTGCTAGTTGCTGTTAAGTGTTGAAAGGTTTCGATTTTTTATATAACTATTAAAAGATAAAGTATATTAGGAAGATTTTGTTCTAATTAGGTTGTTTACAGCCTTACACAGAAAATTTACGATGCTTCGTCGCCTGCTTCAGGTAATAGAAGTTTGGTTGCGCTAGTGGTTGCGAATGTGATTTGCTATTGAAATGAATTTGAATTTATTATGGTATGAAAAACGTTTCCATAGAAATTCCTTTTGTTTGACTATTTACAGATGGACGGAAGTAGCTGTGTTAATTTATTGTTTACTGTCAGCCAATAGGAGAGGGCTATTTACATGTGGTTGATTTTATCTAGTTTTATCACATAATATTACTCAGTGGCGTGCTGGCTTTTTTTGCCAGGGGAGGCCAGCTGCAAATTTGGCGCCCCCTTGTAATTTGTGTATGGTTGAGCGTCGTAGGCGCGAGACATCTAGGTGAGTCCGGGGGCATGCTACCCCAGGAAAATTTTGAAATTTAGGATCCATAAAATGCCATTTCTTGCGTTTTGGGAGGCGATTTGACGGAATTCTGAGAATTACAAACATCGTAAAAATAAAAATGCGCAATTCAAGAGTTTAAATAAATATATAATTTATAGAAGGACTTAGTTTTTTTCGTAAACAAAGAAAAATAGACGGCGAACATTCATGAAGTAGACAGTGATCGTAAGCCAAATCACTTCACATTTCACAATTAACAATTTACATCCTTTGAGATATTACAGACTGGACAGTAATGCTTGTAGTTGTAGGTAGGCTTGTGTGTGCTTTTGTGTGATTTTGTGCAATTTCAGCGCCCCATTTATGTTTTGGCGCCCCCTAAAAAATATTCGCTGGGGGGCCATGGCCCCCCGGCCCCCCCTGCCAGCACGCCACTGATATTACTGTAATATGTGCAATAATATTATGTGATTTTACAGAGGTGTGTTTTGATTTAGTAAGAAAGTTCAAAGCGACTAAATGAAGATATTATTTTTACATTTATCAAAACTTGTGGATAAGGCGATGGGCAATTCATTATATATACACTATATATAATTATAGTTGCATGCACAAGTATATGTACCCATTATACTAGGATGGACTGGATGGTTGGCCGATTATCAGCCACAGGGGCTTATATTCAAGGCTATATATATATATTCGCAGGTTTCTTTAGACTATAATATAAATTTAACATTTACCTTCAATATTACGATGCCCAAAATTCCTATAATATATTCCTACACGAGACTTTTACGGTTTTGCAATCCAAATTGGCAAGAATTGATTGACAGTATCAACCGGGAGTTCAACCTGTCAGAGGAACTTTCATCAGTGCCAGCTGGTAAAAAGGTTCATGTACTCAATTACTCAAACATCTGTACATGTTTTCAAATAAAAACACCACCAAACTTCGAAGTTTAAAAAAATTAAAATAATATCAGGATATAGAGTCTGCAGAATTGTTGCTCGATTTATGAAGCCAATTAATTGTAAAGCCTGTCAATACATGCAAAATGTGACAAATTGAAACATTTTAATATGCGAAAATAATATATGTTTGACGGCAGACAGGAAACTTTTTAACTAACTGCAGCAACATACTTGCAAATAATTGTGGTAACCAAACACAATATCACCAACTTTAAAAGTGGATAGTCTAGGCTAAGAAAATCTGAAACCGAACAGTGACAGTGTAATAGCTGAAGTGTAAAACATGTGTTAAATCACTTATTTAAATCCTGTACGCCTTCACTAGTTGAAAAAAAAAATCACAAAAATAAACAAATCGCAAAAATATAGAATTAAAAATAGCAAAAGTCAAAAAAGGAGTAATTTTGCCCTCGCATCTGTTAAGGCTTGGCGCCAACGAGTTGCATGAAGTGGCTTTTTAATAATTCGACATTGATAATTCCATTGAATTTGTAAACAGTCTGATCTTGATCTGATAAAACCAAAGGCAAGACAAAGTTTTTGTATCGTGCGGCTGCGATATATCGATACCACAGACCTACACTCAGTATGCCAATGTTTAAGGTTTGGGATATTTCAAGAACTGTTAAGTGTATTTTGGCAAATAGTATAGATGAATTAAGAACTAAAGGTAAGTTAAATTTAATATTTATTTTTGTGGGACACCCGGATCAAGAATCATGCAACAGTTTATGATTGTTCGGCAACATTTTTAATTGCGAGTAGACTTGCTCCAGGTTGACCGACAACCACAATGACATAATCGTCAAAGAAATCAGCCACACCGAAGCTTCTCCACCAATTATAGAAAGCCCAGGTGAAAAAGGAAATAGCAAAAGTCAATTGATGTTCCTGATGCGGGCAATGAAGAAACAGAAGGTGAATTAGAATTATTGGGGTGTCATTATGTCTAGACTCTAGATCTACTGATTAGCCACCAGCTAACCTGCAAATGGACACATACTCTGGGTACGAGATTGCTGATTACGCAATATGATTGGCCTTTGATGTCGTGCATGGGTTTGGACTAGGTTTAAAGCACTCATTCTTGAGATTAAAACCGTCTTAAACTTAGTTCATCTCGTTTTTACTCAACACACTAAACAATGCTCTAATAAATATATACGAGCTTCATATTTTCATATATCTAAACCGCATTTTTTAAAATAGGATATTAGATCTTAGGGAAGCCTCACATATCGATTTCGCCCACAAGAAACGTCATATGGGCGTTTCTCTGAAGACCCCCACACCTCCCTTTAGAAATGTCACACATAGTTTTCGACATTATATGGTATACATAAACACTGCAAAACTACTGTAAACTCTAACTTCTTCAATGAATACTTCCTACGATTATATTTGAAAGTTCTTTGAGAAAGTATAATTAAAAGTACTTCAGTAATGACCCTAATTAGGTCGATAAAATGAGCTCTTATAGTAATCCCCAATGGAATATTGAAGGAACTGCAATCCTTTTGTAACTGCTCCAGTATCAATGGTAAAATACAGAACAAAATAATGAACAAAACACAGTGTAAATGACAACAAACTTGTTGTCGTTTTTTTTACTCAATTGACTGTAAAATTGTTTGTGGTAATTTATTAATTATGCAATTTTGTGTTTGTTCACTTATCAATCAAGATTTCGAAAATCTATACAAACATGGTAATTTATAAAGTATAGAATAAATAGACCTACGCCACGGCTTGTTATATTTTTCAATACTCTGCTAATGGGACAATGGCGATGATTCCAAACAACTATTGAATAACTATCGCTTTTTCTACGACGTACACAAAGAAACGTCACAGCCGCCAACCCCTCACCACCCCAACGTCCATATGACGTTTGTCGTGGGCAAAATTGATATGTGAGGCTTCCATTAGAAAAGAGTATATTGCATACAACGACGTTCAATGAATTTTTTATGCTTCACAGCATAAGTACATAAGGCAGTTGTGTCCGGTGATTGGACTGATAAGCTGGTCAAACCGTTCCTAAACATCAAAGACAAAATATCTGTGGATACAAACAATGGGGTAATTGTAAGAGGAACACAAATAATTATACCAGCAGCTCTACAAACACGTATTATACAACTTGCCCATACCGGTCACCAAGGACTAGCAAAGACAAAAGCTTTGTTACGCCAATATGCCTGGTTTCCTAATATGGACAAATCAACAAAAGAGGCGATCGATACATGTTTACCATGTCAAGTTAATGGACCTCCTAACCCACCAGAACCCTTAGCAAACCATAGAGGGACCATAGCAAACTCTTCATGCAGATTTTTACGGGCCACTTCCCACCGGACAGTACATTATCGTTCTAATTGACAAATATTCCCAATATCCAGAAGCAGAAATAATCAACAGCACATCCGCCAAAACACTCATTCCTAAATTAGATGCGATTTTTGCACGGCATGGAATTCCACATACCTTTAAATCAGACAATGGACTGCCATTCAATGGTCATGAACTTAAAAAGTATCTAACAAAACTGGGTATAAAACACGAGACATCAACACCAGATTGGCCACAAGGAAATTCTGAAGCGAAGCTTTTATGAAACCCCTGGGCAAAGCAATAAGAACAGCTCGAGCAGAAAATCGCAACTGGGTCCAAGAACTTTCTAGGTTCTTATTAAGTTATCGTACCACACCACACTGCTCAACTCCTTTTTAATCGACCGATGCATGGAACATTACCAATGTTAAACCCGAAATATAAGGTGTTAAATAGACACAAAGAAGCCAAGGTGAACGATGCAAAAGCAAAAACAAAAGAAAGAGAATGCGTGAATGAAAGAAGACATGCTAAACCATCAAAATTACAAGTGGGGGACAAAGTTGTGCTTAACTCTTTCTGGTCGGTCGCATTTTAATTATGTTGTCGCAAGTTGTCGCAAGAGCACAGTACGATCTCCTTTGCAAAATATTTACCCCCTGGCAATGAAATTAACACCATTCTTACAAATCCTTACAAAATAAGCTTTTTAACAGTGGACTATTTTGCCGACTAAACATCACAGAATCAAAAATACTAAAAATTTAATCCCAAACACACCTCCAGTCATACTTCAGTTCAACTCAAACAATCTTTAATATCTTCTCATATGTTTATTATATCGACAGACTTCTAATGGTCGAAATTTTGCTTTTTATCTGTTTCTTTCGGCTGTAAAACGTGCCTTCGATACGGCTTTTAGAAATTTATTTTGAATAAGAAATATTTTATTTATCGCTTGCTGTAGTTTGACTATATATGGTTTGCCCACGAGCTTCAGTCCAGACAAAAAAATATTATATAGGGTATTGTACCCTGGGGAATTCATTCCGGCCACTTAAAAAACCATAGCAACAGTCTTTGTTTGTGTTTGGGCCTTTTCCGGTTGTTTTTGTCTGAAATTCCGGTTTGACCCATACGCTACATTTCAAATTTCGCCGTAACTTTGTCAATTTTTATTGTGTTTCTTTGCAAGTTGGTCAGTTTGTACTGTTTTTAAAGCTCTATAAGACGGTGTATTAGCGAAGATCACACAGTTTCTAAAACAGAAGTTATAATCGACCAAAGGTACTGAATATATAATTAGCTTACAATATAATAAATATCAGATTACAAAGGTGTTAAAACTAACGGAGATCTGTAAAACAATGTGTTTAGCGATTTGTTTGGCATTAGTGAAGAACAGGTGTGTTTGCTGAATCGATTGGTGATCGATTGGTGGTATTTTCGTCCGTTTTGGGTGAGGGGCGCCAAAGATACAAGTGCTCAAAATCATCATCCTTTGGCGGTTGATATTCGATGCTACCGTTTAGAAAGAGTTAAACAAAGAGAAATAAGTTTACAACAAAATTCGAACTAGAGTCGTACACGGTAATTGATCGGAAAGGAACTAAGATAGTAGCTGAAAATCGAAGGCACAGGGTCACAAGGAATGCATCTTTCTTTAAAAAGATAAAGGGTGAGGCGAGGGATCCAGATGAGGATGAAAATTTCTATGAACGAGCAACGACGACAACAGAAATGAACAAAGTGCAAGAACTAATAAATAACCAAGGACAACCACCAGCACTGCGAAGATCGACTAGAAACCGCATTCAAACAGAACAATACGGAAATCCTATAAATCCGGACTTGATAATTAATTAGATTATGGAACATACATTTTGTGCTATAAACAGTTAAAATATTGTTGATTTGGACTAGTTAAAGTTACGTTTTAAAAGATGTGAGGGATGTAGTGTTGTAGACACTGGACACACCCCTTGATTGACAGTTAGACATATAGAGTAGAATGTAAGAGACTTATGTATGAGCGAGAGTGTAGAGAAGTAAACAATATATATTTTATGCTCCGATTTGACACGTATTAAAATAGGGCAGATCATCAATAGTGCAACTTTAACAATGGGTTAAAATTCTAGAATATGCTTCCATAACCCAGGCCACTTTATTGTTTAGGTAGAAAAGTTCATCCCGGCTAGGCAGGATAGAGTGTTTATATGGGAATTTTTCGTCCCAGCTAAGCGGGATCCCGGCAACAGATGCTGTCCTGCCTAGCCGGGATCATATAAACAGGCCCTAAATTAAAACATTTGTGTGCATATTAAAATCAACAGGGTCAGCCTATTGTAGAGTGAAGGCAGCGAGACAGCGGAGAAATTAAACAATCGAAGCAGTCAGTGCAATACATGGGGGGACTGTATAAAATTTGAAGCATGGTACCATTGGGATGTTGGAGGCATTGGAGGCATTGGAAAAGAAGTGCAAGGAAGAAGATGTAGTGGATGGAGTAAAAAAAGTAAAATTATTTAAAGAGAAAGTGTTCCCAATAATTTACAAAGAAGATCTTAATTTGTTTGAGCACTCTTTCTAATATGCTCAGGTCAATATCAGTTTACTGTATTAAGGGAGTAATGGGTAAGGATAATATACATCGGTATATAAATCTACTTCCTATACACAAGTGCCTAGAAGGGGACTGTGTGTATTAAGGTTGCCAACTGTCCTACCCTTCGGCTTGTTCCCTACCACAGGCTGATGGCTTACATTAAGTCCATAGATATTGGTATGTTATATAGTGTTGGTGAACGACATGATGCAGGGATCCTGGCAGAGTCTGGACTACTACAAGATCTACAAAACCATGCTTACTCACAAGCAGGGCAGCCTATGTATAGTATATATGGCGATTTGGCCTATCCTCTTCGTGTTCACCTTCAGATCCCATTCCGGGAAGCACAACTTAAACCACTTATGCAGGAATATAACCGGTCGATGAGTCAACGTAGAAGAATTTCAGTTGAGTGGCTATTTGGAGACATTGCAAATTCTTTCAAGTTACAGATTATAAAAAGAATCTAAAAATCGGTTTAAGCAGTGTGGGTAAAATGTTTGTAGTGTGTCCCTTACTTAGGAATGCCATCACCTGTCTTTATGATAATCAAACTTCTGACTACTTTTAACTTGACCCACCAACACTGGAAGAGTACTTTCAATAAACTGACATTGCAAATGTGACTGCAAGGTGGCCCAGGGAAAACCAAAACCACTACCATGAACTGGACCAAGATTCATAACAACATGCTCTAAAATTGTGAACTCTTCATTAGTATATCCTAATGCTATTTAAATCTTTAAAAATTATGACCATAATTATGACCAATTGCCATGGCTATTTTTGCCAAATACGTTGTCATTTATCGCCATGCTAAAGGTCCCTAATAAGTGGCTGTTGGAGTAATGTAAGATCTCCACATTGCTAGGCCTTGAAAGGTCTGGACTCCCCTCCAAGCCTTCTATTGTCATCCTTCCAAATCTACATTGGAAGGAGCTTAATTACAAATGTTCCAAGAGTGCTCATCAACATTCAAACGTTTTTCAATCTACACCAATCATTCTAGATTGTGAATCATTATTGGGAGGGAGGGGGTGGGCAGTGAACAAACCAAACTGTTGTGACCATCAGGTCAGTTTCTGCTTCTCTTGCTGCTTCATGAAGGGGTCTGCAACTGTATGTCACTCAAGTAAATCAATTAAAAAAATTATCAAGTTCACAGGGGGTGGATGAAATCTGGTTCAGATTGGCACTTCTAAAGGGGCACCTTAGGTCCCTGTTTAAGATATCATACCAAGAGGGGGAGATATCTTCGTAAGAGGGGGGTGGAGATAGTGGGCGTAATTGAAAAGCTGGATCTTGAGGAAAGTCGATTAGGACTTATACTGATTTACAGCGGTGTCCTAATCTGCCCAAGACATATAATTTTACCGCATGGATTTGAGCTGTCCCGATTAAAGGCGGCTAGGACATATACACTACAGCTGGTCCTAGTCTGCCCTGCAGGACATATACTCTGAGTTGGACCCTGAAAATTAATTATCAGAAAGATATTTGTGACAATTTTTACTTACCTTGGCTCAGGACATATACTCATATGCAGAAATCATGCTGATTTTGTAAGTAAAATTGGCTCTAGGCCAGGTTGAAAAATTATGTAAAAAAAACGTGAGGTCTGGTAAAATTGCGACCTCATACTAGAGCAATTGCCTCCACAATCGCACAGCGATAGTTTGTGTGATCCCCATAGACCGAAGAAATTACGGGTGGGTGTTCATTAAATATCTCAAGTTGCAAAATCATGTGCGATGGATGAAATAATTGTTATTTGTTTTTGTTTAAAGTTCAAAACTTTGAAGCTCTACAGACTAGCCGAAACTCAGTATGATTTCATCCTTGCATGTACAATACAGCTAAGAATACATAATTATATAGTTCATACTACAACTATCAAGTTCATAACTAAACCAGGAAATTCTGCAGCAGGTCTTGCAATAGGCAGTGGACGGTAGGAACCAACTTTGGCAGCCCTCCTTCATGTCTAAACTTCATCTCTAACCAAGAAACGAAAGCAAGGCTGTGTATATTCTGTGGTGAGCCGAGTGCTTTGAATAAAACAAAATTTTCCTTCGTAGTGGAGTTTGAGATACTTTTCGCCTTGGTTTTGTAAGTACTGTTACAGTTTATAAAACCAAAAGGAACAAGTACAGTGTAGTACTTTTTGGTCGCCAATATGCAAGGCCTACAGTTAATTGCAGGCTGATTGTGGCATTATTATTTAAAACAGGAATTAACAGCTAAGATTATAGATAAAATAACCGATGACAGATTTCATGAGGACCGGGTTAGCTTCATATCATATGACAGTCTCGCAGACAACGCAGAAAAGGCCAAATTATGAGTACGCAATAAGAATTAGATTTCTATCTTATATATTAGGTGCCGATAGCCAAATTTGGATCTTAGTAGTTGAATGTACATGTAGTAGTAGAAAATATGACTTTGCATGCTCGTTATTACCATGTTACAAAAGATATGTCTTTGGCATTCATGATCATTCAGACATGTGAGACCATACATAATATCACTTAAATATAGATAATAAGACTGATACGATTTGCACAGCATAGTGGAGTTGAATATAGGCTCGATTTCCAGCCGGCTCCGGGGAATGGCAGAGCTCCCCGAAGGGCCGGCTGGACGCACCAGTCGCAGATCTCATTTTCAGTCAATCAGATAATCGCGTGCAGAATTTCGTCTGGCAATGAATTTGCATAAATTATCATATCAAAATAGCTAATTCAAAATGGCGGGCCACGAAGAAAGAAAAACGACAGCGTTTAAGAGGGTTTTAGAAACATTTAAAATAGAATCTTTGAAGGAATGTCAGGTAGAAGCTATGGAAAAAATATTAAGGGGGCAAGATGTATTTGTTATACAGCCTACAGGTTCGGGAAAATCACTTATATATCAGTCAGCTCCCGTCATCTTCGACACAATATATCCTATGTCGTGTGGCAGGTCAATAGCACTTGTAATTTCTCCTCTGACCTCGCTTATGCAAGACCAAGTACGTTACCTGAAGTCTGTTGGGATAAGTGGCGAGTTTATTGGTATGGATCAGACAAGCGAAGAGGCAAATCAACTTGTTGAACGTGGCGAATGTCAAATCGTGTATGGCTCACCTGAGGCATTTTTATCAACCAAAAGATGGCGTGCTATGATAAGTAGCAATGTTTATAAAGAAAGATTGCGTCTGGTAGCAGTTGACGAAGCTCATTGTATATCTCACTGGTAAGCAGATTTAATGTAATATTGGCAAAAATATTGGCATGTTAACTCTTTATGATATATTCTTGATTCTTTTGTATATATAGTCTTATAGACTTTAAAAACAAATTATCATGTTTGTTTGTGGTATTGTGCATACAGGTATATACTGATTTTTATAATGTTTCAGGGGTTATGCATCAAAGAAAGGAGAGATGGCTTTCCGAAAGTGGTTTAGTCGAATAAATGAGATCCGCTCTATTATTGGACGAGTGCCACTGATTGCTCTGACAGCAACAGCAACAACTTCAACCAGACTGAAAATTATGAGAGCCCTTGAAATGAAGAACCCAGCATTAATACTGGATAGCCCAAACAGGCCTAACATAAGTTATGCTGTCCAAGTTATTACCTCTGATCTTGTGAAAACGTTTCAAACAATGGTCCAAGAATTAAAAGAAAAGAAAGGATGTACTGAAAGGGCAATTATATACTGCCAGACTATTAAAGTCACCACTTATTTATATTCCTATTTTGCATCAGAACTTGGTGATGACATGTATGCTAATGACTCCCTGGATCCCAAAAAGAGGACTGTTGAAATGTTTCATAGCAGAATAGATGAACTGAATAGAGATCATATATTGGAGTCCATGAGCACCCCGAATGGTTCAGTTCGAGTTTTAATTGCTACCATTGCTTATGGTATGGGAATCGATTGTAAGAGTGTTACAACCATCATTCACTATGGGCCTTCTTACAACTTGGAGACATACATGCAAGAGAGTGGAAGGGCTGGAAGATCAAATAGGCAAATGTGTAAATCTGTCATCCTGTATTCAAGCTTAATGATGAGGTATTGTTCAGATGAAATTAAGAGTTATGTACGTGAATCATCGAAGTGCAGAAGAGAGATGTTGTTAGAAAACTTTGATGTTGACTTCAACAACCTGCCTGTGACTAAACATCCTCACCAATGTTGTGATTTTTGTCAAAGAAAATGCAAATGCTGTGGGACATATTGTGATTTTCTATACTTTACTTCAAAATCTACTTGCAGTCAAGATGTTGCAGTGGAATCTTTCCACTCGAGAGAAGTTACAGATGCTCAAAGAACAGCACTTGCCCAAAAATTGATGTATTTAAAGATGGTTTTGAATGAGCAATTTTTAAAAAGAGCTAAGGTTGCAAATGTACCCATGTTCACACCTGCAAAGTTGGCTGGTGGATTTGGAGATTCTGAAATAAAAGATATATTGCAAAACTGTGAAAAAATTTTTAATGTTGCTGATGTTTTTAAATTTGTTAATATCTGGCATTTAAGTGTGGCAAATGATGTTTTGTTTGCATTTTCGAAAGTCTTTAAAGATATTGATATAGCAGAATCTGATGAAGAAACAGAACTTGATGAGATAAAGGAGTTTCCTTTTGTTATATTTGAATTTGATGAACAGGACTCATTGCTGGCTAGCATTGAAGGATAACTATTTTCTATTCCAGAGGACAGCCTTGTAGAAACTGCTGAAGAGGTGTATGACTCAGAATAGTACCGGTATGATAAATACGGTACTTTTTAGGATACTACTTTATTTCAACAACAACAAATTGGTACATATCTTGCAATAAAGTTAAACTGGCTGAGAAATATAGCAAACAAGGATGTTTCAAGCAAAGGCCCTCATCAGAAGGTTAGTAGCATCAGTGCTTAAATAGCAAACGCGTCAAGTGACCACATAAATTTACATCTGGAAATTTTCTTATGGTAATGACACATATATTTGCAGTTATTGCCCATTCATATATTTGCCATGTTGGTGCTGAGATATTTTGACCTGTGTGATATTCACACAAGTCAAGATATCTCAACAAATAATGTAAAAAAAAGTCTTTTAAAAGATTTACATTACAATTGTAAGAGTTCTTTTGAATAGGAAAATAAAACTTTGTGTGTCATATGCACTTTTACAGTTTCCACAATTTAACATGGAAAGACAAGGCCAACACATTTTCATGTTCAGTATTAGCAATATCCTTTAAATATACAGCAAATTTACTGAATAGTGCCCGATGTCTATTTTGCTAGTCCTAGATCCAGTTTGTACTTGGCACTACAAGTTTTAACACTCAAGAGATGTCGGTGGAAAATTATATGAATATAGCAAGTTGTCATAGTTACATTTATCGAGGCCTTTTGCCAAGTTTTACATTTTTCTTATGATCGTTGATCCATGAGAATAGGGCTTTTGGGTCTAGCAATTGTAGGTAGTCTCTTGGACAGTCAGGAAAGGCATACATTTTTTCCCTGGCTGATTGTTTCTCAAACACATTCTGTTCTTGAAGTGTCTTTACAACTTTCATTAAGTCCTGCTTTACCGATTTCTTACAATGCTCTCCCGAGATCTTTTTGACTTGCATTTCTTGGTCTAGATTTGCCAAAAATGACTTGATGATGAAGAACGCTCTACAAATTCTACGAACACTATTCTCGTTAATGTTAGCTCCTAATCCTCTTATCATGTCTTTAATTAAATTATTGTCATGCTCTAAGGCTAGATCCATAGCTACATTGCAACATGCAGAGCCATGATTGTTCACCGTTCTGTTCCATGTCAACCTCTCTGCTTCTCTTGGGCTGAGTAGTGCATACAATTGAAACATTTGATACAAAGCTTCTAATGAATACTTTGTGCTGCCACTCCCATCTTGCTTAAAATGCAAAAGAAACATTTTGATGCATCTAATTATTCTTATACCATCACCTTCTTTTGTAGTATCCATGAAGTTTTGTAACAGCAGTGCCATGTTCATGAATCCGCAATGGTAGTTGAAAATGTCATCTTCAGATGTGGGATCTGTTGGATCTGGTGCAGTATTGAGCATGGTCGGAATCTCTGGAATGGTAGGTGGCGGGTCATGCGACATTTCATGCCTTCTCCTGCTGAGTCCGTCGTAATTGTATGAGTTTGAACAACCTGGAAATCGACATGGGTACCTGCCATTTTCAAGTATAGGCTGGTTAGCTTGTGTGGTTTCCCATTTTTTAAGTGATTGAATGTTGATGAAGTGATTTTCATAGAGTTTTCCATTCACAATATATGTTTCAATGAATTCTTTAATGACTCTATAAAAATATCTCTCACTGCTTTGATGCTTGTTTTCAATACCTCATTGATGATGTACTTTGTCGGTTAGTCATCTGTTGTTTCCATGCCAAAGAATTTGAGGGCTGCAGCAATGACATCTGCATCAAGAACTAAATTTACAAACCTTTTACATGGAGCTGGTTTGTGCTCAGCATCACTGACCACATCTCGCCAGTTCACAAGGTTTCTCAAAGCAAAAAGGGACGTCTTGTCAATTGCTGAAGAACCACTGTAGTATCTGGAAAAGATTAGCTAGAAGAAAAAAGAGACAAAACTAACATACAGTTGGCATCTTGTAATGCTATTACTGTCAAACTCAAGAAATGTAAGACTTGTTGGTATTACTACCTTTTATTATATAAAGTATAGTGCTTTATAGAGATTTCGAGCACTGATAAAACTGATAATCTCACATGTGAAAATTATCGCTTTTGAAGTTTATAAAAATGGATATTTTTTAATTTTATTTTGTTTGAAAAGACTGTCCTTCATATAATAAACAGAAAAATACATGGATGCTTGGAAATACCAGATTTATTTCTCGTGTTGAACATGATATCTCACTCGTTCGTTGTGCTCACTCGTGAGATATCATGTTCAACACTTGAAATAAATCTGGTATTTCTGCGCACCCATTTATTATTCTTTATATCTTGTATGCAATACTTACTGACAGAAACTTGTTTTCATGATGCCAATCAGCAAGTTGAAAGAACAAGCCTTCCAATCTTCGTGTTTTGTTGTAGGCATTACGTACAGAAAACTGTGATTCTACTCCTCTCTCTATTGTTTTTTGGTCACCAACTACAGGAACGCGATCAAACATGCTATCGTCTTTTGTGACAGGCACCAACCCATGCAATTCTCTTGTGATGCTAATCATGTCCTCGCCCAAATTTTCATCTTTGAAAATTATGCCAAGATTAACCTGAAATTTGTACATTGAAAAAAAAGATTGTGTCTTCTGTATGTAAAAAAAAATGATCTAAAATGGGACAACCGACATACTAACTATATGTTTGAAAGTCCAAATTTCAACCATTCTACAGTTTTCCAACATCTTTGTTTGCAAATTAAGCCAAGTGCTTTCTTGACTAGCCCTAGTTCCCTGCATGTAATTTATGTGTTAATAAGATCTTACTGTTACAGTTTTTTTCTTAATTTCTTCAGAGTATGCATGTTTAATGTGTTGAGGTATGACATCCTTGAATACGTTGAACGCAGGCAAGTTCTCCACTAGAACCCTGCCAATCAGTATTATAAAGTCAGCTTGCAATAAGTTCTGGTCACTTAAGTTGGGTAGGAAGGTACTGTTAGGCACATCTTGAAGATCTGCTATTGGAGAATCGTCAGGTAAATGAGTAGGGTTCACTCTGTCCAGGTACGCATTGTGGTTACACCAATGGAGGTCTTTATTTTGATCATCTGAAGTCATATCAGAAGCCAAGACTCTTATGTCTACATTATCGATCACAATGTTATAACTACTAGGCCGATTTTCATCTAACTTCTCTTTCTTGTCGTTTAAGATTGACAAAGATTCATCCACTGCTGTCATCTGATCACCAACATTTTCCTGCTGCTGCCAATTGGGAAAGCTGATTTTTATTATTCTCAAACCTTTTAACTTCTTGTGCATTTTGACAACACTTTTCGAGATGACATGTAATGCTCTCTTTCCAATCTTTAAGAGGTTTATCAAAATCCTCCCCAAGTTTGTCAAGGACTCTGTTGATGCTTTTTGGAGACATTGTAATTCCAAGCTTGTTTAGTCTAATAAGTGCCTAATAAGAAACAAATAAAATGCTGTATAAAACAACTCACTAATAGTTAGAGAATATAAAAATGTTGTAAATAGCTAAACACATTGACACATATAAAAGAAATAAGAAAGTTATTATTGATATATTTCAACTAAACGTAGCTAATACAGTGATCAGATATTCCTTAAATTCCACAGCAACTTATCAGTAAAAATCGGTCTGTAATGGGCATTGGCTAATGCTTTTCAGCTGATTGTTTGAAAAAGACTAGCTAACTCATTAAGGTGCAATGCACCTGGTGCAACCTAATGTAATTTGTTCTTTTACACAGTATAACACCAGACAATTTTGTATTCCAAGGAGAGGCCCTTGCACCATAATGGGTTAACAAAACTATCTGCCATAGTCTCTTGTTAACTCATTCATCAAGCTGCAATGTGCCACACAAATTATCTTCAGTTACAGAAACCTACCATTTTAGAAGTCCTCCCAACCTTCAAAATTGTACTGATGACGTAAGGAACCAAGCTCATACACTCGTCGATTCTTAAGCAAGATCGCGGCTGCAGTACATGCCACTGTATGTTCATGGTTAGTTTCTCCAGTTTTCAAACACGATTTAGGATATACACATGCTTGGAGTAAACGATAAAAAACTGGCGCCTTTTCATTTAACTCTTTCCCAACATCACGCCATGAAAAATTTAAAACGTTTTCCTTGGTGGTTGTTCGTAACAGTGAAGGTGATTTTTTAGAGCACAACTTCCTACATTCGTTATTCACGTCAGAACAAATGCGGTCCTCGATGGCTTTCTTTAGTTCAGCACTCTCCATAGCTGCGTCCGCGATAGACTTATAACCACTACCTCTTGCAAGAGCTTTTCCCAGCCGATGAAGATCGTTTGGCAAAACTCCGATTTTCTTGCCGGATTCATACGTCACAATTGCCTAAATATATTATTAAAGAGACACTTTTGGTATAATACTGCTTAGGTCAATAACCGAAAAAGAGGTGCAGTTTTTAAATAAACGTTGTCCATGAACTAATTTAGTAAATTTTATAATTTTATTTAACATTTTTTATTGTATTTACCTGTACTTTACAAATCTTTCCCTCGCACTGTGCACTTCCTAAGCGTAAGTCACTTTCAATTGATGTTTGAACAGAAACAGATGGTGTTAGTTGACGTGTTACCAATGGTAATTGTATGGGTACAGGTTGAATGGATACAGGGTTTAATGATGGTTGAGTTTCTCCGCCAAATGATAAGTTTTTTACGGCCTTTCCCTTTACTTGATCAGTCGAGTGGCGTACGGATTTTGATGGCGGGACCACACTGGGCGAAATTGTAAAATCCGTAGGGACACCACGTTTTGCTCTCGTAGTTGTTGCAAACTTCTCACTCAATGTATTCTGAAGTTTTGTTGAATCTTCTCGCATATTCTCCACGCGCTTAACATCTCGATAGCACCGATCATTGCAAATATAACCGTCCGAATTTATACTAGACAGAGGAACATTTAAAATGCTGCAAATTCGGTGTTTCAAATCAGATACCTTCCCATTTAATTTAGTTCTTTTACGAGAATCGGTTTGTTCACAACCACATAATATACACCCAGCAGTCTCAATATATTTTATTGGCGTACAACGTTTTCCAGGAATACAATCCGTTACAATAGAATATACAAGACAAGTACAATAAGACAAGACAAGTACAATTTGTCAAGACAAGAATATACAAGACAAGTACAATTTGTCGCAATAACAAAACGCTCCGATGTTTTTTAATGTGCTTACTCGGATTTTTGGGTGGGGTATCGCGCGATAGCTGTTCTTGACGCCAAAACACGAAATGCAGCCTTCAGTGTGCCTCTACGTAAACATGAGAAGCGCAGGAAGAACTTAAACTTGTTTGTGACATTGCATCTAAGGGCACATTTTCCATTAAAAAGCACTTTTTCAATATGTTTTGTTTTTAACTGTGGAAAAGGGCACTTGGATTTAATACATGGGTACCAAAACCATTTTGAATAAGTTTTGAAGAGGTTGGCGGGGTCTTGGCCCAGCATCAATTCCTATTACACCCTTGGTAGGGCCGTAGGAACATGTATATTCTGTTTATATTTTCCAAACAGATCAGATTCCCAGGACCTGATGCAACTTGGTATTCAATGCCTCCTGATTTTGATCTCGGATTGGATTTGTATACCACTATTCACACTAGTTGTCGAGAACATAATGGCTTCTTTTTAATACCTTGCTTGATTACCTTAATAGTCATATAGTAGTAAACAACTAAAATCTTTTGTTGCTAAACAAAGTCATGCCATTTCTACATAATTATTTACATTCAATGACATGTATTATTGCTGCCATATTACATATATAATAATCAATAATTCAAGATAATAACGTGTCTTGTTTTCGTTCCCATAAATAATTGCATAAAGCTTAAAACAGTAATTAATATAACTCATACTTGTTGTAGCAAAGATCATACTTGTAGTAAATATCATACTTGTAGCAAATATCTGTACTAGTCCAAAAACATTTCAACAAATAGGGCAGCGAAAATACGTGTTATTCATATAAATATTATGTTAAAATGGCCTCTTCTGACGAATGGCAAAAATATGCATTGCTCACTAGAAATTATGTGTCAAAATAGCAACAAATGTTTTAGTTCCTATAAAAAGGCAGTGAAGTACTCATAATACTAGTAATAGCTTCCATGAATACCAGTATTATACCACTCAAAAACAGTTCGAAAAGAAAGCTTGATTTTAAGTTTACGACTTTTACGAGAGTCAACTTGTTTGAAACTTATAGTTCAATGGTTTGAAATGAACACTCTTCACATGCGCCATATTGTCCCAACTCACTTCCGGTTACGTTTGAGATGCATAATTAATTTTTCATAAAACGTCACAGACAAGATCTGCGACTGGTGCGTCCAGCCGGCCCTTCGGGGAGCTCTGCCATTCCCCGGAGCCGGCTGGAAATCGAGCCTAAGTTGAATACAGATAATCTTTCTTTCAATTAAATAGGACTATGATGTTGTTTTTCATGCATGCAACAATATTCCTAGGTTTATGTGTTAAGCGTTGATCTAGTAACCTGTCTATAGTAACATATTGTACTAAGATTATATATAGTAAGAATACCCAACACACTCACGCAGTTCCAAGAGATATGGTCAATAACGATTAACGACAATACTTATTCCAGCTCCAGAACATTGCTAGAATTTAGAAACCGAGTAAAAACTTTCCACGGCCGTTCTTGTGTAGATAGTAACATATGTGGATCACAACTTGCCCATTGGTATTGGATGTTGTTGGTTGAATCGATAAGAAGCAGGCCTCTTGAACGTATGAGATTTTAGGTTGAAGTCAGATAGTTTAAGTGATTTTCGTGTTAGTTTTCGTTCCGCTGGATCCAAGCAAGAATGATATTGTAATATGGAATTACTAAACTATAGCCAAGTATGTTTAACTATATATAGCACCTTTGTTGTTCATGAATGAATCACACAAGGTTTTAGGACAATGAACTGTAAAGTGCTTCATAGCCTACGGCTATATGCCGACTTTGGTAAGCAAATAATGTAAGCTTTGTAGATGCGTTTAGGGCGACATGGTCTGCATGTAAACAACGAAATGTTTTCACAATACAGATGAAGCTTATTGCCCAGAGTCTATAGTCAGTTTCGTCCAAAACTGTAATAATTAGCTTAATTAGGTTAATTAGCTAAAATATAAATATATGAAGAGCGAGTAAAAAAAATGAATTTGAAAGAAAGAACCAATGGTTTTGAAATTATAATAGATGTTAAAGAAAAGGTAGCGTGGAGTAACGATGGTGTGATATAACTTATAGCTGACGAATGAAGTGTGAAATTTATCGAAGAAAAATATGAACATCTTTTTTAACATGTACGTGTGTTATCGTTATGTGATTTAGAAATAAAAAAAAACACATCGGTATTGGATATCTATGTTATGTGATGGAAAACGAACTTTTTCAAACATCAAGCAATTGCAGAAGTGTTTTCAGATAATTTTTATATAAACATTGTTTCAGAAGTTTATTTTGCTCAATTTGATGAAAATGGAACAAAATATTTTTTATCATTACTTGGTGATGAGGATTATGATGATGGAAGAAACTCTGTTCGATTTTTTTTAAATATTAAAGTGTATAAATCGTTATAATAAAAACATGCGGTGTGGGCATGTAACGGTACACTTGCATATGGTTTATGTGATGTTTGTGTCAGTGCATCATGGTAATAACGTGCCTTGGTAATTAACGCGCCTATGGTTATAAACACAAATTTTTTAAGCTGTTTTTTTTTAAAACCCAAAAGTATACATGCTTGTAGCACTTTTTTTAATTAAAGCACAGGTTAGATTCCTGTATGTATATAATAGTACAACAACACTCTTTTTACTTTTATTATATATTTTAATGAAACGCAAATATATTGTCTAACGATAAAATTTAGTACGTCTTTTTAGATTATCCCACATTTTATCGTCTTTACTACAACAACCTTTTAATCGACTAGCTAATTTACCAGCATTGTTTATCATACCATCAATAAAACCACCTCATTGTTTAAAATCGTTACCTTTATATAACACCATCCATACCGCCATACACCTCCTCGTTGACGAACACCTCCTCGTTGACGAGGACGAACATGTTTTTTTCTTCTCATATTGAATACAGATAAAAAATATGCGACTAACATCTTTTTATATTTGTTTTCTAGATAACCGAAATGGAACGGGACTATTATTATACTAATGAAAAAAACGATTATACATAAGAACAATTAAGTAAAGATATAAATAGGATGGAAACTAGTGTAAAATTTAAAGTGATAATGTATGATGAAATTAAAATATCCTAAGAGTTGACCTGCATCTAAGGACGAAAGCGGACTTATATTCATTTATGCAATGTTCTTTCGTCAAAATCCAAGATCTGATTGGTTATGTTAGAGAATATATGCTAATACGACCTAAAGTGACCTAAAAGCAACTTATGTATGCAGAGTATTTGTTATGATATGGACGAAAATCAAATTATTGCTTGCCTCTGCAAATTCCATTCCCGGGTCGGTATGATAGGTGCACAGAAAGCGAGTATCTAGCTGGGGACGAGGTTGGCCGGAGTATAACTATATATAGTAAATATATAATAACTTGGAACCGTAGTGTTTTGCCCGGATTGTGTGCGCCATGCATTTTCGGTACGGCATGGTTGTTTATGCATCCAAATGCACAATCTGTTATTGTAAGTGGGTTTCAATAAGTGTTATACATGGGGAAACACAACTTTACATGCATGTATTGAAGAGTTATGCCTACATTGGTGGTAAATATTTTGCAAAGGACATCGTACTTAAAGTGCTCTTGCTACAACTTGCGACTACATAATTAAAATGCGACCGTCCAGAAAGAGTTAACTCTTTCTGGTCGGTCCCATTTTAATTAAGTTGTCGCAAGAGCACTTTGAGTATGATCTCCTTTGCAAAATATTTATCCCCTGGCAATGAAATTAACACCATTGGAATTCTTACAAAATAAGCTTTTTAACAGTTGGCTATTTTGCCGACTAAACATTACAGAATCAAAAATACTAAAAGTTTAATCCCAAACATACCTCCAGTCATACTTCAGTTCAACTCAAACAATCTTTAATATCTTTTAATATCTTTAATATCTCCACAGACTTCTAATGGTCGAAATTTAGCTTTTTATCTGTGTCTTTATTCTGTAAAACGTGGCTGCGATATGGCGAATAGAAATATTTATTTTGATTTTTTTTCTATTTATCGGCTATTTTCCAGCATGCACAACGCTTGCCATAGTTTGACCACACGCTTCAGTCCCGACAAAATATCTTATATAGGGTATTGCTCCCATGGGGAATTCATTCCGGCCACTTAAAGTCATCATGCTTTCGCGGTTGATATTCGACAGTGCCGAATCTAAATCATTATCACTTTTTTTATCGGTTCTATAATACATACATTTTTTAAACCATTAATAAACAAAATTTATATGTATAAATTATTTTAAATCTTTTCACACAATCCATTTATAAGGGTATCTTTTTCATATATTTTCCAACATAATTTTTTACTATTTATATTTGTAGAACCACAAACCAACATCGTTTCTACTATAACGGCAATCCTCATTTTTATTTTTTAATAAGCAGCTTTTCTTTTGACAGTTTTATAGTTTTATTTTGTTTGTTTTCTTCAGGATTTTTATATATTTCCATTACATGTTGCATACATGTTGAGCAATTACATTGTCTGCTGCTATTACTTTCTATTCTTTTACCTATATATATACATCCCAAGCTTCTTCTATATAATCAAAGTAAGACATGAAAGTATCACAGACATTGGTTTTGTAATAATATATAGGCTTGTGAGTTGATTGAGAAATAGGACCAATTTTTGTTATAACAATTTGAGCGAGTTTATTTTCGATTTCCATTTTGAGTTTTTTGTTTGTTTTTTTTGTCTTATAGTTATATTAAAAAAAATATGGTATGGATAAGATATTTTTTTATAACTCGTCCCATATAACACATTTTTTTATAAATGTGTTATATGGGATGAGTTATTTTTTACATTTGGAGACTTTGTGTAAAATACGGTTTTTTAATTTCAACATTTCTACATATATATATATATTTATGTTTACACAAAGTCTCCAAATGTAAAAATGATTTTCATATTTTTAACAAAAAGTGTTCTATAAAGAATATGATAATTTCCTATGGTTAAAGCATGAAATTACAAACAAAATGTTTTATTGCAATAGTATTTTACGTTATTTAAATTAAATATTACCTGAAAATTTTTCAGTATCGTTTCATAAAAAAAAATCATAATATGTGTATATATTATATTTCTGATGAGAAAATATTAAAGGATAGTGAATAGATCAAAACATATGTTGATAAAGATTTGCATGATTTGTACATTAACGCTTATGGAATGTATGTAAGCGTACCACAAGATGATATATCAAAAAAGAATTTTAAAGAGGAAAAGAAGGAAAAGATTACTCTCGTTATGAAAAAATACTTAATAATTTTTTTAAACATGATTCAGGTATACACATATGCATATGTATAAATATAGAGTATGAAAATCAAAACGAATAATCAAAATGGCAGTTAGTGTCGATGTTGATACGCTTCTTTTAGATTATAATTATGGGTAAAAGAAATTATAAGAAAAAGTAGAGAGTTTGGTATACGATTTTTTCAAGCTTCTTTTCCTGACCAAAGTAATTTTTTTTTAAGTATTAAAGATTTAAGCTTCGTGTTTTACGTTTTTATGTGTTTTCTGACGGCTTATGGTATTTTTCAAAACGAAACTGGAAATTGTGAAACGGGAAATTGCGAATGCAAGATACTTGATACTCATTACCAGCCTAGACCTAGGGCCTTTACTAGGCAGGCGAAGCCTGTTTGCAGGTTAATCGACTTCGTGACGTCACGAGGCAGATGCTCATTTTTCCTCCTTCCCGCCAGCCCCCCTCAAATGCTGTTTTGATCGATGGATATCAACACGGTGTCCCAAATTAAACGGAAAAAGCTGAAATAGAAATAAGAAGGCCTTGGGTCAATGTGCCTTTATACTATATTGTAGAAGATTGGTTGGCTTGTTTACAGCCGTTTGGCTGGGACTGGAATCGAGCTTAGAAGATTGGATGCTAGTTGCGATATGCACCTGTTCACACCACAATTTTTACAAGGGATACTTTTTTAATGGGCACCGTGCCCATTGGGGTAAGGCACCCCCACATTCTAATGATTACAATGTGTTTGAGTGCCTAAACTGCGTATTTTGCAATATTTTAATATCGCAACTAGCATCCAATCTTCTAAGCTCGATTCCAGTCCCTGGTAGCCAAACGGCTGTAAACAAGCCAACCAATCTTCTACAATATAGTATAAAGGCACATTGACCCAAGGCCTTCTTATTTCTATTTCTGCTTTTTCCGTTTAATTTGGGACACCGTGTTGATATCCATCGATCAAAACAGCATTTGAGGGGGGCTGGCGGGAAGGAGGAAAAACGAGCATCTGCCTCGTGAGTCGTGACGTCACGAAGTCGATTAACCTGCAAACAGGCTTCGTCTGCCTAGTAAAGGCCCTAGGTCTAGGCTGGTAATGAGTATCAAGTATCTTGCATTCGCAATTTCCCTTTTCGTTTCGCAAAATACCATAAGCCTTTTCTGACATACACATATATTTTCAAGATGAAAAACGTTCTATAGAAAATGCTATTTTAGTTAAAGAAAATGTTTTTAATATTTGGAATTATAAGTTTCGACCAAGCATAACCATGTGTTTAAACCCTTTGTGATACTAAAACGAATATTTTAACTTTGATGGGGATAAAATAATTTATGCTTATGGTGATGGTTTTTTTTTAAGAAAGAATTAATGAAAAATATCATAAAATTATTTGTGAAGTATTTCTTTATATTACCGATGACGATAAAAAGGTATAAATGCGGTGAGATTTTACATGTTTTTCATAAAGAGTGAAAATGGCATGTATGTTAAAACTTTTTTCGTCCTATAGGACCTACATTACCACATAGTAAAATTTGCTAAATTAATTGAACAGCTAGCGAGCACTTATTTTAACAGCTAGCGAGCACTTGTCTACACCGCTTATAAACACTTGAAGACAAATATCAAATATGATAATTATCACCTTCCTTTTTCCTTTTTGCGTAATATGTGTGAATAATAGTAATACAGATAAGTATAGATATTTAAAATAGCCGCACCGACCAATACTAATACTAAAACACTCTGTTGTTGTTCCTTTTTTCCTGTTCTCTTCTTCTTTTTTATTGTTTTTTAATACAAATAAACTTGGCAAGATAATCTTAACCCAGTTTATACGCTAGAAAAAAGTCTTTGTCTTCACGTGTATGTCTTCGTGTTTTTCAATATCTGAATGTCAAAGTTTCTACAAACCATTAAATGGTTTACGAAATTTTAACATTTTTACAATAAAAAAAGAGGTCTTTTTAACTGTTATATCATCCATCACATCGCGTGGTGTGGGCAAGGGAAGAATTCAACTGACATATTACATAAAGAATATGAAAGATAAAATACTTCTTTTAACCATACACATTTTCTTGTTTTCTTCTGTTTATGAAGTGAGTCAACAGCATCATAATTTAGTTAATTTATATTATGATGATGATGATGATACACTTTAAAGGTGAATCACATTGCTCTTCTTTATTTTTGTTAATGTGAAAACAATCTATGAAGTAAATCAAAATCTACATAAAAAATATAAAGATATTAAATAATGTGTTCGCCTGTTGCTTGAATGTGATAAACATTTTTAAAATTCAATTTTCATAAACTCGCGTTCGTATGGGTCAATTTGTATATTGGTCAATCTTATTGGCATTTTATATAGCAACAACGCACGGCCGTGCCCTTATAGTTTATATCAGCACGGCAAGATGGAGCCCGAATTCAGGAATGGAAAAGTTTATAAGATATCGTTTATTTTAAATCGAAGACAATCCCAAAACCACAAAGTGGCCAAATTTTAAAAATAATTCCGTATTTAAACGTAAACATGTGTTGTTTATTTAGTTAATTTTACGAATTTACTGAATATAAGTTGTGAATCAGTCGCGAAGCAGCGAAGCCGGTTGTGTATGTATGTAACCTGAATGTACATGTGTAACTCATGTTTCAATCACCTGTTTCAATTATCACAATTTTGTATGGAATTCTATTGTTGGCAAGGTCTCCGGAGAATGGTAAGTGTAAATATATCTTAATTTTATAGTAAACATTTCAGTTCGTTCTTACACTCAATCCCACTTCCCACCATTTGTTTAACCCCATGCTGTTTTTGTAACCTACATACTGTATCCTAACAAATTTTATTATTTTCTAGATCATTGACCATTCCAATGTGGGGAAAAGGATCAATATTAACTCTGCCAAGGCAAAGTGGCAACAACAAGGGATGCAATTTTCAACACTCCAAAATTTCAACGGCAATGCATTACTTGTACATCAACAAATATTTGCACCTTAAACTTTGTGACAACATCTACGCTAAGACTGCATACTACTCCTGATTCAATTATGGATTGATTTACCAAACTGGATACAGCATATTTGCCATATATTCTATGTGATGAACAGTATCTCTTTGTGGTTTGAGGGTATCAATTCTAAGACGATATCGTCTTAGATTTTCACTAATTTTGCAGTTTTCATATCTTCGGTTCAGTGCATGCTATGTAGATGACAATACCACCGTTCGATTCAGCGTTTTATGATCTCTTTAGAGAAGGAAATTGTGTTTGTTTACAATGCTACGCGGCCGATTTAGCCCCTTTCAAACACCTCTGTAGTTGTATTTGTTTACAAATTAACAAACAAATTATATATTCCCTTCGCTTTCCTACCTTTCGTAAATACCACCAATCGATGGGGATTTCCAATCCCTTTAGTTTGACACCATTTGTGTAATCATAGGACATAATCTAGCCCTTTTACGGCAATTCTCGTTTATATTGTGTACTAATCTCTGCAACTTTGCACCCTAGCGTATTGAAAGTACTGGCAATCGATTCCTCGTGATGTCATTGCCTAGATGGCGGATTTTCATTGGTTTATAGCAATCAACACTGACCTTATATGGCATTGTTGGGGATTGGGGTTAAACCCGGACTCACGATAGGCATTTCATAATTTCTAAAAGTTCTGGTGCCAAAAGAAGCGGTTGAATTTGTTATAAAACCAACCGGGTTGGAACTGCCGAAGCTCTCGTGATGGATGGAATGACCCTTAACCAATACCTTATCATCTTATTGTGTTTTATACTTTTTGTTTTATTTCATATGTTGATAACAAATATTTGTAATCATGTTAAAATAATTTCATATACATTTATACATTATATACATTTATACATTTTTATTACAATATTATTCATTTTTACTAACAATTTCGTCAATTTGTCTTAAAGATTATAAAATTCGCTATGTTGATATTCTGTTTCAACGCCAGTTTTTAGTGCAAAGTTTCTTTGAAACTTTGCAGTATTGTGATTAGTGGCGAAAATTCACGTCAGTCAGTCAGACATTCAGGCATTCAGTCAGTGTAAACTTCCGGGGGTATTTGTGATTTATATTCTTCGTAAGTTCGTGGACTTTTAGCTATTTTTTCCTTTTTTGAAGCTTTGAAGTGTAAAGGCACAACTACAATTATTTATTCGATCGTCTTGATGTTATTTCCGAATTTACAGGCTTTATCCAAAGATGTTATGAAAGTGAATCTTCCCCCGGAATTCAAACATTTTCAGTATTTCAGCATTTTAACACCTTTGTAATCTGATATTTATTATATCGTAACTAATTATATATTCAGTACTTTTGGTCGATTATAACTTCTGTTTTAAAAACCGTGTGATTTTCGCTAATACTTACCAACTTTCAAAGAAAAACAATAAAAATTGACAAAGTTACGGCGAAATTTGAAATGTAGCGTGTGGGTCAAACCGGATGTCAAAACTGGCCCACCGATGCATTCTATATACTTTCTAGTTTTGCTTAGCCTTTATTTTAGTAGTCTGTGTACAACCGTACTCTCGAAATTTTATATACACGATGAAATAATAAATAAAATTTGAAATAATCGAAGACATATTTGCAATTAGTTGAATAAAACTGATCAAATATTGCAACCGTAAACAAAAGACAATTTTATCTGCTTACTATAATATATTGGCAAAAACATAAATCACTCATTGCGAATTTAGAATTACGAATGATGAAATATTACAAGCTTTTCATTGACAAGTGTACTTGTTGAAAAACTGGCATGCTAGCTTTTCAAAAGCTTGTCACATTTCATCAATTTTCAAGGGCAAATAAAAATAGTAAAGGTAAAAATAATTGCCAAATAAAAATTGCTGTGTAAATACGTAATATGCAAATATAAACACAACACAACATGGATGCACAACAATTACGTACGCACTATACTATAAGTATAGGAAATAGCACGGTTCGAGAAGTATTAATGAAAAATTGCAAGCGTGTTTGGCGAAATATTCGTAATATACGAATATTTCGCCAAACACAAGTGCAATTTTTCATTAATACTTCGAGAACAAGTGCTATTTCGTATTAATATCATTATTAACAAGGAAAATACTATAAAAATAAAATTATACTAAAATTTTTACTAGGGGTATTTGGGAGAAAATACCACATGTGGTATTTTCTCCCAAATACCCATAGTAAAAAGAATTACGAGAAATTTTCGATGTTCTTAGCCAATCAGAAACGAGGAAAATTGTTAATAATGATATTAACCATGTAATATAGCATTTGTCTTTTAAAACTTTGCACTATCCTTGGATCACTAGTTATATTCTCACGTGAATAAAAAACGTTGTTTAACATTCTTTTATAATCTCTAACCACCACCTAATGATAAACCATATTTGTCACTGTCACGTTTGTAATTTTGTTTATTAGTGCACATACTGGCAAGAATAATATCCTATATTTGTTTTTACACCTTGTGGAAAA
Organism: Trachythela sp. YZ-2020; assembly: GCA_016169945.1. Lineage (NCBI taxonomy): Eukaryota > Metazoa > Cnidaria > Anthozoa > Malacalcyonacea > Clavulariidae > Trachythela > Trachythela sp. YZ-2020. Next base: position 9,190,073 of record JADLSH010000395.1, on the reverse strand, counting down.
ATATTTATCATTTTTTTAGTTAAGAAATAATATCTTGCTTTATTAATTGTCACTCTTTTTTCTAATTGTATTATTCCTTCAATTATTTCAAATTGTATTATTCCTATATCAGAAAAGACTAACAATAATAATTTTTGAACTGCTGCTAAACCAACTACTGTTGCTTGTGTGAAGTTTACAAATTAAATAACCATTTTAAAATATCGCACACTTACTATCATTAGCGATGTGTCTCACAAGGTTCACAGTCTAAGTATTGATCTGACCAATGAGCTTTAAGATGACCATATATGGTCAACAAAATATAGTCCTCTGTACACTTACTGTCATTAACAACATAATCCGCATAAATTATTTATTCATTTACAAAAAGATTAGAAGAGCGTTCAATCATTATGGAGGTAATTCATATCCGTTTTAAAATGTTTGACAGTTATTCCATCTGTCCACGTCTATTTCGTATCTCACAAGGTTCACAGTCTAAGTATCGATCTGAAATGGGTAATTCAATAATAACACATAAAATCCATCAATAGTTAAATTCATTTTTATTTTTTATCAAAAATTTCACTTGTTTATATACATGTCATATGATGTATTCATATATAATGTAGCTAGCAGACAGTTCTTATGTTACACAATGTTGTGCAGTGATGACCACAGCACGACACTGTATAACATAATTTCAGAAAAAAAGTTATATATACAATAAATAAATGTTTATTCTTTATCCCAAAGCTGTCCACAACCTCCACAAACATGCAATATTTTATTGTTTTTTGCTTTGTTTTTTCCCCTCACGCTTCGGGACGCGAGCGTCCGCGTTACAACATAACATGGGAATAACATCGTCATCTTTGTGATATTTTGTGAGACACAGCATACAATATGCCCTTTGACGAAACACTGCGCGACACATCGCACATTGTATGGGGTTCTCGCCATCCTTGCACACAACAATCGACTTCTCTAAGCCTGTATGCAGTTATGTCTGCATCATGCCACCATATAACATGTAGACTGTCCTTTAGCTATTGTCACTAAACAGAAATGACATTCTTCTTCTTTATCACCAGCCTGTGATAAATAACCGAAAAGACTAACAATAATCTACTGCTAATACCGAAAAGACTGACAATAATCTATTTTTTTTATCTGCTGCTAAACCAACTACTGTTGCTTGTGTCGCTTTACAAATTAAATAACAGTTTTAAAATATTGTACACTTACTATCATTAGCGACGTGTCTCACAAGGTTCACAGTCTAAGTATCGATCTGACCAATGAGGTTTAAGATGACTGACAAAATATAAAGTGCATATGAAAGAATTTTCATTTTTTCACCAAAGATAGGCTGTGAAGAGACGATTCGATTGATAATATATTCTTTAATTCGATTTTGAAACCTTTCAGAGATATTTAGCCCCAAACATGCCAAAAGGAACGTGAGAATATTCACGTTGAAGCCCTTCAACAGCGTTTAGATAACACGGTTGCTGTAAGCACATGGCATGTAGATACAATTTAACTAGAATCTGGCTTGTATCCAGTTTTATATTTGTTAAATTATATTTTAGTGTAGCCAGCTAAGGGTATCTCTTTTTATAAATCTTAGGTGCAAATGTGGTAATTGTGATACTAAATCACTACAAAACGTATATGAGTGTCAGTGTTGTCAAGAGATTCGGAGATGTGTTGATAACTTACAATCAGAAGACGTCTTGCAAGACACAGCTGGAGTACCACCTTCATGTGTGTTATACATCATCCTGGCTTTAGAGCGAACTGTTTGGAGAAATGGTCACTTAGAATGTCGGCTACTAAATACAGAACGAAATGTCGTAGAAGATATCGCCAAAGTGGTTCAGAGGAGGCATGAGTATAGTTTTCTTGGCAGTTTATATATATATGAATAAGTATATTTAATATGCTTGCATAATTGTGCTGTGTTTGTCTTTTATACCTTGTTGTATGCATACTTTTTTCTATATTTTCAGATTCTTGCGATCAATATCATACAGAGAGTTTCTCGACTGGTGTATGGAACTCTGGGTAGGCTTCGAATACCATTACCAGCATGTGTTTACCAAGCAATTCGAATAAAATTCAGGGAAAATTCAGATGTATTTACAGGCTTTGATGAAGATATTGAGGAGCCACAGACATACCAATTGGTTTTTCCTCAGCAAAAATACATCATTGTGTTCATGAACTCAGGGGTCATCTTTTCCAATTGTTCCAGTTCTTTCTCCAAGGTGTTGTTTTTTGGCAATCAATAAACGTCTTGTATATCTCTTGGACATAACCTTTGTTAACAGAATAAATATTTATTTACTCTGGATGCTATTACCAATAAATTCACGTTTCACTGGATGCTATTAACAATAAATTCACACATAATCTGGTTGGTTAATTGGTGCTATAAAATGGTTGATAAAATAAATAATGCATATTACTTACAAAAATCTACTTCCACTGTGACACCTCTTACTACTGCCTCTCCATTCTTGAATTTTGGATATACAACCACAACTTGCTCTGAACCCTCCAATTTTTTCATTTTATTATCTCGGTTCAGATTGGTGTTGAAATGTATGGCAGCAAGGATGTGTCTAAGATTTCAAAAAAAAATCATAATTAATAAATTATTTTATTTGTTATGCCAAATATAATTTTGTGTCTGAATGGTTTGAATTAGCATGTGCAACAGCATTTTTAATTAGCGATATGAAAATAATTCTTAACTGATACAGTAGATGACAAAATTTAAATACTTCTCCCATATAGTAGGTAGGCATACTTTACTGAACTAATTCAAACCCTGCATCGAAAGAGTATTCACAATCAAAGAGACCTTTTTACCATACCAGTAGGTTAAAATACAGTGCATGTACCTGATGTACATTCCAGGATATGAAAATGCAATCATCTTCGGTGCAAAGTGGTTAAGAACCGAATGGAAACCTTCAAGACAACTTGTTTGGACAATACTTGAAGCTTTATGAATTCCAGACTTTAACTCTTTCTACACGGCACCGTCGAATATCAACCGCCAAAGGATGATGACTTTGAGCGTGTGTATCTTTGGCGGCCCTCGCCCAAAATGGACGTAAATACCACCAATCGATTCAGCAAACACCTGTTCTTGGCTAATGCCAATCAAATCGCTAAACACATTGTTTTACAGATCTCCGTGGTTTATACGCAGCAATGTGGCGTTTATATCCATGTCTTTATTAATCTCATTAATCATTGGTGTTATGTTTTGATGTGGTGATTGATAATAAACCGTTTCATGTAGAAGTACGCTTGCAAGTCTTCTGTCATACTATTTATATACATTATTGTGGGGAAAAAATAAAATTGTTTTAGCAGTCGCTACAAGAAGACACATCAGTTGTTTCAAAAGTACAGCGACGTAGCTAACTTGAAATAGAACCACGCTTGCTCCAAGTTTTCACTGCTTCGTTACTGTTACATTTGGAGTAAAATCGGTGCTTAACAATTACATTTTTTATCACAATTTCTTCAATTCGGGTTCGATAAATGTTGGATTTGGCTCACTTGCTCTTGTGTAAGGTGGTCTTATCATATCGAGTGTTTATATATAGAAGTGTTCTTGTGTAAATTCAATTCAAACTCAGAAAACTGAAAAGAAAATCTTATGAACCCTTTCACAAAGCAAGGGCAAGCTCTTCCAGCAGAAGTATGAAATAGGATTATATTCCTTTGAGACGAAGGACAAAGCCATTTTGGAAAACCAGAGATGGGTTTGGGTGGCACAACTTGAGTAGTGGGAAGATAGCATTGTATAGGGTATGATATTGAATCAATTTTTAGGCTGTTTAACTGTGAGAAATATTTGGGATGTTTATCCTTAATACCACAGCAGGTATAGTCGAGACAATGTGCACGGTTTGTTTTGTTGATTTCTATGGCCTTTCGTATGGCAATTGCTGCAGATTATTCGTGCATTTTCTACCATGGGCTTTTCCTTTACACTTTACACCATAGATTGTATTGTAATTTAAATTTCATTGTACTCATCCCTCTCTCTTGTTAGCTGCTCTTTCAAGTTATTTACCTGCTCCTTAAAAGCTGGGAAAACTGCCTAAATGTAAAAGTATGGGAGTAATAACTGGGGAATAATACACATGCTTTTTAATATACAAAAATGTTTTATACATCTATTTTATACTTTGCAATTTGCATATTGCTTAGTCAGCAAAAAACTCAATAAAACACTCTCTTTCATATCTATACCATCAGGACTGATAAAGTTACATTCTATATTGTACCTTCATTAACTGTGATTGCACAAATTATGCAATTTAACTTACTTTGTAATTTCTTTAGGAAACACAGCAGTTTTAACCCTTTCATGCATAACTTTTCTTATTGCAATTAAAAAAATTCCAAGTATGATAAAAATAATTAACTATAGCCTTCATATGACATCATAATGACGTAATTGGAAATTGTTGTCACTGAACAACATCATGCATGAGAGTAACAAAATATATTCTGATGGCATGAAACTTATACATGTTTTCAGTCAGAATGTGTAACATACAGGAACAGAACATTAAGAAAATTGTGGGTGTCATTATATTGCATGTGATAGTGCACTATTCTCTATCTGGTGGTGTACATTATTTGGAGGTAGTCCTTGATTGTTTGCAGGGGGGGGGGGGGTGCAGAAAAGTTCAATTACACAGGTATTGCAAACATAATTTATCATTATTTTACAAGATAACATGCAAAACAGGTAACTTCCAGATTCAAAGAATATGGCATGTTGTATAATAGTTTTGCTTCAAAGAGCTACTGTAACAAATACATGTAAAGAAACATACATGTAATTACTTATTCACAGTGAAAGATTGTGAAACAATTACGTTTCTTCACCAAACACAGATGAATGTTACATTTTGAGCAACTAACATTTGTATATCCAGATTTGCAATGCCTACACCTCTGTTGTTTGTCTTGGAACTCTGGAAAATGTCCAGTTTTGTCTTTAGCGATAGCTGTTGAGGGCATTGGAACTGTTGCTGGTCTACGCTTTTTAGCAGGCAGTTCTTTCTCTAGCGTTGGTCGACCTCTTTTGGGTGTTACAACTTTCTGGCATCGAGTCAAGCTGTCTCCAATTTGTGACTGAAATTGAATTAGTTTCAGCTGATTTTTAGTGAGCACACCGTTCTGATCCATATGTCTTCGATAGAGAAGCCAACCATTAACAACGGAGATGCCTAAGCAGTAATAGATGATGTGCATGTAGTACTTGATGGAGCGTCTAGATATGCGATAGAGGGAAAGCAACATGTCACATAAGTCAACTCCTCCCATATGAATGTTATACTCATGGACAGCAAGCGGTCGCTCGACATAACCATATGTACTCGACATGTATCCTATTTTGAAGTCGAGAAGCAGGACGTCTTCCATAGAATGAAACAGGTGGTATTGAGAATTGGTTGTTTTGCATAATACCCTAACAGTATCCTATAAAAAATGGAAAACAATATAAATGTTATTAGGTCATCTCAGACAATTTCTATAAATATAGAGCACATTCTAAAATGTAGCAAATTATGTTATAATATGTAGTACTAGCACATGCATCAGATCATGTAGAATTATTTGGTTTTCATCAGTTTTTATATTCATTACAATCAGTAACAACTTCGACACACAACTTGTAATATCGGCTTACAACAGTAGTAGGCTTGAACAGCTTTAGCATTGACGTTGAATGACATGATTTCGAAAAATATAAATAGAGTGAAAAGGTCAACTATTGAACCTTTTATGCACAATGTTGTTGTGCAACAACAAATTATTTGTTGTAATCTATTCACGTTCGGAAGTATGAAACAGAAAATTTCGTCTTGGTATGAAATAACAACGTTATGATGAAGGCTCAAAAATATTTTAAAACTTTATGCGCAGATTACACCAAAGATACACAATGAACAACTCACCTTTCAACTGGTAGTGACAATCTTTAGCTCCAACCGTAAAAGTACGCCATCTTGTAAATGTACGCGTGATGGCAGACTTATTCCCAGTCTCCTGTCAGGTTTCTATGATCCACGCATTTGCAAATTTATGTTGCAAAATTAATTATGTGCACAATCCCTTTGTTTCAATTTGTTGTTGTACAACAACAGTATGCATGAAAGGGTTTGGGTTTTAGTCATAAAATGGTTGTCTTTGAGCCTTGTAAAGATAATTTCGAATGACGGTTCATCAAGTTCATTCTTAAACCCGGACATCCAGCTTGAAGTGGACTACATGTAACGCACCAAAATCTTTTTACATGTGTTTATGAACTTCTCAAATGCGGAAGTTCATTCATTTCGAACTACGGAAGTTAATTTTGAATGTCGGAAAATTCAAAGCGAACTTTGTTGCCAACTTCGGAATTTCATAGGCAAACTTAGGAACTTCGCAACAAACTTCGGAAAAATTTGGTTGAAGTCAACTGTAATGTAAAATAAACAGTAAGACTTTGAACACTCGTGTTTTAACGAAAACGTTTTTAACAAGAATTTAACTTGTTTTTTCCTTTTTAAGAGAAAGCAACAGCAAAACTCATTAAAAATCTGGCATTATATTAATTGTTTTGAACAATTTGGTGTCATCTGCGAGCATGATGATGCGACTCGATTTGACTACATTTGGGAGATCGTTCACATAAATTCAAAATAGTGCAGGGCCCAAAATAGAGCCCTGGGGCATGCCTGAGGTAACAGGTAGTAAATCTGACGTTGCGCCAAGGGCTGTTACTCGTTGGTATCGATCTGAAACATAGTTATTGAACCATCTAAGTAAATTTCCACAAAAAAGAAATCTCTATTAAACAAGTTAAGTGTTATGTTATAAATTCAATAAAATCTCTATTAAACAAGTTAAGTGTTGTGTTATAAATTCAACGTGCATACACATATACTCTCACAGTTGTGTCTCTTCTTTGCTTCACAAGGTAGTCCATCAAATTTTGTTATTTTTATTCCAATGTTTTAAAGGGGTTTGACCACCCCACACACCGAATATATGCACTGTCGAGGCGTCACAGACGCTCATGTGTGTGACGTAACAGGTTAAAATTCCAGTTCCTATTACATGTCTACGTCAACACCCTAACACAATTCTCAATAAACGGTCAACGAGACTAACAAAATCATTTTTGGCAGCCATTTTGAATCACTAATTAGCTCAACCTCCGCGCGTCCGTACAGCCCTTTTTTTGCTTATTCAGCACTTTTTTTCACTTGCTGCCTAACCCCAAAAAACCATAATTGCCAAAGGGAGAATGTTTCATTTTCATTGTTCTGAGAAACTCGTAGCCTGTGAACAGACGAAGGACTTAACCAGCCTTACAGATTGCCCATCTCTCCTGCTAAGCCCCTGGTACAGACTTTTAATATAACGCAATTTGTACACTGGCTAAAAAACTCCTGGGTGTAGTGGGGTGACTTGTTTGTTTTAAAACAATAAATATATATCACTCTATAATGAATGGAGGAAATAAAAAGACACAGAGAATTGGTAATCGCTGGGGATAGAAGACATGGGGCACAGTGCCAAGTACTGTGCATATACTGTATTTTGCTGCATGTTACCATTCATAATTCATTTTGTCTTAGTACAGGTATTTCACCAACACTTTTTTACAATCTACATTCCAGTAGAGGTAATACTATTTCATTCCAAAGTTGAAAGTAGTATTGTCTCATGACGATAGTCTCGTATAAATTAAGCTTGGTGTTAAGAGTAGTATTGTCTCATGAGGATACTCTTGCATAAATGAAGCTTGCTGTAAGGATCGAATAGATTTATAGGAGATTTATTGGTTTTTAGTGTAAACTACTTTAATGTTATTGTTATATATTATACTGTATATGTTTTCTCCACTAGAGAAATTAAGTTGGCAGTAGCCCGGCTATGGAATATGATGGTTTCTGCAGAAGTATGGAGTATCTGCTTGGTTTGGGTATGGTGGTGAAGACATTTGTTTCTGACAGACATTCAGCCATCGCAAAACATAACGAGGGAAAAGTTGTCAAACATCACACATTACTTCGATATTTGGCATCTTAAGAAAAGTATGTTGGTCATAGACTTTAATCTTGCAGACAGTATAAGGTAACAGTGTAACTTCCCTGGTTAACTTACAATCCCAAACAGACAATTCTAGGCAATCTTTGTAGTATATTGTACAAATAAAGTCATCTGGGCTGTAAAGAGAGTTAATGCCAGTGGCATTGTGGTAACATCGCTTACCCTGAAGAGCCACCACTCTACAGTCTGTTGGGGGAGGGGGATGGGGGGAGAATTGACCTTCTTGTTCCCAACTAAGGTTGTTGCACTGAGAGCTGCTCTTACACACCGACATTTCTAAAATGGAGGGTGGGCTGCCAGCTTTTTGGAGCCTCAGTCAGGAATGCAATCCTGGCCAATAAATTTGTATATGCATACAAATGCACACAAATGGGGTCATCAATTAAAGCAGGTTAATTTATATGGCCACTATTTTGATTGTTTCTTTGACTGCCTGCTCCACCCTCAAATGTGAGTTTAGTTGCAACAAAAAAATGAAATACTTTCCAGTTGCAGTGTCTTCTTTACCAAAAGGTGCTCCATCTGCTCCAACCGCTACATGAAAGACATTTTTTGCAGCATTAAACCAGTGAAGGCAAGGATTTTTTCATCAACCAATAGGTAGAGATCAGCCAGCCAAAGGAGAAATGGCTTTAATGGTCGGTATACTCCAGGCACTGATGTTAGTGAAAGCTCAGTGGCTAGCTTTTCCAGGCCAAAGACTTCCCCAATGTTGATCTTCTTGTTTCCAGTTGTAGTAACTACATCACAGCTGTTACGAATGCTTGTATACTTTCGTTTTCCTATAAGTCCCCTTTCGTACAGCACACACATGCTTGGCTGGTTGTGTACTCTTTGCATTTGTCCTTAACGATGCTAGGTAAAATATTTCAGTACACAATTTTGATTGTGATATATAGGATGACAACTCAGAATTTGTGCATGTTCCGATTAAAGTTGTCCATAACCCATCTTTCACATACTTTAAACTTTCATCCTGCTTCGTATCTGTTCCACAATTGATGGTTTTCATAGCCATAAGTCTTTTGTTTCCTTCTAATTTGCTGTGATCTAGATAGGTCCAACTTCTCACTAGAAGAGTCCAAAATCCTGCTTGATTTTCTCTGTTTTCACAGTCTTAGAACAATCAATGCTGTTGTCCACTAAATCATTTTCCTTCAGTTGATCAATCTAATAAATGTAATGTATTAATTATTAAAACATATACATATATAAATAACCCCCCACCAAGATGTGTTGTGCCTTCGACTAGGTCTGTAGGCTTTTATATTATATGCATGAACTATATGTACAGCGCTTCTTCGATATAAGTGCCTGAGTAGAATGCATTTCTTAGCAAAGGCCATGGGCCGACGGCTAGAAACCGGACTTTTTCATGCGTCGATCGAGGAACCAAATATTTTTTTTACTAATATGTAGTTTACATACCACATGTGCAAATTAGCGGGTATGTCAATCTTTAAAGTTGCTCATTGAGGAGATATTCCGGTTTCTGTTTATGAATAATTTTGTGGCCATGAAGTGAAATCAACACCATGTTTTTGAGTATTGGCCAATCAGAACGAATGGAATTTAACAACCGGCCAATCACGATGCATCGTCGACAGCTTGTCTTCATTCTCTTGTAAACAATGGCAACTGATGGAAGTCAGTCGCCGAAGAGAAGGGATTTCTGTGTTATGCATGTCATGAATAATGCAAAACAAAAATTAATCGCATTTACACATACGTCATGGTGTAAGTTCGTATCGTTCGCGGCCAAATGGAGAAAACTACCGTGTAAAGAGGGGGAAATAGCGTTGGAAGCTGCGTCGAAACTATGTTTAAGATTTCGCCGAAACTGCAAGTTCGTCAGGCAGTTATTTGCCCATACCAGCTTCATGCAAGTTTCATCGTGAGTGTTACAACCGATTCTGTAATATTTTGATGCTTGGTAGAGAAGAAAAAAGGCAGAATATTCGAGACGAACAAGAAATAGCCAGAGATACAGGTAAGTCATTGTTCTATTAAAAGTGTTCCTAATAGTAATACCCGACAATTTTGATACCTTACAGTTAATTACTTGTATAAGTATTAATAACTTTACTCAAATTAGGCCTGTAAAACTATAAGTATAAACAAATATATCCTTCAATCCAGTATTCCAGGGAATATACATGCATGCATTTATAAATGACATATTTTGAGGATTCAAATTATTAATGTTTACAAGTGACTATTAGGTGTATGGCTACAAAATGGACGGAAATTATATACTCGTTAAGGACTCAAGCTAGTGTTTAGTATTTAATAGTTTGCTCAGTCTTGCATGGGGAAGTTTCCTGGTAAATGAATTAACCAATACTAGTACTATAGATATGTCACTCAGCTATCTCAGACAGTTTATACGACTATTAAAGTGGAAGTCAAGTCCATTCTGTGCACTAGTTCTGCACATAACAAGTGAGGACCTCTGATCTGAACAATTATAATTCATAGACTTGGAGCAAGGGGGTTGTTCACCGAACAACCCGAAGTACCCGAAGTGATGATATTTCCCTTGGGACAACATTGAGGGTAATATTTTGCTGAATCGCCCGAGCGGAGGGTCTATAAATGATATATTATACCAAAATGCATATTGTTTGGAAAATTCATGGTAACATTTTTCGAAACTTGCTTCAAGAATTTTCAATAAATACAAGCTTTCTTTTAATTTCATAAAAATATTTGAGGGTTTGAACACGCTAGCCTAAAAGATACCATTCGTCAGAAGAGTTAGTTACTGTACTAACTCTCCTGACGAAGTGCCTTCGTTTGAAGTGTCGATAAGCGTTTTGTATCTTTCAGGCTAGCGAGTTCTGACTTCTGACCCTCCAAGATTGTCAATTTAAATAACTGTTATTTTAAAATACAGGAAGACGAAGTAACGCTGTATGTGGATGCGTTAAAGATAACTTGCCATGCACAGCAATGTGTCAGTGCCAAGGTTGCACAAACAATCAAGAACAGGAGTTACCTGAAGACGACATGGACGACAGTGGCTCAGATGAAGAGGACGATGAATATAACTAACAAGAGAGAGTTGGCTTTTTGACACAAGCATGCTTTTAAATAATTAAGCCAAACTCTTTAAAAACATTCTTTTAATACTGTTTATATATATTCCTTCGGAACAGATCCTATTGATTGATTAGGCTAGATTTCGCTCGTGATAAATCACCATTAGTATTTTTATTACACCTAGATATATAGAAGTCTAAATGATGATGAAATGTTGAATTTGTGTCTTTGGGAGCATTACATGGTGTTATATAATATAAACTCTTTAGTAGTTCTAACATAAAGTAACTAAAAATAATGCCTACTCAGCTATTTTTCAACTTCCAATATGGCCGCCATTGTTCGTGAACTGAGCTGCACAAAGAGCCGATTTTTGCCTTAATGAGCAAATTTCCGCTTTGACATACATCGGTAAATTAATCAGCAATACTTCAGGTACGTGTCTTAAAAAAATCAGTTGGTTCCTCTATGTGCGCATGATGATTTACTTTCTGAGTGACTTTTTAGCCTTCGGCCCACTGTCTAATTTCCCTGAGCTAAGACTCTTGATTCTGCAACAGAAGTCTAGTTTCCTTGATTTTCTGTTCATTTTATGCCTTATTTAGTAAAACAGTATTCTCCAAGATTAAATCTATGCACGACTGGCCATGAATCAATACATTTTTAATGAGAAAAAAAACATCATACAATAATCGTATGATTTTGGATTTTTATACTTGATCTTCAAAACCCCACAAATATATTGTGAATGACTTTACTTTGAATTATCTTGCACAACACCAAGAGGCACACTTTCCCTCTCGACCATAGCTGAATATCAAACAATTCCAAGCGAAAACACAGGCGAAATTCAGAATACCGAGTATGAAGAGGTTATAAAGTTCATTTCAACACGTTGGTTGTGTTTAGAGCTTTGCATTAATCGCGAGGTAAAGAAGTACGAAGGTCTGAAGTCGTACTTTCTCTCTGAAGATTTTCCAGACGCACAATTTAAACAACTTCGCCGTAGCTACAACAATCCAATAATCGAAGTTTGTCTCCTTTTTACCAAGCTTCGCTCCCTTGTTTCACCAATTTCAACAAGTATCTCCAGAGAGAAAATCCAGTTGTTTATCAACTGCACGATAACCAGCAGCGTTTTATGCAAAAACTGGCATCCAAATTCGTCAAACCAGACATCATCCAAGAACTGCGATCGGGAAACCAATCACTTGCAGATCTAGACATGCGTCTTGAAAACCAGAAAGATGACATGAGTTTGGGAATCGGTCCACTCACTCCCAACACGCTTAAAAACGTCTCTGTTAGATGAAGGGGATATTGACCAACCCAACGTTGATCAGTTTTTTGATGCGGTACGAGCCTTTTTCGTAAAAGCCTACAAGTACTGTGTCCAGTGGCTTCCACTTGATAATATATTTATGAAGCATTGCATCTTTGTTGATTTTAAAAGACGTGCCGAAGTTTCCTTTGCTCATGTCGAGCAAACAGTCACTTGTTTCAAACGAATCCACAAAATGCTAATATCAGATCCATCGTTACTAGATGAAGTGGAAGAGGAGTTTATGGATTATCAAGCAATGGTCGACAACGATATTCCTCAAATGATTTGGGAAGAAGCAGTAGTAGGAGATATCCGGGAAAATGAGCATCGAATGGATGTCATCTGGGGTTATCTAAAAGCGAAACTTCCCAAGCTCACTGAAATTGCTCTGTCAGTTCTTGTCATTCCCCACAGCAATGCTGGTGAAGAGAGGGTGTTCTCTACGATTAGAAAGAATAAGACCGAATTTCGTTCTCGACTTAAATTAGGAGGATCATTGAATGCAATCATGCGTGTGAAAATGGCTTTTCCAGAGCAGCTAATGGCATGTTACAAATGGGAACCCTCAAAAGAACTTCTGAAGAAATGCAAATCAGCAACGCGTGAATACAATGAGAGGCACAGATCAAACAACGAATAGATTTCAGAAACATAAAAACTTGCCGCAGTTCTAACAGATCAATTTCTTATGCTGCCTGGCCTACTGTCAGCGCAATTAAAACATTGGACTGACCCACAATGCAAATTCGGGATGATTTTCTTCAAATTGCGATAGGACAGGAGACATGTTGGACTAACATTACAATATATCTAAGTGTAGTTTGATGGATATGCTGAGTTTTGTCTGGACTTTGTTAGTTTTTCTCATCTCTGAGGATGGTTCGAAATTAAATTGTCTGGACTTACTAACAAAGAGTCATTCGCATCCCTGCGTACATGAAATACGTTCATTTTTTGTGTGCTTTTTCATCTCCTCGATAGCTTTCCAATTCATTCTTTGGAGCTTCATATATTCGGCGACATTGAAAAGTTCATATTGATGTCCCCCTGCAAATGGCATTTTTTCGCCGTGGTTTGACGAAAATTCAAAAACAAAAACGATAGGGTTTTAAGTTGACAATATGATTGTTGTCACACTTTTGATTGGCGCTTTGGCATGCATTTTTGCCAAGCTTGTGAATAGCTTGAGAGAAAATCTCAGGGTCAAGCCATACCAGGTCCAGTGAATCCAGTAGGTGAGCATAACGACCGTAAATATTAAATAGAACTTAAATTTAAATATTTCTTTAAATAAAATTAACTATTTATTAATCAGAAATTAATGATATGACATGTATGAATCAGCTGTCTACAGTTGCTACAGTCTAGATCTGCCCCTGGGGGGGGGGGGGAAGGACCTAATCATTAGGTACCTTATTGAAGATTAGTACCCTGTTCTACCAAACTGGATTTAAGATCACACCATCTATTTGGATATGTTAACCTTCGTAGCAATACCATTAGTGCCTCCATTCCAGTTGCATTCGTCCCCTGGCAGCATATGTAATTAGCGGGAATTTGTAAAGCTTTGTGAAGACTTCCATGTGGTTCTTTTGAAATCTGTTGGAGTAACACATTCAATATAACAAACATACATTACAACTTTTAATTCTTTTTCATTTAACGAGTATTAGAAAAACGATTAAGTTACGTTTTACCACAAACCTGAACATCTCTTCACACTGAATATCACTTATGTCGTCCAAGTTAAGGCGAGAACCTACAACTTTTCTTGTAGTAGGAAAAAGGCATTCGAAAAGCAAAGTATCAAGAGGGTCGTCGTTGTCACTGCTTTCATCAAGCAACATCACCTGAACAATGTCATTGAAATGTCGCCTATAAAACAGGGTTGATTGTTTTAAATGAATAAAATTCGTTTTATACGACAAAATACAGTTGAAAATGAAAAATACTAACCTTGCAGCAGCCATCATATTGGACTATTTACCCAAAGTTCCTTTTTTCATTTCTGCCGAAGTTTACTTTGAACACTGAATCAATCTAAATGTACAAACTCTCCTGACCTCTAACGTTGAACGCCAAACCACGGTTTGCGGTTTGTGGATAAATGTGAATCTAAATTGCTGACCACAAACGGCAAATGGCTGACCGCAAACCGCGGTTTGCCGTTTGCAGAAAAACATGAATCTAAAGGTCTCCAATGTCCCTTGATGGCCATGACAAGCTGTGTGGATATCAGAAATCAACATTTCCACTATACATTTATGGAGGGTTAGATACATACAGTGGCAGAATACAATTCCTTCACATCTGGACCTCAAACAACAATCCAAAAATTGTTGGTCGCTATTATTTGGAATACTTACTTGAATCTGGAGGTTTGTTAACACACAAGAGTAAAGACTGTTAACCTTAACCCATTAACCTGTAAGGCTCTCCCCTTGAGAATTAAAATGTCTGCCATTAGTCAGAGTAAAAGAATAATGTCGGGTGCATCAGGGTGCTTTGTGACTTAATGGTTAACTCTGTCAAGTGCAGCATGTAACATATAGTCATGCCATCACGTTTATGTCTGGATAAAGGAACTGAAACTATTGATCTAGCCACAATGCGTTCATACCTTGTAAGCAAACAATGTGATGAAGAAGATGCAACAGATTGTGATATATGGTCCATCCACTGAGAATGACTATGACAGAGAGGACCCAGCAAATTGCACATCCACAGAACAGACTCGACCGCATCTTTAAAGATGTGTACCATAAATATATGTTCAACCTATTGAAAATACTAAAATATTCACAATACTCGAAAACAAAGCACGAAAGCAAAATACCACAGATTACCTGCATAATGCACTTAAATGGAGCGTATAGTCCCTTGGGGGCCTGGTAGCTATAAATAAGGTCATTCTCACTGCATTCACCCCATCAAATTTGATCAAGCGCCCAGGGAGATAGCGGGGCTCTTTTTTTGTGTTTTCACTGAGCAAACAATAAGCTATAGCGATGGCCGATTCACCACAGATGCCAGAAGACCCAGCTGCTGCAGCAGCAGCTGAAGACCATCTGGCACCTGCAATGGCAGAACAGGTACAGGCACCGATACCTGTGCAAGAAGCAAACGATTTAGAGGTATAAATATATTTGTAAAGTTGAACTATCGTAGATATAAATCATTGTATTCCATAGAGTATAGTTGTTTGCATGCTTTTGTATACCATTTGGGTTTCGGAACGTTTACTTTATGGTGTATCTCTAGCGAGTGCCTTAATCTGGCTGTCTACAATGCATCAGTAAACTGTAGTTACATTCGCGATCTGGTTTCGGCTTCTTCTTGAATTGTGTATTACAATGACAGTTCGAATTTTTACTTAGATATGTTTGCAATAGGAATCAGTTTAAAGAAGACTGTATACTAAACGGATGGTATAAATTGTTTCATGGATTAAAATCAATATCTATAATAATAATTGTCTATAATGGCCGTCATCGTCGTTCTCAGTTATTTTGCTATAACGTTGCTAACTAGGTATCATGGTTCTCGATTCGTTCACAGACACAGTTCTCAATAGCCTTTCATTTTGTCTTGTGTTCAACATTTTATCAGATTTTCCAAACTGCTATACGCTTTTACTCGTACTATGAAATGATTTATTTCCGTGTGAACCATTATTTTATCAATGGTTTAAATAAAAAGGGTTGAAATTGTATTCTCAGTATATTAATATGCTTGCCCTATGATTACATGTTGATTATTATTTTGATTATTCTCATAGCCATAGGCTATTTAAATGAACCCTGTCAAGGTTTTATAACGTTTATTGGCCATTGTGTTGAGCTCAGAATTTTAAAGTTAATTTTGTGC
The DNA here is from genome assembly GCA_016169945.1 of Trachythela sp. YZ-2020. Lineage (NCBI taxonomy): Eukaryota > Metazoa > Cnidaria > Anthozoa > Malacalcyonacea > Clavulariidae > Trachythela > Trachythela sp. YZ-2020. The sequence continues at coordinate 9,173,713 of JADLSH010000395.1, read as the reverse complement.
TGTTTATGTTCACATCGCAGTGACATGATTTCTTTGGCGGTAGACCATTGAATGATTGCTGTCAAGGGTACGTTTAAAGTTTATTGGCCATTGGCATTGTATTGAGCTCTGAATTTTATTGTTAGCTTCAGTATGCTGTTTATGTTCAACATCATAGTGACATGATTTCTTTGGCGGTAGACCATTGAATGATCGCTGTCGAGGGTACGTTTATAAAGTTTATTGGCCATTGGCATTGTATTGAGCTCTGAAATTTATGTCAGCTTTTAAGCTGTTAATGTTCACATCGTAGTGACATGATTTCTTTGGCGGTAGACGATTGAATGATCGCTGTAGAGGGTATGTTTATGAAGTTTATTGGCCGTTCCTTTTTTTGCCATTGGCATTGTATTGAGCTCTGAATTTTGATGTCAGGTTTTTATGTTGTTTATGTTCATATCATAGTGACATGATTTCCTCGGCAGTAGACCATTGAATGATTGCTGTTGAGAGTACGTTTTATGAAGTTTATTGGTCTTTTTTTTGCCGTTGGCATTGTATTGAGCTCTGAGTTTTATGTCAGCTTTTATGCTGTTTCTATTTACATCGTTGTGCATGACATGATTTCTTTGGTGGTATACCACTGAATTACACTGTCGAGGGTACGTTTACAGTATGAAGTTTATTGCAATATTGAGCTCAGAATTTTACATCTGCTTTTCTGCTGTCACATCATAGTGAAACTAGTGCTGAGATAATTTTCTTTGGTAGGGATCACTGAATTGATCACTGTCAAATGCTATTAGTATTACGTTTATTGGGCATTGTCATTGATATTGTAGTGAGCTCAGGATTTCATGGCGACTTATACGCTGTTTATTTGCATGATTTGTTTGCGATTGAATAGATTATTAGTATTGTCATTGAATCATCACTGCAGAGCTAAGTTTGAAAACAATCTTGCCAGTATTGGTAATTGTTGGCAATTGTATTCAGTTCTGAGTTTTATATTGATCCGCTTATGGCATTCTGTGTATTGTTCTCCTATTCACATAATTTGTTTTTGCGATAGATATACACCAATATTAAATGGTGTGTTTATTCGGCCTATACGCCAAATTAATATGCCAGTATTAAAATGGTGTGTTTATTATTCTTCTATAGACGCTAAAGCGAAAGTACGCCGAGTTGCCTATTGCCGCTGTTGGGCGATAAAGATCAAGAGAAAATCTTGGATATAGTCTCAAAGGTGGAGAAGCACAACAGCCACAGCTACAGGTGCAAGTTCCTCGCGTGTGTCGTCAGCATCTCCATATCGTTCTGTAAGGTGTTTTTACTGCCAAAGATTTGGACATGTGCGGACAAACTGTTTTAAGAGAAGACATGATGCAGAAAATGGATCTAATAGAAAATAAACATACTGATATAAAAGCTTGTTTTTGATAACTATATTTTGTTGTCGTGTAACCGTAACTCTATTTTGCACAGACGGTGCTCTAATAAATAAATGATAAAAAATAAATAAAAAATTAAACGTCAGCCTTCGTAGCTGTTTCTTTATCTAAAATAGTTTATTTTTCTCTTGCCTAGCCCAATTTACCCATGTTGGATTGTAGCGAGTGACAGTTGCGAAAACAGAGTATCTCAATCAGCTCTCCTGGTTATGCTGGGTCACAGCTGTCACCCCCCTGTTAGTCCGTTGGGTTTTTTTTCCCGGTATAGTTCCCTGCCGTGCCGCGTTTGTATTTCCAAATATTCATGGTTTTGTTCCTTGTGATCTTTAGGTTTTTCCTAAACTAGCATGGACTGCTAGTGGGGGGTCGACGTTGTGTCCCGGCTTGTAATGGAAAAGATTATTCATGGTGATCAGTTGGGGACCATTAATGATTTACAATTTCGGGACCCAGATAATTTTATAGCTGGGGAATTGCATTGCCATAGTGACGTATGGGAACAGTTACTAGATTGAAGTGCCCAATCCTCAATAACTCTAGGTCCTTAAATGGATTCAAGATAAAGTTTCGGTTGCAGACTACTTTCGCCCGTTCCGAGGTAATTTTAAAGGACAATTTTACGATTCAGCTTATCCACCATCTGCCCACTTTTCTAATAATCTCGTGTCGCCCTTTTGCTGAATTTGTCCGCGACACATTATTAGATCGAATCCACACAGGAGCGATCTCGCTCCTGGTGCGAGTTGGCGAGGCGTTGCCTATGTCATGATGCACGTTTTCTCAATTTATGGATGATGGATGTTCCATTTAAACTACATAATCTCACGCATTTACCACGGTATGTTCCCCAGGACACTTATCAAACTGTTTTGGATGATAAGTCGGGTTACAATCACATTTTATTATTAGAGGACAGTAGAACATATTTTGGTATCCAATGGGGGGGGGTTGTATTTTGTTTATAATACCCTTCCTTTCGGCTGGAAGCTATTGCCCTTTGTCGCTTTCGTTCTATTGGGATCCCATGTTCTCTTTATATTGACGATCGCCATAATGGACAGTTACAAGTAGACTTGCATTCCGGCCCATATTCTCAGTTTAAAACGTTGGATGAACGAAATTTAGCCGCGGGCCATTCAGCCAAAATTTTTTTGTCGCATATGGCTACTTCCTTGGTTTAGTGAAATCCATATTGATACCCGTTAAAGTTGTCCCCTACTTGGGTTTTCTTTCAGATTCAGCAAATGCAAGTATTCCACCTTATTCCCGCTAAAAAAGAGAAGTTCCTTAAGCTCCTGCATCAAATTGTCTTTCTCGAAACATGGGACAATTCTCTTCCGTCAAGAGATGAACGTCATGTGCATATATCGCTTGCCACAGACGCCTCCGGCTCCGGAGCCTCAGTGCATCTACAGCAGACAATCACTACATCTGACTATTGGAGTACTGAAGAGCGTGCATATGACATTGCTACCACAGAGGATTTAGCACTAGATATCAGTTCTTGACAGTCAGTTGCATCCGACTTTGTGGAAGATTGTCCAATTGGATTCTAACACGATGCGAGATTTTAATGGTGTTCCTTTGCCTCACTTTACTCCTTCCCCATCCCCAGATTCCTAGGGTGTTAATTTTTTCGCCCAAAATCTGAGTATGGCAGCCCCATTCCTTGAACGCCCATATATGTTCCCTCCACTTGTGCTGGTTGGAGCAGTGCTTTGTTTTCTTTCGACTGCCAAACGGAATTGTACATTGGTAACGTTGACAACCTATCCTAAGAGATATTGGTGGCCTATCCTCATCAAATACTCATCAAGATCTTTACGCTTGGCAAAGATGGGCGATCGCCACGCTTTATTGGTACCATCTGGGAATGGTGTTGGGTGCCTCACAATGGAATCGAAGGAGATTTGTGGGTGTTTTCCCTCAACTTTGCGTGGGCGGACGGTTTTTTCAACATTTGTCCTTCAGGCATGTGATGTACATTTATAGTTATTTGCGTGCTTAATTCATAATTATAATGTATTCTATGTACGCAATGAATAATTATTTTGATTTATGTATTATCTGGGTTTTTTATTTCGTCTTACGTCTAGTACCTGCCCACGATAGCTAAACTTTTCGTCCTCTTGGTGAGGTGTCCGACCTGTAGCCACGCCAATGATAGTGATTTTTTGTTCTGCCAACGTTGTGGTTATAGGCGAAAATCAGCGGTTCCTCCTGTCTCAGCTCCTATGAATCCCCAGAAATTGCAATGTAGTGACAAACGATTGCGACAGTTGTCATTATTCTCCCAGGCTACCAGCTATTCGAAGCAGAAAGACTCCCTTCAAAAAGAGCTAGAAACGTTCTTGGATATTCTTCCGGGTTCCCCCACTCTGTCTAATGTTACCCCACGCGATATCTGCAGATTTCTGGTATATAAATATCCAAAAAGGAAGACGCAAGTTCATAAAAGTGGATGTGTTTTTCTTGGTGAAAAGGGGGCGCATGATTGTGGTTGCGTTATGAGACTCTCCCACAAGAAAGTCGACTCGTATATTGGGAAGTTAAGATCCATTTTCCATACACTGGGATGAGATGGAGAATGGGATCGCAGACTTGGCTTGGGTAATCCTGCGGCAGACAAATCGGTTAACGATTATCTTCGAATCTTTACCATGGAACAGTTACAAGCTAGAGTGCAACCGAAACGAGCAAGCCCTTTTTTCATCGATAAACTTGATCGCCTGGTGGGTCATTTTGAGGAAAGTATGAAATTGCCTGGCCTTACGCCTACACAATGGTTCATTTTAGCGAGGGATCAAGCTTTTTTCAAGGCAGTATTTTTCAGCGGGGATAGACCGGGAGATATGAGCCAGGTCAAGGTTCCGAGATTTTACGATTTCCAAAGAACGATGGATTCCTATTTAACCATGTTTTGGGGGAAACGCTTCGCGATGGCAGCTCAAATATTTTTGGTATCAAACGCAACCCTCAAACTAGTATTTGCCCAGTCCGAGGTATTGAACAGTATATCGCTATCGCACAGCAACTTAAGATCAATCTGAAGAATGGTTACTGTAACGTTTCTTATAGCTGTTACCCAAAGTATGTTTTATTACTTGAATTATTAATACAACATGTCTAAATCCCAGTTTGTCAGTTTCGTGCCTGAAACACTCAACGACAACATTCACTCACACGTGACATCCACGATGATGTCATCGCCACATCTCCCTCTCAATATAAAATTGTTTAACGGCATCATAGTGTTTATGCCTAACATATAACTAGCATTTTTGTGTTCCAACGAAATTGTTTAACGGCATCATAGTGTTTATGCCTAACATATAACTATAAATAATGCGTGATAATTCTTAGTGTCTCTCGTAATCTTTATGCCAATCTGGCGAACGTCGCACTCGCGTAGTTCGACGAGGGATTATCTCTTCTTGTCCCGCGTCACTTTCACTCAGCGTTCGACCTCCATTACTGCCAGAACTGCCTGCCTGATTTTCATTTCCTGTTTCATGGGTTATAGGGTTAGTTGGGGTGGTATGTTCCACGACTGGTAAACTTGGGGTGAGGTCCGTTTCGATCGGCTCGCTCAGTTCGATTTGGGAATCTTTCGCGTTGGGAGGTGGTGCCATCTCTTTGGTCGCACGTAGATGACGGCGATTACGGCGATATCGTCTTCCACAAACCTCGACTTCGAAAGATCGGTTGTCGAGCGCACGTACACAGGTACCAAGCGACCAACGATTATCACCTGGAAGTTTCATTCGAATGGCGCATCCACTTTGTAGGGGCTCAAGCGGTTTACATTTCTTGTTATACAACCTTACTTGTTTTGCTTTGCGGTTCTCTAATTTCTTCTTTGTTCCGTTTTGTTCCGGTGTTTTAAGAAGATTATTTTTATAAGAAACGTTACATGGTGTCAGGTAACTTGAGTCTTCATCGAGTTGTATTTGATGGAATCCATCTTTTGCATCGCAAACTGTAAACTTCTTTGCCCCTGTTAACTGGGTAGTCACTTCTTCAACAGTGGGCAATTGATAATGTTCACGGCAGATTGCACGGTTAAGATCACGTGGATCTATGCAGATCCTGATTTTGTTTGGTTTTACTACAGCTAACATGCTTGATACCCACTGTGTTGGTTTGGTCACTGGAACGATCACTTCACGTTCAACTAACTTATCTAGTTCTGATTTTATACGTGTACGCAAGGCCACTGGCACTCGTCGTGGCGGGTGGACTACAGGTTGCACTGTACTATCAATCACAATCTTGTATGTGTCTGGTATTTTACCTAATGAACCATCAAACACGTCCTTGTATTCACTTGCTGGATCTTTAGGGGGTTGGATACCCAGTGATAGGATGTCACAATGTCGCAGGTTTACAATACCCAAAGCTACGCTGGTATCTAGAGACAGAATTGGTCGATAGTCACCATCAATGATATTGAACTTGATTAGTTGCTTTTTTCCCGCATGCCATACTGGAAGTATGACCTTTCCAGCGATGTTGCGTCGCTCTCCAGTGTATGATACAATCTCTTTCTTGCAAGGTTTCAGTAATTTAAGCTCATTATCTCCTGTGACCCTTACATATGTCTCAGTAGGAAGAATGTTGCACTGGGCCCCAGTGTCTATTTGAATCTTAACAATGTTCTTATTCTTTTGTTTATTAATGTGTAATTTTGTCACTGCTGCTTTTGCACGAGAACCTTTCTTCTTTTCATTCTTGGAAACAGAGCTAATGACGTACGTGTCCTCTGAATCCGTGTCAGAGTCCTCTTGGACTAGAGACACGTTTTTGCTTCGACACATCTTTTCGAAATGGTTAAGCTTGTTACAGCTATGACATTTTTTTCCAAATGCTGGGCAAATTCGTCTGCCATGATTTCTTCCGCAATTACGGCAACTATTATGCTGTTGGCGCTGTTGGCCTCTGCCTCTTGTTTGACCTTGACCTTGGCCCCGCCCCTCTTGGGTATTTCGCATTGTAAATTTTGTGTCATCTTTATTTTCTTTAATTGTGTTTACAGACAAATCCCCGGTCATTATTTTTACTTGTTGTTGTGTTTGTTCTGCGGCTTTGACTATTTCAACAGCTTTCTTCAGTGACAACCCATCTGTTCGCAGCAATCGCTCGCGAACTTTGTCATCTCTTATGCCCAATACTAGTCTATCTCTTAATATTTCATCGGGTGTAATTGACTCATGATCACAATTTCGAGCGATTGTTCTTAATTCGGTTAAATAAGTTGAAACATTCTCACCTTGTTCTTGTTTTCTGTTATTAAATCGATAGCGTTCATAAATAACTTGAGTTCTTGGTTCGCAATGCTCGTCAAATTTCTTTAGAACGTGGTCTATATTGTCTTCGCTTTCGCCTTCTGCCCACGTAAAAGTGTCGAATGTTTTGACGCCATCTTCACCTATTATGCTTAGCAGTGTTGACACACGAACAACTCCGTCTTGCTTATAAACTCCCGTGGCAATTTCAAAACGTTTCCAAGCCTTTTGCCATGTTTTCCAACTTATCGCGATGTTGTCATCAAACACAAGCGGTTTTGGCGGCGGTATATTCGACGGTGGAACGTATATGCCTGTGGCGGCCGGCGCTTCTGGTTCTGCCATTACTCGATGTATTTACTGTTTATTTGTTGATTGTACGGTGGTTCCCTTCCCTGAAAAAAACGCCTCGGTCGTGCAGTACGATCTCACACCTGACACCATGTAACGTTTCTTATAGCTGTTACCCAAAGTATGTTTTATTACTTGAATTATTAATACAACATGTCTAAATCCCAGTTTGTCAGTTTCGTGCCTGAAACACTCAACGACAACATTCACTCACACGTGACATCCACGATGATGTCATCGCCACAGTTACTTATTCCGATTCACTGAAAATTCGTGAGAATACAGATAAATAGCAGGTTCGCACCTGCACCGGAGCGCTTGATCAATATTTCCATATCTTAAACAAAGGAGTGCAAGTGAGAGTGTTGTGAATAGAATACTATTTTCCTTAACCCTATCTGGTCTGGGGAGGGGGCAATTTGGCCCCTCCCCATGCTGGGGATGATCAAATTAGCCCAGGGTTAGTAAATGACATAATACAGACGTGGTGGGTTCAGTGTCGGCCGCGGTCTTGATAACAGTGATGTGGGATATTTTCTTGGCAGCCCATAATGAGAAGAACGTCATTGATGTTTAGAGCAAAGCCCCTTTGTCAAGGATTAGTAGGATTGACGAAGGACCTTTGCTCGAAACGTCGATTACATTCTTCTCATTACAGGCTGTCGAGAAAATATCCCACATCATTGTTAATAAATGACAGTTTGTTTGGGTTTGGTGGAAGTGATCTATTTATTGACCTGTACTGAAGTACTGGAAACCCACAAAAAATTAGCAGCATTTTAAGTGCTTATTTTAATATATTATGTACACTTCTAGACCATTTACCTATTGTTCATTTCCTGTATTAAATATTTATTACATGTAGGTGGAATCAAAAGGCAATCGATTAAAATATATGTAATGTCACATTGCACAAGTCTGCAGGTCAAACATCTGGAACAAATTATAACAGAACTTTAAAATGTTGAATATAAATATTTTAAAATTAAACAATGTCACTCCTGGGAAGGGAACAAGTAATATTTAAGCAGTGTCAATCCCAAGAAGAGAGCAATATTTCTTGCACTTGTGTTGCTCTAGAAACAGATCAATTGCCTGTGTTGACAAATTTCCGAAACAGAACAACACTGTATGGTCATCATCAAGGAGCTTGGCACTGGCCACTTCAGGGTCATACAATAAATATCCAGTGCCCTGATGTCTAGAACCATGGGTTCTTTTTTCGATTTCACATAAGTGTAATGTGAAAAAGCTTATGCCTTGTCTGCAAATTCACTACCTTTTTCACAAATATGACCATCATTGTCGATGTATTTCACGAACTCACCCTCCATGTAGGACTCCAGAGTGACAAGATCACCGTCACTCTTGCCATCATACACTTTCGAATACTGAAGACTTTCACCATAATCTGCATAAGACAAGGCATCTTTTTCCAGCTGCATGGCATAATATCTGGCAAGACTATCCATCTGCACAGATTTTCTCGTATGGTTATCCAAAGAACCAAACAGTTCCTTTATAGATGCCACTTGATCTTGCTTATACCGTTTTAGCACATATCAACCTTTTATACTGCTTAGTGCTTGTGCTTCGAAGGCATTTCGGACTGCCCCACAAGCAAAATGCCTTTTGCTCACTGACACCTTTACTGGAATTGGGGCCTTCCACCCTATTTTTTCAATAGAAAATTCCTGTAAGTGTAATTCTATTATCTCCTGGTTACACTTCGGAGGTATAATTCTACCTAGTTTAAGGAGGGAACTTAATGGCACAAAACTTGGGGTATGCTGATCGAGGTGTAGCTCTCTTCGGGCTTTTCGTTGTAGGAGTAGACCGTTCTGTTTTCAGTTTCTTGCAATTAAACTGGGAGCTGGTGCTACGGATATCATCTTTGCCTTCAGCTTCCTGATCAAGTAGGTCGACAGTCATTGGTTTACTCACAAAGAAAAATCTTATGTGCAACAGCTTAAGATTCTTGATTTGTTCGATGTACACAGGCTTCTCTCGCCTGCCACAACGTCGCACTCCACATATGAGGCAATATCAAAATGTTTCTTACAAGCGTTTTTGTATCTGCGCAGCAGATATAATGCTATCACCTTGTTAATGTTAATGTTAATGTTAATGTTAATGTTAATGTTAATGTTAATGTTAATGTTAATGTTACTGTTGATGTAATGTTAGCTTTTTAGCCATTCAACGACAAGCTTATATAAAATAGGCAACGCTAGCCAATCAGCAAGTTGCTTACAACTAATAATGACGTAATGTTTCACGAGGAATTACATCGTTCAATTTGCCTGTTCACAGGCTAGATCTTAAATACAACATGGCACATATGTTTTTAAATGTCAAAACATATTGACAAAACGTCGTTAATTCATATAAAAGCATGGAAATACGAAGGTTTTCAAGACAAAAGTATAGACTAGAATTAATGCTTTAAAATGTGGCCAATTTCAAATGTAGCTCTATTTCTGAAGGAGAAACTAAACAGTTAAACTGTCGAAGATTTAGCCATTAAGGTATATATGAAATACTACAACATGTTAAAAATAAAACATTGTGTAATTGTAAATAGCATCTTGTATAAATAAATACTAAAGTCAACTTGACTAACATAATACTAGCTAATATTTTAAACTTTGTGACCAATTCCACATTTAGTGGTTATGTTTGTTTACTTATTATGATTACTGAAGGGTGAGCATCAATTCCACATTTAGTGGTTATATTTGTTTACTTATTTTGATTACTGAAGGCGAGCATTGTTTGTAAACACGAGGAAGTTTGAATTTACGATGAAAATTATGTATCAAATCAACAGCAATGACCTGACCTGCTGAATATCAATAACATTTGAGTCAGGAGGCAAGGTAAGAACTGGCAAGTAGCATATTGTCCTAAAACCAATAGTTTAAATTTTCCTACTCATAACTATCCTATATATATTTGTTACTCATTTGAATGGGTCTGCCAATGTTTGACCTATACATTTGACCTATTCTTGAATATTCCACTTTTGTCGTGAGGAATTCGTCTCGTTCAATACTTGGGTCGGTTCAAGCGTTTGGGTCAAATCGAAGTATGATAAATAGGAGCTATAGGATCATCTTAAAATATTGCAAAATGTAGGGAGAACTAAGGTCTTCGGTTTTCTTATAAAAACTTGACCTGTTTATAGTGTAATAATTATCAAGAATATGTGATAGCCGAGCCTTGAACTCTAATAAATAGAGCTCTGCGTTATTGCGCGTTTATGTCTCAATTATGTTCAACCTGATATCTAGTTTCTCTTTAGTTTCCCACAAATATAAACAAATACCCACGTATGGTACGTTCGCTCAAACTATTGTAGAGTATAGATGATTTACAGTGATGCTCCGTGCAATCTTCAAGTGTTTGTAATATCAATGAATTATATGTTTAAACGCATTTGCTTGATCAGTTTTTGATGGATATTTTAGAAATTATGAAACATGTTTTTGTGTGTTTTCATGATTGAAGTTAGTCGTGTCTTCGCGACTTGTTAACTAAAGTCCACGTCTGTTTACAATTTTCAAACTAAAGTATCTAGAATTTCCATGGTTCGATTTTCGTAATTTTTGTATAATGATGAGACAAATGTATAAACTTTAAATCTGCTGGAATGATCCCGGTGATCCCCTGGCAGTTTTCGAGATATTAGGCATCGAAGTGATCATATTTCGACGTTTGCCAAAATGGCATCAAATAGTTTAGGAAGACATTGAGCCACCAAAGCTTGTTTTTCCCAATGAATCTTGAAACTTCATTAATAGAAAGAGCGTTATTCTTCAGAGCAAGCGTTAAAGTACTTTTGAATGAATTTTAGGAGATTTAGGAGTTATTTGCGTGTTGTTTAGAGATTTTATATCTGGGCTAGTGTCTGGCTCTGTCTGCAATTTTGTTGTCTGATGGCCCGCTCGACTCGCAAATATCGAATATTTTGTCATTGTTATTAAATTTTTTTTCTGGAATGCATCCATGATATTTCAATAACTATTGATCTACCTATGTGAGCAGTATTTTGTAAGGTAAACATTATTTTGATCTTTTTTGTAGGCTGTATGTCGTCGTATTGTATTAATCCGATGCCATTTCTGTCAACAATCTTTTGAAGTGCTGAGTTTTAGAAGAAAATTTTAGAAGTAAATTTTAGAAGTAAAATTTGTTTTTTATTTACAGATTTGTATTTTGGGTCGATTTATATCGATAAAGCTCGTCATAAAATTAGTGCAAACTCGTTTTCTAAGAACTACACATTGAGCACTTGAAGGGAAAGATGTAAAATAGGCAGTCAACGCATAAATGAGGCTGCACGTCGAAACATACGCTCATTACCCATGATGCTCTGCGGCCTGCTGTCCACCCTGCTCTGAGGATGATCTTAAAATATTGCAAGATGTAGGGAAAACTAAACTCTAAGGTTTTCTTGTAAAAACCTGTCCCGTTTAGACTACTTTACAGTCTAATAATTATCAAGAATATGTGACAGCTGACCCTTGAACTCTGATAAACAGAGCTCGTTATTGTGCGTTTATGTCTGATACTGATTTCTAGTTTCTCTTTAGTTTCCCACAAATACAAATAAATACCCACGTATGGTTCGGCTCAAACTATTGTAGAGTATGGATGTTTTAGAGCGATGCTCTTTACGATCGTCAAGTCTTGAAGGCACAATGTTTGGTGTTGGAAAAATAATACCCTCATATAGACTGAAGTATGTCGAATATTTTACGTTGTTCGTATTGCATTTATCTTCAGTGGCGTAGCCAGCCCGCCGATTTGGTCCCGCTATGCAAATTTCAAACATTCATTTCTTTAGAAATTGATTGTTTTCACCATCAATGAACATGAACAAATTTGCATAGCGGGACTAAATTGGCGGGCTGACTACGCTACTGTTTATCGTATCGTTCCCTTGATGTGTTATTGATCAGGTTAAAAAACAATAACTCAAAAGTATTCTATAAAGATGCACACAAGATTGACATGCGTTTTGTGCGGATCACTTGGGTGACCAGGGGAGTGCAATTTGTGACAACCCCAAAAAACAATATGGGGCATATTAAACCTATGGCTTGGCTCTGCCAGCCGTAGTAACTATATACACCTCGTCCCAATGGGAACACTTGTTCCTTTTCGCATTTTCCTTCAACTGCAGCAGTCAATCTTTGAACCATTAATTCATTAACTGGCAATGCGCCCTGTAACTGGCAATGCGCCCTAGATTGGCATGTCAACTTCTGGGCATAATTGCCAAGCAAGTTCTAAGAACTACACATTGAGCACTTGAAGGGAAAGATGTAAACTAGGTCAGGACACCTGTTTGCTTTTGCCGGTTCCTCGCTGCAATGGCTTCCTTTGCAGGAAGCAATGAAATTGATGCCCTTTCCAAAATCGGTATTTAGCAGCTATTTCGGACCCAATGTTCACTTATTTATCATGAAATCGTTTTAATAGAAGACTTTTAATAATACTCATGGGATATTTCGTTATTTTTTCAAATAAAAACTATATCTTTGAGGTGTTTATCTTTTCAAAAGTGCACGCGCGAAAATATGGAAGCTACGTGTTTACCGTCTGAAAAGCAACCAGATATTGAGGACCTTATTCATCATTTTACAGCAATATAGAACACCTAAATATTAAATTGTGCATTTCATTGGAGTATGAAGATTGTATTTTTACACGATTGTTCCCTTTTACGACCTATTTCAAACTGAAAAACGTGCTTGCTTTTTGAGCCAGATTTAAAAAAGAAGCCGGCTGTCTCCATTATCTTGTCTTATGAGTAGACTACAGATGCGCAAACATTTTTGGGCACAAAAAAATCGCTGTTTTCTCAACAGAAACACAAGAAAATTGAGTTAAAATTCTTACCTGGTGTAAAGTTAAGATATTTTTCACTTTGTGGATGACTTTTAGTGCTTTGAGTAGAGAAATGAATAGCTTTTTGTTTTGTCACCGCAAATTGCGTTTGAATATGTCAGTTGTCAAAGTCTGGTTTAAAAACACCTCCCCAAATGCCCTCTTTTCTCACTCTTTTCATCCTTTGTTTATATTAAAACTTGTACTATTTGTTTTATCAAATATATTTGTGTGAATTTAAAACTTCGAGGAGGTACAATCACTGCGTTTTGGCTTATAGATGTTTTGACCCGTGAACAACAACTTCTCCATTTTATGTTGTAAACATGAGGTCCTGGACTAGGCTCAAGAGAATTTATTTTAATTTTTTATCATTTTCTAATTTATATCCTAAAGGATGAAAACTAGTTTTAATAAAAATATGTACCAACCCAGCAATTTAATTTTTTTTTGCCATTTATGTAGGGTTATGGAGATATTGCCCTTCAGATATTAGGTGTCATGAGGGGCAAAATGTTAGTGCTATAAAATTTACCCAAACCAAAAATTCTAACTCAAAAATATTTACGAATGCAAGCTCATTTAAACTAAATTAGGTCAATTATATATCACTCTTGTCTGATTCGAAAAATCAGAACGTTTTATAGAAAGGTTTTTGAGATATTGCCAATTTTATGATTGCCCACAAATTAGGTCAATTATATATCACTCTTGTCTGATTCGAAAAATCAGAAAGTTTTATAGAAAGGTTTTTGAGATATTGCCAATTTTATGATTGCCCACAAATTCAATGAAGAATTCGCCATATTGCTTGCCAGTTAAAGGGGTAGAAATGTTGCAACAGTCTGCCAGTTAATGAGTTAAGTACTCAACCGACTCCAGTAACTGTCCTTTTTACGCCGTTTTTCAGCATGTTTTAGCTTGAGATTTTCCCATTTGTGGTTCTCGTTTTTTCCAGACATGTTGATAGCACTACACGTGTTTACTTTGAGTCTAGCATGCGTAGCGGCCGTCCTTCAAGTTTGCCCTCAAGGAGGCTGCCCGTTTGCAGGTCTTTGGTATTTTATTTTAATATTTAAAATAAAATAAAAAATAATTATAAATGTTTTAAATAATATATAATACACTGATGGGCCACCATACATAAGGGGTATTTTAAACCGTTTACTGTGCTATCAGCTGTATTATGAATACTAAGCTAAAAACATACTGTGATATTTTTGTAGTGTAAACAGACCTGACATTTGTTTCGTTGTCATCTGCACTTCTCTCCAGATCGTCATCTTCCATAAATGCCGAGAAGTCGAAATTGGGGTCATTTTTTGGATCATCACATTGACTTAGGCTGGTCACGGTCTTCCATGTCTGTAGCAAGGTAACTTTCGTGGTTGATTTTGCCATTTGATTGAGTGTCGTTTTCAAATTCACTCTTTTCAAAATGGACTTCTTCATTGCTTTTTTTCTTGGTTATTTTCTTCAAAATGCTTGGACGTGACACTTTGTTGACTCTATAAAAAATAAGCAAATTTACTTTATATTGACACATTTGTTTTTATATTACAAACACACCAGTACTATTGTCTATTGAGCATAGGCATATAGCTAGGTAGGTAGAATAAATGAATGAATGACTTTATTCAAGTGTCAATGTGTTTAGCTTTAACAGCTAATTGGGGACACTATTTACATTATGAAGTAATAAACTAGAATAACTAGTACTTAAAAATTAGCTAAAAATTACAATAATAAATATATATATATATATATTAGAAATCATGTTACGTAGAACATAACACAATTTTTGTATCTGCGAATGCAGATATATTGCCATCGTGCGAGTGTGTTAGCTTGTAGCCATTCAGCGACGAGCTTATATCAGCCAATCAACGAATACTTTACACCTCGTTTGACCAATCAGTGACAGCTAGCTTAAAATGACGTAATTATATTGTTACTCTTTGATCTCGATGTATAACTGGATTGATATTGATTATTTCAAGATGGCGGACTACAGAAGTGCGAGAATTGTAAACATGAGTAAATATTTTAATTTTAAGAAGAAAATTATACATCAAACCAACGATATTTTTATTTTCTGTACTCTTTTGAGCATGGCAGAAGTCGAAGGAGTATTTTTGTAAGTATTGGAAGGCTTTTCATAACATTTTAAACGGTGGAAAGAATCGCCAATTTACATAAAGTATTGACAGTAATTGACTTGACTGGACCTGCTATATATCAATGTCATTTTAATCAGGTAAGCCTTCTTAAATAATGTACGAATATCCTGCATTATTCGAGCTTTTATTTCGATAAATTCACTCATAAAAGTGTTAAAATATTATATGTCTCGACACTATTTGGGTCAAATCGACAATAGTTCATGGTCGTTGTTTGTCATTTCCATAGTCAACTGTCAACATCACCTCATACCAAGTTTACTTTTGATATTCGATTGGTAAAAGATATAGGCACAATTTGGCATTTTTCTCTCCCAAACTGATGAGGCTATAGGTGGTATGTAATATTTATATGTGGTGTGCAAATACTGCTGTTTACCACAACCTTTTATTCCCGAGTATAAAAGATTAAAATCTGAAGGCTTCACAATTGTTTTAAAAATTGCTCCCATGGGCTATAGGCCCTCATCCTATTTGCACAATTGTTTCGGAGCAATATTAAAGTTCATACACTAATAGACCTCTTGTTTTAATTGACCCATGGAAAAGAAGTTACAACCCTTTAATTACTTTATTAAATTATGCAAATACGCATGAGCAGATACATGTACGCTTAGCGTACCTATTTTTACAATTGTATTCAATTAAACTCTCAAGATCCTTTTTCCTAATAGTTCTTTTAAAGGACTCTAGACTAGGTTTTTCTCTGTCTTCTTTATCTAGCTTTGACCATATATATGGCATGCAGTATCTAAGAGAGTGTTTACTGTATTTTACTGTGTTATATCTAGGTATATTAAAATCAGCATTTCTTAAGTTGTAGTGATTGTTAGGTTGGCTAAAGAGTTCCGAAATATGTTCAGGACTTAAATTGTTTTTTACTTTATACATCAAAATGGCGATATCTTGCAGTCGTCTGTTATACAAAGTTGACAAGTTTGCTCTTTCGAGAAGTTCCTGATATGAGGGCGAATTACTTGTATTAAATATTGCTCTTAGTGCTCGTTCTTTAACTCGTTCTAATTTTCTCATATCTGAAGCCCGGCAGAAGTGCCACACCAGGTGGCAATACGTTAAATGAGGTAAAATCGCCAACTCATACAGCTGTAGCTTGGCTGATGTTGGGATGAGTTTACGAAGTCTTAAAATTACGTTTACTCTGACTATTTTGAAACAAATTCCACAATAAAGGTCCAAATGACGAGCCCTGTGGACATCCTCGGATTACATCTTTCCATTCACTTATGATACCACTGCTACTGAGTCTCACCCTGTTTTTCCTGTTTCCAAAAAGGAGCGCATTAGATTAAGCGACATATCATTGAAGCCGTAGTGTTTGAGCTTTTGGATCAGAAGTTTTGGGTGAAGAGAGTCAAATGCTTTGCTCATATCCGCGGATAATACAGCTACATATTATTTGTTCTCCTTAGCCATTTTCCAGTCCTCTGTTAATCCAAGTAACGTCGATTCACAGCTGTGCGCTTTCCTGTATGCTGTCATTTTGTAATACAATTTTGAATCATAATGTTCCGTTATTTGTTGGGCTAAAAGTGATTCAATTATTTTATCTATTGCTACTAATAACGTAATTGGTCTGTAATTTCCTCGTTCAGTTCTATCATCTTTCTTAAATGCCGGGACCCATTCTCCCATTTTCCACATATCTGGCCATTTTACCTGCTTTATACAGTTGTTATATAAAGAAGTCAAGGATTGAGCAATTCCATCTGCCCTTGTACTGAGGATCTTAGGTGATATTCGGTCCCATCCAGTTGCCTTGCTCTTATATAATTTGTCTTTAATTTTGCTTGAACTTCAGATATCTCCAGTTGTCTGAAACCAAACTCTGGATTGTTTTCATCTCTAATTTCCTTGATATTTTGTACAGTTGGATTATCTTCAAAATCGTGTTCCTCGAATTTGTTCACATCAGTTCCTCCAACATTATTGGCCACAGTTGAGAAGTAATTTGCCAAATCTTCAGCTACTTTACATTGATCCATTTCAATTTTCCCATCGATAGTGAAGTTAATATTGCCATCTACTTTTTCTTTCATGTTTATAAATGGTCCAAATATTTTGAAAAACTCTTTCGGTTTGGACTTAAGATCTTTCGCTTTCTCTTTCCAAAATTCTTGTATGGCTTTTCTCCGTTCCTTCGTTGCTCTATCTCTCCATACTCTCTTTAATTCCAATTTTCAGTTGTTTCGACATTTAGCGTAGTTTTGGGCATATTTCCTCTTCATTCTGATTGCTTGTTTCCATTCCTGGTTCATATATGGGATATCCTTTTCTCTTACCCTCATCTTTCTTTCCGGGATATGATATTGCAGTACTTTTTCAAACAGTTTTTTCCAGTGTAAATATTGATCGTCAGCCGTATCGAATATTTCGGCGGATTGCCATGGTGCATTTTTCAAATCTTCATTAAGTTTCATATTTGTGTTTTTATCACTTCCAAAGGTAATAACTTTGGGTTTATAATGACAAATTGACATTTCCATTATTCCAAAGTTTCAGAGACGATGGAGTTATCCTAGTTGCTTCTGTTATCATACACTGGAGATCGTGAACGTCTTCGTGATTCTGGTTTTAGTCTATCCATGTTCAGGTCGCCAAGTATGATAACCTGCTGTTTCTGCAGAGATGCACACATGCAAATTTCATTTAACTCTTCTTCAACACTCTCAATGTACCTCACACAGGAAGTCGTGCTTTTTGTTTTGGCGGTCTATATATCCCAACAACTACAGTACCATTATTTCCTAATTTGGTTTCAACTGCTAAAACTTCGCATGTTTTTATATTTCTTTGGTATTTTTACTTGCTTGGAGGGAATGACTACCCTCGTCGCCGCTTCGGGCTCGAGATAGCGACCGACAAGGATAGTCTATATTCGCAGGCTAGTTAAGTGCAAGCACTTACCAAATTGAATTTTTGGTTGTCATGCAAAAAAATAATTGTTTGTCAGGGTTTGAATTGAAAAATGTTGCAAACTGTGTAGAAACGTTATGAAACCCATTTCTAGCATTACTATTGACAGAAGGTCGAAAATGGTTGTAGGCAAACACATTTTCCATGGGGTGATCCTTTCAACTTTGCATCTAATTAAAACATATTTTGTCATCAGGTGTACACGCTTAGTTGCTGCAAATTAAAAATGAAATATATGCGCAGGCATCCATGTGCAGGTAAACTGGGTCTCGACCGAGACGTCCGTCACAGCCGAAATCTCGTACACTCTATTCCGAAATCAGCAGAAATCAAACCAGAAATAAAGAAATCAGCAACAGAAATCACGAAATCAGTGAAATCACATGAATTTTGAAATCAGAAATCAACTTGAAACTCGATATTGCCTGAGTCCGCAATTGATTCGCACAGCGGACATAGTGATAACTCAGACCGAGCCGACTTTTGAGTCGAGTTGAGTATTAATATGTTGTATTTTATTGCATTGGCTTGTAAGATATAGTATTATGGCTATTGTAATATTCTTATATTATACTTCAATACCAACTAATCACTAACTACAAGAGTCAACCCAAACGGGTATTTATATACTAACTACCTAATTACAAATTCATATTTAGATTACCATATTACACTTTTCCCCCTTTTAAAGTTCGTGACCTAATGTTCAATACTGGCCTTTTTTGTTTTGTTTTTTTCTCCTAATGTTTATAACTATTTAAATCTACATTAATATTAAATAAATTAAGTTCCTCTTTAGGTAATACTAAGATTAGTTCTTCAACCTCAGTATTTTAAGAGTACATTAATCTTTCTGGTGGTCTTCTACTTCGTTGAGGATAACGGCGGTTCTTTCCGACACTTCCTTGAGCTGGAGGGCGAGGGAGTATCTTCCGGACTTACAGCAGGTTCCTCAGGAAGCTGTAGTCGCTCGTGATCCAATTGCAATGGAACAGACACCGGAGAGTCTCTTGCTTGAGGTGCAGGTCTATTCTCGTGCGGAACTGATACAACCGGATCTTCTTCGGAATCTGGCATATTTCCAAAATTTTCTATCCAATCGTCGGCATCTTTCTCGCGCTCATACTGTATTGGATTCTCGGTTGACGCTACCAGTTGATCCATATGGCACATTCGGGTCTCCCCTTGAACTCGTACTTGAAATGTTTGTGGACTCAGTTTCTTCACGATGGTCCCCAGGACCCATTTCTCTCTCCCTCCACGGTAATTTCGAACTCGCACCGTTTGGTTGATATCAAATGTTCTTGGAACTCGATTCTGTGCCTGATATTTCAATTGGTTGTCTTGTTGTGCTTCCACTCGTTGTCTCAAATTCGGTTTTAATAAGCTAAACGTGTTCCGTAATGGTCTCTTCAGAAACAACTCTGCAGGTGATTGTCTCGTCACGGTGTGTGGTGTGCAACGATATTTCAGTAAGAAGTTGGACAATCGATGTTGGAAACCATTGGCACTTTTGGCGTCCAGCACTTGCTTGCGTAACACTTGCTTGACTACTTGAACTGCTCTTTCTGCTGCTCCATTAGATGCTGGGTGGTATGGTGGACTAACTATATGTCTTATTCCATTTGCTTCAGTAAACCGTTGAAACTCTTTACTGACAAACCCTGGACCGTTGTCTGAAACAATGATTTCAGGTAATCCGTAGGAAGAAAACAAATTCCGAAGGATTTCAATCGTCTTGGACGCGGTCATCAATCTCGTAGGTATGACTTCGATCCATTTTGAATGGCTGTCAATCACAATCAAGTAGAAATTCTTCTCAAATTCGAAATGATCTATGTGAATTCTTTTCCACGGTTCACTCGGCCAATTCCACGGATGTATCGGCGGCGCCGGCAGGGTTTTAACATTTGTTTGGCAGGCGTTGCAGGCACGAACCTTGGTCTCGATCTCCTGGTCCAAATTGGGCCACCATTTGGCCCATTGGGCCACAAATCTTCCAAAATCCTCTTCCGATGGGTAGGAGGAATCACCACCCGTCATCCCCAAAGGATACATCCCTGGTCCACTGACAATTAGTTTCGACGCACAAAATATGGTTTTAGACTTTCATCTGGTACCACGTTTGGCCATCCATTCATGATATATTCCAAAGCTCGTGACAATATTGGATCACGACTGGTATCTTCGCTTATCTGCTTTGCTGTCACTCGTAACTCATCAAAATAGGACAACTGGAAAACTTCGGCTTCTTCTCCAATTGAAGGTGATCCACTCTTCAAAGGCAGACGGGATAGTGCATCAGCGTTCGCATGTTGACTTGAACTTGTAAATTTTATCTCATACTGGTATGCGGATAAAATTATGGCCCAACGCTGTAATTGTGCTCCGCCAAGGTTGGCACCCCCGTCCTAGGCCCAAAAATCGTTACCAGAGGCTGGTGGTCAGTTTCTAACGTGAACTTGCACCCGTAAAGATATTGATGGAACTTCTTTACCCCAAAGATTATCGCCAATGCTTCTTTCTGTAACTGGGAATAATTCTTTTCACTAGCATTCAAGGTACGAGATGCAAACGCGATTGGCCTCTCACTACCGTCCTGCAATACATGGGAGATCACTGCACCCACGCCATATGCTGAAGCATCCGTAGCTAACTTCATTGGTTTACTAGAATCAAAATGTGCCAAAAATGAACTGTCAGCCAGTTTCTGCTTACTCTGCTGAAACGCTTTTTCGCATGCTGGAGTCCAATTCCAGGGTTGATTCTGTTGCAACAGTTTGTAGAGAGGCTGCAGGGTCGTAGACAATTTTGGAATAAACTTGGCGTAATAATTTAATAATCCCAAATACGTTTTCAGTTGACTTACGTCGATGGGAACGGGAGCATTTCGAACAGCTGCCACTTTCTCGGGTAGGGGATGAATTCCCTCCTTATCTACGCCATGTCCCAAATACTCTACGTACGGTTGAAGAAAAACACACTTGGACTTCCTTAACTTAATTCCGTGCTGCTCTAGTCGTCTTAAAACTTCGTCTAGAAGTTTCAAGTGTTCAGAAGTGGACTTCTCATTCACCAAAATATCATCCAGTCGGCACCGGACTCGCTCCAGTCCCCGAAGGATGTGCTCTAACACCACCTGAAAAAATGGCTGGGGCAGACGATACCCCAAACGGCAATCTCGTATAATGATACAAACCCCTATGTGTATTAATGGTAAGTAACTCTTGTGCGTGTTCGTCTAACTCCAATTGCTGGTACGCATGCGCTAAATCTAATTTCGTAAACACCGTCCCTCCTGTTGGCGTAGCGAAAATCTCTTCCGCCGTGGGTAGGGGGTGTTGGGGAACTTCCAGGCAAGGATTAACAGTCACTTTGTAATCTCCGCACAATCTAACCGATTTATCAGCTTTCGGTACTACGACAACTGGCGTAGCCCATTCACTATGATCTACTTTATAGATAATCCCCTCGGCTTCTAAGCGATCCAGTTCCTTATCTACAGTTGTTTTTAAAGCAAACAGTACTGTTCGAGCTTTACAAAATTTCGGTTGGACATTCTCTTTCAAATGAATCTGGGCTTTAAAATCTTTAACAGTCCCATACCCTTCAGAGAACAAACTAGAATACTTATCCAATACCTCGGTCATGGAACCTGGTACCGATTCAGACTTTACTGCTAAAATTCTTGACCAATCTAACTTTAATTTGGTCAACCAATCTCGACCCAACAAAGCAGGGTTTATTTCCCTTAACAATAAACGCTGTCAATTTCGCGCTTTGTCCCTCATATTGGACAGGTAATTGTACTTCACCAAGTACTGGAAGGCGCTCCCCAGAGTACGTTTTCAACACGACTTTAGATTCGCTCAATGGTAAATGACTCAATTTAGTCTCATACAACTCTTGAGGAATAATTGATACAGCCGCCCCTGTATCAATTTCCATGACAATGTTCTCATTGTCAACCCGTATATTAGCTTGATATTTCCTAATTTCAGGCATTGTATAAACTCCATATAACCCTAGCTCTTCCTCTGCCGGATCTCTATCATTCGAATCATCCTGATCGACATACTTCGTTTTAACTCTTTCTAAACGGCAGCGTCGAATATCATTCTCCAAAGCATGATGACTTTGAGCGCTTGTATATTTGGCGCCCCTCACCCAAAACGGACGAAAATACCACCAATCGATTTAGCAAACACACCTGTTCTTGGCTAATGCCAAATAAATCGCTAAAAACATTGTTTTACAGATCTCCGTGAGTTTTAACACCTTTGTAATCTGATATTTATTATTATCGTAAACTAATTATATATTCAGTACCTTTGGTCGATTATAACTTCTGTTTTAAAAACCGTGTGATCTTCGCTAATACACCGTTTTATAGAGCATTAAAAACTGTACATACTGACCAACTTGCAAAGAAACACAATAAAAATTGACAAAGTAACGGCGAAATTTGAAATGTAGCGTAGGGGTCAAACCGGAATTTCAGACAAAAACAACCGGAAAAGGCCCAAACACAAACAAAGACTGTTGCTATGGTTTTTTAAGTGGCGGGAATGAATTCCCCAGGGTACAATACCCTATATAAGATCTTTTTGTCGGGACTGAAGCGCGTGGGCAAACCATATATAGTCAAACTACGGCAAGCGCGTGCATGCTGGAAAATTCCCGATAAATAGAAAAAAATTCAAAATAAATATTTCGATTCGCCGTATCGCAGCCAAGTTTTACCAAATAAAGAAACAGATAAAAAGCTAAATTTCGATCATTAGAAGTTTTTCAAGATATTGAAGATATTAAAAGATATTAAAGATTGTTTGAGTTGAACTAAAGTATGACTGGAGGTATGTTTGGGATTAAACTTTTAGTATTTTTGATTCTGTAATGTTTAGTCAGCAAAATAGCCCACTGTTAAAAAGCTTATTTTGTAAGGATTCCAATGGTGTTAATTTCATTGCCAGGGGGTAAATATTTTGCAAAGGAGATCGTACTCAAAGTGCTCTTGCGACAACTTGCGACAACATAATTAAAATGCGACCGACCAGAAAGAGTTAAACACCTTGTTATTAATATGTTTTGCTCAACACACTCTAGCGATATGTCCTTTCTTCGAACAATTATAACATTTTTCATCTTTGAATTTGCATAAATTTGGTGCATGACTTCCCGCACATCGAAAACATTTTAACCCTGTACTTTTATAGTCCCAGTTTGAGACCCTTGAATTTTATTTCGATCATGATTTCGATCGGTAAATTACCTCTCCTTTTCTCGCCGTTTCTCGCGAGACACTTTTGACTTCCGAGCCGCTAAACGGTTTAAATTCTTGAGTGTTTTTGTCGGCAATTTCCATGGCCAGAGGTAATTCGTTAGCTCGCTTAAATGTTAAATCAGCAACCGACAAACGTTTTTTCTGAATTGCCCGGTCCTTTAATCCACACACGAACCGATCTCTCAATGATTCGCTTAGGAAAGAGCCAAAGTCACACGTAGATGCTAACTTCCTGAGTTCTACAATATATTGTGCAATAGACTCACCTTCCTTCTGATATCGACCATGAAATTTAAATCGCTCGGCGATTACCGACGGTTTAGGACTGAAATGATTCTTTAGGATTCTAACCAACTCTGCCAAATCCTTTGAACTTGGCCGTTCTGGAGCCAATAAACTCTTCAACAACCTGTATGTCGAAGCCCCCATCACTGTAAACAAAACCGCTACTTGCTTGTCTTCAGCGATTGTATTAGCTTCAAAGAACTGTTCTACACGCTCGATATAACATTCAAACTCTTCCTTGCTTTCGAGATATTCTCCAATCTGACCGATGGTCGCCATTTCACACAAGTCCCTCGTGTATTCCGTTAGACGGATCCCATCCTCGTCGCCACTGTAATATTCTTATATTATTCAATTCAATTTATTAAAAATTACATAAATTCGCACCATCGGTAAGGTGAATTACATTATATATTACAGGATGTAAAATGATATATTACATTCAATTGGTATGTAGTTAAAATATAGCATGCAATAATATATAGTTAAAATTTTAAAGGATCTCAGTTATTGCTGATTATAAACCACCGTCATAGTCGGAAAAAAACTATTTTTGAATCTATCTGTTCTACATTTATATAAAGACAAATTATTTCCACTACGCACCGATCGTCCATGCGATTCATACCTCGTACGAGGTATAAGGTAGGAAAGTTTCGAACTTGGCTGGGTTTTAAGTTTATTAAAAAGTTTCAAACACAAACGTTGACGGTTGTCATCAAGTCTTGGACATCCAGTAAGAGCTAAACCTTCGCGGTAGGATAAATGTGGAAATATAATGCGGAAAAATCGCTTCTGTATGCGTTCGATCTTCTCACCAAGAAAAGAAGGGAGGCATGTATGCCACACAGCGCAGCCATACTCCAAAATGGAGCGGATAAGAGATGTATATATACTTATTAGGTCATCTTCAGGCACTCCATTACGCTTCAGAGTACGAATAATATATAAACGTCTTGCGGCTTTTTTCGTAATAATATCTACGTGATCATTCCATTTTAAGTCGTCTTGGATTTGAAGACCTAACAATTTATGGCTACTAATCGTTTCGAGTGGTATTCTATCGATGGTAAGCTGTGGTAAATCAGGCACATCACGTAGGAAACTATACTTCAATACCAACTAATCACTAACTACAAGAGTCAACCCAAACAGGTATTTATATACTAACTACCTAATTACAAATTCATATTTAGATTACCATATTACAGCTATAATTATAATATAAAAATTAAGGAAAGGTTATGTTACACTGTTAACTTTGATACATTGCGAAACATTGTTATATCATTACATCATTAACCTGCCTTGTCTGTGCACCCACGCATTAAATTACTTGGACAAACTTTGGTATTTCCTTACTAACATACTTCAACGGATTAGCTAATTAACTGTCATCCGCCCTCGTTGATTTGAGCAGAGATTTCGTGATTTCAAAAACTGTCATTTTTAACATTAAGCCTTGTAAAAATATATATTTCATTCTTTATTACAATTATTAATTATAATACCTAATTGAATGTGGAAAGTCAATTAATTGACAAATTGAAATCGAGTTTCGTTTTGAAATGAAATCTGGATTTTAAGGCCATAAAACGTTTTGAGTAAAGGTTGATGTTATCAACACTTTTGACCGATAATTACATCAAGAGGTATTAAATGCCAAACCCTAGATAACTTCGAGGATAAAGCTTGTTTTAATAGGAAACGTTTAAAAGTTAAAGTGAGACGTTTCATGCAACAAGTTCTCTTTGAAAGTCAATTGGAAATTCACGAGTATTTTATTGTATCCTTGTAAAATAATCTCTATTGTTTTAATTTAGGTAAGATGTACAATTAGTTTTATATAATAAATCAGTAGATGTGAAACGTATTTATCCATCATATACCTTACTGTGACACAGTCTTTACTTGTAACTTGTATTTAAATTAGGCGTAAATGCACTCTGTCAGATTACTATAAACATAAGTCATGACATTTTCGCGCAGCTTTAATTTTGCACACTTTTCACACAGACTAGTTTCGCTGTTTTAATCGGTGCAATACGGAGGGGGACATTGGGATTTGCGGTACTGCGGTATCGGCCTTTTTTTTGTGCGGAATTGCGGTGAAAAATATCGAAGTTTGCGGTGTTGCGGTATGGTAAACTGTTGCGGTATGGTCAACTCTTGCGGTGTGCGAGATTTCGTATTTAAAGCTGTGGTATTGCGGGAAAAATACCAAAAATGGCGATATTACGGTGTTTCAAATTCATTGCAGTGCGCAGGCGGATTACGTCGATTACCGATTAACTTGCAGGTCTTTCAGTTCTTCCGGTATTACGACAAGAAGCGATGACATAATTATTCCAAAAGCCAACCAGACCAATCACAATCCGTATTTCTGATATGTAATTTGATCCGCACATGTCGTGCTTTCATGCATGGCTTTGTCTCTGGTCTGTTGTCAAACACAAATTCAAGTCACGGACGAGGATATTTCCGAGTCCGCCGAGGTTGTAATTGACTGTGTCGCCTTCTTTTATGAAGAAGGTAAAGGCGGCGAGAACTACCGCAAGAAGAACAAGTTTAGATGCAGTATTAGTAGAGGAAAAACGCGTTTTAAAACTACGAGAAATCATCTGGTAAGTATTTCATTTTTAAGACTATTAACATGCCAGCCGTATCAGACAACTGAGGTCACTGAGGTCTCATGAATATTGATTCATATTGGTATAGATATTGGTCTTTAAAATGTGACAAATATATACGGACTATACGACATATACCAACATATTCAAGTGATATCTTAACTTTACGCCCTATGTACTATGTAGAGCTAAATACTGTAGCACTTCAGGCTCGAGGACATTGAGGTGATTGAGCGTGTTGTCTGTGCTATTATGACAGAATGCTGTTATGACTATTATGAATAAAAGTCTTAAAGGAAAATTGAGCATAGAATTCATTGCCGAAATCACTATTTCTGGAACATTAATTGTTATTATATAACAGCAAAATAACCCACAATACCAAGCTGTACTTTCTTAGCAACTTGGCTAGATGTATGTGCATGGCTTTTCCCTTTAACTCTTTCTAAACGGTAGCGTCGAATATCATTCGCCAACGAATGATGACTTTGAGCGCTTGTATCTTTGGCGCCCCTCACCCAAAACGGACGAAAATACCACCAATCGATCACCAATCGATTCAACAAACACACCTGTTCTTGGCCAATGCCAAACAAATCGCAAAACACACTGTTTTACAGATCTCCGTGAGTTTTAACACCTTTGTAATCTGATATTTATTATTATCGTAAACTAATTATATATTCAGTACCTTTGGTCGATTATAACTTCTGTTTTAAAAACCGTGTGATCTTCGCTAATACACGGTTTTATAGAGCATTAAAAACTGTACATACTGACCAACTTGCAAAGAAACACAATAAAAATTGACAAAGTTACGGCGAAATTTGAAATGTAGCGTACGGGTCAAACCGGAATTTCAGACAAAAACAACCGGAAAAAGCCCAAACACAAACAAAGACTGTTGCTATGGTTTTTTAAGTGGCCGGAATGAATTCCCCAGGGTACAATACCCTATATAAGATCTTTTTGTCGGGACTGAAGCGCGTGGGCAAACCATATATAGTCAAACTACGACAAGCGCGTGCATGTTGGAAAATTCCCGATAAATAAAACAAAAATTCAAAATAAATATTTCTAAAAGCCGTATCGAAGGCACGTTTTACAGCCGAAAGAAACAGATAAAAAGCTAAATTTCGATCATTAGAAGTTTTTCAAGATATTGAAGATATTAAAAGATATTAAAGATTGTTTGAGTTGAACTGAGGTATGACTGGAGGTATGTTTGGGATTAAACTTTTAGTATTTTTGATTCTGTAATGTTTAGTCGGCAAAATAGCCCACTGTTAAAAAGCTTATTTTGTAAAGGATTCCAATGGTGTTAATTTCATTGCCAGGGGGTAAATATTTTGCAAAGGAGATCGTACTCAAAGTGCTCTTGCGACAACTTGCGACAACATAATTAAAATGCGACCGACCGGAAAGAGTTAAAGGAGTTAAATCGTTTGGTGTTAGACCGAGTGTTAGAGTAAATACTAAAGTAGGACGCATGGGGGCACATTGCAGCTTGAAGGTTTTATAACAGAACATACTGTAAAGTCTGTAAACCTTTGAATATAACCGCCTCCCCATATAAGCCCCCATGTATAAGCCCCCATGTATAAGCCCACCACATTTACTAACACCCATGTTATTCCAAATATAAGCGTCTCCTCCCCCAAGTATAAGCCCACCCAAATATATAAGCCCACTGTATTTACTATTGCACTTTAATAGTCTAATATGGTAACATTTGTTCATCAGAAAAGGCGTTTGTTTATTTTTGTGTTTATAACTCGCAATAAATACTTGTTTGTTACTAACATAAAATGTCGTCCATGGATGTGTAAGCCCACTCATATACAGTATAACCCCCCCCCCCCCCGTGAATATGCCCATAAAAACAGCTTCCAAACGAGTATGTGCCCTCGACTTAATTAATTGGAGGTTTATGGTATTGACAGATAGTTTTGCCTTGACAAGTAGAATCGACTGGCTTTAGACAGTAAATAGAAGGGTTAAGAGGGAATGTCCACTAAGACCGAGCAAAATCGAGAATGCGTGGCACATGATGAAGAATCAAAATTCTTCTTATTTCGTCCAGTCATACCCTAATGTGTACTTAGAAACGTGGTGGGGTTTGTTTCCTGAAATGTTATTTTAAACGCCGAGAAATTATCAAAACGCGAACCGGACGCGAGATTCGTGAAATTAGCCAAAATCATTGCGTGTCATTACCTATCGAAAACTTCGCTCTACTCAATTCACATCGTAGGAAGCCTCACTTTGAGTTCTCACGA
Source organism: Trachythela sp. YZ-2020 (assembly GCA_016169945.1). Lineage (NCBI taxonomy): Eukaryota > Metazoa > Cnidaria > Anthozoa > Malacalcyonacea > Clavulariidae > Trachythela > Trachythela sp. YZ-2020. The sequence goes on along the minus strand of JADLSH010000395.1, from coordinate 9,145,157 downwards.
GTGTTTATAAGATGTTTGTGAACAATGTGAGAATGATTTGTAATCGTTGAAACGATGTTTCAAAGTCATGGCAGGGGAGCTAAAACCGCCTTATTTTGCGATTAAAAAAATTCTAATTTGGTACACTTTTTGAAAATTAATTTTACCTCCCCGGTAAATCTCTGATTTCCTTGAAATTTTGAGAATTGAAAGAGCAAATGTTGCTCTTTAATCTGATGTAAAAAATATTTTTGGGCTTTTTGTTATCGCGGAATTATAATGACCTAAATATCGGGAAAATCACAACATAAACCTGTCAACATCTCCAGACAATAAGGCACCCAGACTAGACAGTCAAAATTTTAAAGATTTGTACTTGTTTTTCTTGCTATTTGGATATGAAATATAAAATATAGATAATTTGAAAGTAGTTTGCATGTTTATCGGCTTTTACGTAAATATTAAACTGAAGTGAAGCGTGTGATCGTGAACAATTAATTAACTTAAACTGAATTAATTAACGAATGATGTAAACTAGAAATACATGTATACCCGATTGCTTGATTCAATCGTGCAACTAATTTAATTTTCTGTTGTTTTATACAAACAAAAAGTACTTCTTTTTATCAAAAGGTACATTTCGTTAATTTTATGAAAATCACAGACACATTAAGTTATGCAGACAGACAATTATGTAGACAGACATTTGTGTAGACTGACAGCCCGAAATTTAAAGATTTGACACTAGAAAGTCGAAATTTAAAGATTTGTACTTGTTTTCTCTTGTTATTTGGATATCAAATATAGAATATAGAATATAGATAATTTGAAACTAGTTTGTTATTTATCGGCTTTTTACAGAAATATGAAAAACTAAACCGTGTGATCGTCAACCGTTACTTACAGCAACTGCATTAATTAACGTAAACTTGATAAATGCATGTGGCCGATCGCTTGACTCAATCATGCAACTAAATTATTTTCCAAAAATTAAAAACTTCGCTGAAAACTTGAGGACACCAAAGGGACGACCACCTCTCGTTTATATCTTATATCGGACGAACAAATACCTCCTATATAAGTTTTTTAAAAGAGCAAGTCGCTTCCATTTTCTGGTCGTTGTTGCGGTTATAACGAACTAAATTTAGCGCATATATTTTGAAAGTGGAAAATATAAAGGTTACAGCTTGCCGGCTTGGTAGTTATTTCCTTTCTATATTTGGATGTCTTATTTATACCGCAAAACGCGTCACTTAATACACCTAGTGTGTATGACGTCTGCACATAGAGTCTATAGAACCCAGCTCTAATTTCAATGATTTGCCCGATTATACTTTAGAGAAAACAGGTATAAACTAAGTATATGTATATATATATATTTCAGTTTGAAAAAGGATCAATTTTTTTACAAATAGATTTTTTAAGAGCTATTTGTTCTAGCAGAAAGTTTATAAGGTACTGATTGTAATATATAATTGACGTGTGAAGATCACACGCGTCGATTTTTTGCAACATGATTATGTCTAAAATAATGAGACAATTTATTCTTGCAAAATCCCGATAAACATGCAAGTTAGCTTAAAATGATCTATATTTTATATCCAAATATTAAACAAGAGAAAACAAGTACAAATCTTTAAATTTCGACTGACTAGTCTGAGCGACCGCGGGGGGGTTGGGATAAAACACGGATACGGATGACACGGATACGGATACGGATGAGGGGATAAAACACGGATATGGGGATAAAACACGGATGGGGGGATAAACACGGATGAGGGGATAAAACACGGATGGGGGGATAAAACACGGATGGGGGGATAAAACACGGATGGGGGGATAAAACACGGATGAGGGGATAAAACACGGATATAGGGATAAAACACGGATGAGGGGATAAAACACGGATGGGGGGATAAAATACGTGGATGAGATAATAATTGCCCAACATTTTTTAGTATTTAAATGTACTGACAAATAAAACGTTGATACTCTCTTCTAAAACTGGAACCCGTGGACTAGCATAGAAGTAAAGTTTCTAAAAGCTGTTATACGTAGACTGCGCATTCACTTGAAGTGCGAACTTCTGCGCGCATTTGTTGGAAGAAGATAAGGTAATACTTTTTGTTTAATATAATATTGAGAATAACAGATAACCGATGGAGATTTGTTTCTTGTCAGAGGAGTTTCCATTTACGCGGATCTGATTATAACTGCGAAGTGGTTTGAAAAACGCAGCACTGTAAAGCACCCTTTATTAACTAAATAACAATATTATTAAAGTTCATATATATTATCTACATACTTTGACAAGGTTAATAAAGTCTATACCCATAGATCGTATAACTCAACAGCACTACAAATGTTATGCAAATGTTAGCAAAATTTATGTTAAAATCTTAGCTAAAAATTATGAATGCATTTTTGGTAAGCCGACAATAAATGCCGACCGCGTCAATTTAAACCAAGGGCAACAAAACAACTTGTCAGGTAGAACATGAGAAGCCTTTAATTTGCAACACTTGTCATGAGAAGCCTTTGCAACATTTGTCATGAGAAGCCTTTTGCACTAATGACTTCACATGAGAAGCCTTTGCAACACTCCCATGTTTTGGCATTTATTCAAAATCACCTTATTCTGGCTATGATTTGTATCAAATATATAAAATATCTTGTCGTAGACTGTATACAAAAAAACAATAAATAACATCGCGTACTTTTTGTGGTTATCAAACTATAAATTCGTCTTGAAATCTGCATAAGAAGCCTTGTCATGTCGCTTCCCATGTTTTGGTATTTATTCAAAATTACCTTATTTTAAGATTTGTATCAAAATTCATTACAAAATATCTTGTCATAGATTTTTAAAAGAAAACATTTAACCCGGTAACATATATTAAATGACAAACGCGTATTTTTTGTGGTTATCAAACTATAAATTCGCCTTGTAATCTGCCGGCGTCTTGCACTGCGAGTTAATTATAATAAGATCCGCGTAAATGGAAACTCCTCTGACAAGCAACAAATCTCCATCGGTTATCTGGTACTGTTCTCAAAAGTATATTAAATAAAAAGTATTACCTTACCTTCTTCCAACAAATGCGCGCAGAAGTTCGCACTTATTGAATACGCAGTGACGTATATCAGCCTTTAGAAACATTAGTTCTATGCTAGTCTACGGGTTCCAGTTTTACTGAGAAGAGAGTATCAACGTTTTACTTGTCAGTACATTTAAATACTAAAAAATGTTGGGCAATTATTATCTCATCCACAGAATAGGAATCTTCCTATTCTGTGCCTCATCCATATTTTATCCCCATATCCGTGTTTTACCCCCTCATCCGTGTTTTATCCTCCAATCCGTGTTTTACCCCCCATCCGTGTTTTATCCCCCCATCCGTGTTTTATGCCCTCATCCGTGTTTTATCCCCCCATCCGTGTTTTATCCCCTCATCCGTGTTTTATCCCCCCATCCGTGTTTTATCCCCTCATCCGTGTTTTATCCCCTCGTCCGTGTTTTATCCCCATATCCGTGTTTTATCCCCTCATCCGTGTTTTTTGTCTATCTGCGTAACTGACAACTGTGTCTGTGATTTTCATAAAATTAACGAAATGTACCTTTTGGTAAAAAGAAGTACTTTTTGTTTGTATAAAACAATAGAAAATAAAATTAGTTGCATGAATCATGCAATCGGGTATACATGTATTTCTAGTTTACGTTATTCGTTAATTAATGCGCGCAGTTTAAATTAAGTTAATTAATTGTTCACGATCACACGCTTCACTTCAGTTTAATATTTGTGTAAAAAGCCGATAAACATGCAAACTAGTTTCAAATTATCTGTATTTTATATTTTATATCCAAATAACAAGAAAATCAAGTACAAATCTTTAAATTTCGACTGTCCAGTCTGAGCGGGTACCTTATTGTTCGGAGATGTTGACAGGTTTATGTTGTGATTTTCCCGATATTTAGGTCATTATAATTCCGCGATAACAAAAAGCCCAAAAATAATTTTTATATCAGGTTAAAGAGCAACATTTACTCTTTCAATTCTCAAGATTTGAAGGAAATCCGAGATTTACCGGGGAGGTAAAATTACTTTCAAAAAGAGTACCAAATTAGAATTTCTTTAATCGCAAAATAAGGCGGTTTTACCCCCCCTGCCATGATTTGAAACATCGCTTCAACGATTGCAAATCATTCTCACATTGTTCACAAACATCTTATAAACAGGTTTCAGAACTCAAATTGAGGTTTCCTACAATGTGAATTGAGTAGAGCGAAGTTTTCGAGAGGTTATGACGCGCACGGATTTTGGCTAATTTCACGAATCTCGGGCCCGGGTCAGGTTTTGATAATTTTTCGCCGTTTAAAATAATATTTCAGGAAACAACCCCCACCACGTTTCTAAGTATACATTAGGGTATTACTGGACGAAATAAGAAGAAGTTTGATTTTTCATCATGTGCCACCTGTTGCTCGGTGATAGTCGACATTTCCTCTTAACATGACGGCCATCAACACTGACAACAGAACACGACTTTGCTTGTTGTTGTTGTTGTATGCAAGTCCCTAGCTAACAGTCTATTAACCCACACTAACTATAATCTTGAACTACTATTTGTTTTATACATCGAATATTAAATTTTTGTAAACAAAATTTAAAAGTTTGCAACTTCATGACGTCATCTGTGTATCTATACTTTAATCACAGACAGTCCTCAACCAATCAAATTCCTTGTTTTACTACTGTAGTTGTATAGTAATGCTGTTATATGGGCATTTTTGTTTGTAGCGAACGTGCTGGCATTAGAAAAAGTGCAAAGGAATTAGGCTTGGGTGAGAATGTGAAGGTGCAGTTAAATAGGTATGTTGAATTCTGACATTTGGAAGTATGCTTATACAGTAAATACATGACAAAATTAACCTTATCTTGTTGTCCAAAACAGGGAATCAAGAAAAGAGGGCCGAACAGAACGCTATGCTATCGAAACTGATCATCAAATGAATCTGGAATTGCCATCTATTTTAAATGGAAATGACAAACTTCAACGTAAGTCTATACGGATGTAATCTGTTAAAAACCGATACATGTCTTGCAGTTAAGATAAAGTAGTACTAGTATTAGCTAGAGTGTTAATGAAGAATGGCAATAACAGTAGTTATAGTTTTTTTAAAAACATTTTAATTTTGACAACTATGACCCCAATTTCTTTTTTCCATTTTCCTACAGTTATTGTTTATCCTGTGAGGACTATATTTTCCAAGAAGTGTCCAACAATTGTGATAAAGGTCATGAAGGAATCAAGTTCAGATGAAATGTTAACACCAGGGAAAAGACCATTACGACCATTACCGACATCAAAAGAACTTGTAGGACTTGCAGAGGAAGAAACACAGAAACTGAATGAAGTCAAACCCCAAGGGAAAAGTGGCAAAGTAATACAATGGCCATGGAAAATATTGTGTGGTATCTGCAAGAAAAACATGCAGTTGAGATATGACAGTGACCTTAAAGGGCGGATCTCATATTTCGATCGACGTGAGTATAGTTTGCTGTATTTATAAGGCTGTATGACTTATGTATGAAATATACAGAATCAGATTGTGTCAAAATGTGTGTTGGGCCTTTTTTGTATTTCTTTTCTCACATATATATTTTTGACCTAGATCATTATTCCAAATGCTCTGTAAGTAAACCAATAAAAAAAGACAAGCAGACAACACCTGTTGATGTTAACTATGTAATAGCAAATCCGTCACCTTCCCCTGACCATCTTAGGGAAAATATTGTTACAGAAGCCATTGTTTCCTCCCTGACTTCCTTGGACAACTTTTTTTCACTTCCTGTGGCTGTCGATTATACAGTACAAAGTGGGAAAACTGGAGAAGCCATGGCAAGTTATTTCGAAAAGCACGTCAAAACATTGCAATTGTGTGAATCTTGCCAACATGAAGCACCACACAAATGGCACATTATCTCCAGCGAAGAAACGAGCTGTAACAGCTTTTGCGAAGACTGTTATGAAGCTAAACGAGTATGCGATGACTGTAAATTATCAGGCCAAGTCAGTTATTTACCCTCTCTGCGATTCTGTGACAAATGCCATGATAAAAGCGCTCTTTGTTTTCGTCGAGTGGTGATGATAGTGTGTACTGACTGTGAAAGTGGGAACAAGTTACTTGAGATACTCAAGGAAAAGTTAGAATCAGGAACAGAAGATCCTGCCTTGTCGTCTTTATCTGTATTGCCTGATTGTCCACATGTTGGTAAAAGCATGAAAGCCGCTTTTTCAAATTGGTGGCTTAAATGGAGGGGAACGTATCAACCTGGGTTTGCTACGAACCTTGAGGAACCATTCGAACAAGGAAACGAAAGACACCTTCAGGAAGCTTGTTCCAAAAAACGATCATGTCAAAAACAAGGACAGACAAGACCCTTCCTCTGTTATCACTTTAAGTAGCACTGCGTTAACCGATGAGCTGAAACGTACAGGATTTGTGTGCCACACGATAATCCCAGAGCTGGATAAGTACTCCAATGATAACCAAACAGGTATGTTCCCTTCTCCAATCAGCGTTGCCATTCCCTCATACGGATGGATTGTATTTTTGTCATATGATGTGAAGAGTTCCTCATCGACGCTTTACCAAGCCTGACTACACAGTCCTGTTGACAAGTTAACAGCCATTGGAAGAAACATCAAAGCAAGGGATATACACTGCGCTGATGGGATCATCCTCCTTACGTCCGTCAGTGGTCATATAAAAGCCATTCCTTTTGTAGATGGGGCCATCAATCTTTTGGCAAAGGCAAAGAAAAAAGGCGACTATGTTGCTCTTGCAAACCGTTTTAACCTCTCAAGTGCAGGGACAGTTGCAGAGATTAAAGTGCGCTTGGCGAAATACATGTCATCCCTTAAAAAAGTGTATGCTGAAAGTAAGATGGAAGTTGATGTAGTGAACGTTTGGGATTCACAGCAACAACCTTCTTTTGAAGCCATGGTTTGCGCAGATCATGAGCTCATCTATGCAGCAAGAAATGATACCAATGTGATTGTCTCTTTTCTACTGGAAAAGGATGGACTCGGGGTCAGAGGGATAAGCCTATCAAGTACGGGAAATCGTGGGGGAAGATCTACAGTATGTGCCTGAGCAATGGAGCTATTTTCCTTTCACACACTGATGGAATTGGTAAAGTTTCCTTGGAAACGTTAGAGTGTACCAGCCTAGTCCAATTGAATGATGAGCCTTGTATGTTGGCTACGTTTGGTGATCAAATTCTGTTTACAAATCAGAAGAGAGCATCAGTGTGGAAACTAATGGCAGATGGAGATGGTCAGGATTCCGTGGTTTTTGCAGGCAGTGAAAACGAGGAAGGAAATCTAGATGGGAAAGCAAACAATTGCCGTTTTCGACAACCAATGGGAATTTGCACAGAGTCTGACAGTGTTCTTTACATTTGTGATGCCCAAACAAATTCCATAAAGATCTGCACAAAGATGGTCGAGTGTGCTCATTTTCTCAAATCAATTGGTCAGCTTTTTGAAGCCTTTTCTATTCATACCAAAGGAGAAAAGTACACAGTTAAATCTGGCGACGAAGCGCTGTCGCTTGTCAGGGAATGCAAAGTGCATCTAGACAAGAACATTGACAATATACGGACGAGCACTGGAATTACAGGTGCTATAAATGGACCTCAAGGTCATGTTTCGGCAAGAACCGTATCGTCGGTTGGGCTTATTGAATGGGGACTCCAGCGGTTGTTCAGTAACTTAAAAGCATTCGATTACGATACGACGAATCTCCTAAGTTGTATGACACTTGATGTCGAAAACTGCCACTCAACTGTACACATCAAACAAGCAAACATGTCCATGATGGAGTACTCTCGCTCCTTTGGGCGTACCATGAAGGAATCTGTGAAACAAGTGACGCGATGGGCAGCATATTACCATACAAGTAGGAAATCATGGTATCCCAAACCCGAGGAGACAGCACATTTTTCAGCAGTGCCCACGATTGAACCCCTTCCGATTGTCGAGATGTCGAAAGCAAACTGTGATATCCTTAGGGCCTGGGCCTCAGCCTATGGAGCGGCAGTACGACAGCGGACTGTACGCCAAGAGACCATCATGGCAAAGCATGGCACTTTACCGGAGTTTATGTAGCAGCGACAGTGCGTCACTTACGAAAACGCGGTCAGTGTTGTGTTTGAGAACGACACGTCTGGTGAAATCCAAGCACAGGAGAATGGGGAAGATAGAGAACCTGACCTGTCCATCGAAGAGGGTGATCAGCATGATTGGCAGGATAATGAGCCGGAGTATGACGAAGGTAGTGATGAGGAAGTAAGGACTGACAATGAGGAATTTGTTCAAGGAGAAATCGGGAGCGTTTTGTGAAAGACACGAAACTAAAACTTAATTTTAACGTGGCTATAAACGCCAAATGATTTTACTCGTCAATAGAAAACATGGTTTATGTAGAGACTGACAGAGAAGCCTTTATCCTATGAGACTATAAGCATCTTCATGAACATATTGGCGATCTCTTCGTATATAGAAGATATGAACGTACAGAAGTAGCAGAATCTTGCAGGACTTGCAGTTATGAAATTGTTACGGTAAGATCCTAACTGTCTTATTCATTGCTTGTTGATCAATTTTGCGTGGTTTTTTTCAAACGCAATTCGTCTTTGAAACGCTTGATCATATTCTGCACTTTGAACGCACGTTCAATATTACATTATCAAGTTAATATTACGTAAACATGGCGTTAAAATATATACATGGTACAGCAACGGTGTTTAGAGGTAACTCAGGATTATGTTTTGTTTTCTTTGCGGTATGTGGGAATCAATCTTTTTTTCTGCGGTGATGCGGTATTTTCGGAATTTTTGTGCGGTATTGCGGTGTTGAGACCCTCCCAATGTCCCCCTCAATACAAAACAAATTGTGCCTTCGGCACTCAAAAATTTTGAACCGGGGGCCCCCTGATATAACGTTACACCACTGAGCTAGACTAACGTCTAATTTAAAGTGCAATGCAATAAGAACAATTAAAATATATATAGATATGAAATGTAATCGATCTCATGGGTTTATGACAAGAACAAATAGAAGCCAGTAATTTGCATTTAAATTTAATGACATGAAATGGACCACAATTTAGTATTAATATTTAATAAAACCTTTATTCACAGAGTTTATATCAATAAGAATGGAAGTTGAAAATTCAGCTGACAACGCTTCTCTAGCTGTTGTCAGTGATGAATTACTGACCACGGAAGCAATTGCGATAATGAAAGCTAAGTTGCCTCAATATGTGCTAAACTGTTTTGAAGCTGCGGGTTACGATACTATAGATGTAATTGCCGATATGGATGTTAGCGATCGACCAGGTAATTCCCTAGATGAAATTGAAAATTTCATAACCACAACATTTCCCAATAACCCAAACTACTATCGTGCTAATGGTCTATTTAAATTTCCTCCTGGCCATCGGAGAAGAATTTGCAAGTTTGTTGACGGCATAAGGGCTGAGAACAAAGGCAAATCAAAGACATCAGCAAGTCTTACCGGCAAGAGATCTATCGAAGAAGCTGTTGGTGTTGGTACTACAAAGAAGAACAAATCTCATCATCAAGCGGAAAGTCCACAAAATGATCAAGCAGTCATCTATGCTAATATTTGACGCCAGGTGGTTAAATGGCAACTGCCTCAAAAAAAAACAGGGGCTAAGAAAATTAAGAGAGTACGAGCAATTCAATGCGTCTATTACATGTAAGATGTGTATGCATAAATGCGCACTTGGTTTTAAACAAGGTACCTGCTTGATATCTAATTGGACCCGTCATGTTATCAAATGCGTCACTTCGCCGAAACGACAACAAACTAAGAAAGCAACCTGTTAAAGTATCTGACAGCTCCCCCAGTATCATCAACACTCACTAGAAATACCTCTGTATCCACAAATTCCGCCTTGACCCCTTCCTCGCCTGCTCCACAGAACCAGCCACAAGTACAGATGGAAATTATTACACCAACTGATCCCGCCTGCAACCCAACTGACACGGTTGTTTTAAAGAAAGCACAGTACAACATCAAAAGGAATCAGAGGACCAAACACCAAGAGAAACCACGGATACAACTCCTCGTGTTTGTGGCAACCCAACTGGCCCGATTCTTATTGAAGATCCTAAGTTGACAAACGTCAGTGAGGAGGCTAGAAAAGAAGATGACCATCCTTTTCTGCTCACTTCTCCTGTCGTGACAAGACTAAGGTAGAAACGGCAGGAGAAGAATCTATAAAACTGTGTGTTGACTGGTCTCGTACAACAAGAAAGTCGCTATCCCTCCTTAAATGACCCTAGCCAGTCGAAAATTACATCCTTTTTTGAAGTTGTCAATAAAGTCACAGCATTAGTGGAAGAATCGCCTAAAATCAGTGAGATGTTACAGGCTGTGCAAATGTGTCATGGCTCTGAAAGACACGTCACTGGGTTTTCTCCTCTTTTCAGGCAGTTGATGTTGAATGCAGAGAAAAATTTGGATAAGTTTCCCAAGCAAAGACGACATCAGGAACTTTTAAGAATGTTTTCGATATCGCTATTTATCTATTACGGCCCACTTGCATATAATTTAATTCACAGCAACATGCCAGAAGCTCTTCCTTCTCTGCGAACTGTCCAACGAGCAGTATCTAGTCAATATCAACCTATTCATGAAGGGGAAGCAACCCATTCACTGCAGAAGATGTTTTAAAGCGTTGGACTTACTTCGTTTTGGAATGCAAGAAATTGGGTATTGCAGTAGTTAGTCTAGGTGCTGACGGTGATTCACGAGAACTCAACGCCATGCAGAACTACGACGCTGTGTTACACATGACAAGTGAATCTGTGATGAATCTTTTGAAGAAGAACTTTAGAAGTTGTCCGCTCCGTTATTGATAGCTTCCCTAGACAAAAAGTTGGATAGTCTGACCAGACTTCGAAAAGCTTGGTATGCTGTCTTTTTTGTACGGTACTGGCGGTAGTGGTTGCTACTCAATCCTGACTACACATTAGGGAACAATTTTATAACACTAAATGCGTACATGTGCATAGAGTTAAATGCACATTCACTTATTACATTTCTTTTGACCGTATGTGATGTACTTTCACCTGATAGCGGTTGTTTTGTTCCTTGGATGTTGGGATCACAGTCATGTGAGAAGATATTCAGAGCTGCTCGAAGCATGAGCAGAACTTTCTCCACAATTATCAACTTTGGAATGCTAGGTCTCTCAAGAAGAATGCATAGATTGCGCATCCAGATTTGCAACGAAGCTGAGGCTGACGAGACAGGTATTAAGTATCCGCATGTGGAAGCTCACAAAAGGGACGGTCACACAGATTCTACACCCCACACTGTGGACAACATCACCAACAGAGATATCGGTAAGGTGGTAGATGAAGCAAGGGAATTGGCGAAAAAGAGAATGGAAGAACTCGGAATGGCCGAATTATTAAAGAAAACGAAATGCTGGGATAATCTGCCTGCTCCTGTCTTGTCAAGCCCTGACAAAGCTGAAGATGATGAAGAGGACGAAGAACCCACAGATGAGCAATGTTTGCCAGAAATTTTGCAAGAAGTGCACACGACACAGGATCCGGAGAAGATAGCCTCTGAAATATTGGAATTAGAGGAAAGGGAATAATCGAAAAGAGCCTAAGTGATCATCTCACAGAAGTAACTAGATCATCGTTTAAGCGAATTACCAACAATGATATGAACATTTCCACTTTTGGAGAAAGAGTATCCTCTGACCGCCTTTTGCGCGTCAGGAGCAAGCAACCATACAATTGTGATGCACAATCCGATAGACGCACAGTTTCAGATGTGGTTCCTACTGTGAACAAAACGATAAATGTTGGTGACATTTGTGTGTTTGTTAGATCACAAGAACGGTGGCAGATTGGGCGTATTTTGCAGTTTTCATTCATTTTAGAGAAAACTAAAGGTTCTCAGCAGTATCGTGGGATGTCTGTAAATCTAACTCCCGAGAATATGAAGAAAATTGGTGTTCTAAGTTTCGTGGTATAGTACCCAACCTGACGGAAATCCAAACCTGTTTTCATTGGAACAAGTTGAAGAAACGCATGTTTTTCTCCCTGTTACCTTATACGCCTGCACTCTTTCCCATGGTTGTTTCTCAGAATTTATCGAAACTGCCGACAAATGTGATGAAATCAGTGTCATGTCTCTCTACCAAGCAAAACTTGATCTTGCAACAGCACATTGATGCCATTAACCTTACAGAGGCTGCCCTGTCTTTCATCAAAAGTTTAGTCAATAATGTTAGTCAACAAAAGATACAACAGCAAACTGGTAAGACATCTCATGAGCCAGTCGTCATCGATGATACCGAACATAACCCACCTGTTGATGAGTGTTGGTCGATATGTGGTGACGTCCAGCTCGGAAGAAAGGACTTGCAGCAGATCCTTAGTGGTAACAAGCTTTCTGACGTGCATATCGATGCCTTCCAGAACCTGGTGTAGTTTCCATTGGTAGGTGGCTGCAGAAGAAATCACCGCTGAAATGCAATGTGAGTGGAATGATATTACAGGTAATACACCGAGCATGCAATTAAAGAAACTACTAATAGTATGTATTGTACTTGATAGGTTAGCAATGGATTAGCCAAAGAATTCCATTCTTTTATAATACTAGATTAACTACCAAGTGTTAATTATTATAACTATTCCATTTTAAGAAAAGGATATTGTAATTACAAACCCGTGTCATAATAAGATGTGTGTCACAGCAAAATTCATCGAATAATTCCCTGGTTGTATTATATTGATTTTTTATTCATTTTTTGTATCTTATTATATAGATAATAAGATACGATTCTCACTGGGCTGTTCTTCAAATCAGTGGCAATGATATATGCCTTTATGACTCAGCGTATTCATCTGCATGCTCTTCAACACTTACTATAATATCACAGCTTGTGCAAAGAAAAGAGAAAGCGATTCAAGTCAAGATCATGAATGTTGCTAAACAAACTGGTGCATCAGACTGTGGGCTGTATGCCCTGGCAATACTGACGTGTTTGGCAAGTGATATTGATCCTACATCTATTGTATGTACCACACCTTGCAAAGATTTTGGAAACACATATGATAACATCATTCCCAGTATTGAAGCATATAAGACCAGCAAGTTCTGTTGCAAAAGTGGAGAATTGCTTAATTTATTGTCACTGTAGGTTACCGGACATTGGTGAGCAAATGGTTTGTTGTGACGGTTGTGATGAGTGGTTTCACAGTGCTTGTGAATGTATTGACTCTATGTCTACAGAAACATGGTATTGCAAGAATTGTAAATAGTATATACGATTGGTTAGGTATCATTGTACAGGTACAGTATATAATATATATTAAGCATTTTTGATTGATGGTAAATACACACACAGAAAGACAAAAGACTTGGAGCAAGTCTAATAAGAATTTGTCCAGCATTATGCCATTTGAAAATATCCCGGTTTATTATCAGTAGCAGTAACAATTTTCCATGTGGGCGGTTGAGCAGATTAATTTTTTGATTTTAAGTAATGAGCCCAGTTTTCAACAAAAATCATTGTATACACCACATAATAGTACGCAATAATATTTTCGAATGCTAATACAATTTTTATCTGAGCAGTATGCTTAATATGGACAGTATAAAAATAAAACAATTGCAAAGCAATATTAAAAAATAAAAATATATCCATGTGGCAAGAAAAAAATGGATCTGGGCACTGATGATAAACCAGGATATTTTTAAATAGCCTAAATGTGGTTTAAATAATCAATCCATTAACTGGCAATGAGCCCAGATGGCCCAACTTTAGTATTTTACTCTGTCTAACACCAGACAATTTTACTTGTCAATTGTAGGGTACTTCAAGGTAATGGGTTAATGTGACAAGTAAAATTGACAGAGTTTCAGACTATGGGTGCATGCAACTCAATGGGTTAAAAAAGAAAATGTAAACATGCGAGATTATCTAGTCACACATATTGAGGAACACATATGCACAGTTGACAGTAATGTGTTAAATGTGATTAAGGTAACTTTGCACCCCAGCGAATTAAAAAAATGTAAATATGTCCATATATAGGCAGCGAAATGGGAATGCTGGTTTAATAAATAATGGAGTAGAAAAAATTAATATTTTCGATAAAGGAATTGGACCTTGTTTAATGAGGAACAAATTATACTATTTTCTTGACAATAATGCAATTCGACAGTTTTCAATGCCTGCGACAAGCGACATAAAAAGCTTTCAGTCAAAACTAGTATTTATTAACCAGCATACCTATTATTAATTAAGTGCCTGCATGATGCTGACACAAAATTGATTGTCATGAATATTTGTATATTACTTGAATACCACTATACATAACATAACTGTATGTCTGTATACAGCCGGAGTAATAGAGAGTATATACAGGGTGTATAAAAAAAAACTGAAATTGCTCTCAACTTCGCAAAGCAGCTCCAGGTACGAAGTTTTTTATTAATATATATTGTTTGGGTATTTATAATGTAGAATAAACTAAAAAATTCTGAAAGTTACATTTTTCAGAACCCAGCGGGGGTGTCTTGTCCAACAGATAAAAAATGGCTTGCGCACGAAATTTGAATGCTTAAAAGTTATTTTGAGTTAGTGGGTGGACAATGTGTTGGGTGTTTCAGAAAAATTTCAGAAAATTTGCTTAAGTGTAAGTCCTTCAAAACGCCTGTGACAGACCCCTCGGTCTAGACCGCTGAGCTATATAATATGTGGACGACCTGACGCTAATATCACCCAGGCAGCAAAGTGAAGCCAAAAACATGGCGGATTTTGGCATTTTCTGACACCAAAATGACGCCACTGTTTCCTTTTGCTCATGGTAGTTACCACTGACCAAGGCTTCACTTGAAAAAAAACTTTTGGCATTTTATAACAGTTTGCGGTAAGTTCTGGTTACGGTAAGTTCTGGTAACGTGTACGACTATGTGGAAGTCGTACACGTTATTCCAGGCAGTAAAAGACAACAAACAAATATTAAAACCTCAAGAAATGTGGCCGAGGACGATATTTGAAGCCAGTACACAGGTAAGAGACGAATTATTTCAGTATTTCCTCGAGTATTTCACAGTTCACATGGTGCAAAATTGGCAGGCAGAACGTTAATATATGCCCATTTGTTAAGAAAACAGCTTCTTGTACAGTATAATGCATTATTGCAGCAAGGAGCGACCTGTATATTTCATAATTAGGTTGTTGAAACCAACCAAAATATCGAGCTATATTAGGTCAAATAAAATAATACCTGGGTTTCCGGTTTTTCTCAGTAAAAACGTAGGTCGGGTAGGTCGGGTTCATTTTTTTTTTAACTTTTATTTTTTTTTTAAATCTTGATTTAATACTCTCTAAAGCGCAATTAAAAGGTACAAAGTATATACGAATATAAAACTGTTGATCCTTTAATGCAATTGCAATATTTATTTGTCCATATCATAGAGTATAAAACGCTTTATATACCCGTTTCCACTCATAAATATTTCCCAGGGAAAAACGCACATTTTTCTTTGTCCTCTTGGCTCTCAAGTAGAAATAACAACTTTAATGCAAAAGAAATTGGCTTATCCAGAGGAAAATTACGTTCTGAGTGGAAGTGGGCCTTTGCAAGTCTCTTATATACTCATATTTTCCAAAACCAAATGTTAATAAACTTTTATATACAGTATAAATGGGACATATTTGATGTCAGAACGTAACAAAACTAAACATTTGTTCTATAATATTTTAATGTATTAAATGCTGTTTCAGTAGCTGTTTTCATATTAGAGGATGTAATCCAGTTAGCTCTTGTAATCGTCTTAGACGAGAAACTCATCTGGTGTAAAACCGGTAAACGACGAGTTTCCACTCTAAAATGTATCCGTCCAGAAAGTTCGACGAGTTTCTCATCTAAGACGGAAACTGACTCGACTTTAAGACGGAATTCCGTCGGTCGGCACTCATATCAGAGAGAAATCTGTCTGTCGAAATTCCGTCTTTAACTCTTTCTAAACGGTAGCGTCGAATATCAGCTTCCAACGCATGATGACTTTGAGCGCTTGTATCTTTGGCGCCCCTCACCCAAAACGGACGAAAATACCACCAATCGATCACAGATCGATTCAGCAAACACACCTGTTCTTGGCTAATGCCAAACAAATCGCTAAACACATTGTTTTACAGATCTCCGTGAGTTTTAACACCTTTGTAATCTGATATTTATTATTATCGTAAACTAATTATATATTCAGTACCTTTGGTCGATTATAACTTCTGTTTTAAAAACCGTGTGATCTTCGCTAATACACCATTTTATAGAGCTTGAAAAACAGTACATACTGACCAACTTGCAAAGAAACACAATAAAAATTGACAAAGTTACGGCGAAATTTTAAATGTAGCGTACAGGTCAAACCGGAATTTCAGACAAAAACAACCGGAAAAGGCCCAAACACAAACAAAGACTGTTGCTATGGTTTTTTAAGTGGCCGGAATGAATTCCCCAGGGTACAATACCCTATATAAGATCTTTTTGTTGGGACTGAAGCGCGTGGGCAAACCATATATAGTCAAACTACGACAAGCGCGTGCATGTTGGAAAATTCCCGATAAATAAAAAAAATTCAAAATAAATATTTCTAAAAGCCGTATCGAAGGCACGTTTTACAGCCGAAAGAAACAGATAAAAAGCTAAATTTCGATCATTAGAAGTCTTTCAAGATATTAAAGATATTAAAAGATATTAAAGATTGTTTGAGTTGAACTGAAGTATGACTGGAGGTATGTTTGGGATTAAACTTTTAGTATTTTTGATTCTGTAATGTTTAGTCGGCAAAATAGCCCACTGTTAAAATGCTTATTTTGTAAGGATTCCAATGGTGTTAATTTCATTGACAGGGGGTAAATATTTTGCAAAGGAGATCGTACTCAAAGTGCTCTTGCGACAACTTGCGACAACATAATTAAAATGCGACCGACCAGAAAGAGTTAATATACAGATTTCTGTCCTCTAATATGACCGAGAATGCAAGTCTTCTAATGGGAACGAGAATGCAAATCTTAAAAAAAAGTTTAGGGTCGGTGATTTCGTGGTCAAAACGTAGGTAGGGTCGGGAAACCGGAAACCCAGGTATTATTTTTTTTGGCCTTATAAAAACTACAGTTTCCCCTTAAAGCAGAAAAGGTTGGAATTCCACATACTTTTAATTCATATCATTTTTAATATTATGTTGTGGGTTGCTGAGAGGAGTATGAATTATGAAACAATGCATTTTATAACTCAACATACCTAACTGTTTATTCACTTATTTGATCCAATGGCCTTGTTTCCATGTTTACCTGTTTTGGCAATTGGCATGGCAGACATATATGAAGGTTATATACCCATTTTCCTGCACAAATTTGTTTCTCGTTGATCTTTTAATAAGCCCAAACACAAACTTCTTCTTAACTCTATTGTGTACAAAACATGAGTAAATACCACACGAAAATGAGGCCAATGGCCATTGTCAAGAAACAGTAAGGTCTATTCCAGCATGCATTGCCCATGCAGCCTGCATCCATTTTTCTCCATCCAGCCATAGGCATGCACACCACAGGGATTTTGCATCAATACATGTGCTTTTGCATTCTATTTTTCTTCATCCAGCCTGCAGGCAACACCTGGTCTGTCTTTTGCATCATATTTTTGCCATCCAGCCCAAAGGCAACTGCAGGGCTGTTGCATTATATTTTCTTCATCCAGCCCAAAGGCAACCACAAGGCTGTTGCATTATATTTTTCTACAAGTATATAATCCCCAGGGCATAGAGTAAATATTATATAGAGGGTTCACTCTCTTGGGAACCTTTGAATTTTTTGGGGTCGCGCATATCGCATTACGCATGTTGGCCGCCATTTCTCTGGCCAGTCAATTGCTTTTTCTGGCCAATAAGCACGCTGAACTGGCTGATCCGCCATTTTCCTGGCCAGTAAACTGCATATTTTTGCATAAAAAACCGAGGACACGTTGCACCGCTGAGTGGCCCTTCTGTATATATCTTTCTTCTGTGCCCAGGGCTCAGGGATGTGACAACAAACAGAGAGATTGTGACAATGTTGCACCCTGTGCAAAAAATATTGGTATATGCAGGGCCCACCGATACACAGATTTGAATGTATACAGTATGTTTTGAATTTTCAGTAGTTCCTGCATGTAGATTCAATTTCAAATTACAATTTCAACACATATTTCAGTGCGGTTTTTCCCCCTATAAACCATCTCATGCTTTACAGTACCGCAGTTTTGTATATTTATGTCACTCAGTGAGAGCATTGCTTATTTTGTATTAGCCTGTGTAGCGGCACTGGGGGGAGGGCTAAAGTTGGGGTTAAAGGAAGCACAAGAGAGTCAGTTGAGGAGATCTCCCCCACTAGCGCTGCTATGCAGGTTAATTTTGTGTTGTAATATCTATTCTTTTTTATTGCAGAGTTCATTGCACAATAACACAGCTCCACTTTCTGCTGGCAAAATACCAGATTTTTTATCATGCAACATGTTTGGAAATGAAAGATACAATATATAATTAACTGTTTTTATTGTTTAAAGGACATTGGCAACGAAAATTTTTATTGGGTTATTTAATCTTAGTGGACCACCTAACTAGGAAAATGTTACCCGTTTCTTCTGAAACATTTTTGTTTGCGAGTAAAATGCAAGTAGTTTGATAAAATTTGCTCATCGGCCGCCATCTTGAAAAAAATTATCTTTGGGGTCAATGACCTTTTTGACGTCATTTGCAGGGTTGTGTTCAAAATAACATAGAGATTTATATTGCGCGAAGGTTATGTGTTAACTAAAATATGTTATTTTGAGCGTTATAATGAACAGAAATTCTCATAACCAAGCAAGGGAACTAGGGAAGTGCTATACTATCAGATGAGACCATATTAAGCGAGTGGGAAGGAAAGGAGCGGCGGATTTTGCAACGATTCTGCACTACAGCGTGATTTGTCTGACGCGTTTGAGGATGATTGGGTATTATTGAAGCTATACTATTTTATGTAAATTGAAATTTAACGAGAAAGATAAATGGTCATATACTCTGCCAAAAGTTTAAAGAACCATGTGTTGTAGTTAGAATACACTCTTTAAACGAACACATAAAAAAGATGGATGAAAGGTTATATTAACTCGAGACACTGACTGACTGACTGAGACAGGTTCAAGCCTTAAAATGTACTGAAAAGGAAATCTAGTGCAGAATTGTTGGATAAGAGTACTATTATATTGAAATAGATTTATATTTAAGCTCGAGTTTATTGAAGAATATTTTTTCAAACAATTCATATATGAAATTGTGAGCATATGCCTATAGGCACACTGTGCTTGTATTGTTTTGACGGCAAATATGAGCCTGTCGTACTGTCAATTGGTCCATATGATTGGTCGTATATACATTATTTAGTACATATAATTAGTTTATAGAAACAAGCCAGATATAACTGTTCTCTGGCAGCAAGTAAAATAGGAAAATATTTTCTGAAAATGTAGCGAGTTTCTTTACAGTATAGAATATCATTAATCACAGTGTGCCGTTTATCGTACATGTACATATCAGTTATGATTATATATAAGACAATATATTGTCTTACAAATTAATCATGCATGTTATTTGTAGTTTGTTGTGTAATAGCGTTCTTTATACTAGACTGTCCAACTGTATTGAAAGTATAAAAGGAGTGCTGTAGCTCAAACTATTTAGATTTTTGGGGTTTTATGCATGCTTGTGTATTTTGAATCTATATTGCGCCAGCCAGATATGATATATTTGACCATGCATATTGTGATTATTTTCGTTACTGTTGTATTTTCAATAACAATTGGAACTTAGAAACTTAGAAACTTTATTAAAGGATGACACAGATTACTGGTAAACCAGTATTTTACATTGTGGTCCAAAAATATAAATAGTTTAAATTACAATATCTACATATTTCAATTAGAATGTCTGTGTGACCTGAAAATGATCACAACTTTCATTTACTAAAAGTATTTTATTAACTAAATGTTTTTTAAATTTACCCAACACACTAATATTCATACTATCCACATTAAGTTCATTCCAGAGACGAGCAGCACTAGCATGGAAACAACGAAGTCCAGATCTTGTACGGCATTTCGGTACAACTAATTTCATATTAGAAGACGCTCTAGTACGATATTCATGCCGGTTCTTAACATAACTTACATAGTTATCAAAATACTGTGGACACATTTTATTGATTATTCTATACATCATGCACAACTTACGTACACGAATAGTGTCATGTATAGAAATCCACTTTAATGTATTAAATAATGTTACTGAGTTATCAGATGGATTCGCATCAAGAATTAAGCGGGCACAACGCTTTTGTAACCCTAAAAGTCTTGATAGTTGTTCGTTTGAGCAATTGCCCCAAACTGTACAACAATATTCCAGTGTTGATTTAATCAATGCATTATACAGCATCTTTCTACCAGAAATAGACAGATAACCTTTTGCTCTCTTCAATAGGAAAAATCGCGAGTTCAGTTTTTTCATTAAACAGTCAACTTGATCATTCCAACTAAGATATTTATCTAATTTTACACCCAAGAGTTTTTCGTTCTTAACTTCTTCAATAGGAGTTCCGTTTAGGTTAAGTTCCAATGAAGATATATTTGCGTGTCGCAACTTCTGGTGGGTACCGATGAGCAAATGTTTAGTTTTCTTAATATTAGGTTTCATATGATTTTGTTAAAACCAGGCATTTGCACAGTCAAGGCTACTCTGGAGATCATTTTGAATTTTAATACAGTCACCATTAGATTTCCAGAGTGTTGTATCATCGGCATAGACATCAACATTTGCTTCAGGTATATTTAAGGGTAAGTCATTCATATAGAGGGAGAACAAAACGGGGCCAAGTATTGATCCCTGAGGGACACCACAAGATGGAGTAAGTGGTGCAGATAATGACCCAGCTACGGAACAGATTTGAGAGCGTTCCGACAAGTATGATTTAAACCATTTCATAGAAGCAGTACTACAATCCTGGCCAAAAGTCCTTGGGACACCTTCACATTTTGGTATATTTTATAGCAATCACAGCATTTATTGGGCAACTGAGTTTCCTAAACACTTCCCCCCATCCCCCCGAACAATGTTGGATTTACGGGAATGTTGAAGTGAAATTTGGCAAACTTCCAACATTGGAAAGGGGTAGGGGAGGGGAGGGGAAGGTGACTTTTGAAAATTAAGTCTATAAAATGCTCAGTGTCCCAAGACTTTTGTCCAGGATTGTCTTAAAATAGTAAAAATTTTAATGTGCAAAAATTATATATTTTTATGTGACATATCACCGTCATTCTTTTGTATTCATGATCGACCTGAATTAACAATTAAACCGGATGTTGAATAATATATAAGGGAGGCTTTTGCCCCTCCAGTACATTAGTTAAAAAAAGGTCCTGGTTTACATCAATCTTTATATTTAGAGCTAACTTCACATATTTTCTAATAGGATTGTATGCTTTATCGTTATATGTTTAGCTAAAAATAGGATAAAAAGACAAAACAAAATTGCACTGCATATTTTATGAATATTTCGACCGCGAAATTACACTCTCATCTAGAAACATCCAGCTGGCTGCATAACTGCATTTGTCATTGTTTGCATTATATCATATTTCGGAAGTATTGTACAATTACTGTATGTAATGTCAATCAATGTTCCGGAATGTATGAATATTTATCTTAAAAATAATCTACGATCGTTAGAGGAAGGATTCTTTAATAAGGTTTAACTTTCTATTTCAATCTTTTTCTGACCCATTTTAAGACAGTAGCTTGGTAGACTGATATTTTGGACAACAGGATATCATGATCTACGAGATCAAACGCTTTGCTAAGATCAAGTAAAATCACTCCAACCAGGTTACTTCTATCCATGGCTTTAAGCCAATTGTCCGTCAAATTGAGTAAAGCAGTCTCGCATGAGTGATGTGGTCGGTATGCAGACTGGTAGCGATAAAGGAGTCCATGAAAATTAAGGTATTCAAGATAAGAAGTAGCAACGTGACGTTCTAAAGGTTTGGATATAATAGAAAGAACAGAGATCGGTCTATAATTGTTTCTTTCATGTACACTTTCTTTCTTGTAAATTGCGCATAATTTTGCTTGCTTAAACTTTACTGGGAAATTTCCAGTTATGATACTCGCATTATAAATATGCGTTAGACTTGGCACAATTGCTGGCAATGCCATCTTTAAAACCTTAATGCCAATTGCATCAATACCTGTAGCCTTATTTGAAGCAATTTTCGCAAAGTCCTGTTCGACTTGGTTTCTACTGATTTCTGGTATAGAAAATTGCGTCGACACATCAATACGATCATTAACAAAGTTTTGCAGGCGCTGATTAATCATATTTTGTGCATTCTCGTCAAAACATGAGGTGGAAATTGTGGACGCTTGTGATTCAATAAAATATTCGTTAAACGCATTTGCCATGGCCACAGGATCAGATATTTGATGGCCGTCAACTTCTATAAAAGAGGGCATTGATGAAGCGGGCTTGGTAGGTGCCACACGTTTGAGTGTTTTCCATAATTTCTTTGGATTATTCAAATTAGATTCAATTTCATCCTTAATATATGCCGATTTTGCATTAGCGATCATTTTGACGACTGCATTCCGAAGTCGTTTGTAAATAACGTTGGCAAGGATATTTGATTTGGCCCATGCTTTAAATTGATCTCTCAAGCGCATGTGATGTAAAATGTCACTATTGAACCAGGGTGGTAGTTGCTTAGATTTTACCCTTTTCTTCATCAAGGGAGCATGACGGTCAAGAACTTCATTAAAAATTAAATCCCAAATGTCCAATTTGTCATTCACATCTTGAAAAATTTCTAACAATGACCATGGTGCTGAATTTAAGTCGTCAAGAAAGCTAAACCGGTCTATATTCTTTAGTTTGCGGTAGGAAATAGTTTCATGATGGGATTTAGGGATATTTTTACCACGAAATTTATGGACAAACAATACGGGGTAGTGATCACTAAGGCCATATACCGGCACAAAAGATTCCACAATTCGATCTTTATGAGTAACAGACACATGATCTATCAATGTAGATGTAAATGTTGTGACTCGAGTCAGATTATTGACAATTTGATGCATGCCATTGTCACGAAAAACATTAGACAGTTTCCTGGTTGGATGGCCTGGTGTTAATAAATCAACATTGAAATCTCCCACAACAATAATTTCATTGTATTTACCAGATGCAATATCTAATAGCTTACCAAGCACGTTGTAAAATTCGGCATCTGAGTTAGGTGGCCGATAAATAGATATAAACAGAAATTTGGGGCCTGATTGATGTTGTTTAATTTCCAGACAAACGTATTCAAAGTCAATACCTGAGTCTGAATAATTGACACTGCGACAATGAAGTGAGTTCTTCACATAAACTGCTACACCACCGCCCTTGCTTGAACTCGTCGAGGATGAAGTACCAGATCGGTCCAATCGATATATCATATAGTTGTCAACACCCAATTCACAATCGCTCCAAGTAGAATTTAACCATGTCTCACTCATTGCGAAAATATCCATATTATTTAAACGAACCAGAGCTTTAATCTCGTCCAGGTGTCTCGGAAGTGATCTGACATTTAGATGGCCAAGTCGAAGTCCTTTCGACTCAAACAAGAACTTGGGATACATTGCCTCTCCTCTTGCGCTGTTGTCTATAGTATTATCATTTACCGGTCCAGGATTAGGAGACACATTGCCATGTAGTGCGATAAGCTCTACATTAAATGTTGCTGTATGATTGCTATAATACACAGTAGAGATGCAGCTGTACGAGATTCGCTTCAGCATGACACGACTTCGGCAAAACATTTGCTGCCTTGAAGGTTCAAAAGGCCATTCGGCTAAATGTTGATTAGCACCACAGAATGTTGATCGAAAATTGTTCTTATAGCTATAGTTACATCTGGTTATTTAAACAGTATTATTGTGCACTTATAATAAAATATATTTTCTTGTTTCAGTGTATTCCTTCCTCCTTTTAAGCCGCCATCCAGTGTCCCAAGGGCTGGAGTCTCTTTTTGAGATAGCTGGCGAGGGGAAGGATTTGCTGTTGATGAGATGATTTATCCATGGTATGATATTTATTGATTGTTATTTCATTTATTGTTTAGCGTACATAGATTGGAGTACAAAACCTTGTAGTTTTGTTCTGGTTAAAGTCATATCTTAATTGATATATATTTGTATTCGTTGAGGTTTTTCGACACGCGAATATTCACAAATATTGTTCTAGAAGGTTTCCTTTTAAACATCACGTCATTTGACTTTTAATTAGTTTATTGTATTGATAGGTGCCTTTAACGCTTGGCGTCATTATCATGTGATCATATCATCATTAAATATGCTTCTATTTCCGGTGCACTACACTATATAAGTCCACAATTTTTTTTGTTTGAATTACTTGTATTGTGATAAACGACTCTTTATATTTGAATTTAGTGAGTTATGCTTACGCCTATGTCTCACTGAACGCTTTGTTCTATAATTGACATATATTTAGGCTTTTTTAGTTACATCTGGTTATTTAAACAGTATTGTTGTGCACTTATAATAAAATATATTTTCTTGTTTCAGTGTATTCCTTCCTCCTTTTAAGCCGCCATCCAGTGTCCCAAGGGCTGGAGTCTCTTTTTGAGATAGCTGGCGAGGGGAAGGATTTGCTGTTGATGAGATGATTTATCCATGGTATGATATTTATTGATTATTGTCTTATAGCTATAGTTTCGTCCTACTAAGACTGTGAAAATTGCAATTAGAAACGGAGCCCAACTATGTATGACCGCCATCTTAATGACACAATACTTATGTGAACGCACTGTAGAGAAATTTAAGCACATGGAAGCCGATTTGATTGTTTTGGAATTTGAGCAATTTTTATGCATTTATCTAGCGAGCCATTCAAGAGATAAAGACAATTATTGATGTAATATTTATATAAGAATTTTCTTTGTGGTTTTCCATTTTATGCGTTTATTTCACACGGAGTTGGAAGAGATAATATTAATGGCAGTGGTAGAAACATGTTATACGCTTATTAAAACGTTTCTGCCATGTATTTTGCTGCAAAGTTTACCACGCGTGGTAATTGACAATTCGTTGCCAATGTCATTTAATGAAAAGCGCTAGTGTAAACTGTAGTCTATAGTATAGAAACTTTTCAATGCAAAGTCTAATGTTAGGTATCGCCGGTAGTATTTTGTTCGATATTTGTTGTATAAAAATGTGTTTAAATAATAATATTTCATAGTGGAGCCTTTTCGCTAATAAGCACAGATAATAAGCACTACACAACAAGTATATATTCATTTGGAGTATATGATATGTGTGTTGAAACATGCGTCAGAATATAATACTCGAATGGAATCAAATCTATTCTCGTATATTTCAAATACTGTCGTAAAAATATCCGCAGACAAGTGGTACTAAATTGTTACACAATTATTTAATATAAGTCGTCGTACATCTGTAATTTTTTTGACAAATATCTTATGTTGTTATATTTGTGGAACCCTACAAATGACGTCACAAAATGTATTCATGCATAAATTAGCATATCAGGATTTTTTCAAAATGGCGGACAACTGCCAAACATTTTCATAATTTTCTCAAAAACTAAATGCAGTAGATAAGCGAAAATATGAAATTAAGTATTCCGTAGGTAAGCCTGAAAGATTTAGGCAATAAAAATTTTCGTTGCCAATGATCTTTAAAGTTATAATGGTCTATTAAAGATATTAATAGAATTATATTCAATAAAATTGATGCAGTAACATTCATGCAAACTAATAGTTAACTAATTATTAAAACATATTTAGACAAATATGATAGTGATAATACGTTTATTAAAGAATGACGTTTCAAAGTCATCTTGACCTCATACTGTCAGCAACGGGAACTTACAACTTCAAACTGGGCAAGTGGTTGGATGTGAAGTTGAAATTCCTCTCGATCAACAAGTACACCATTTCCGATCCACTAAAGTTTGCTGAGGCTGGCTGAACGTGACATTCTAGTATCGTATGACGTTACATCACTTTTCGCCAATGTAGCAGTTGACAAAATTATCCAAATGCTTGCCCACGAAGCGTTTGAGAAAGAATGGTTCAACAGGAAATACAACCTAAAGCTTGAGAAATTTTAACTTGTTGAACTCCTGAAGTTAGCAGAAAAGCATCTGCTATTCCACATCGACGGCAAGTTATACTAGCAAGTCAATGGAGTTGCAATGGGCTCCCCACTTGGTCCACTAATGGCGAACACGTTCATGTGTTCAATTGAGGAAAAGCTACCTGATGCCTTCCTTATACCACTGGTTTGTTGATGATTCCATCACATTGCAAAGCAACATTGCTTCCGCAGAAGCATTCCTTTCCACCCTCGACAACATCCATCCCTTTGCTCCATTATGATAGTCATGTAGACGTGAAGTTTTAGAAATCACTCATCCTGACCACACTCAATTGTGCATTCTGCCTGTCATCATCACAGACGTTCTTCACCAAAGAATGTGAACACCTGAAGAAAACATTTGTTCATCTAAGATATCCTATATCCCTGCTTGACATCATGATGAGGTTCACTGCCCAGCAGCGTGAAAGCGACGATCATACAGCTGAGGAACAAAACATCAAAGAAGACGTCATGTGTAATGTTACCATTTTAAAGACCAGATATCAGCAGACTCGGCAAGGTGGCAACTCTGTAACCTCCGCAACACCATCAGAAGGCAAATACAGCCCGTCTACACAAGCAGGAAGATTGCTGCAGATTTTCAAACTGCAGAAACGACACCACCCCTCTATAGTATCTCCAAACTACTCGAGATATATTTAAATGAATAACATTTATTTAACACAACTCTTACTCTCCTACTTCCATGCTCTCTCAGCCAATCTGCCCCTAACACATGTTCGTCCTTCTCTTATCATCCTTAGTCCATCTTTATCCCTCACCGTCCATATGTATAACAGAAACACTATATCCCTCCCCCATTTAGAATATAAAAAAATCTCAACTTGTCTATGGAAAGAATTGTCTGTAGTATCTTTTGGATTCTTTGGATCTGCTTCTTTGGCTTCGTTGTGTGGTTTGGCCATTTTCCGAACGAACGAAATGTTGCGCATGATACATGGCTCGTTTCAGCGCTTTATGATTACGCTTGTTCCTTTCTTCTTGATTACGGTTTAGGGCTGAGGATCGTATGCCGAGGACAATTTATTTTTCTTTAGTTCTTTCAAAAGTACAATATCTCCCTCCTTTATTTCCGAGGAGATCGCATGTTGGGTTTTGTCCGCGTATTCTTTTGCGCGCTGCTTGTGGGCGTGGGCGTGTTCACAAGCTGCTTCTAATGTAGGGCATGGCTGTTTGGCGTTGATTGGAGGCAACTTCGTTTTTCCCAGGGTTTTGTTGAATTGTTTAACTGTGGCATTCGCAGCAGGCCAATAAGGTGTAATGAGGCGGTGTTTGATACCACACATTTGTAAAAATGATTTGAACTCATGGGAAATTAACTGAGGGCCATTGTCCGAGACGATTGCTTCGGGGTAGCCAAACTGGGAAAATATGTGCTCTAAACGATTGATGGCGATGGGAGCTGTAGTTGTACGCAAGATCTCGACCGCTGGCCAGCGAGAACAGGAGTCAATTAATACTAAGAGTGACTTCCCTGGTAGGAAAAGGTCCACACAAGTCAATGTGGAGGGTATGCCAGGGTATGGTTGACATGGTGGTCATGTGAAGAGGTTCTGGATGGGACTTGGGCCCTTGGGGTTGGCAGGGAAAACATTGACCGATCAATGTTGCAACATCTTTGTCTATCCCGGGCCACCAAACTTTTTGGCGAAGGAGTTGTTTCGTTTTCACGATACCCTGGTGACCTTGATGAGCGAGCGCTATTGTTGGTTTCCGTAGTTCACCAGGCATAATGATTTGTGTGCCGTGTAAGATAAGGCCATTCTGGACAGATAATTCATCACAGACTTGAGAGTATGGTCTGAGGTCTTGCGTCTTTGGCCACTCCCCAGACACGATGCAAGTGATAACTTGTTGCAATGTGGAATCAGCAAGTGATGCTTTCTGAATCTGGGCCAATGTCATGGCTTTTGGTACAGCATTTGAGACAACGTAGCTGACATACTCTTCTGCAATCGACCGTTCAACGTGTGGTTGATGTGGAAGTGGTAATCTCGACAAAACGTCGGCAGGGTTTTCGGCCCCGGGAATGTATTGAATCTTGAAACGATATGTGTCCGGGAATGTATTGAATACGAGTGCCCAGCGTTCAATGTGAGCCGGAGGTTTCCATTGAGGGTTGTATATGATTTCCAGTGGTTTGTGGTCGGTATATATGGTAAAATCAGTGCCGTAGAGGTAAATGTGGAATCTCTCACATCCCCAGACCACAGCAAGGGCTTCTTTTTCGGTCTGAGAGTACAGACGCTCTACGTTTGATAGGGTGAGACTAGCATAGGCGATGGGCCGTGTTTCACCATGTTGACTTTGGGTAAGTACGGCCCCAAGACCGACAGGACTGGCATCAACTCGGAGTTGGGTTGGAGCTGAGGAATCGTAGTGTGCCATCACTGTGGTACATGTGAGGAGTTTTTTCAAGGTGTCAAACACTTTCTGGTGTACAGAATTCCATCGCCATAAGGTGCCTTTACGAGTAAGCGAGCGAAGAGGTTCACTAACTGTTGCGAAATCAGGGATAAAATGTGAGCAGTAAGTAGCAAGTCCTAGGAAACTATGGACTTCTGCAGCATTTGTGGGTACTCTCGCTTTGCAGATGGCTTCGATTTTCTTGATGTCAGGGCTGACACCCAATGCTGACACCTCATGACCGAAGAATGTGAGGTTGGGAACTCCGAAAAGGCACTTATCTTGGTTCAGGGTAAGACCCTAGTCTTGCAGACGTTGAAGAACGGTGTCGAGATTGTGATCGTGTTTGGTTTTTCCGAAAACAATAATGTCGTCGGATATGTTTCTCACACCAGGGCATCCTTGTAAAATCCGCTGTACTATATGTTGGTAAATTTCGGGTGCAGAAGAGACACCAAACATCAAGCATGTGTACTGGTATAAACCTTTCTCGGTCGCAAAGGTTGTGATGGGTCGAGATTCAGGGTGGAGCTCGATTTGATGGTAACCTGACCGCAAATCCAACTTCGAGAAAATGGTTGCAACTCCTGCAAAGTTTCTTCGATGGTGGGGATTGGATGCCGTTCTCGAATAATGGCAGAATTTGCTTGACGCATGTCGACGCAGACACAGATGTCACCGTTGGCTTTTGGGACTGCCACGAGAGGTGATACCCAATGCGTAGGGCCTTGCACAGGTTCAATGATACCGAGTTCATCAATTTTAGTTTGGACTGCTTTGCGAATGCGGAAGGGAATTCTACGTGGAGGTTGAGCTATTGGGGGTACTGAAAGGTCGATATGTAGCTGGAGTTGAAAATCATTGAGTTTCCCGATGTCTTTGAAGACTTGTGGATAGGGGCTTCGGTGGCACAGTCGTCAGAGCAAGCGCCTTTCACCTCTGAGTCTTGAGTTCGATTCTCGCTGAGGACTGTACTCATCACACTCATGTGAAAAGAGTAAGTCAACGCTCTGCCGAAAGTCGTGGGTTTTCTCCGGGCACTCCGGTTTCCTCCCATAGGGAAAGTTGACTGGGTGGGTTAGGATATACAGATTAGGAAAGTAATATCACAATTGTTGTAAAAATAGATAATGTAGGCTAAACACATAATATAGGTAAGCAAGATACTTGATGTAATCGGTCACTGAAAAGCCCCAACGGGGAGTGAGCTGAATAATGCATGTATGTATACTTGGCAGCAAATGTTTGGACGAAACTGTTGCCCCTGTCAGAGATGTTCTGGATTGGATGGAAATTCTCGGATTCCTGAAATAACTTGAGATCAATTGCAGTTTTGTGTCCCAACAGTGAACCGGAATTTTCGTTTTCAACAACGATGAAAATGGCATTTGTTACTTTTTCCTTATGCGAGATCTGGGAAGAAAAAGACCCCTGAACGCTCAATGGTGTAGATGATCCATACGGAAATAACTTGATATTTGTTTGAGACAATGGTATTGGACTGTTCGCAGTAATTTCTGAAAATGTTGCATTGGCAATACATTAACAGTGGCGCCTGAATCAACGATAAGATTGACTGGAAAATCTCCTATTTTTACTGTTGCTCTGGGCATTTTCCCCGTGACCCCGAGTTCAAAGAGGTATTCATCATCCGATATACTTTCCCCAGGGACCGGAAATGGCGCCCCAGCAACATACCGTATATTGCCATGAGTATTTGGATTTGGAAGACTATTATTGTTATTCCCTGGTTTGTTCATCGATCGCGATTGCCGACAAACTCTAGCAAAATGTCCCAGTTTGTGGCAGTTGTTACATGACATACGTGCGGCAGGACAGCAAGGATCTTTAGCGCGATGACCCGAATTTCCACAACAATAACAAACGATATTTGAACCGCCTGAAGTGGTTTATGTCTGAGGACGATTATTTGATCTGCTTTGAGGACGGATTGCATTCACCCCGAGGTCAGTACCAGTGGTATTCAAGCTGTCTGCTTCTATTTGTGACGCCTGTCTTTCCGATGCTTCGAACAAACGAACGATTGATAGTGTTCGCGAGCGTAAGCTCTGTTTCGCGAAGTAAGTGTCATCTCAAATTAGTGGATAAACACTGTTCAATAATTTGGTCACGAATCATATCGTCAGGCCTGCTATAATCGCAGAATTGGACTTGATGTTTTAAACGAATCGCGTACTGTTCGATGGTTTCTCCTTGTAATTGCTTTTTCTGTCGAAAATTATGATGCTCGAAGGGAATGTTCTTTTGTGGCTCGAAATACTCAGTCAACTTTCGTAATGCTGTCTCGAGGTTGTTGCCAGTTTCTTCCAGGGTTTCAAATATGTCTTGAACTTCAGTTCCTGCGAGATGTAGAAGGATTGCTCATTGTTGTTTCTTGTCGGTTATTCCTGATGCTGCAATGTAATACTCAAATGATTTTATCCATTTCCGCCAACGTTGGCTTATAGTCTATGTTTCACCCAAACTAAATGCTGGTATCTTCGGTAAGTCGAGTACTTTCGCCATTGAAATAATTTTACACAAAATAATTGCGTTGTTTGTTTTGTTTTTTTACCTCGTCGCCAATTATAGTATCTCCAAACTACTCGAGATATACGAAATGAATAACATTTATTTAACACAACTCTTACTCTCCTACTTCCATGCTCTCTCAGCCAATCTGCCCCTAACACATGTTCGTCCTTCTCTTATCATCCTTAGTCCATCTTTATCCCTCACCGTCCATATGTATAACAGAAACACTATACCCTTGTGAATCAACAATGTGTTGTTTATCAATTTAAATGTGATCTGTGCAACGCAGATTATTAACAATTATTGGATGAGGCGTAGCAGGATATCGATAATTATTCAGACCAAGGTCAACGTTATCTGCCAAAGCGAAGCTGAGGCGGATAACGTTGACCGAGGTCTGAATAATTATCGATATCCTGCGTAAGCCGAATTCAATAATTGTTTTATTATTCATTTTGTAACATGCATTGAAGAATAGAACAAGTAAATATTGAAAACAAAACAAACTTCAAAATTTCCCGCTTATTTGTAATTTTATGCGATATACCACTGGAATATTCCGGGCGCCGTCCAATTATCTCTGCAGATTACTGTTTCCGCTGAAAAATAGCACTGGCAGATATCGATAATAATTCGCAAGTTTTTAGCCAATGAGAAAACGATAACACAGTTCAATGAATAATAATGTCGGTTACACTTGCCGACACTTACACCAATGCATTGATGAACACAAGTCGTCGATTGTCGGAGAACATATGGTTGAACAGCACGGCAAGGACGCAAAAAACATCGAGAAGAACTTCAAGGTTTTGAGAAAATGCCAGGGAAAGTTTGAGTGTTTTCTCTTGAATGTTATTTATTAAAGATGTTCAACCTAGTTTAAACAAACAATCGGACTTGACATGATCAAAACTATTTACTTGTTCGTTTAGTGTTGTTTTTTGTTTTGTTTTTTAATTGTTTGTTTAATTGTTAGTCAATTTGCATTTTTAATTATTCTAACTATGTTAATTAGAGGTCTTATAGCGTTTAGAATTGAAACTGTCGCGTATGACGAATAAGTTTGCTTGCCCAATTATTTGTAATATTATTGTAGTATAATTGAGAGTCGATCAACCACCCTCTGTCAAGCATTGGAAATTGCCCTTGAATTGCTCTAGCTAATAAACGTCGATCGTGATATATGTGTGAAGTTCAAATAGAGAGCCTCATTATGGTTCAAATAGCAAAGGAGAAATAGCCATCGAAATGGGGATGATGAAGTTTGGGATTCTAGGAGTCGCTCCGCCAAGGACTCAGTCCAGAAAATTGGGGTGGAAGGAACAATCCGTTTATAAGCAATGGACATAATCAAACCACTGGTAACCACGGAAACGAGCGTTAGCTGGATCAATCAGCGGTCGAGATCCAGCGGTAGAAGATAGGACCTCAAAAGAAATAAATAACGGACAACCGGAAAATGAAATTTTTCAAGGACTTTTATTGGAAACATTAGTTGAGAACTTTCCATGTCGAGTAACAATTGACACTGGCAATAGCATAACCATTGTCAACTCCGCCTTATTACTGCTGTTATACATTCCTTTAGAGAATATCAAACCTGTTCGAAACTCTATTAGAACTGTTACTGGAGAAAAAGTGCCACTTGTTGGACGAGGGCAAAGGACGATTACAGTGGGTAGTAGGAAATTCGTTCAGGATGTTTGGATTGGTGACATTACCAAAGATGAGGATTTTATGACATTGCACGTTGTCAACTGTATCAGTATTGATGGAGACTATGTGAGCTTGAAATGTAATGGAAGATCCGATGCCGAGTGTCACCATATTGTGACTAGTACTGCTGTAATTATCCCATCAAGAATGGAGGTAATTGTGAAAGGATGGGTTCGTGGGACTAAATCAGTGAAAGACTGCTGTATTATAGAGCCATGTGAACAAAATGTTCTGGATGTCTTGGTTGGAAAAGTGCTCGCTAACTTGGACAATCGTTGTGTACCAGTGCGTGTATTAAACATAGCTGATAAACCGCGAAAAATTAAACGGGAAAAATTTGTCTAAGTATAATATGATGACACTGTTATTTTGACAGACCACGAAAACGAAAGCACAGAGGTCATCAGTCCAACATCAAAAACCGATGATGGTAGACCCACCCTGAAGAGGAAAAATGCTATGGGCCCAGAACAGCTCAAAGCCTTTTCTCTCTAAAGTATTAACTACATATTTAACTTTGTTTTGTATCAGGCGCGGATCCGCGAAGCTAAGCTAACCGATGATGCACTGATTTGCTTACTGCAGCACCCTTTTTGCGAGTGTGAAGTTGCCGGAAGCTAACCCAAAACCCGGCACTAGAATTTAAACTAATGCAGCACCTTAGCTCTCGGTGAAAGTTGTTTTGTGTGATGATGTGTTGGAAGAAGGAACTGATGAAGTGTTCCATATGAATGTGGATGAGTTGCCAACTCATGAGAATGACTTACCTAAAAATCTTCACAGTGTTTACGACAGAAGTGTGCATAGTCTTCAGAAGGAAGAAGAACAGCGGTTATTGAAGAATTTACATATCAACATTTTCTGATCAAATAGAGAACCTGGAAAAAATCCTACAGAGGTTAAGATGGGCACGCTTAAAGTTGTGAAAATTTCAAGATTAGAACTGACCACTCAGCTCTCCAATGGCCTTTGTGTTTTCATCACCTGGAAGGTCAATTGGCAAGATGGATGGAAATCTTAGAGGAATATGCAATGTCGAGACACCCTTGTGTTGATCATAATTGCAAGCACTGCGATCGGGTTGAAACACATGAAGGTATTATCAAGGAAAATAAAGAGAACTTTGAAGCAGATAAAGACAAGGTTACTGGATCAGCAACTGCTGCAAATCTAATTGCCCACATAGTAGAAACTGAAAATGAATTGATCAAGATAATCAGTAAGGAAGAACTTCGTAACAAGCAATTAGAAGACCCACATATTGGTCCTGTAATGATGTCGCTCGTGCAAAGTCCACAACGACCTGAATGAGGCAATTTCTTGGCAGAAAGTGAGGAAACAAAAGTATTTTGGCCTCAATGGGATAGTTTGACATTATGCGATAACATCTTGTATTGAGTTTGGGAAACATTAAATGCCAATGATGCCGAACTTCAACTCGTCGTTCCAAAAAGTTTAAGAGATACTGTATTGCAACAGTCACACAATTGTGTTACATCAGGACATTTTGGAATTAGCAAGACTTTGGCGAAAGTGAAGCAAGGGTTTTATTGGATTGGGTGTCGAAATGATGTTAAAGCATGGTGTAAACAATGTGACTTATGTAATTCTCGCAAAGGCCCAAGACGGAAACCTATGGAACGGATTGTCATCGATGTGCTAGGACAGCTGCCAAAAACGGGCAATGGTAACAAGTATTTATTAATGTGCATGGATTATTTTACAAAAGCAGAAACAGTTGCGAAGGTATTGGTTGAGCAGTTTGTGTGTAGGTTTGGTGTTCCTTTGCAAATTCACTCTGATCAGAGACAAAACTTTTGTTCAAAAGTATTTAACAAAATGTGCACTTTACTGGGAGTTAAGTAAACTCAAACGACGCCCTATGGTTGTAATCATACCCTCGAAGCACAACTTTCCATGTTTGTCTAAACGCACCAGAAAGATTGGGATCAATATAGTCCGTATTTACCAATGGCTTACCGGACCGCAGTGCATGAGTCAACAAAGTGCACGCCGGCAAAACTGATGATGGGACATGAAATACGAGTACCGATTGATCTGGTATTTGGTAAACTGGAACCCGAATGTTATAATGAGGGAATTACAAAATACGGAACCAAGTTAGCTGAAAATATTGAACAAGCTCATGAATTTGCAAGAGAAGTACTTAAGACATCTGGTATGCGAATGAAACGTCAGTATGATGTAGATGCAAATGAAAAGATGTTCGAAGTTGGAGAATCAGTGTGGTTATATTTGGTCGTGTGTAAGAAAGGACTGTCGCCCAAACCAACGAGACCTTGGACTTGGCCCTTATGTCATCATTAACTCTTTCTAAACGGCAGCGTCGAATATCATTCTCCAAAGAATGATGACTTTGAGCGCTTGTATATTTGGCGCCCCTCACCCAAAACGGACGAAAATACCACCAATCGATTCAGCAAACACACCTGTTCTTGGTTAATGCCAAATAAATCGCTAAAAACATTGTTTTACAGATCTCCGTGAGTTTTAACACCTTTGTAATCTGATATTTATTATTATCGTAAACTAATTATATATTCAGTACCTTTGGTCGATTATAACTTCTGTTTTAAAAACCGTGTGATCTTCGCTAATACACCGTTTTATAGAGCATTAAAAACTGTACATACTGACCAACTTGCAAAGAAACACAATAAAAATTGACAAAGTTACGGCGAAATTTGAAATGTAGCGTACGGGTCAAACCGGAATTTCAGACAAAAACAACCGGAAAAGGTCCAAACACAAACAAAGACTGTTGCTATGGTTTTTTAAGTGGCCGGAATGAATTCCAGGGTACAATACCCTATATAAGATCTTTTGTCGGGACTGAAGCGTGGGCAAACCATATATAGTCAAACTACGGCAAGCGTGCATGCTGGAAAATTCCGATAAATAGAAAAAATTCAAAATAAATATTTCGATTCGCCGTATCGCAGCCAAGTTTTACCAAATAAAGAAACAGATAAAAAGCTAAATTTCGATCATTAGAAGTTTTTCAAGATATTGAAGATATTAAAAGATATTAAAGATTGTTTGAGTTGAACTGAAGTATGACTGGAGGTATGTTTGGGATTAAACTTTTAGTATTTTTGATTCTGTAATGTTTAGTCGGCAAAATAGCCCACTGTTAAAAAGCTTATTTTGTAAGGATTCCAATGGTGTTAATTTCATTGCCAGGGGGTAAATATTTTGCAAAGGAGATCGTACTCAAAGTGCTCTTGCGACAACTTGCGACAACATAATTAAAATGCGACCGACCAGAAAGAGTTAAGCGAATAAACGACTTAGTTCATAAGATTCGATTAACACCACAGACGAAGCCAAAGATTGTGCATAGAAATAGATTATGGAAATATAATGGACGATTAGAGCGAACTGGAAACATTGCATTAAGACGTGGTACATGAGTGAGAAGAGAACTGGAACCTTACACACCTTGAATATTCGGGACGAATATTAACTGGCAGGGGTAGTGTAATTGGGATCAGATTGCGTGACTTTCGGTTTAGCATGCATCATGTACTTTGTAGTTTATGTAAATAGGTATTTTTGAGTGTGTTTAAACAGAGATCTGTATCAACCCCGGTTGTAGACAAGTTGTGATAAACGGCCATTGCTACAGTATTAATTTGAACTTGAAAATGAGGTCAAGATGACTGAAATGTCGTTCTTTAATAAATTTATTATTGCTATCCTGTTTGTTTAAATCTATATCAAAAGGTTTATTGATAAAACATTTATTCAGGATAACTACTTCGTTTAAAAAACTGCTATCAATGCAGGTCCTGACAAAATGCAATCCATATCCTGAAACATCTGCATCTTGATGGTTTCGTGCCTTTTTGCTGGTATCTATAATTATATGATTGACAGACTTTCCTGTAATTAAAGAGAGAAATTATACTGCAGTAATATACATTTTTGTTACCTACATGCATTCTATATCTGTAAAGGGTGGAAGAGACATAAACCTTTGTTGGTTTAAGTACAGTTACTAATTGTGGACATTGCAGACCTCGCCTAAAATAAGAAAGTCCATTTAAATATAATATATCAATAGTTTGTTATGACATGAGGGCACTTCAAATATATCTTGCTAGTTGTTGCTTACATTAACATTTTTTCTGCCAGGGAGACTGTGGGAAAATGAACAGTTAGTAGAATTTACTACATCTTGGGGGAGGGTCAGATGTTTTTCACATATTATAGCACCACTGTAATTATACTGTCAAAAAGTGTGCTTGAATATGTAATGATTATTTTCACTGTTTATTCCATACTTGGGTTCTAAGTTCATGTTAGGGTCGGGATTGGCGTCAAGATCAAAGAGAAATATTTGTTACTCGTAACATGGCCTTATACCCATACTTAACATACTTAGTTGACATGCTTAAAGCAGTCGCGACAAGCAGTCGCATTATATCGTGTTCGACTGCCCACAATGAACTAAAACTACAGGTAAAAATCTATATATACCAAACTACTAATAATAAAACAATGAGTCTATAAAATGCATGAGTCTGCGAAAAACATGAGTCTACAATTGCTATTAAAAAGAAAAAGAAAAGTTTACATACACATTTTAATACAGCTATTGCAAGCCACCGTTAAATGCGAATGTTTGTATAACTGTCAGCGTTTTACGATTTTTTTCTGTTTCTATATATTACGTATAATTACTGTAATATTGCAGTAGTTTTGTTGGTTACAGTCTACGCAAAATGAGGGTGCACAGTTTCAGTTGTACAACAACCTCAACCTACAGTGATATACCGACCGATAT
Source organism: Trachythela sp. YZ-2020 (assembly GCA_016169945.1). NCBI lineage: Eukaryota > Metazoa > Cnidaria > Anthozoa > Malacalcyonacea > Clavulariidae > Trachythela > Trachythela sp. YZ-2020. The sequence continues at coordinate 9,107,326 of JADLSH010000395.1, read as the reverse complement.
TTCCACATCCTTTTCAACTCCATGCTTGTATCAATTCCAGACTGCTATGCCTATGACACATGTTTGTTAAATAGGAACCAACCAAAATTTGTTATCACAAAATTATTTTATAAACTAATTAACATTGATGTGTACAAGTACTGTTCGAACTAAATTAACAGTCAACCTTAATGTTTGAGCTTGTGTTGTTCTGACATGTGTTGCACACGTTTCTGAGTTCGCACCATAACAACAATCCTTTACTGTATTAGCCAAAAAAGTCTAAGCCCACAACTATACAGGAAACATGTATGAGGTTGCTCTGTAGTAACCTTTCATGTCAGTAGCTGTGATTGTTTCTACTGCGTCCATCACAGCTAATTTAAGGTTGTCATGAACAGAATTTTCTAGTTCGCCATTTAGTTTCGCTTTTATCTTAGAAAAACACATTTCGACAGGATTGAGGTAAGGGGAGTAAGAAGGAAAAAAACAATAGTTCAACACCCATTTCCTCAAAGTATTCCTCCAAAAATTCACCTCCGTCGTAATGGTGAACGGCAAGGTTGTCCATCACAATGATATCTCCTACTTCGATAGCTGGACGTTTTAACTGCATATTCGTAGTTACAGATGCTTCAAAGAAAGAATCCGAAAACTGAATGGTATTGGTAGCACCGTCGATGATATTAAAGTACTCCACTCTGGTGAGACAGATGAGCAAGTTGAGTGCCAAATTTGGCGACTGCGATTTTCTAGTTACTTACACAACATTTACCTACAGGTACATGTCTATACCGTCGAGTACCCACATCTGGCGTTTTTGGGGGTCTTTTGAAGATAAGTAATTTATAAATAACTGTGTGTACAACATATTTTCTCTTGTAAAGCATTCCGATGCAATGCGAGTTACACGCTTTTGAGAGTAACAGATAAACGTTTAGTTTTGATTGCTCTCGAAATTGTTGACAAAGATATTTGTCCTGTAACATCTCCAAAACTCTTCAAGGATATCATACAGTTCTCGAAGATGTATAGAACCCTTAACAGTTTTTAAAGTTTCGATCAGCTCAAGATCTCCAGCAGTTAATTTACTGCAAAAATCTCCACCACTTGGGAGTGGTCTTCTATCGAATCGACACAGAATCATTGCCATACTCTTGAAACAGTGTTAATAGTTACTTGCACATAATCAGCAATAGTTTTTAGTGACACCGGTACTTCTCCTGTAACTCTGTCTCCTCTGCTAGCAAGACACTTGTCCAAGATTAATCTCCTGAGATCATTGTCAAGTGGTTTTCCTGGCCTATATACCCTTCATTTTTTATTAACTTGATACATTATTGTCGTTTTTATTAAACAAATTAGCCATGAATAGAACAAATTACATGTAAAATAAGAAGTGATCGTTGTAGTGAAACACTGAAACCTTCGCACTCTAATGTGAAACGTGTAGGCGGGACCTGTCAAAACTCGCTAAATATCACGGCATAACCGGATTGGTACGACGTTCAACGTTTTCTGGTCAAACTTGAAGTTTCAAGGAAATTGTGACCCAAAAAAGGAATTTTCAAGGATGGAAAAAATTTAAGGAAATCTAAGGAAATTCAAGGAAATATTGTCAAAAGTCTGTAAACAGAGTTGTAAACAGTAAAAATATATTATTTGGCAGCAATGTTTTATGTATAGACAATTTAAGAACATTACTACATGAAGTACTATAGTGTTTCCTTGGCTCATACCAGTATGAATATATCACAATTAACAGTGGCTTGCAAATAGCTGTATCATTTCTATACAAGGTTTTTGACAAGAAATACAGGCCAGCATAATACTCAAGTTTTTTTTGTTTTTGTTTTGTTTTTCCTATCCGACATTCTGACTTAAACGTAAAAGTATGGAAAACAAATATTAAATACAACCTTGAAAAATGTTTTCTTTAACAGTGATTTGTACCATTGTAGCATCCAAAAGCAGAGCAAAATCTAACTTTTCTCTCCACATTGTAAAACAAAAAAGACATGAAAGTTTGAGCTTTAAAAACAAAATATTTTTTCATTTTAAAAATGAAAAAAATGTTTAAAAACCAGGGGGTGAAAGAGTCGTGAAAGAGATTAGGATCGCGGTGGCATCATTATGGCATCAGAAAATGCTGAGATAAGCCATGTTTTGGCTTCACTCTTTCTGCTGAGCATGTACTTCCAGGGTTGAGACCAAGACGCTGTGTTGGAAAAACAGTTAACATGCAAATTTATTGTAAAATGTGGTAAATCTTGTCTCACTGGCACAAATTATTGGCACAAGTGTGGCAGTAAAATGACTGGAAACGGAGTAGTAAACAAACCTGCTAATAAGAGTGGCTAAGCCTGCTAATGGACATGATGTCCATCAGCAAACACGCAAGCCCAAATAGTACGAGATGTTCAACTGGGAATACTTCAACACCGTCAACTACTTCTGCCTGATTTTGTGCATGCAAACAAGATGATCAGAGCAAACCTTTTAAGAAAACTCGAGTGAAACTCAACAGTAAATCTGCAGAATCTTCAGAGGTTAAAATCAATATCAGAATTGTGGTATTGAAAGATGAAGCTCTGAGCATAAAGAGGGGTGTTACTCTTCCGCTCACCGTACTAGCAACAATAACATACGACGATCTGTTAGGTAAGGCAGTAGAGAAACATCACCAGTTTAATAAAGCTATCACTACACATGATAAGAAAATGTTTTATTTCTTTTATGCTGATAAGAGTAAAGCAACTACTGTTCCTGGTTGTAATGAGCCCTTTACACTTAAAAGGTATAAAGAAGAAATAGATAAAGCATACACCAGGATAACCTTGTACTTGTGCTCGTATTCAGACTATTTCACCAGCGTCTGGAATGACAATGAAGGATCAAACTGTGAAAGAAATCAAGAAATTGCAGTCACTGTGGGCAAGATACAACCTATTGAAGTAGACAGGGAAAACAAAGGAACAAAAACCACAGAGTCCGGGGCTGCTAGTTGAAAAGCCACAGCAGCCAACGTTGGAAATTGAGCCAGAACAGTCTCTAAAGCCGGTTTTCCACTAGGCAGACTTTTGTGTGCGGAGCAGAATTTTAGATATAATTTTTCCGCACGGAAAAAAGCGAATGATTTCCACTGCAATATTTGCGAGCGGATTAGCGGAAAATAAAGTTGACTCCGGGTTTCAAAATGGCAGCCCCGAACAAAGACTTTTGCTGAAAAGATTTTTATTAATTATGCTTCTTAAAAGACGAAAGCGTAGATGACAAGACAAGTACAAAAATTTTTTTGGGTTTGCAAGATTTACCAAGAGAGAACTACGAAAGGAGAATTTCATTTGCTCGTACAAGATCTCAGATTATTTGACCACTTCTACTTCTTCCAGTGTTTCAGAATGTCCCTGGCAACATATGAAAGCCTACTGTCTTGGGTTGGACCTCGAATTCAACGAAAATCCACAAGAATGTGAGACCCAATAGGCGTAAGTGAAAGGTTGACTTTAACGTTAAGGTACCTTGTTTCAGGGGATGCCCAAGTAAGCATTGCTGCAAGCTATCGCATCAGCCCTTCTGTTGGTCGTGCCATAAAAGAAACATGCCAAGTTATTTGGGACACACTTTTCGACAGAGGATTTCTTAGCCACCCTAAATGTATGGAAGAATGGAAGAGAATTGCTGATGCCTTTGACGAAAAGTGGAATTTCCCACATGCTCTAGGGGCCATAGATGGAAAACATATTGTTATACAAGCCCCTGCTCGTGGTGCGTCAGATTTTTTCAACTACAAGAAAACACACAGCATAGTACTGTTGGCTGTGTGTAATGCTGATTACCAGTTCCTATTTGTAGATGTTCGTGATGCAGGTAGACAAAGTGATGGGAGTGTGTAACAAGAGTCATCTTGGTTATGCCATTGAAAATAACTTCTTAAACTTCTTCAACCCAACTAAAATTGGAAATTCTGATGATACCTTTCCATATGTGTTTTTGGCTGATGATGCTTTTGGGTTAAAAACATACCTAATGAAGCCATATCCAGGTCAGGATTTGACAGAAGACAAGCGAATTTTCAACTACAGGCTGTCCAGGGGTAGAAGAATAATTGAGAATACGTTTGGGATTGCAGCTTCACGATTTCAAATGCCGAGGAAACCAATCTTTGCCAAATTTGACACTGTTGTGCAAGTTACAAAAGGTGTCGTTGGGTTGCATAATTTCTTGATGAGTACTAGATTGTCAGATGATGTTAACAGTTATTGTCCATTCAACTATATAGATCAAGAATTGGTAAATGGTGTTCAGCCTGGTCAGTGGAGAAATGATACAGCCCCCATTGATTATTTTTATCCCATTGCTAGGGTGGGTTCTAACAACTATTCAAAGGATGCAAAAACAACAATAACAATGTACACTCAACCATAATTTGTGTTAACATTAGGTAGCTAATTGTTTTAAAATATTATTAGCAACAGCCACTGTAACAATAAAGTTATAGATTTAAATTCAACAAGAAACAAAATAATGTTATTAAAATGTTTACAACGCTCAGTCAGTTTCATCAAACTCTAGTTCATATAACACTTGCTGAATCCTGACTTTAGCTTGTCTGTTCTTCTTTGGAGGCAACCTCTTCAAAGTTGGAATAAGGCTTTTGCAAACAAAGAGTCGCCATCAGCATTAGCGGACTCATTCTCCAAATCCGGTTTGTCCATGTCATGAAGTGTTTTAACTATCATGGTGTCCAAAGCATAGTCCATATCAGCCCTTGTTTAGACGATTTTGTATACTTGTTGTTGGGACTTTTACCAACTGTTTCTTGTGTTGATATTGCTTTCTGTTGGCCTGTTTGTAGTCTTGTCAGTGAAAAGCAAGTTCATTATAAAACTTGCACTTGGGTACCTTTGTTGATGCAGCACCTGATTTCATTGTTCGGCTTGCCTGTCCAAACATCGTTTTAGATTATCTTTCAGATATTTAAACTGAGTTTTTAAAAATTCCACTACAAAACAAAAAACTGTATATCAATTACTGAATTACTTGAGTCTTATTATATAAATTACAAATTTACTGCAATCGGATTGTATAAGAGGAGTGCAATTAATTATTTGAGGACAAAACAAAAGAACATCTTGCTTTGTAAATACAAACGACTAAATGAGTCTCTACCTAGACTGGCACAGACTGTTCAAGACCATATGTGATGACCACTACCCACTACCAGTATTTTATAATCACTGCTGACCCATATAACAGCAGTCCATAATTATGCAAATTCTGGGGTTATCCTGGGGTTAATTTGGAAAATACAAATCCCATGCAATACCTGGGATTGCCCATGGATCGACCCCACCCCTCCTGGTAAGTACCTGCATTACATATTGGTCTCTGGTGTCGGATGATTAGCCTGGCCATTTCTAGGGGTGCACCGGCCGGATACAGCATAGTACGATTTTGCCACTATCCTGACGGATAATACTATAGCTGGTGCATCCCTAGACATCTCAAATAAATATATGAACTTCACACGCTTAGAGTTATATCTTGTAGACGTTTAATTTAAATAAACTTTGACTTGCCTATTTCAACTGTGAAATGTGTCAAACATACATGTGTTCTCTGAATCTCTGCATTCACATGACATAAATACCAGGGGGAAATAGCTATAATTTTGTCATGTATATTATAAATAAATACTCACACGGACAAGTCGTACAATTAATTAATAATAGTGCTCGTGATTTTTGAAAAATGTGCAAAATTGCACTCGAATACAAATCATATGATGGGATACTTGCATTTAAAATTTATTTTTAAAATTAATATAATCTTCCATGAATGTCTCCTACTAATTACTGTTTGCTCAACTATGTATTTTAACATAAATATTAAAATATATAGATAAGGCTTTTGCAAAACAGAGTCTTAATCTACTTTATAGATTAATCAATTAAAAGCACTCACCATCTTTATTAAATATAGTCTTCAACATATTCCATGTGTTTGCCTTGACATTGCGGTCTTTGTAACTCTAAATCGAAGTATTCCATATACAGGGTAACTGTCTAATTTCCTGAATAAACATATCTGTGTCAAACTCAGACTCAGTTAGCACAATGTCAATAGTTCTGTCATCAATACTGCTTGGACTTTCCTGGTTTGCTTGGATGTTTTTGCTGGTTCATTTCGTTTAAAATTGAAGAGATATCAATGTTGTGTTGATTCTGACCGGATGCCATCTACAACGACCTGAATGAGGCAATTTCTTGGCAGAAAGTGAGGAAACAAAAGTATTTTGGCCTCAATGGGATAGTTTGACATTATGCGATAACATCTTGTATTGAGTTTGGGAAACATTAAATGCCAATGATGCCGAACTTCAACTCGTCGTTCCAAAAAGTTTAAGAGATACTGTATTGCAACAGTCACACAATTGTGTTACATCAGGACATTTTGGAATTAGCAAGACTTTGGCGAAAGTGAAGCAAGGGTTTTATTGGATTGGGTGTCGAAATGATGTTAAAGCATGGTGTAAACAATGTGACTTATGTAATTCTCGCAAAGGCCCAAGACGGAAACCTATGGAACGGATTGTCATCGATGTGCTAGGACAGCTGCCAAAAACGGGCAATGGTAACAAGTATTTATTAATGTGCATGGATTATTTTACAAAAGCAGAAACAGTTGCGAAGGTATTGGTTGAGCAGTTTGTGTGTAGGTTTGGTGTTCCTTTGCAAATTCACTCTGATCAGAGACAAAACTTTTGTTCAAAAGTATTTAACAAAATGTGCACTTTACTGGGAGTTAAGTAAACTCAAACGACGCCCTATGGTTGTAATCATACCCTCGAAGCACAACTTTCCATGTTTGTCTAAACGCACCAGAAAGATTGGGATCAATATATTCCGTATTTACCAATGGCTTACCGGACCGCAGTGCATGAGTCAACAAAGTGCACGCCGGCAAAACTGATGATGGGACATGAAATACGAGTACCGATTGATCTGGTATTTGGTAAACTGGAACCCGAATGTTATAATGAGGGAATTACAAAATACGGAACCAAGTTAGCTGAAAATATTGAACAAGCTCATGAATTTGCAAGAGAAGTACTTAAGACATCTGGTATGCGAATGAAACGTCAGTATGATGTAGATGCAAATGAAAAGATGTTCGAAGTTGGAGAATCAGTGTGGTTATATTTGGTCGTGTGTAAGAAAGGACTGTCGCCCAAACCAACGAGACCTTGGACTTGGCCCTTATGTCATCATTAACTCTTTCTAAACGGCAGCGTCGAATATCATTCTCCAAAGAATGATGACTTTGAGCGCTTGTATATTTGGCGCCCCTCACCCAAAACGGACGAAAATACCACCAATCGATTCAGCAAACACACCTGTTCTTGGTTAATGCCAAATAAATCGCTAAAAACATTGTTTTACAGATCTCCGTGAGTTTTAACACCTTTGTAATCTGATATTTATTATTATCGTAAACTAATTATATATTCAGTACCTTTGGTCGATTATAACTTCTGTTTTAAAAACCGTGTGATCTTCGCTAATACACCGTTTTATAGAGCATTAAAAACTGTACATACTGACCAACTTGCAAAGAAACACAATAAAAATTGACAAAGTTACGGCGAAATTTGAAATGTAGCGTCGGGTCAAACCGAATTTCAGACAAAACAACCGGAAAAGGTCCAAACACAAACAAAGACTGTTGCTATGGTTTTTAAGTGGCCGGAATGAATTCCCAGGGTACAATACCCTATATAAGATCTTTTTGTCGGGACTGAAGCGCGTGGGCAAACCATATATAGTCAAACTACGGCAAGCGCGTGCATGCTGGAAAATTCCCGATAAATAGAAAAAAATTCAAAATAAATATTTCGATTCGCCGTATCGCAGCCAAGTTTTACCAAATAAAGAAACAGATAAAAAGCTAAATTTCGATCATTAGAAGTTTTTCAAGATATTGAAGATATTAAAAGATATTAAAGATTGTTTGAGTTGAACTGAAGTATGACTGGAGGTATGTTTGGGATTAAACTTTTAGTATTTTTGATTCTGTAATGTTTAGTCGGCAAAATAGCCCACTGTTAAAAAGCTTATTTTGTAAGGATTCCAATGGTGTTAATTTCATTGCCAGGGGGTAAATATTTTGCAAAGGAGATCGTACTCAAAGTGCTCTTGCGACAACTTGCGACAACATAATTAAAATGCGACCGACCAGAAAGAGTTAAGCGAATAAACGACTTAGTTCATAAGATTCGATTAACACCACAGACGAAGCCAAAGATTGTGCATAGAAATAGATTATGGAAATATAATGGACGATTAGAGCGAACTGGAAACATTGCATTAAGACGTGGTACATGAGTGAGAAGAGAACTGGAACCTTACACACCTTGAATATTCGGGACGAATATTAACTGGCAGGGGGTAGTGTAATTGGGATCAGATTGCGTGACTTTCGGTTTAGCATGCATCATGTACTTTGTAGTTTATGTAAATAGGTATTTTTGAGTGTGTTTAAACAGAGATCTGTATCAACCCCGGTTGTAGACAAGTTGTGATAAACGGCCATTGCTACAGTATTAATTTGAACTTGAAAATGAGGTCAAGATGACTTCGAAATGTCGTTCTTTAATAAATTTATTATTGCTATCCTGTTTGTTTAAATCTATATCAAAAGGTTTATTGATAAAACATTTATTCAGGATAACTACTTCGTTTAAAAAACTGCTATCAATGCAGGTCCTGACAAAATGCAATCCATATCCTGAAACATCTGCATCTTGATGGTTTCGTGCCTTTTTGCTGGTATCTATAATTATATGATTGACAGACTTTCCTGTAATTAAAGAGAGAAATTATACTGCAGTAATATACATTTTTGTTACCTACATGCATTCTATATCTGTAAAGGGTGGAAGAGACATAAACCTTTGTTGGTTTAAGTACAGTTACTAATTGTGGACATTGCAGACCTCGCCTAAAATAAGAAAGTCCATTTAAATATAATATATCAATAGTTTGTTATGACATGAGGGCACTTCAAATATATCTTGCTAGTTGTTGCTTACATTAACATTTTTTCTGCCAGGGAGACTGTGGGAAAATGAACAGTTAGTAGAATTTACTACATCTTGGGGGAGGGTCAGATGTTTTTCACATATTATAGCACCACTGTAATTATACTGTCAAAAAGTGTGCTTGAATATGTAATGATTATTTTCACTGTTTATTCCATACTTGGGTTCTAAGTTCATGTTAGGGTCGGGATTGGCGTCAAGATCAAAGAGAAATATTTGTTACTCGTAACATGGCCTTATACCCATACTTAACATACTTAGTTGACATGCTTAAAGCAGTCGCGACAAGCAGTCGCATTATATCGTGTTCGACTGCCCACAATGAACTAAAACTACAGGTAAAAATCTATATATACCAAACTACTAATAATAAAACAATGAGTCTATAAAATGCATGAGTCTGCGAAAAACATGAGTCTACAATTGCTATTAAAAAGAAAAAGAAAAGTTTACATACACATTTTAATACAGCTATTGCAAGCCACCGTTAAATGCGAATGTTTGTATAACTGTCAGCGTTTTACGATTTTTTTCTGTTTCTATATATTACGTATAATTACTGTAATATTGCAGTAGTTTTGTTGGTTACAGTCTACAAAATGAGGGTGCACAGTTTCAGTTGTACAACAACCTCAACCTACAGTGATATACCGACCGATATTTCCACATCCTTTTCAACTCCATGCTTGTATCAATTCCAGACTGCTATGCCTATGACACATGTTTGTTAAATAGGAACCAACCAAAATTTGTTATCACAAAATTATTTTATAAACTAATTAACATTGATGTGTACAAGTACTGTTCGAACTAAATTAACAGTCAACCTTAATGTTTGAGCTTGTGTTGTTCTGACATGTGTTGCACACGTTTCTGAGTTCGCACCATAACAACAATCCTTTACTGTATTAGCCAAAAAAGTCTAAGCCCACAACTATACAGGAAACATGTATGAGGTTGCTCTGTAGTAACCTTTCATGTCAGTAGCTGTGATTGTTTCTACTGCGTCCATCACAGCTAATTTAAGGTTGTCATGAACAGAATTTTCTAGTTCGCCATTTAGTTTCGCTTTTATCTTAGAAAAACACATTTCGACAGGATTGAGGTAAGGGGAGTAAGAAGGAAAAAAACAATAGTTCAACACCCATTTCCTCAAAGTATTCCTCCAAAAATTCACCTCCGTCGTAATGGTGAACGGCAAGGTTGTCCATCACAATGATATCTCCTACTAAGATAGCTCGACGTTTTAACTGCATATTCGTAGTTACAGATGCTTCAAAGAAAGAATCCGAAAACTGAATGGTATTGGTAGCACCGTCGATGATATTAAAGTACTCCACTCTGGTGAGACAGATGAGCAAGTTGAGTGCCAAATTTGGCGACTGCGATTTTCTAGTTACTTACACAACATTTACCTACAGGTACATGTCTATACCGTCGAGTACCCACATCTGGCGTTTTTGGGGGTCTTTTGAAGATAAGTAATTTATAAATAACTGTGTGTACAACATATTTTCTCTTGTAAAGCATTCCGATGCAATGCGAGTTACACGCTTTTGAGAGTAACAGATAAACGTTTAGTTTTGATTGCTCTCGAAATTGTTGACAAAGATATTTGTCCTGTAACATCTCCAAAACTCTTCAAGGATATCATACAGTTCTCGAAGATGTATAGAACCCTTAACAGTTTTTAAAGTTTCGATCAGCTCAAGATCTCCAGCAGTTAATTTACTGCAAAAATCTCCACCACTTGGGAGTGGTCTTCTATCGAATCGACACAGAATCATTGCCATACTCTTGAAACAGTGTTAATAGTTACTTGCACATAATCAGCAATAGTTTTTAGTGACACCGGTACTTCTCCTGTAACTCTGTCTCCTCTGCTAGCAAGACACTTGTCCAAGATTAATCTCCTGAGATCATTGTCAAGTGGTTTTCCTGGCCTATATACCCTTCATTTTTTATTAACTTGATACATTATTGTCGTTTTTATTAAACAAATTAGCCATGAATAGAACAAATTACATGTAAAATAAGAAGTGATCGTTGTAGTGAAACACTGAAACCTTCGCACTCTAATGTGAAACGTGTAGGCGGGACCTGTCAAAACTCGCTAAATATCACGGCATAACCGGATTGGTACGACGTTCAACGTTTTCTGGTCAAACTTGAAGTTTCAAGGAAATTGTGACCCAAAAAAGGAATTTTCAAGGATGGAAAAAATTTAAGGAAATCTAAGGAAATTCAAGGAAATATTGTCAAAAGTCTGTAAACAGAGTTGTAAACAGTAAAAATATATTATTTGGCAGCAATGTTTTATGTATAGACAATTTAAGAACATTACTACATGAAGTACTATAGTGTTTCCTTGGCTCATACCAGTATGAATATATCACAATTAACAGTGGCTTGCAAATAGCTGTATCATTTCTATACAAGGTTTTTGACAAGAAATACAGGCCAGCATAATACTCAAGTTTTTTTTGTTTTTGTTTTGTTTTTCCTATCCGACATTCTGACTTAAACGTAAAAGTATGGAAAACAAATATTAAATACAACCTTGAAAAATGTTTTCTTTAACAGTGATTTGTACCATTGTAGCATCCAAAAGCAGAGCAAAATCTAACTTTTCTCTCCACATTGTAAAACAAAAAAGACATGAAAGTTTGAGCTTTAAAAACAAAATATTTTTTCATTTTAAAAATGAAAAAAATGTTTAAAAACCAGGGGGTGAAAGAGTCGTGAAAGAGATTAGGATCGCGGTGGCATCATTATGGCATCAGAAAATGCTGAGATAAGCCATGTTTTGGCTTCACTCTTTTTCTGCTGAGCATGTACTTCCAGGGTTGAGACCGAAGACGCTGTGTTGGAAAAACAGTTAACATGCAAATTTATTGTAAAATGTGGTAAATCTTGTCTCACTGGCACAAATTATTGGCACAAGTGTGGCAGTAAAATGACTGGAAACGGAGTAGTAAACAAACCTGCTAATAAGAGTGGCTAAGCCTGCTAATGGACATGATGTCCATCAGCAAACACGCAAGCCCAAATAGTACGAGATGTTCAACTGGGAATACTTCAACACCGTCAACTACTTCTGCCTGATTTTGTGCATGCAAACAAGATGATCAGAGCAAACCTTTTAAGAAAACTCGAGTGAAACTCAACAGTAAATCTGCAGAATCTTCAGAGGTTAAAATCAATATCAGAATTGTGGTATTGAAAGATGAAGCTCTGAGCATAAAGAGGGGTGTTACTCTTCCGCTCACCGTACTAGCAACAATAACATACGACGATCTGTTAGGTAAGGCAGTAGAGAAACATCACCAGTTTAATAAAGCTATCACTACACATGATAAGAAAATGTTTTATTTCTTTTATGCTGATAAGAGTAAAGCAACTACTGTTCCTGGTTGTAATGAGCCCTTTACACTTAAAAGGTATAAAGAAGAAATAGATAAAGCATACACCAGGATAACCTTGTACTTGTGCTCGTATTCAGACTATTTCACCAGCGTCTGGAATGACAATGAAGGATCAAACTGTGAAAGAAATCAAGAAATTGCAGTCACTGTGGGCAAGATACAACCTATTGAAGTAGACAGGGAAAACAAAGGAACAAAAACCACAGAGTCCGGGGCTGCTAGTTGAAAAGCCACAGCAGCCAACGTTGGAAATTGAGCCAGAACAGTCTCTAAAGCCGGTTTTCCACTAGGCAGACTTTTGTGTGCGGAGCAGAATTTTAGATATAATTTTTCCGCACGGAAAAAAGCGAATGATTTCCACTGCAATATTTGCGAGCGGATTAGCGGAAAATAAAGTTGACTCCGGGTTTCAAAATGGCAGCCCCGAACAAAGACTTTTGCTGAAAAGATTTTTATTAATTATGCTTCTTAAAAGACGAAAGCGTAGATGACAAGACAAGTACAAAATTTTTTTGGGTTTGCAAGATTTACCAAGAGAGAACTACGAAAGGAGAATTTCATTTGCTCGTACAAGATCTCAGATTATTTGACCACTTCTACTTCTTCCAGTGTTTCAGAATGTCCCTGGCAACATATGAAAGCCTACTGTCTTGGGTTGGACCTCGAATTCAACGAAAATCCACAAGAATGTGAGACCCAATAGGCGTAAGTGAAAGGTTGACTTTAACGTTAAGGTACCTTGTTTCAGGGGATGCCCAAGTAAGCATTGCTGCAAGCTATCGCATCAGCCCTTCTGTTGGTCGTGCCATAAAAGAAACATGCCAAGTTATTTGGGACACACTTTTCGACAGAGGATTTCTTAGCCACCCTAAATGTATGGAAGAATGGAAGAGAATTGCTGATGCCTTTGACGAAAAGTGGAATTTCCCACATGCTCTAGGGGCCATAGATGGAAAACATATTGTTATACAAGCCCCTGCTCGTGGTGCGTCAGATTTTTCAACTACAAGAAAACACACAGCATAGTACTGTTGGCTGTGTGTAATGCTGATTACCAGTTCCTATTTGTAGATGTTCGTGATGCAGGTAGACAAAGTGATGGGAGTGTGTAACAAGAGTCATCTTGGTTATGCCATTGAAAATAACTTCTTAAACTTCTTCAACCCAACTAAAATTGGAAATTCTGATGATACCTTTCCATATGTGTTTTTGGCTGATGATGCTTTTGGGTTAAAAACATACCTAATGAAGCCATATCCAGGTCAGGATTTGACAGAAGACAAGCGAATTTTCAACTACAGGCTGTCCAGGGGTAGAAGAATAATTGAGAATACGTTTGGGATTGCAGCTTCACGATTTCAAATGCCGAGGAAACCAATCTTTGCCAAATTTGACACTGTTGTGCAAGTTACAAAAGGTGTCGTTGGGTTGCATAATTTCTTGATGAGTACTAGATTGTCAGATGATGTTAACAGTTATTGTCCATTCAACTATATAGATCAAGAATTGGTAAATGGTGTTCAGCCTGGTCAGTGGAGAAATGATACAGCCCCCATTGATTATTTTTATCCCATTGCTAGGGTGGGTTCTAACAACTATTCAAAGGATGCAAAAACAACAATAACAATGTACACTCAACCATAATTTGTGTTAACATTAGGTAGCTAATTGTTTTAAAATATTATTAGCAACAGCCACTGTAACAATAAAGTTATAGATTTAAATTCAACAAGAAACAAAATAATGTTATTAAAATGTTTACAACGCTCAGTCAGTTTCATCAAACTCTAGTTCATATAACACTTGCTGAATCCTGACTTTAGCTTGTCTGTTCTTCTTTGGAGGCAACCTCTTCAAAGTTGGAATAAGGCTTTTGCAAACAAAGAGTCGCCATCAGCATTAGCGGACTCATTCTCCAAATCCGGTTTGTCCATGTCATGAAGTGTTTTAACTATCATGGTGTCCAAAGCATAGTCCATATCAGCCCTTGTTTAGACGATTTTGTATACTTGTTGTTGGGACTTTTACCAACTGTTTCTTGTGTTGATATTGCTTTCTGTTGGCCTGTTTGTAGTCTTGTCAGTGAGAAAAGCAAGTTCATTATAAAACTTGCACTTGGGTACCTTTGTTGATGCAGCACCTGATTTCATTGCTCCGGCTTGCCTGTCCAAACATCGTTTTAGATTATCTTTCAGATATTTAAACTGAGTTTTTAAAAATTCCACTACAAAACAAAAAACTGTATATCAATTACTGAATTACTTGAGTCTTATTATATAAATTACAAATTTACTGCAATCGGATTGTATAAGAGGAGTGCAATTAATTATTTGAAGACAAAAACAAAAGAACATCTTGCTTTGTAAATACAAACGACTAAATGAGTCTCTACCTAGACTGGCACAGACTGTTCAAGACCATATGTGATGACCACTACCCACTACCAGTATTTTATAATCACTGCTGACCCATATAACAGCAGTCCATAATTATGCAAATTCTGGGGTTATCCTGGGGTTAATTTGGAAAATACAAATCCCATGCAATACCTGGGGATTGCCCATGGATCGACCCCACCCCTCCCTGGTAAGTACCTGCATTACATATTGGTCTCTGGTGTCGGATGATTAGCCTGGCCATTTCTAGGGGTGCACCGGCCGGATACAGCATAGTACGATTTTGCCACTATCCTGACGGATAATACTATAGCTGGTGCATCCCTAGACATCTCAAATAAATATATGAACTTCACACGCTTAGAGTTATATCTTGTAGACGTTTAATTTAAATAAACTTTGACTTGCCTATTTCAACTGTGAAATGTGTCAAACATACATGTGTTCTCTGAATCTCTGCATTCACATGACATAAATACCAGGGGGAAATAGCTATAATTTTGTCATGTATATTATAAATAAATACTCACACGGACAAGTCGTACAATTAATTAATAATAGTGCTCGTGATTTTTGAAAAATGTGCAAAATTGCACTCGAATACAAATCATATGATGGGATACTTGCATTTAAAATTTATTTTTAAAATTAATATAATCTTCCATGAATGTCTCCTACTAATTACTGTTTGCTCAACTATGTATTTTAACATAAATATTAAAATATATAGATAAGGCTTTTGCAAAACAGAGTCTTAATCTACTTTATAGATTAATCAATTAAAAGCACTCACCATCTTTATTAAATATAGTCTTCAACATATTCCATGTGTTTGCCTTGACATTGCGGTCTTTGTAACTCTAAATCGAAGTATTCCATATACAGGGTAACTGTCTAATTTCCTGAATAAACATATCTGTGTCAAACTCAGACTCAGTTAGCACAATGTCAATAGTTCTGTCATCAATACTGCTTGGACTTTCCTGGTTTGCTTGGATGTTTTTGCTGGTTCATTTCGTTTAAAATTGAAGAGATATCAATGTTGTGTTGATTCTGACCGGATGCCATCTTGAATTTGTCAAATGACCTCGCAAAATTGTATGACACAACACACTGGGATTGGTTGATTTTGTCCATAGTATGCAACGAAAATCGAAAAAGTTTAACTGCCTTCAACTTCTTGGTGGAGTGATCAGTGCACAGTCTTGCACAACAGCGGATAAATTTCGCCAATATGTCTTGCTTCTACGCATGTGCGTAGCGGAAAATGTTGCTCCACACGCAAAATTCCGCCTAGTGGAAAACCGGCTTAACAGCAATTGAGTCACAATCATAGATATAATAAACCTAGATTGCTGACTTATACCTAGCGGAGGTGTGACCTGCATGATCAATCCAAGATGGCCGTCATTCAGGGCAAAAAGACTGTAAACTCTACGGGGGAAATCCATATTTTTTGCATTTTGCATCATCCCAGTGTTTCGAATCCACTTCGATCAAACTTTTTTGGCAATAACTACTTATCGTGAAGGATTTAGACGCAAACTGGACAGCTGGGGATGAATTGATGTAAAAATATCGCTCGCCGAAATTTGTACGAAATTGTCGCTTGGTCAGTTAGAGTGAATTACCCCGGTTTAGAGTATTTTATAAAGGCCAAAGACGTATACCTTGAAGGCTTTGGATGCAGAATGGGCCGTTTGGGATGAATTATATTAAAATGTCGCTCGCCGTATCTTGACATGAAAATGTCACTTGCTCAGCTTGAGTCATTTACTGCAGACAAGTACTTTAAATGTACTTGGTTTAATACATTTAGTCATTAGACATTTTGAGGAATATTCGGAACATTACTTAGAGGATAAAAGTAATGTCTGTAACAGGCTTTACTTGCTGAGACGACTGGGATTACAAAAAAGCAATAAAAATAGCAATTAAAATTGGGAATGGAAAATGAGATTATGGTCCCTCCCCCATCTCTTACAACCCTCTGACTTCTTTCCCCAGTTTTTGTTTCCTTTTATAGTATTTTTGGGGCTCACTTAAATCTGGGGCTCATCGAGCAATTCCCCCTGGGCAGCCTTGGAAAATATAGCTTACTAAATGTCATGTTAAAAAGAACCATAAATAGAAAACACTAACATATTGCTAATCTGGACATTCATTCTCACTAGATGACATGTCAAAAAATTTAGTTTTGGACACGCACAAAAACTTCACGTTAGTTTTATCTCAAAGTAGGAAAATTTCCCATTAATTACTTGAAGGATTAATATATTTTTACTACACTAGAAATGATCATTAATAGTAGTATAACAATGTACGGATTTCATCCAAGCATACATGAAACTGTTAAGTTTAATGAACTGAATCTATTTTATAGAGGTTTATATTTCACGACCACCATGGAAGGTCTGGCCAATGCATACTTGCATACTTGCAATGCATACTCAGTACATGAACAGGTTGCACACTGTTACTGTATTGTTAAATGTTTTAAAACAATACTGAAAATCAGAAACAACACTCAAATTTGCAGTGCACTTGCCACAATTTTGCACACTGTCACACTTTAATTTTTCCCTGCTGCATAAATGTTTCCTTGTCGAAATCTGCCATATATTACCCAGTCTGGTCTCATGATCTCCCCGGGAAGAGCCTAATCAATATAATGTTCAGAATTCTTCCTTTCATGAGTAATGCTGTCTGCCATTTCATACAGTGAGTTCAAATGGCTGCATTGCACACATACCATATCTGTGTGTCAAATTCCACCTCTATGTGATATTTGGCATCAGTTAACAGTGGACTTAACTTTTAAATACTGCTTTTATCCTCCATTAAACACGTACATTTAAAGTACTTGTCTGCAGTAAATGACTTGAGCTGAGCAAGTGACATTTTCATGTCAAGCTTCCGCGAGCAATATTTTAAAACGGTCCATTCTGCATCCAAAGCCTTCAAGGTATACATCTTTGGCCTTGAAAACCACAAATTTCCTTTATAAAATACTCTAAACCAAAGTAATTCACTTGAACTGACCAAGTGACGATTTCGTACAAATTTTGGCGAGCGATATTTTTACATCAATTCATCCCCAGCTGTCCAGTTTGCATCTAAAACCTTCACGATAAGTAGTTATTGCCAAAGTAGTCATTAATCGAAGCGGATTCGAAACACTGGGACAGTTTATAGTCTTTTTGCCCTGAATGGTGGCCATCTTGGATTTATCATACAGGTCACGCCTCCACTAGGTATGAGTCAGCAATCTAGGTTTATTATATCTATGGTCACAATGCCCAATTTGGTTTGCATGATTCTCCATAGAGTAAATTGAAGAACATGCAGATAACTATTCATCATGGCTTGTGGAATCAGATGATGATGGGCCAAAGCGAGACTTGTTGTCTGGTAGATAAACTTATTAAATTAACCAATTATGAGGAGATTTTAAGTTGTAAAATAAATGTACATCATGATTTACTTTCCACTCAATATGCTTGGCTTTTACCAGGGCTTTTGTAACATCTAGACTAGAGGAAGGCAGCAAATGTCTACTCCCCACGTAGTGAAGACCTTTTTTCAAAAATAAAAGAGGAAAGGCAAGAATAAATGATTTAAAAGAGTGTGTACTTCTATAATCCAATAAGGGAAGGGGCCCCAAGGACCAACCCTCCACAACAGCTTCCTTGCCCTCCAATGAGGTCCTTCCCCCCAGAAGAATGAATGTCCCACTTCTTCCGGAGGGGGAGGGATAACCACGTGGATTTGATTAATACTGTACAATACACGCACAAATATGTGCTTGAAGCCATGTAGTACAACATGTAATGCACTGATTTCTCTCAACAGAATTGTTGGCAGTAATGCAACGTACATATTTTACCAATGGCTATCCTGTGCTGTCAATTATGGCTATACATAGCAGAGCATTCCAACTGTGTGGTGAAATAATGGGGATGTCTGCGATGCAAGGTGGTCCTGGACCTCACTTTTTATCTCCACCAATAGTTGCCTACATTGTTGGTAAACCACTCTCAACAGAAGGAAACAAAACTCAGCACTACAAATCAGCTTGTGAGAGTGTAAGTGTCATTTATTAAATATGCTTTACAGTTTTCTTTGTAATTCACTTTATTGGCATGACCTAATTTACAGGTATTGCTAAAGTATAAATGCTACAACTAGCACTAAATAAGTAAATAACAAAACATATAATAAGCTATATAATGTTTCGGAAGACTGAACAATAATGTTACGACAACTGTGAGTGTAGTTAATAAAGTCTTATAGTATATATATATATATATATATATATATAGTATTTGTAGAAAGTATATATCATAATAATGATAATAATTATGTGGTATTCCCAGGTTGAAGGCATTTGTCTCTGACATTAAAACGTTTGGAAATGAAGTTTGAGAATAACATTACTAAAACTGAATCATTGGACAACATTACACGAGTCAATAAATTTTGTTTTGATTCTGTTGTAAGTTTCATCAGAAAAATCTTTTTTTAAATATTGTTTGTATTGTTTCTAATGTTCTTGTAACTTTCACATTCAAAAGAAAAGTGAAATTCATCTTCAACCGTGCCAGTTCTGCAGGTTTTACAATATCTTTCTTCGCTGGGTATGTTTTGGTAGTATTCGATCAATAATTTGTGATTACTTATTCGAAATTTTGTCAGCATTCGTCTTTAAGTAACCTTCTTGTTTGTACTCTTTTTTAAATGTGGAGTAGAATGATAGTTTTGAGGAATTGTCTATTTGCTGTTTCCAGAACGAAATATAGTTGTTCTTGATGTCTATTATAGTATCGATATTTTTGTCTTTGATAAATGTTTCTAGATCTATTGGTTCGTCAAGTGTAGGGTTATGGTTTGCAATGTATTTGCAATATTTTAGTAAAATGATTCTTTGCCGTTCATGTAAAGTTCTTTCGAGTTGTAGAGAGCTTGTTTTACATAGTCAAACTATTTTATATAGTCAAACTATGGCAAGCGCGTGCTTGCTGGAAAATAGCCGATAATTTCTATTCACCGTATCACAGCAAAGTTTTACCAAATAAAGACACAGATAAAAAGCTAAATTTCGACCATTAGAAGTCTTTCAAGATATTAAAGATATTAAAAGATATTAAAGATTGTTTGAGTTGAACTGAAGTATGACTGGAGGTATGTTTGAGATTAAACTTTTAGTATTTTTGATTCTGTAATGTTTAGTCGGCAAAATAGCCCATTGTTAAAAAGCTTATTTTGTAAGGATTCCAATGGTGTTAATTTCATTGCCCGGGGGTAAATATTTTGCAAAGGAGATCGTACTCAAAATGCTCTTGCGACAACTTGCGACAACATAATTAAAATGCGACCGACCAGAAAGAGTTAAATAGAAGTGGACCTAAGACACAACCTTGACGAACGCCTTTCTGATAAGAAAAGAAAGTTGTTCTTTTATCAGAAATCTTCACAGCAATGGAGTATTTGAGTAAAGGTTTTTGATCAGGTCATAGAATCGTCCACCTACTTTATTTTCTAGCAGTTTTAGCAATAGACCATCAGGCCAAATTGAGTCAAAGGCTTCCTTAAAATCAACAAAGCAGGCATATATTATGAAAACCACTGAGTATTTTGATAAAATATAGAACAAACGTAACTCCGAAAATACACATTTTAATCATATGTTTTAGTCATCATCAGAAGGTTATATTACAGAGATATATATAGTGAAGATAAGAAGATTAAAAGTAATTTGATATATAGTTATATACAAGATTAGTTAAATATTATCCGTTCTTTTGATGCTTTTGTTCCATGATTAAGTTCAGGTTTAATGCGTCGAATGGTAAGTGATTCTTTAAAAAGCAACAAGGACCAGTGAGCAGCTCTATCGATAATCTTTGAGTTATTTAAATATAAAGTCTGGTAGTATTATCCTTATTCTCAATCTGTTAAAATGTTTATTTTCGGAGTTACCGTTGTTCTATATTTTATCAGGCATATATTCTCCCATTATTCTGCTGTTTGTCGTGCAGTGTTTTTAATGTTAGAATGTGGTTAGCTGTTCTATTGACAGGCATAAAACCTATTTGAGATGGGTGTATTATATTTTCTTGTTTTGTAAAATTAATCAATCTATCATTGAGGATTGAGCAGAAACCTTTCCTAAGCAGCTTGAAACACATATTCCTCTGTAATTAGTTGGGTTTACTCTGACATAGTTGGCATAGTTGGTAGCATAGAATAGGAAATGACTAGAAGGGCCACTTGAGGCCGAACCTTTGACGTTTTTGATGCTGCGCATGTCGCATTACGCATGTTCATTACCATTATTCTAGCCAGTCAATTGCATTTTCTGGCCAACAAACACGCTGAAATGGCTGGTCCACCATTATTCTGGCCAGATAACTGCATAAATATAGGGCTGAGTGGCCTTTCTGGTCATTTCCTATTCTGTGGTTGGTAGCTTCAATGAATAAAAAAGAGGCCGTCCCCCACCTTTTGAACAAATAGTTGGTAAGACAAAGCTTAGTTTATAAAAGGATATTTGTGGTAAATTGAATAACAATTACTCAGATAACTAATTTAAGAACTTGATCTGTGAACCGACAAAAATGCCGAACATCGATGTATTTACTTCTGAAACGTTTTCAGATTATATACTGCCTAGCGATCTTAGATAACAATTTGTGAGGATTTGACTATGTTTTCAAAACTATCATGCAGCCATATGAAATTTAACAACACCCACTAAATCTAATTGTATTTATGTTAATCAAAATGAAATTTAACCACTGAGTCTGAGGGGTTTTGACACAATGTAAAATCGTAGCAAGACAAATTATATGCAGTCAGAATCTTTAGACAATAAAATAGCCATACGAATTGGAATGGTGTTACAAACACCATTTTTTCAAACTATATTTCATGCCACGCCCACGGTTTAATAATCATTGTGAAGTAAGAAAATATAATTACTAAATCCTTTGTAAGCTTTCAAATAATGTTCGCATTCGCTTCAATGAATATACCTTGTATGACGACCTTAAATTTATATAATTTATCTAAGATTGAGCTAGAATTGAGCAAGTTTTCAAAATTCTATATCTGGATTTGTGATAATAAATTTGCATGCACTAACCTGCGGTCGGAAGGTGACACAAAGTCAAAATTTATTTAAGACATAAAGAATGAGTCTGCATGCTTTATGGTGTGATAAAGCATGAGGGGAATGTTGGGATAAGATGAGAGAAGCGTGTAAAACATGAGGCGTAGCCGAGTGTTTTACACGCTTCTTGAGTGTTCACCCAACTTTCCCCGAGTGCTTTATCACACCATAAAGGCACAAGACAAGATTTTCTATTTCTTTTATATTATAAGTGGTACATAAGCACAGTAAACAATTTTGTTAAAAGATCAATATTGATATTCTTCTAACATGTAATCACTGAAGTCACTCGCAAGCTTTTCAATGTTTTCATTGCTTGGCAACAACTACAAGCTTGAATTCTGGCCGGCGAAGGAGCGAAAAACATGCAACTCAACAAAAATTAGGGATTAAAAAGGCACAAAAACGGTTGTAAATTTTTCAAAAATAGTCCACAATGATAGACAGATTGGTTTTTCGTTTTTCTGCTTCACTTTTGTCCTGGATTTGGTATAAAGGCGAAGGTTTTTGTCAAGCTGCTTTTACGACATTCGCTGTCAAGTTGGATTTTTCATCTTGAACCAAATGTATCAGGCGGTTTTTGTTTGAAGGTATTGTTTGAATATCTTTGTTGTATTTTTTGTTGTTCAATGGTTGGTGGTGAACAAATTTCTTAGAAAAACTGTCAAGAAATCCATAAACATGTCATATTTGTGTAGGTTTTTGTCGTTGCATCTTGACAGCTTAAAAAACTATAGACATAGTTTTATCTAAATCAATGCCAAAATGGTTAATTTTAATTTTTTGCACCTAGAAATGTGGATACATTTTGTTTGGTTTGTGTTTAAATAGAGTTTTTGTACCTTTGAATGTCAAAATAGCACAGATTTTTGCGTTTCTTGTTGCCGTTGAATGCGAACTTCAAGCAAAAAGGTACAGTATATTTCGAGCTCAAAAACAGCTACGAATCTTTATTCGCCGTTTATTTATTGTCCCATTGTCATTGTTGACTAGCTTTTTCCATCTCGTTTAGGTCTACTTTTTCTTGCTTTCTGACAGACTTTGGATTCAAAACTATTATAATTTTGTTCATATTGTATTGACAATTCCGAGGAAAGTTTAACAAGCAGAGATGAAGGGAGAAAAATCAAAACAGTGATTGTGCTTTATTACATCATAAAGCACACGCAATTAGCCAATCAAATTGCTCGTGAGATGCTAATAATATAATCGTTAATTGAACATATTCACCATAGGAAGGCAAGTTACATATAGTCCGAATCCTTAGACGATAAGAAAGCTGAAAGCCAAATAAAATTAGAATATTTTCGGTAGAACAAATATTTCAAGTGTGCAGAATTTACCCTGCTTGAAAACCGGAATATATTATTTTGTATTTCATGTACATTTCTTTGAAATTTGGCCAAATTTCATCAACGTTTTTGATATCGAACCACTGCCACTGATCGAAATATTCACTTTTCGAAAGACACCATCTTGTTTTAAAGCTTGTTTTAAATCAAAGTAATTACATAATTTCACGTAACTACGTAATTTCAAACTGTGGTTAACTTACAGACGTGATAGCAATATATCTGCGCTAGCACAGATACAAAAATTGTAGTGATCAGTCCTTCACACGATGACTTATGATATAATTAAATAATTTAATAAAACCTGAAGTTAGAATGTCTGCACTTGACTTAATCATTTTATTTGTCAGAATATGCAGCCTTTTTAGTTTCATTTTCTTAGCTGCATTTAGTATCTTGTGATCTGTCAAGCTCATTAAATTGATCCTTACATTTTTCTTTATTTTCAAGGTTTTCAATGATCTGTTCATGTTCTATATTTAACTTGGGTTTATCATGTAGCTTTTCGAAAATGGTTAAACCAGTCGCCTTCATTTGGTGAGTTACTGGGATTAGTATTGTTCTCAAAGTTGTCTCTACAATTTCGTAGAGTTTTCCAAAAAAAAATAGGATCATTTTCAGTTGTCTTGTCTAGTTCCTTTATCTTATCCCTATGGAATGTATTTTTCCTTATTTGTAAAGTCTCTTTGTATATTTTAAGTGCAGTATGATACGCTTCTCTTAGATCAAGGTTTGTTGGGTCTCTATGTTTTTTGTTTGCAAGTTTTCGAAGTTCATGCCTCTTAATTCGGCATTCTTTGTCAAAGCATTTTTTTATTGGTTACATTGTTTATTTTTCGCCTAACTTTCTTTTTCTTCATTTTTAGTGATTTTTTTGATGCATCAATTATAATATTTTGAAACTCTGTCACACATTTATTGATGCCATTTAAGTCATTAGTAAAATTTGAGTGTAAGAATTGGTCTAGTTTTCTTTGAACTTGGGGTAAAGTGTTTGTCTGAAATTTTGTGTTGAGCTTTCTGACCATTCAAATTGAAGTGGTAGTTTATGTAAGAGAGGTTGCTCAGTTTGGAATTGGCTGTTTTTGTCAGTTTCTGTCGTTTTCTGTATATCAATCTATGTTATTATTTCATTGTGATCAGATAAATATGTTGGTGGTTTGACGACAAAATAATTAACATTTTGAAAAATTTCTTGGTCACATATAATGTAGTCGACGACACTTGTACCATTTCTTCCGTGAAAAGTGGGCCGACCTAGAGAATCTCCCTTGGTTCTTCCATTAAGGATTCTTGTGTCAGTGTTTTTGCATACATCGATCAATTTTTTTCCATGATTACCCTTGAAATATTCTATAGAATATTCTAAAAGAGTTTGGCACTAATTCTATGGAATATTCTATAGAATATCCTATAGGATATCCTACGGCACATTCAATAGAAGTTTAGAGAAAATTCTATAGACGATTCTATAGAAGATTCTATAGAAGATGCATATTCTACAGAGCATGCAATTTAAATATTTCACAAGATGTGCTATTTACTCTTCTGTGCAATATATTCTGTTTATGAGAAAACACCAAAAATAAAAATCACTTCAAGAATAAAAAATATATATATACATCCATGCAATTCCGTGACAAACAACTGTCTATAGTATATTTTTAAACTGTTTGTGTGAGCAGTAGCTCAGTTCATTATTTTTCACTGGACTTCTTTTTAGCATTCTCAACCTTTACAATGTTACTGATTCTGCACATCATTGTGCAAAGGCACACTACTTTCTTGATGTACATACAGGGTGGATCAGAAAAAATTAGACCTTTAGAAATCATATACAGGTAACCTGGCATTTCTAAAACAGCAAATTTTCAGGATAAGTACAGGTGTATTGACAAGACAGTAAAATTTACATGACATATGCTAATAGCTATATAAGGCAGACAAAAGGCAGAGGATGTCATAAAACAACATTAACTAAGTGAATAAATACCCTTCAACAAAAATTTATTACATAGTAAGTATATCATTAATATCAGTACCTTTCAGATTATTTATTACAAGACGGCCCTACTAAACACCATCCGCGAACGTCCGCGAGCTCTAATTATTCTACATGAAAAATACTTTTAATAATAATCATCTTTTTTGTCACTTTGGTCGCATTTCATATAGTACATACTTATAGATACGATTTGTTTAAATCCATGATACATCTATTAGTCTTTATTATTATAGATGTTACTATTTATGAAATAGCTAATTGAGTAAAAAGACGGCTTTTAGTTTTGTGATCTCTGCAATCTTATATGATCCCGGCTAACCCGCACCAGGCCTTTTTATTTTCCCGGAAAACTCCCCTATAAGCAGGATGATGTGTTTATATTTTGTTGGCCAAAACCAATTTTCGTAGATTTCTATAGGCGTAGTGTGAGGTGTTTTCCATTGTCGCACCAGACAATAACTCATTATTGCACATTCCACAAATTCCTGCGAACAATACACTGTATCCTATCAGCCTATAAATACAGGGCAACAGTAACTATAATTCATTATAGCTTTGCATTGGGCAACTATACAACGACACAGCGTGTTTCCGAGTAATTTCGAAGTATTTTCCGAGCTTTATCGAGTTTAAGTAAGGTACGAAACATGGTAAGGAAAGTCCTAAAACGTGTCCATGAGTACCCTTGCGGTACTTGCAGTGAAGATTGCGAAGTACCGGGACGTCCGGCTGTGTTTTGCGGCCAGTGTTGTTTGTGGTATCATGCTGACTGCCAACAACCCACTAACAAGCAGATGAAGGTTCTTGGAAACGATGTCCCGCAAGACTACGTATGTAGCAGTTGTTCGCAGCCAAGTGGTCACTTTGATTACCGGTCATCTCTATCGCGAATGGCTTTTTATACGAGAGGACGGCTTGGGGCACTGCGTTCTGCAGTCATTCTGGAAGGAATTCTGTTGAGGGACATACCACTCTGTATACCCAACAATGAAAACGTTGATATCCGTGGTAAGAAGATCGACTATGTTGCTCAAACTCTTCTTGACAAACTTGGTAAGAATCATCCTATTTTTATATTTGTGATAGTCACTCCAGGGTCTAATTTAAAATCTAATTTAAAATCTAAAAGAACTGGAACGAGAACTCAGCCGCCATCTTTGAAGCCAAATTTAAGGCCGCCATGTACGTCAGGCGTCGAAAATACACCACTTTGAAAACATCGATTTATTCACAATTAAATGGAGCTACAGAAATGACTAAAATATAAGTTCAAAATAAATACCATTACCTGGACTTTGGTATAATAGAAGTGCTCTTTTTAGTTGCATAGGGATGTATAATCTGATTTTTAGTAGGGTAAATT
The DNA here is from genome assembly GCA_016169945.1 of Trachythela sp. YZ-2020. Taxonomy (NCBI): domain Eukaryota; kingdom Metazoa; phylum Cnidaria; class Anthozoa; order Malacalcyonacea; family Clavulariidae; genus Trachythela; species Trachythela sp. YZ-2020. The sequence goes on along the minus strand of JADLSH010000395.1, from coordinate 9,080,532 downwards.
TTCAGATTCCCAGTGCCCATTTAAAGAACTTTTATAAGTTGGCACTAGCACTTCTAGTGCCTTCTATGATCCCGTTTCTATTCCAACTAGATGAGATTTCTTAACATTTAGTGATTGGTTGTTCATGGTTTGCAAAATTAACAATTTATACATATATTTTATTCTATAAACAGGAGGAGCTGGTAGTCGAAAACCGGTGTGGGTGAATCCTAACGGAAACTGCCTGTTTAACGCCTTGTCAGTTGCCATGATTTCAAATGATTCGCTTGCCAATGAGCTGCGCATATGGACATGCGTCAAAATGGCTAATAGTCGAGAGTTTTATGAGGCTAGGCATGGTGAAAGTGGCATAAAGTTGGTGTCTCCAGATTATGTTCAGGCGTTTAGGGACTGTGCTACGGACTTTGCTTTTTCCTCGGCATTGACCATGGAGGCAGCTGCGACGGTATTAAGAAGAGAAATCGTCTCCATTTATCCAGCCCTGAATGGTGTCCTTGACTGGTGCGTTGCTATTCTTAATACGACGTTTCAGCCAAGAACGAAAGCAAATGGACGTCCAGTTTATATAATGTGGAGCAGTACATATTATCCCAAGCCTCGAAAAACGTGGACTCCAAATCATTTTGTTCCATTCCTTATTGACCCAGATCAGGTGTGTATACGGACAGTATAAATACACCATTTTTAGTGATAGTTTTCGAAACATTATAATTCACAGGAAAATTGCAGTTGCATCTATTGCATTTATGACATATTATATTTACTTTTTCTAGATCTGTAATTTGAGTTTCCCAGCGATGATAACACCGACATTACTCCGCCACGTGAAATGAAAAAAGGGCAAGTGAGTGAAGACGAGGCCTTTCAAACAGTTGATACGGTGAGTTAGAATGCCATTGAATGAACGAATTGACAAATTTAGCACTAAACCAGTGATAGTTGACTAATGTCCGCTACTTTCTTCTCAATATAGGATGCCATTTCTGATCTATATCAAAGCCAAAGGAGTTCAACCCCAGTAAAAAAGGTTTACCATCCATCAATTTTCAATGTCACATTACTATTTATATCGCATTTAGTTAGAGATGTGATGGGAAAAAGCCACGTACATATACAAAACACTTTATATTTAATAGATAAATTTATATTGATTTTTACCATATTTTAGAATACAAGTCCAATGACCATCCCCAGCGATGAAGAACTAAAGATCACACCGTCAACAGACGATATAACAGGCGCCGCTGGACTTGGAGAAACCACCATAACCAACAATTCGTGCAGCTGGATTTCTCAAAACAATGATCTAGGCCTTGCCCAGTCGCAGAAATGTCACTCCAATAAAAAGGTATAACATTTTGTGTCGATCTATTTTAAGGCATAGAGGTTGTGCATTGCTACGTGATTTATAATCATAAAATCTTTAACATGCATGCAACCTATATATAAATAAAACTGGCCGTTTAAAGCAACTTATTCTCTATAATATTGGCCATTAATGGACTTGCCGTGAATATCATGCGAATATATTGGACGTATGTCATGATTCTCAGTCTTCGTCTGGTTTACTCTGTAGCAAATTTGAGTAAATATAGTGATTTTATTTTGCAGTCCTCCAGAAATAAACGGAAACGTCGCCTGTCGAACTCAAATGATGCCGCCATTCCCTCAGACGCTGGAGATTCAAACCTTTCAGTTGACAGTTGGACCGAAATCAAGCAGTCAAGTTTCTGAAAATAATGAGTCGAATATTGTTCAGGTATCTACAATTAATTTTGTAAAACACATCAGTTGAGGATATCTAATTGCAATGGATTGGAATATATACGAGTTAACAGTCGTCTGAGGATCGCTTTATAGCGTGAAACACTGTGTAGCGATGACATTATATTTTAAGATTTTAACTATATATATATATATGTATATCTCATTCTATTACATCGACCACGTTAATGTGTAAACGATCAGTCTTTAATGCTGACTTTTTCATGATTTTAGAATCCTGTCACAACTGTTTTGTCTGGTGCCCATAAAGGGAATGGTTCTTTTCTTGGTGCAGCAGAAGTAGTGAACATTCTACTAAATGATGACAGTGATTGCCTTTGTTCCGATCTTCCGAAAGGTACGAAAGAAAATGTTTATTTTGTTGTTGACAATGGTGAAAATATGCGTCGGCGAGATCGAGGACAAAAGAGCGTTTTTTCAGATGACTGTGGAGCATGGTCAGATTCTTCATCCACCAAAAAGCACCACTACATTTTTGAAAATGGCTCACCTATTTACCTTGAGGTAAAGAACGGTTTGTTTGCCCGATATTAAAAAGGAGAGAAACGCCCGATAAGCCCTCAATCAAACATAGATGATGTCCTTATTTTGAAAAGGTACTATACAACATTAAAAAGGGCACCACAGTATAGAAAGCGTATAACGTGGGTGGAGAAATTTCCATGTGCATAAACATCTTGCTGTTGTGGAGTACACTGGACCCTTTCCAAAAGCCCCTGCGCCTCACGGGAATGCTAAAAATACAAACGCGGAGTACGTCAGAAGTAGTGAAGCGGCCAAATGCAAACTAGCTGAAAAGTTGAATAATACACCGGTGCCACCAAGAAAAGTGTATGAGCACATGGTGCTGGAAGATCCGATAACCGCCCCACGAGATCTCAAACAAGTACAAAATAAAAAATATTTGCAGAATAAGAAAAAAAGGTGCCAAACAAGTAACTGTACTCAAGAAAAGCGAAAGAATACGGCTGATGACATAATAGCTTTGCTAAATATGATCCACGAGCATCCTTTCGTCCAGGAAATTGTTCAAACAAAAGGTAAACCTCCTTTATTTTATATCTAAAAGAGCAATTACAGGAAATGAAAATGTTTTGCGCATCAGATGCGACGCACCCAAGTGTTTTGGGAGTCGACAGGACATTTAATTTGGGTCCCTGTTACCTGACAATGCTGGTTTATCATCAAACGAATCTAATACGCAAGGGAACAAACAACCATCCCATAATGCTTGGGCCAGTTTTTCTACATTGGGATGGCTTGTATAAAACATATCATCGATTCTTTTTGCACTTGCAAAGTCAATTAGACAACTGCATATGTAGTATACAAGGCAGTGGTCGCCAACTCTTATTAGGTTCAGACGAGGAGAAAGCTCTGACAAAAGCAATGAAACAATGCTTTCCTTATTCTCACTACTTTTTATGCCGTTGGCATATCGAGGAGAACGTTAAACGTCATCTCCGCACAAAAATTGGTGCGAATGACAAACAATCCAAAGAAATTTTGAGAGATATTTTTGGGGAAAATGGACTGTTATCTTCGGAAGATGAATACGATTATGAACTGGCAGGTTTGGAGTTAGAAGAAAAGTACAGACGTCTGATCCCAAAGTTTGTCCCATACTTCTCGAACTTGCTGAAATCCCTTTTGGAATTCGTATTTCTACCAAGCAAAAACAACAAATGTGTACCTATCAATTGGAAAAACAATTCCTGCGAGAGCATGAACCATATTCTAAAACTATCGTGCGACTGGAAAGTGCAAAAAATTCCAGACTTAGTAGAGAAATTATATAGAATTGTAAAACTTCAGTTCGCTGACATGAAACGTGCCCTTTATGGCATGGGCAATCAACCAAACCAACTGGGCGGCTAAGTCGGAAGTGCAAAAAGAATTCCTATTCCAAAAGTTTTTGAGAGGCGTAACCAAAAAGGAAAAGACAATTCAATCGACAGATGGAAGGCTGAAAATCCCCAAAACGCCAAGAGCCGCGAAAAAGCCAGGTCAACGTAAACGGGTGAAGTCGACAAGAACTCAGAAACATTAGTCTAATTTTTTATTTATATATTGCTACAATTAACAATGCATGTATACATGCCACGACTAAAAATCGATAAGACGTTAATTGGAAGTCTTCATAGTATTATATTAATCTTACTATATATACTGCATGTAAGTCTGTGTAGTTTAATACTTATATAATAGTTGTAAATAAGGGAATGTTACAATCATATTAAATATCATCACTTATAAAAGTGTGGCGGGCTTTGATATTTATTCCAAAAATCGTTTATAGTTTGCTTATATCTATAATACTATTTGCGTTTCGATTGTTTGCACAGCATATATTCGTCATTGACATTGTGGTCTCAATGCGAGAATCCTTTGACTTGATTTGAATTGTCGTGGGTTTTGTTCGCGTGTCGTGGCTATTTTTCGCGGACGTCCGCGTAGTTCATAAATCTCAGGAATACAGTACATCTAACTAACAAACTTTATATATAGATATAAATGAGATAATCTAATTGTCGCGGGCGTTCGCGGACGTTCGCGGACGGTGTTTAGTAGGACCCTTACAAGATGCAATTGCCTAATTTCCTTTTCTTTCTCTGTTAGCTGTTGCTGAAGGCCATGGTTTTTTGCTTTAAACTGTTGAACTTCTTCATCTTCAGAAACATTAGATTCCTTTGATTGAAATACGAAAAAAGGAGTCAGTACATCATAAAAAATAATTAGGTTCTACTGTATATAAAACAGGGCTTGAAATTTGCAGTGTCCCATATCCACAGGATATCAGATTTTAAATTTGGATACTGGACCTCACAATTGTCAATTGGGCTATTGCATGTAAACAAAAACTGATTCCTCAATCTCCACAGAAATTTCCTATGTTTATAATTTTTCATATATGTCTAATTATTCACAATGTCTGTATTTGCTGATTTAGCATACTTTTTTCCAGTAACCCTGTTTTCTGGCAATTGTAAAAACTTTCAGTGTTTGGTTACCACTTGCTAGGATGTTTATTATTAAAACACAGGACAGTAGATTCTCTTGGTGGATACCAGACTCCATGTTACAAGTATCCCATTAAATTAGAATGGTCTTGAAAATTATCCACACTTACATTTCCATCTTCACTTTCATCTGAAAGACTTGTCCCATTATCCTGGAAAGATATATGCATTGTATTTTTAAAATTACATCTACTAATTATGACATAGAAAAATATAAAGAAGTAGTACTTGAGTGAAGGCCCACAATTAAAGACCTTGGCCGCTTTATTATCATTTGTTGTGGCAACACTGATTTACCACTGTTTCCTATCAATCATGCATGACAATTGACAAGCGGATATATAAAGTTTGGACTGGTTGCAAAATATAATTGTGATGTGTTTTTTTTCTTGGCTACACAGATAATAAGATCAACAGCACAACTTCTAAAAAGTTAACATACCTTTTGTTTGGTTAAATCATATTTAGCCTTCAGAGCCTCCAGCTCGGTAGTTCTTGATGGGCTATCTGAGGATCTAGGCAATTATTATTTTGTCGTTTTCGAGGCTAAAAAGTAAAAACATTAATTTATTAGTAAACTGACACTCCAATTTGCTATCCATAAAGGCAATTAAGATAATATTTTTGTTCTTGTTGGGCAAACACACAAAATTGAAGTAGAAATTTCATATGGTTCTATGATGACAGTAACTATAAAGTTAATATACAGACGTGGTGGGTATATAAACAGCAATATAGGGCTTAATGCGAACAACATATTTTGACATTTTGGCTTTTGCTCAAAATATCGAAATGTGTTCTTTTCGTTACAGGCTATCAAGATACGGGCTATCAACATAAGGAAATATTGACTTATTATGTTGTTGACTTTTTGTGGATTTGTTTCGGAATGACAAACTCGAAAACAGGTTATTAAATCATTAAGACACTACTATCAAGAACACAAATACCTTTCCTGTGTGACTTCCGGCTCTGTCTCTTCGCACTCTTGGTCTGACTCAACATATCTACCATTTTTTTTGGTAGTCTGTTGTCCTCTCCTGTGCACGGGGGTGTCTGTTGAACCAGTTGCACCTGTATACCCGAATAGTTTATCAGATTGTTATTATTAGCTAATCAATATTAGCTAATAAGCTATTAGCCTAAACCTTGACAATAAGGCAGACATTGTCCTAATTGCAAAAAGAAAATGTTCTATGCAATATATAACCTTTTTAAAAAATAAGTGTTTATAGAAGAAGAAAGCAGAGCTGTGAATATGGGAAATCGATTTATCCCGGGCAGTCTGTCAGCGGTTCAGCATTTAGCATTACAGTCTTTAGACTAATTACATTGTATCACTATAAAAGGTTTTGTTTCCGATTTTAAACAGCAAACTTTTCGATAGCCCAGTGGTTGTAGTAAGTGCGGTGCGATAGCAGGTCGGGTGCAGGTTCAAATCCTGCATTCATCACTGTTTTATTTCAATTTTCTAAATAATTTTTTTACTTGTTTTAATTCTCAAATATTTTGGTGGGGGGTTGGGGTGGGTGGGTTTTTTGGGTTATATCTATGATTGTTTATTTTAGAAAAACAAACACTTTAAAATTAAACAACCTTGAGTGATGAACACTTCGAGCGATATTATTTAAAGTTTTTCCTAGATACCGCTGACATTATACAATTGGACCACGGACAGGGGTCAAAGAACGCCCAGGATAAATCATGACCGTGAACATGCATGGTCACGACAGATCTGTGACTTTCCCATCATGCCACAGGCAGCTTCATCTACCCAAAGGTTCTTACTATAAAATATTACAAAAGTTTCAAATTTTTTCATGTAATGTGATGAGGCCACACAATTACGATTAAGAATGTGATTATAATTATAGTATTACACAAAAGATTTAACTTTAGCCTCTTGTGTTTTTATGATGGTAAGGTGGCAATTATCTGGCAAGTACTGTTGACATATTGGCTGCATCAAATGTATCATATTACTATATAAAACCGCTTGAGGTGGAAATTTGTTTGTGGCTCCAGCAAAATGTTTCTAAACATCAGCTTTTAGACATACAAAGTAGTCATAGACGCAATGCATATATGTTAATGTAGGTTTTGATATATTGGTTAAACAATTTACAATGTTATGCTCCAAATTATGAGTAAATTATGCTGTGCCGTCTAAGCAACCCGCGGCCACAAGCCACATGTTTCTTCTAGAGACTAGACTTAAAATTTTGGTATTTCATTTTCATGATCGAAGAGATCAAACTCACTTATTAATATAAGAAAAATTAACAAACACTTACCACTGAATATTATCACTTTCGCCACACAGGTCGTAGTTGGAACCGACATTGGATCAATGGAACCCTTCACGATTTTCTTTGACACCTTTGCAAATTCATGTGGCATGTTAGTATAGTTTTTGGACGACCAGGCAGAGCAGCAAGTACAAGTGCATCTGAAACCGGTAAAACGAATGCCCCAAGCAATACAAGAGCAAACGAAAGAAATCCTTTCCATACTGCAAGAAGATACTTAGGTAATCAACATTCAGGAATGAAATCTAATACCCGTAAAGAGAAAAAGTAAAAAAGCCCAGCGGGTCCTTTTACACATGATGTTATATTACTAACTGGTCCTACAGCAAAACGGTCATATAATTAATGCCTTCACCTTCCTAAAAGAATGGAGTGACATTGATGTAGAGTTAGAGATGCGTCAAGCATTCGAAGACAAACTCCCAAAGGATGTAGACATTGAGATACTTCATTCAGTACACACTCATTACATACTCCAGCATTAGCTGCTGGTCAACGACTCACTGGATTGATAATCAGCAAGATATTTGGTAACAACAAGCCTGTTTATATCTGACCATTACAAAAAATCATTCTTCATCCTGAAGAGTCCAGCAGAAAAATACCAAAACAAGATTTCCCGGATGATATCGTTGTTGATGCAACCTCTTTCACAGGCTCTTATCTCTTGGGGAGATAATACCCTGTATGGAGCTGGTCACGTGTCACCCGGATTTCGCGTGATAAATTGAGAATACACTTAGGGAGGGGTGGTACAGGAGCGTGTTGTCCTCTGTGATATTGTTGCGTTTGGAAAAAAGTATTTTGGGGGAGATGAATTGAAAATTTGCAACAAGAGATTGTGACAAAACTGTTGTTATAAAATAGTCGCATTAATCATCACGTCACTTCCTACTGTATCCTGGAGTGTTGAGAATCATAGCGATAAGTTGGATCAGATTTCAATACACAACAATGCTTGTCAAGCCAAGGAAAGCACGCGTCGCACAGTATTTTAATATAAAACACAATCAATAAAACATATCTTCTATAGACTGACTGATATGATTGTTAACAGTGTTGAACCTTATCCTGTCTGGTATTCAAACTGCAAACGAAATGGATTTTTTTAATGCTGACATATGGAATTGCTATAAAATATCGAGATCCTACCGTGTGTAAACAATGCTTCCCAGAGGTTAAATCTCGTTCAAGATTGTAAAATAACCTGCCTTGGCATCGCGCTATACGCGACGACCAAGAAGTATGTCGAAGTATAACTTTATGTTACCAAACGTAAGGTAAAGGCAAATGTTAAAGGCAAATTCAACGACTCTTCCGTGCGTGCGGTACAACTTGAATATTAACGATAAAACATACGTAATTATACTTCATATGTGGTACTGTGGTAGTATACACCACATTTAAAATCCTAAATAGTTTTCATCGTCTTTCTAGCTTGATCTAATATAATATACAAAAGGGATTTAGAATACAGTTATTTAGTATTTGCTGAAAGTATCCATATCACTATGCTATTGTGTCTGTGCATATGGTCTGTGACTGTGAGACATCAGTGTCCAATAAGCCGACTTATTTTAAAGTCTTTATCCTATAGTATAGACAAAATTTAGTGTACAACTATGTTTTTATTTTGCTGTACTATACACTCTACAGCTGATTCAATGGGAACTCTAACTCTGAAGGACTAAATTTTATATATATCTGTGGACAGGCTACGCATCAGTTTTTATGAATTATGTATGAAAAATATTTTGTAAACCTGATGTGCTACATTCCTTTGCATATAGCCTATATTTACAATACAATACTATATTGTAATTTGTATATTACCGCAGCTGCGGATGAGGCTATAAAATTTTGCCTTCACTCAGGCTTCAGACTTGTACTGTACATGTTTATAGAATCGGCAACAGCCAACAAGAAGGAAGTTCTCAAATAACATAAATCATAATTTACTACATTTCTGAGAATTTTTGTATCTTACTACCTTTTAGAGTGGACATCAATCTCCGCATGTTTATAGTTTAGCTAGTGTTTGGTAAAAGCATAGTTACAATGTCGTAGATATTAACTATGGTAAAATGCCCTATGCGGCTATGGATATGATGATACGAGATAGTGGTTGCTCTTGAGAACCCTATTTATCTTAAATAAATAAACGCAAAGCTTATAACGTTTACTCTAATGGCATATTACAAAAATGTTATAAATATAGGTTTCTATATTTGTAGTGACGATTGATTTAATACTATAGACTAGATCCAGAGGGGTCTGATATTAAACCGTGCTCGAGAGAACATTAAACAACAGCTCAAAAGCATACAATTTTGGTTGGTTACTTGACTTGTCTGTTGACAAAACTGTTTACTACGTTTTAAAACTCAAAAGCAAAAAAAAACAACAATTTTGCAAGTGATTTGAACTATATATGATTCTCGAGATATATTATACATAATAATATCCCACTCCTTGCAATTAAAGTGTATAATTTTCAAGTGGAAGCATGTAATATGATACTTCTCCTCACCCCCTTAGGCAATAAAACTTTCAAGAGACACGTGACCAGCTCCATCCAGGGTTTATCTCCACAAGAGGGAAAAGCGTGGGTACGAACATGTTGTTGATGGTGATTGGGTTAATATTGTTGAAGATGTAGACCAATCCAAGTAAGATACTAACTTATTGGTAATAATTAATATTTTATTACTAATATTTCACCAGACATTGAGTATCATGTTGATTTCAATAAATCTCCTTTTTAGGTGTATTGACCAATCAAGATGTATCTCATGAGCATGAGCTCTCTGCCCTTGGTAATGTTGAGCATGTGCCAATTCAGATAATTGATGAACACAGTTTCAACCCTCACAGTTGATTCCCTCTCATAAGGTAGACAGAAACATAACGTATGTTACGAGTTATTTCCTGGGCAGAATTGTTCAAATGTCAGTTAGCGTTAACCCACACTGTTAATTTGGAGGTGTCAATTTAACACCAAAAAGTGGTGCTAAAAATAGGTAAAAACAATAACACCTGTTTTGGGTGCTATTTTAACACACCAATTTTTGACGAATTTTTCAAGAAGAAGATTTTATGTGTTTTAGGTACTTAAACTCATGTCATGTACAATTGCGTACTTCATTTTAAGAAATGTTTAGTTTCTCTAGATAAAAAGCTAACAAATAAGTAATAGAAATCGTGAAAGGAAACTTTACATTTAATTTACTGTATTGATGATTTTACAATAACGGGTATTTTTTGTGACATCGTAACTGTTTTAAGAGGTAAAATAGAAGGTTTATGCATAGCAGCATCCTTTTAGTATATACCTGAAGCTAGTGCATGACACTCTTAAAAAATCAAGATCTTTCCTAACCTGTCAACTATAACATTTATGCTTATTTAATTAGCAATAAAAAATTTGAAATCTTTGGCAGAGTATATATTTTGTAACAAAACTTTAAAAAAAATTGTCACCAAAAAGAATCACTCCCCAAACAATGGCTGCTGGAATCCTTTTATCTCTACATTTCAAATGACGAAAGTGAAACTATAAAATGTTTTCTAACTCCAGACTGCTACGATCTGCAAAAGACGATGACGTTCTTGAAGTTTTGTCTAGTTACAAGTGCTACCGGGTCGTTAACAAGGAAAACATGCTGAAGATTATCAATGAGCTGGCTCATTAAGAATTGGTACAGCGGCCAAAATACATTGCAAATGCCTGGATTCCTATCTTTAAGAAGTTAAAAATACACGAACAATTTCAATCTGTAGAAAGCTTGAATTCCCTTTACGTGGTGAAAAATCACCAAATAGCAAACCCCACCAACGATGCTGAAAGAGAATGTCTGTCTCATTTGAAACGATTTATCAAATCCCTTGACGAGTCTTTGCTTTGTGCCTTTGATGTTTAGTGAAGAAAGTGGTCTCGCTCGTCGACCTGTCGCACACACCTGTGCTCCTGTACTTGTGATCCCATCAAATTATCATTCCTACAATGAACAGACGGAAGAGTATAGTAACATTTTAAGCCGCTCATCAGAATGGTCATTTCACATAGTATGATTGAACTGTAATAACTGGCACTACAAAGCCAATTGTTTTATAAGTATATACTGATCACTATAATTTACATTGGGTAACTTTTGAACGTATTGAACTTAAACATTTTTAGCGTTAAACTGTTTGTGATCAGGTATAAGGTTTATAATTGTTATTTCCTTTATTAAAATTGCGTTCAGAAATAGTTGCATACTGTTTGATAGTGATCGTCATCATAATGATCAGGGACAAGTTGATTGATTTCATTTGCTTGCTCTTCGGTTAGTTGAATGGTGCTTTCAGGAACAATGACCATGTTATGACCATGTTATGACCATGTTATGACCATGTTAGTGCTAAAGGAGAACTATGGTGCATTGTGCACAGACCGTGGTAGTTCCACTGGTTAACAAACTCAATTACTGAAGCTTGTATTGCCGGTAAGTAAACGTAATGTAAAGCAAATATGTCAAGTTCATCATGAGCATCAAGAATCTCATTTTCCTCCATAAACATGAAAATGTATTTGTAATAGGCAGACAACACTCTGTTTAATTCTGCCCAAAGACGCTCGATCCGTTGATTATGCACACTGCATCTGGCAATAAAACTTCCCCGATTAAGCCCTCGGTTTTGTATCATAAAATGTTCAACATCCACATTTTCTATGCCTTTATCGGCTCTCACACGAGAGGATATTCCTGTGCGAGATTGTTGACACAGCATTGTAGATATATGATCACTCTACTGTATCCGTCAATACATCCATGAAAGACGAATCTCCAACTAATAAGTTTGTGGTTGGAGTCGATGTGCCATAGGTTATTTTGCTTTTTCACATTTTAGAACGGTGTTCAATAGCATAGCGCAGTCGTATTGTGGTTAATAGGGTCAATTGCGTGCAATGCTTCTCTGACTTTCCATCTCTGTACAAGAATAGCACAAGCTCGCAATGTCCCTCGTGTGTATGTTTCTCTGGAGTAAGGGGTCCACCTTAGAATATCTCTAATGTTTGTCTCAAGATCTTCAACCGAAATATCACTGTAGGAATCAGCAATGCCGTCTGTAGATGGTCTTTGCGCTTACACCGAAACAGTTGGCGATCGCTTTCCATTGCATACCAGTAGCACGAAGTACTTCAATTTGCTCTCCAGAAATGGTGTACCATCTTCGACCACCTGAACTGTGTTCCTGTGGAGGGCATCTTTTCGTACCCTGGATGTTTTTTGATTGTATGTGTTTATCTGAAGTTTTTCTCTTAAATCCTGGAGCAAGCTTGTAATAATTTGTCTAGTTGTTGGTACTTCATGATTGGTGATTACTAAAGATATACAATCTTTGCCATAATACCTTGGTACATTATAGCTTCAATAAAGAAATATAGTTATTTCATCCATTTCATTTCAATTTTGAATTTTCATCCATTTCATTTCAATATCCCATCCATTTCAATTTTGAGCTCATATCAGGAGAAGTCACGTTTGCCATGTGTAATATTTTGTGGTACCAACATTGAACGGGAGCGCGGAGGGAACTGAATATAAGTTACGTGATGGAATTTCAGTATTTGTCCCATAGTTTCTGGCAAAGATTGTCTACATTTTGACATAGTGATGTCAAATAATTTTCTTAGTGATTAGTTCCCTTAAAAAGTATATTTCTTAATTTAGAAACTAAGAACAGGTATTTTCCCTTACCGAGTAGCTTCTGTGGTCTGTATGTGGGCATTTTTCGGGGGGAGGAGCATGTTTATAGTATTTTGACTGTTGAGCAACTTAATAACATTTCTGACATGTTTAGAAGAGATGGATTACTATTGTTTTCGCAAAATGCGGTAAAATATTGTGCTAGAGAAGGATATACCGTTTTTCACGACTAGTGACGCCCCTTTTGCCTTAGTGAATGGGAGAAGTGTGGATCGGGGCAACACTGAAATGATGGATGTCCGATGGGGTATGTTCAAATTATATCTTCAAATACCAAAAGATGGGCAAAAACAAATCAAACTTTGTGGTCCTTGCTTTGCAAAGCATATTTGTAAGAATGCCAAGCATTAGGAAACAATAATATGTGATAACACAATTAGCGATAATCATATACTTGTATGGGGTCTGGGGTCAACACTAACAGCGTGGTGTTGACCGCACAACGCAACTAGGAATTGGATCTAAAAAAAAGACGAGGATTAATAAAACATGTAGTATGTAAGGTCTGGACAAAGTAAAAATTTAGATTGCCGTGTTTGAAACGTCGATCAATTTTAGCTTTATCACTCTTGATATATTCCTGTTAATGGATATATATATATATATATATAGACTTTAATTCAGCGTCTGCCACGGACATATAGAACAAATTGAGGGTTGCTTCGTGTGTGCCTAAGAGATATAAACAAAATCTCGATGTTAAGAGCTAAAGCCCTTCGTCAGGAGAAATTAGTAGACAGATAAACACATTACGCAAAGCGCTATAAATGTCGTACAAGGGAAGGGAAGAGGGGATATAGAGGAAAGTATATAAGAAGTATTTAAGAGAAAAGAATGAGCTAGATGAAGGAGAGGCGCTCACTGATACCATCAGGCTGAATGGTGCCAAGTTTAAAAATGAGATGCTTTTCTTGCTTCCGACGGGTATCATTGCCACCAATAATGGGATGAATGACGCATATTTTCATATCAGAAAAGGAGTGGTTGGTACTGTTGAAGTGCCTAGCAACCGGTTTGTTGTGCACATTGTTCTGACTCCACATATATATGTGGAGTTTTTATGAGCATTGGATTGGGTAACACATCCTCAAGCATGTCGTTACCACTAACTCCTTGAGTACTACTCAGTAGAAGTCGCAAAATGGATAGTGCTTCGTCATTGTGTCTAGCTTGATAAGAACACACCTTTGGAAATCTATGAAGAATATAGATATGGGAGCTTAGTTTTCTTTTCAACTCACATATTGAGCAACAGCAGTAAAACTATGGCAAAACTATCTTTGATTTCTGAAACTGTATATGGTTGAACTTTTCAGGAACATCACTTTGTAGTAAACTTACTTTCACTTTGCGTATGGCCAGAACCGTTAGGGTTTGTCGTCCGGTTGGTGGCAATATCAGCCAAGCTGTTGTTGAATAAGCCTGCGGATAGGTTAACAATGATAAGATCAAATTAGCCGTTTGTCATGCAACGTGAAATACTGAACCATAACAATGTTGCAAAGTAATACAACAACTACCTACAGTATTTGGCATTTGTTTTTAATTTCCTCGTGAAAAAAACGGGGTAGTAGATAACATTCTTGATACGTTTTCTATTTAACTACCCTGCAACGGTACAAAACTAGGATAATATCTTCAAAATTATATCAGCGATTATGATTGTAAATCTCCCGGGACATATCACTACTATACATGATAAAATTTATTGACTGACTCTACTCGTAAAAAGGTGGCTAAAGCATGTTCGCGACACGTTATTAAATTTTCAATAGCTAATTGAGAACTTCGATGTCATGCACAAACTGTACTTGACCCTCTTTTCGCATTGAATAGCCAGAACAGTTTCATAGCTAATCCCAGTATGACATTAAGTGTTTATTCTAGAACTTACAAACAATTGCACAAAAAATCTGGAATGTAAGTGAAAACGAGAAACTGGTCATAGTATCCATTCTACCGTGGGACTTAACTCTAAGCAACAAAAAGATTACAGGGAAGCAATATTGGACATAACATTTTTCGTACAATTTATAGCATGTAAAATTAAGACCTTGTTTAAAAGAGGCACTTTCAACTCACTTTGACGAAGCTCCTGTCTCATATCTCTGCTACCTGTGCCCGCAACAATTTGTGTACTGGTTGAAGCACCAATTGAATAGCCAGCAAAGAAGTCATGGTCAAGATTATCCAAACTTGAATATTAAATAGAAGTAAAACCATTAATTTACGGACTGTACAATGGGAAGATTTTTACGTACGTACTTATCAAATTTAATGTTGTACCCATGCAGCTGTAAGTGAAGTCATCTATACTGAATACTACCAATAGACAAATAGGGAAATATACAATTGGCATTTTGAACTGTGTATAATAACAGTGTATTTCGACTTGAAGTCCTTCGCATACTTTTTTTCGAAAAGGGTGCCCTTTGTTTTTTATTCTGCCTTATAGCAGAAAGTTCTATACATTTGTGTCCATATACACACTCTTGCATATTAGAAAATCCATTTATATTAACCAAGTTGACAGCTCAAGGTATGCGGTGAGCCAATTTAACCTAACATTCTATTCTGCACTGCAACAATTTATTTATGCAGGACCAGGTAAAGAGGTCTGATAAGGGTTTTCAGGTTGGCTTACCACCTCACCTTTCATAGATGGGTACTTACCACTATGATTTTCGGTGAAACGATTGTCTTCCACTAGCGTTTGTTGCGGTAATATGGGCAATGTGGGTGGGACTAGCACTAAAGGCTGATCAGCAGCACCGATTTGTAACTCTCCTGGTAAAAAATATGGATAAAATTTGCATACACATTTCATACAGGTTAAATACACATTTCATATATTACTAAAATCACTAAACTGGCCACATCCCGCTAAGAATTTCAAACGGGAAAAGACGTTTGATAAACGGGGAAAGACGTTTGATAATTCCAAATTCAATTTTCGTTCAGTCATGTGATCAAATTGTTTCATCATTTTGGTCACATGACTTCACGATTTTACAAATTCTATTTTAAGATACCTCAATTACCCGCCACTCAGCCACTGTACGTTTCGTTCGTCGTTTTATAAATACAAACATGGCGTTCATTCAAATAAAAATAATTTATACATACTATACAAGAAAAAGGACAACTCCGATCTTTATCTCTGAAGACGAACTCCTGTCAGATGATTTCCAGTCTTTTAAGGATAGATTGATAACAGAAGTACCACACTTGGCCAAAACATGTTCGCCTTTACAACTCACGGTTTTAGACGATCAGCTGGAGGTTGATCTGTCTCCGGAATATTTTCCATTGCAAATGAGGGAGTTACTGAACAAAAAGAAGGAAATAACATTGCAAGCATTTACATTTGAGTCTCCAGGCTCAGGAACGGCAGTGCCAGTGGAGTCACATCAATCTTTGCCAAGAACCGAAGTTCGAAGCCGAAGGGCGCTTGAACTCCCTGCTTTATTTGATGACAGTGAAGGCGAAGACAACGTCCACGAGCACAAGGACTCAGACACACCAGCTCAAGAAATCTACTTATCTCCTGTTGATAAACTTGTCGAATCAAAGCGAAGAGAAATAAAAACTCAAAAAGAAAAAATCGCCGAAAAAATCGCAGAGATCGAAGACCTTGAGGAATCATTTTCAGTAAAGCCTTTCGCTTTGGACGTGAGCCGCCCTGCTTGTTCAAAATGTCACTTGCGTGCCGGCCACACTCGTCCTAATTGTCAAAACGAATTGTGCACGTCTGCTCGTCTTTGTGGAGACTTGAAAAGGCATCCAGAGGAGAAGAAAGAGATCAAAGACTTACAATCAGAGTTAAAACTCTTGAATACTACACTAAAAAAAACAAAATGATGAACTATCAAATATACAAGCAACTGTTAAGAGCTCGAAAAGAACATATTCTCAGTTGATACACTCTGATTTGATTAACAGCAACAAACAAAAATATATCTCTAAAAGTTTGAATGGTTGCAAAATAATAAACTGGATGCAGTTGAATACAGACTCAAAAAAGATCGAAAAAATGTGCTACGGAAAAGTACCAGGTTCAAAGAAGAATTTACAAGAAATAATTGTTCAGCACGATACCCAAGAGCAGCAAATTGCCGTTAATTCAAAAACAAACAAGACTAATCAACAAGTGAAACAGCTATGGGAAAAAAAGGGGGTTGTATTTCCTGGTAGTGGGCCGATATATTGTCACGAAGAGAAATCTGCTACCGCGTCGCGTGCTATGAATGCGTCTATACCGATTCCATCAACAACAGAAGAAGAGATGTATCAAAACGAACTTGGCGATTCGTGAAAGCGAGAGGGAAGCGACGAAGAATTTAAGTCACGATTCCCAGTATTTTCCAATGCCAGTCAATAAGCCGCCTGTTATGGTACAGACATCTTCGAGTTCGTATCCTCAGCTTGAGCACCTTGGTTACGGACAAAACAGTGCAGGTACACCAATAGCTTTTCCCATGTTTTTTAATCCGCATGTAAACTCGGCGATCCCTGCTGCATTCCGGCTACGGAAGCTCAAATGTATCACAATTATATTCCAAACATACCGCCAGCACAAACTTTTAGTCGAGAACTGCAACCTACTGTGTTGAATACCCACAATATAAATGTTGAACACATGTATCGCCACAACGACTCTACTGCATGTGCCAATGCGTTGACAATACCTGTTCAAGCCGACGAAAACCCACTTGATGTGCTCACAAAAGCAATTACAGATAGAGGGATCTGATTGCCACACTTCATTCAGCTGGATATTAATTGTTATTGTTGTTGTTTTTTTATCAGTACATATTGACTGTTTGGTTTTGACTACACCTGAGTAAGTTTAGACTGTTGAGTTTCTATTTTAATATAGTATAATAGCTTCAGTTAATGTGTTTTCAATAGCCACGATGCTCATATTTGTTTACTTGTAATAAATATTAAATATAGGGTGTGTGCTACATTTGTGCAGCTATAAATAACTCAACGTCAGAATATTACTATATAATGTTATTATTATACAGAATGAGTCTGTATAATAGTCATATAGTATAATAGTATAACATATATAGTCAGTTTTTGCAATTACTGTAAAATAAAAACAAAACGAAGTATGTTATAAAGCACAAAAACACCCGTGATATATAATAAGAATATATAATAATACAACAGCAAATATAACATTTTGATATTTTACATTAATATTTTGTAAGGATTGTTTAGAGACAAGTGGTAACGATACTTGCTATTACTGCCGTTGTCTCATAGTTACAAATTTACATTAAAAACCGGGCAAAATGAAGTAGTTTACTCGGTTTACACTCTCTGTAGATATTGCACATGATTATAAAATCCTCGAAGGTCGCTAACAGTTATTTCTTGAAGAGCCCTGTACACACCAACATGGATATTGAATTGAAGAATGTTACGAAATTCGTAGCGATGCAAAACTGTTTTGAATTTATTAAATAATAACTCGACAGGATTCAATTCTGGGGAATAGACAGGGAGATAAATCATTGTTACCCCAAAACTATCCAGCCATTCTGCCAAAACTCTGCCCCCTTCGAACCTGTGAATAGCTGCATTGTCCATAACAATATAGTCGCCATACTCCAGAACTGGAATTCCGTTAGGCTGGGTTGTCTGACTAGCTTCGTAAAAAAGTTTAGAAATTCTACCGTGTTGGAAGCACCGTTGATAGTATTTGCGTACATCACACCTGATGTTCCACAAAGTACATTTACGGTCACATTTCGTGTTTGGGCATTTCGCATTACTTCAATACAATGTGTTCCTTTGACAGAGTGGCCATAATGTGGGTTTGCGCAGTCCACTTTGACTCCTGTCTCATCAAAAAATTTGATTCTGTGCGGGTCTAAAGTGTTCATGAAATTAATGTACATCTGACAATATTCGATGTTTTCAGGTGTAAACTTTTCTGCCGAAGGTCGAATCATCCTTTTCCACGTCATTATACCGGTAGATAATCGAGTGCGAACGGCTCTTCCTATAGCTGAAATAGAGGGGTTACATGCTGTGAAACGTTCTACGTTTTCTTTGTATGGCATGGACGGCCTATTTTCCTTCAAAATTCTAACAAATTCTAGCTCGGGTTGCTCAAGCGGCGATTTTAAACCACGCACTGAAAGATAATACTCTAATCTTCCCATTTCGCAAAAGTTATTCCAAACTCGCTTGGGAACGCCAGCTGTAACTTTAAATCTACGTTCAATCGCTCGAAAGCTTCCCGTATAATATCCCGTCGTAACATCTCCACCTTCGAATAAAATTGTGTGTACTATAAGAGACCGTAAGTCTTTGTGTAAGGCTTTTCCTTGGCTGTATGTCCGGCCATAAACATTCATCGTTTTTCATGGTGCTTGGCGCGTAAATTCAAAAAAATTCAAACTGAATTTGTAAAATCGTGAAGTCATGTGACCAAAATGATGAAACAATTTGATCACATGACTGAACGAAAATTGAATTTGGAATTATCAACCGTCTTTTCCCGTTTGAAATTATTAGCGGGATGTGGCCAGTTTAGTGATTTTAGTAATAAATTGGGAATTGATGCAACCACTACCTATTTGTTTTGAATAAATTTTCTTCATGCAAAAACTAATATCAAGTAGAAATTTGGGTACATGAAAATACTGAACAGTACAACTAGACAGTGGCGTAGCTAGCGGTCCTGCCGTCCCGCTGGGCGGGACTAAAAATTTCCAAAAATAATGAGGAAATGTTTTATAGTGAAACCAAAATCACAGCTTTGCTCATTCTGAAAATTTAAATATTAATTATGCTCATTTTTCAGTGCTTTCATTTGTTATTTATTTAAATTTTACGCAATGTTGCTGTCTGCTCTTTGACCTCTTTATTGCCTAGCAACTGAAACCCATTATTGCTTACGCAATTCGTGTAATCGCATATCTTGTGTTCCGCTGATATTGCAATTCCGCTGATATATGCAATACTATTTTATACAAGAAATTCTGGTTTCTGGTTGGATAATTGGCGCAGCGCATGCCCAGAACGGCTGTTTTTAATGCTGAAGTCCCGCTATTTTATAAAGGCGGAGGTTGTTAATACTCAGCCTTTCTCGCGAAGCTTTCTGCGCGAGTATTCACGACTGTGACGGAATATGCAATACTATTTTATACAAGAAATTCTGGTTTCTGGTTGGATAATTGGCGCAGCGCATGCCCAGAACGGCTGTTTTTAATGCTGAAGTCCCGCTATTTTATAAAGGCGGAGGTTGTTAATACTCAGCCTTTCTCGCGAAGCTTTCTGCGCGAGTATTCACGACTGTGACGGTAGGTCATTATCATATTACTATTCATATCATATTTGATATTGCTTTTGTGATTTGTATATACAATGGTTTCAACGAGCGTGACGAATCCTGTTGCTATTCAATTATGTGAAGCCTATATTGTAAATGCTTTGTTGATAAGGCCTTTCTCTGTTCGACCAACTGCCAAACAAAATGTTATTGTTAATGAGCGACCAACTCCGAATTTAACGATTAAGAATAAGGGCAATATTTTTGCTTAACACAGCACTTCTCTGAGCCCACACAGATCTTCTCTGAGCCCACACAGATCTTCTCTGAGCCAGCTACGCCACTGCAACTAGGATAAGTTGGATAACATGCACAAACTTTTGCCAATGATTAATATTGACTATTGAAAATTTATCTACTTGGACATCATGGCATGATTTAATATACAGCTAATTAAAGTTTGTAACATACATTAAATTTTAAATTATGTACCGTATTCTACCCATCCATCAATTAGGTTTTGTTCTACAAATAGCTTAGGTACTCTGTCGAACGCCAGATGATTTTTTAACTACTTGTCAAGGGAGGGGTCTTTCACATTAATGGGTTAAATATATTTCCATTACAAACGTTCACAGTTCTTCGCTCAGATAAATCCTAATTAACTTTGAAAATTTGTTGTCAATGAGACATTTTTTGGGACAAACAGACGATGAATTATTACTTCAATTATTACTGAATGGTGTGCATTACATGTTTGCAAATATTTTTCTTTGAATTATCTATGATGCTGGAAGAAACACCTATAATGGCTCAAGGCAAATGCGACTAAAAGTTCAGTTGTACTTAATCCAGTGTAACTGAATCTATATTATGGGTGTTCATCTTGTGTATAAAAGAAATTATGGGGCAACATTTTCAGTGTAACTATTTTGAACTCGCCCCTTTAGGCACATTGCTATACGCATCTAAAGAACAATGGCTTAATATAGGCTTAATACAATTGTTACTTACCACTTTGATTTGGGGTAAATATCATCCTCGTACCCAGGATTTTCCCTCTGTGGAGATAAAACCCTGGATGGAGCTGGTCACGTGACTCATACAAAATGTATTGCCTCAGGGGGTGAGGGGAAAGTGTCATATTACATGTTTCCACTTCGTAGGCCATCTTTCCCGTTTCCGCCATGTTGGACTACATAAACTTTTTAACTTGTTTAGAGTTTGCGGTTTTAAATAGTTTATACCAAGAGACTATTTTGAAACCAAAGTTCTTTGTCTGGAGAGTGTATATTTACAGAAAGATGTGATGTGTGTTTTACCAACGGGCTATGGGAAGTCTTTGATTTTCCATCTGCTACCAATGCTGTTGTTTGCCAAATACAAGCTGCGCGACAAAGTTCAATATTTGCAAGGTGTTTCTACGGCAGCTGTAAATTCTATAGTTGTCGTTGTATCACCTCTTAATTCATTGATGAGTAACCAAATATCTCGGCTAAGAATCAGTGGTATCAGAGCTTCTGTTATCGATATGAAGGAATCGAGAACGCCGAGAAAAGAACATGCCGATGAACAGCACATGTTTATAGACGAAAATATGGAGGTCGAGATTGATTTCTGTCTTTGCGAGGAAAGAAAGCTACGCGATGGTCACTACCATATTGTTTTTGCTCATCCAGAAACTTTGGTTTCTAGTAAATATGGACGGGAGTTATTGTTGAGCAAAACTTATCAAGAAAATGTGATTGCAATTGTGGTTGATGAAGCTCATTGTATTGTCGAATGGTTAGTATCAAATTTTCCCTATCTTTGATCTTTCACAGCAGCTTAAATTCAGCAACTTTATATTCCTGACTGGAATTAGAGTACTATTGATATTTATTGGAATATTCCTCAGGTGCTGTCCAGATAATATTTGGTTTGTAAGGTGTATGTGAGGGTCAATATTCATATTATATATTGCATGATCTAGTTTTTCAGAGATGCGATGTGCCATACTTTAACAAATGATTTCCTTCACAGAGAGAGCATACTGCATACATGTATTTATAGTGTGCTCACTGGTCAGTTCAGTAAACTATATATTTGTATCCTATTACACCTATCTTATATTTTGTTTTGACATGTTGCAGGGGTACCGACTTCAGAAAAGATTATGGCAAATTAGGAGTGCTGTGTGCACTTTTTCCAGATGTTCCTTGTCTTGCCATGACAGCAACAGCAAGTCGAACTGACATGAATGCTATCCAGGAGTCGCTAGGTTTGAAGAAGTGTAAATTCATTGTTGCCAATCCTGACAGGAAAAATATTTTTTACAAAAAAGTATTTAGACATGGACAAGATGCTGATGCCATTAAATCTATACTAATGCCAATTGCCAAAGGTCTGTTGGAGGAAAAGACTGAATACCAACTTACCATTGTGTATGCGCCTTTAAGGTTATGTGGATTTGCCTACAAGCTATTTGAATATGTTCTTGGTGTTGAACAATATGAAGGACGAAATTTTAAAACAACTTTGCTCAAGAACAAGCATTATCCGGGTGGTATTTGCTACTGTAGCTATAGGGATGGGTGTGGACATTCCAGACATACGCCAGGTCATACATATTGGACGCCATGTAATGTGAAAGCCTACTTTCAAGAGACCGGACGTGCTGGCAGGGATGGCAAGCTATCATCAGCTTGCTTATACTATAATAACCGAGACATTGGTAAAAATAGAGTAGTAATGCAAGATGATATGCGAAACTTTTGTTCGAGTGAGGATGCATGCCTGAGAAACTTACTACTTAAGTCATTGGATTTTGACCAAAATAATTTTGTGAAACCATTACACCTTTGTTGCAGTGTATGCGAGGAACGGTGCAAGTGTCCCATGTGTCTACACCTTCTTTTGCAGAAACTGTAAGTTACAATTTGGGGGAAAACGTGTATTATATTATATTATCTTACAAGTATCTACAGCTTAACACGTATATATGTTCATATGCGCCTTAGCATGTTCATATGCGCCTTTATTTTTAACCACACAAGTTTGGCAAATGTGAATATAATAATAACTACATCCAATTCTATTGCAAAAGTTGGAATGAAAATTATTATATGCACAGATACATTCAATATTTGTCTCATTAGCCCTTACATTATAAGCAAGCTCATATGAACATGAACTACTAGTTAATAAAACCTACTGTACATAATCTACATATTAGTTAAATATCAATACTGTAGATACATCTGTTCTTTGTGTTACATGCAATAATCATTCCTTTACATATTATTGAATTGTTAATGTGCATCCTCTTATTCGTCCCAGTGCCATGTGCAAATATTAATACAAACAATCCAAAAAAGTTTAATTATACTAACTGCACATATGCAAGCAGTTAATAGGTGTATAATGTGCAGTATATTCCTTCAGAAGCATTGTATAATGCTAAAAATGGCCTAATAGTGTTATAAACACTCGCTTATTTCTAATTTACATTAAAGTATGATTTCCATTTAGCCAATACAGTCATGAATATATCAATTAGGCAGGCAATTAGACTGATTTGCATAAAGCACAAAAACACACACAGGAAATATTCAGAATACCATAGGTGGATGACTGAGGGATCAGAGCCTGGTACAATAAAATAAGTTTTTTATTGAAAATGTTGTGCTCACAATAGTTAGGACTAAATGGAAACCAGACTGAAGCTATTGTCTGTGAGGATTAAAAAGTTGTTTCCAAGCAATATCCTTCTTAAGGTGGCTCCCTAGGGTTTTTACTAAACACTACAATGCTGCATAAAATCGACAACCCAATAATTACTTTGCGCGATAAGAGCATGAAATTTTCACCAAACATACATTGCGCTAAAGACTTTGCGCTAAAACTCTGTTACCATGGTAACAGAGTATCTTCAATGCTGTGCATTTTTTCCCTTTTCTTAGCCATTTTGAAGATTTGCTTCGGTCAAATTTTTTTAAAGTTTGCATATCAAATATTAGGTATTCAATTATTCCCTTGCCATGTTTTAAAAAAATTAAATCGATAGGTTTACGAGCAATGTACGAAAAAGTAAAAAATATACATTAAAAAAATTTCCTTCGATTGAATTTCGTGAAAATTGGTATTTAGGTTAACGATAGTAACATCTTCACCAGCATGAAATTTAAAAAAAATTCACCTAAGGAACTACAAGAAATTCAATGTTGTGTTTTTGAGTTTTCGCTGATATAATTTTTCAAAATTTATGGTTTCGCGCGAGATGTCGCGCGTGTATTTTTTAGGGGAAAAGAGAACACGCAAGACATTTCACATAATCACATTGTTAATTGAAAAAAAAACAAGTCTAACCGCTCGGACTATGGCGATATATAAACCGATTGGCCGAATTTGAGATTATATTGTAAATACCTATGATTTGGTGCTTTTGGTGAAGTGATCAACAATTGCTGCTAAAATTCGAGCAGTACGAGTTACTCTTGGCGACGACTTCAATGAATTCGATGGCGGTTTTGAGAGAATTGCAATCAATCCATCTTTCCCGTACTTGTCAGAAACTTCATTCAGATCCTTGTATGTTAAACCAGAACCTGCAATTTTCTCAGCCATATTCTTCTTCAAAAAGCCGTTATTTGTGCGTGGATCAAACATGATTTCGTTGAAGGTTTGCATATTTTTGTGGCGACGATCAAGATATTTCATGTCCTCGACAGCGTGGTATGTGGTTACAAGATGCGAATGATCGACTATCGTCCTTGTTGACAGTTCAAGCTTGGATGAAAACACAATTTTTCGAAGAGCAAGGACATCTTCTAAGGAGTCGTGCACATCGAATGTTTCTTGAAACAAAGCCTCGTAAAGAGACGATTGATTAATTTTTGGGAATGTACCGTTTGCATTCTTTAGTTGTGGAAATTGACTTTTAACGAGCTCTTTGAATAATGGCAGGGAATCAGCGAACCAATTGTCCATCAACTGTAAATTATGTGCAAAACTTTCTGCAGCGCTTCGCAAAAGTATTGGTGTATCGAAAGTTGCGACGTTGTGTCCAATAAGTACAGTAACGATGGGTTTGTTTGACGTGGCTTTTGCTTGGTCAATTGACAGTGATATATATCTCTGGAGTTTGGTTAGGGCTTCACAAAAAGGTATG
The DNA here is from genome assembly GCA_016169945.1 of Trachythela sp. YZ-2020. Lineage (NCBI taxonomy): Eukaryota > Metazoa > Cnidaria > Anthozoa > Malacalcyonacea > Clavulariidae > Trachythela > Trachythela sp. YZ-2020. Next base: position 9,055,225 of record JADLSH010000395.1, on the reverse strand, counting down.
GTAGGTACTAATATTTCATTTTTAAAGAGTTTTCGTTCGCCTTTGATAGATCTTATTTCAAGATTATTTACTCTTGAAGCATAAAAATCGATATCATGTGTTGGCAGTACGTATTCGGAAAATATATGCGAACCAGACATGTCACATACTGATAATTGGCATATTTCGGCAAGTTTACCAGTTGTATTTGTTTCTGTGTCAAACACCAAGAAATTGTAATTATTATTTTCGTCAAATTGAACTCCTTCTACTTGTGGTCTAGTGGTATAAGGAGGTACAATGTTCTCGATTTCTTTGAATGACATTGATGACATTGCTTGAACTTTCGCCAGAATTTCTTGCTCTGGTATGTCATTTCCCAAATTCTTCTTAGACTTAGTCGAGTTTGTGTTTATGTCAGTGTTTAGATTTAATCCAACCCCTGTTTGGTAGGTTGTACCTTCCTTTGCTTCTTTTCTGGTAGTTTGGGCAGAACTGCTCAAGTGCTTTTGTATCCGTTGTCTTTTAAATTTTATGGTAGATTTTCTGTCTTTTATCTTTATTTACTTTTGTAGTCATCCTTTCATTGTAATTTGTGCAAAAGGTTCCGGGTTCAATATTGAGTGCCTCCAATGTTCTGTCAACATAAGCATATCGGAGGTTTCTTTGGGCAACAGCACATGCAACCCGAAAATCATTGCTGTCACTGCCACCATAAAATCTAATTTTTGGATCCCACCACACTGTTAAGGGTTTCGTTCCTTTGTGAATTTGAACATGGTGCAATTTTGTTAACCACAGTCTCAGTAGAGTAGTCACTGAATATATTATGAAGTGCATTCTTAAGGCTTTCACCAAACAGATCTTTACCATGTGGAAGACTTTTATGTCTGTAATTGTTGAGGTCGCTTTTGTATCCACACCAACTAATGTTACACTCTGTATGGTCTCCAAATGCATGAGGGACAATGCATTCAATTGCTTTTTGGACTTCTTCTGGGCTACCTTTGTTTTGAGCTATAGCATAGGAAAAGCATTTGACTAAGTAATTGATGACCTTTTGTGATAATGTGGAACTGTTTGGAAATCTTGCATTTTGTTTTAAGTTATATAGGCGTGTAGTTAATGATCTTTTGTATGTACGATGTCACTTAGTTTTTCAACCTTGTACCCAACTTTTTGCCGAATGTGTGCTTCTGTTGTGGAGTCATCATCTCCAGTATACATAGAGTACTTTACGTTATGTTTAGGACCATTATTAAACAATTCTACTGCAGCGGAAGGCTCCATTGCCTTTGAGGAGTCCACATGATTTTTGAGACAGTCGTGAGCTTTCACAGGGGCATTGTTTCTTTTAGCATAATCACAAAAACGGCAGAATTTTACTCTTGTTGTGTAGTCTAACACTTCTCCTGTGGTCAAACACATAACAGCAGCTTGTCCAGTCAACGAATTGTGGCCTTTCCCTCTTTTCTGCCAGCCCATGTCAAATGAACAAGGGACAATCTAGTGATTGTCCTCACTGCATTCGGCTGTATTGGTCATCATCTCAGTTTGTATTAAATTTGTTGCTTCCTCACAACTTTTCTTAGCAATTGCTTCAACAGCCTGCCCAACTTCTCTTTCTCTATGTTTAAAAGTATTTGAATTTATTGTAGGTATGTTCATGCAAGATAAAATATTGTTCATATGACTTTGCCCAATACCAGCATGGAGGCAACCAAGAGTTACTCGTGTGTTGATATCAAACGCCTTGGGACCTCGATTACCAGAACTGTGTTGTTTTGAAGTTTCAGCCTTGTTGAAATGACCACAAAAGGGACAGCTGATATAAAATGTGCTGGCTAGGCCATGTCGCTGTTCATCACAAACATTGAAGGGCAAGGGGCCTAAATGATTTGAATATATACTTTAGCTAATAGTTTATCACTTTTGCATAGTTCATAGTTTCTTATTTTCCACACTTATTAGTCAGTCATTAAAATAGTTTTGTAAAATGTTTTAAAAATATGTATTATTTAATTTTTCCAACCAAACTTTATAATTAATTTACCTGAGTGGCAATTGCTGCAATTTTCAAAACATTTTTTGAAGTGTCCCAGATCTACAATTCTGCTTCCATGCACAACTGTTTCTTCAGAAACAGCATCCTAAAAATGTGTAAGTATATTGAAATGAATTGTAATTTTGACATATTGTTAGTTTATATTTGATGCTAATTACTAGTCAAGAAATATAAACAAATGAAAACATTTGATACTAGTCCAGAAATATTGTACTGTACCTTTTTACTTCTTGTTTGTCGTTTTGAAGGGGGGTCATTTTCGTCACATTTGTCAAAAACAAGCTTTCTTCTCGCACCTAAAGCTGTTCTCATCGGAAGTAAACTTTTCTCCTTGTGTCCGACTTTATGTAATTTCGCAAAGCACCCGTTTGAATTCCGTTTATTATGACAGTTTGTTTTAGGAGACTCTGCGATACTGGTTTTAGACATTGAAGATAAACTTTCTTCGTTATCCATACATTCAGCGTGGTCAGAAGTATAAATATAAAGCGCTCCAAACACCGAAAATACGTACGGAAATTTGCACCACCAATTGCCGCGATGTGACTTCGTACGACGGCCAAAAACGTCAAGGAAACTATAGTTACCTCCAAAATTATAACTTTTATTTTCTCTTATTTCGGCCACGAAAATTGTTGGCGTTTTAAATAGCATTTGAACATTTCGTGTTATAAAAAATTTGACATATTTGTTTGTCGAAAAACATTTTCTTGCAAAAGTCGCCATGTTTATATTTTGGTCTTTAAATCCCGCGAGGATCACGCGGCTATTTTAAATTTCCCACCATCTATACGGCTTACGCTACCATCGGGGATTAAACCCTAGGGAGCCATCTTAAATGGGAAACCTAGACCATTGAATTAACTGCCAGTACCCTACCACTGATGAGTAAAATCATCTGGCGTTAGACAGAGTAAACTAGTGAGCAATGTCTAATCGAGTATGGGGATGTAACGAATAAACAGTCGTTATTTTCTCAAAAAACCGGTAGTCCTAGTTTTTGCCATTATAGCAAAATATATTATTTTAAACTGTTTTTTTTTTGTCACATCCCATACTAGATTTTAGCATTGCTTAAGTTTGCTAATACTCATGTAGGGCACATTGCCAGCTAATGGGTTTAATTAATATTGGATTTGACATGCTGGCAATTTCAATCAACAAACACTAGTTAGCTTATTGTATGTAGATCTGGATCAAAGTTTACTTATTCAATCGGTTCTTCTGAATTATCAGGGTAATGCATCAGAATATTGTTCTTATGCCTATCAGTCCATTCTTTAAATTTTTCTTTGTTGAAGGCATGTACAGGGTTGTATGAAATGCCAACAAATGTTTCAAACATCCTGACATCTTCCTTCCTAAAAGGCCTTAAGGCCCTTAAGTCCTTACCGATCAACTTTTAATCTTCACTGGATGATTTGTGAGAATGTGTTGATGACTTCTTGTGCATCTTTATCTGACTCTCAAATGCCTCAACAATCTTTGTCACCCCTCCTGATGCCTTGCTTGCTCTGCCGATTGCCTTTTCGGTCTTGTTTGCTCCCATAGACCTAATCAGCTTCTTCATCTCACAGTTTCGGTTTTCCTGGAACAGGTCAATCTCTATGTTCTTGTGAGCACCACCTTTCCAATTCACGGTAGCAGCCCATTTGCAGCGGTGAGCTTCGGCTTCTGACACTGTAAAATGTTGATAAACATCTCGATAGCGAACTCATTGAATCCAGGAGTAGAAAAGAAATGCTCCAATAGCTGTTTCCTCAGGACGGACAAGTACTCACCATTACCTGAGGCAACAGCATCCTTAATATCTGCAAGCAGCAGGAATGACTTGAGGATGTTGATGCCATAACACCAAACACCATCGACTGTTATGTTCTCCTTATTTTCACCAACAAAAACATACTCGTCGAGGAATTTCTCCAGAGTGTTGATGAGATAAGTCTTCTGGTATGCTTCAGTTAGAACATGAACACTATGAGGACCATTTGCTGTTGGTTTGTGTTTTGTATCAACCATTCAAATGATGCCTAAAATAGGTGGGTTTAAAAAAAAAATGCATAGCACGCATGCTATCGCTTTTGGTTGTTAGTCGGACAAATGTCACATAAACTGCCAAAGAAAAAACGACCGTCGGGTCTATTCGATCCAGACAAAGTAAGAGAAACCCTTCAATCAAAAAGCAATTCTGTTCGTCGTGTTCGTGAGTGTATCCAAGTGCTTTGTGATGTCGACCTTAAAAATATTTCTGATGTGACGGAGAACGAACTTCTCCAACTTCTTTGTGTCAAACTCAGCGTCCAAGGCGTTTTCAACCTTCGAAAAGCAATACAACATGTTCCTGTTAACATAACCCGTGTTGTTGCTGGAAATACGCTGCGTTCCGTTTTCATTTTCAACGTTTTTCAAAGCCTCTGTTCGACTTCATGCAGCACCAACCCATCCACTGAAGAACTCGCCTTGTACACAAAGTTACTTGAGGACCATTGCCCATCCTTTATGTCTGTTGAAGACAATTCATCGAACGAAGGGTTCAGAACTAAAATACGAGAATGAAAACATTATTTCTCAAGTATAAGAGCAGATACCGTAAAACTATTAACATTTCAAAACATTATGTTTAAAGGCGTTTTATTTAAAAGTAATTTTATTTTTTGACTGGAAATATTTTAAAAACAAATTTGAATGTCAAATATTAATTTGACATTCAAATTTGTTTTGTTTGTCCGACATTTTGCCTATAAATATAAACTGTGCGTTTCGCTGTTGAAGGAAAATTACTTCCAAATAAAGGAAATTAACGGTAATTTCATGGAACGTTAATTTCCTATAACGCAGGAGAAGGTATCTTACTGTTTTAGTTGTCAATTTTTGTTGTTTACTAGATATCAACCGAAAGTGAAACATTTTCCTACTCTCCAAACATAAAAAAAGGTTTTTCAGGTTAACGTTAACATTTTTCATTTGTAAAATTTAAACATTCTCCCCATCGATAATTGGAGTAGATTGGTGTATTTATTTGCAATCCTTGCATAACTTTGCAATCTTTTGCTTCCTTGTACTTCAGACCCAAGCAGGAACAATGCAGCCACTGATCACATTCTTTGCACATGATCATGCTTTTTGACGTCGTCTTTTTGCACAAATTGCAAACTAACTTGTTGCCACTGTCTTGTCTAGGTATTTTTGATGAACATCGCGGTTCATCTAATAGGAATGAAATAAGATAACTTTTAATAATGAACATCATGATCTGTTTTTGGATACATTGTTTAAATTTTTACTTGTGTTATTCAGATTGTGCTATATGCTACGAAAACCAGCGACGTTTTGTTTACGTCAGTTAATAACGCGTGGCTATTCGTCGCCTTTGTTTACCACGGTGTTCATAGCAATAAACGTAAACTATACGCATACCTTCATTTGTACCTTCATTTGTTTCGTCAATCTCCTCCCCCATTCCTTAAAATGTAACAAAACAAATAAAGAATACTTAATTATGGTACTGTATATGACTCGATTCAAAATTATTTTATCGCAACGTTATAATTTATTCAAAAATCATTAATAATTCATGAAGAAAAGACAAAAGAAAATGATAACCGTGTCGTATCTTTATATGTGATAAAGATTTGCTCAAAACTCATCGCTGATTTTTACGGGTTTGACAACGCTAATTTCCAATTAATTTATGAAATGGGTCGTTTTCGAAGCTATTCAAAACACTCGCACTAAGCTGTCGCCTCGTGTTTTTATTAGAAATAGTAATTATTTCATGAATTGATATGTGAAACAGCCCGTTGTTACCCTGATTTAGGGTGTGTGAGCAGATACTCAAAATTCCACACAAACAAAATGTTCGAATGCATTTAAAATTACACTCACCAGAATCATCAAGCGATGTCTTTTGATGCAATTTGAGAGTTGGTCGACTAACTAAAAAATACCGATGTGCCATATGGTTAGGACAATAGTACTTTGAGTTAAAATTGCTTACTGTGCAAATCACTCACCCACAATACCCGCTACTGCTTGGGCCACAGAACTTGAACTGCTGTTGCAATTAGCATGTTGGCTGTGTTTGTTTTTCATGGTTTTTAATTCACTAGTTGCTTCATTGTATTTCCTTTCTAGGTCCTTTATATTTTCTTTAAATAAAGCCCTGAGAGCCTCTTTTTCGTTCATTTCCATAGCTAACTTTTGGTGAAGGTTCTCCATTTCTTTTTCGTACCCATCAAACTTCTTTTTCGCTTCTTTCGCGTGTCTCTCCATTTCTTCTGTTTTATCTGCACATTCGTGGCACGGTTCCAGTTCGACATGTTCATCTTCACTCACAATGTTTTGCTCATCAAACTGTTCAAAAACTATTTATAAGAAAAATAGTATAATATAATTACCCTGATGGAGCATGCACAGCAGCTAATCAGAAGTGGCGTTACATCACATCTATGTTATAAAGGTCTTTGTTAACTGTCAGAAGTTATAAGCGAGAAAATGTATATTATGCACATTTGTTAGCTTTTAACTTATATCTTGACTGAAACTTTCTTTTTATAATTATTTGTTTGGAGTCAGCCTGAAAATACTTTCACCTTTTTACTAAACTATATGAATGAATCTACATGTACTGTATATAATGATGTGTAATGATGAAATAAAAATATTTAATGATGAAATTTTGCACATACGTTTGTCAATCTGTTCCAGTGTATCTTGGCTTAAGGTGTGTCGTGGCATTCGAACACAGCTGATTTTTTTTTGGATGGTCCCGAACATTCTTTTCACTGGGCGGAGGAAAACCACCCTTTCGAATGCAAGCTAAAGCTTGGGGTAGCACAAATGCAATGGACCTCAACTGTTCATTTTTGCTACCCTTTATATCAGGTCTCATCCATTTTGCAATCTAAATATAATACATGGATATTATAAAACTTTCAAATTGTTATATACATACATACATACATATACATATACACATATATATATATATATATATATATATATATAGATTTTCGCTTAACTCAAAACTTGTCTGCAACAGGCTGTTTCATCTGTAAAAGAATCATGATCCTTTTACAGATGAAACAGCCTGTTGCAGACAAGTTTTGAGGTAAGCGAAAATCTATAATTTGCTCTAACTATATGTTGTCGAGCACTCAGGATCCTGTGTTAACCTGATGATTGCCTTGACCAGGCATGAAACTTTAAGTAGTTAACAAATGTTTGTATAATTTTGATTTATTAAATATTTTAAATTTGCTCTGCTCCATGTATTGAGCACTTTTCGTATTATACGCAACAAAGCAAACAATTAAATTATATATATATATTGGTGGCTAATAAGCTATAATGCAAAAGCTCACTTCCCTTGTGGTCATTTGAGCACTCTGGCCCCAAGACACTTCACGCATGTCTGGATGCGCATGTGTCTGAGTATTGTACCACATGCGCTTGGTGAGGGCAAGAGTATGGTGTATAAATACGAAGTCACTCGCATCTAGACTGCGTTACAAGCTGCACTGATGAGCCGTTGAACGGCGAAACATGCATGTCTGCAGATTTTACTATATATGCTCCTTAACTTGTGTTGTTGAGCACTCTGTGAGGTTAATTGGTGGCTAATAAGCTATAATGCAAAAGCTCACTTCCCTTGTGGTCGTTTGAGCACTCTGGCCCCAAGACACTTCACGCATGTCTGGATGCGCATGTGTCTGAGTATTGTACCACATGCGCTTGGTGAGGGCAAGAGTATGGTGTATAAATACGAAGTCACTTGCATCTAGAACTGCATTTACAAGCTGCATGAGAGGTTGAGGCAGCGAGAAACATGCATGTCTGCAGATTTTACTATATATATATATATATATATATATAATAATTTTGTAGTGGTTGTAGTATATTCAAGAGTGCTCAATACAAAAACAATATTGTATGTATGTATGTATGAACAGCATGGCCTGATGATTGCAACAATTGCGTGAAACAAGTTTGGCCTGAAGTTGCAACAAGAATATTTTAAGATTTAATTTGTTATATATATATAGATAGATAGATAGATAGATAGGCAGGCAGGCAGGCATGCAGGCATGCATGCATGCATACATACATTCATAAATATCCCTTTGATATAACATTAGAAAAGAAGATATATCTCGCAAAAACTGGCTCACATCTTGCTACGTGTACTTTATACATATAATTAAAAAAAATCCCAGTGCTTGAAAGCTCGTTCTGAGTTATTTTTAATTAGATGCACACTCGCATGTAGCTCCTCGCAAAAAGCTGTGAGCCCATTGACGAAATATCATATCACACAATTAAGATACTAGTGTACATGTACCTGAGATCTATCTAGTTGCTGCTTAACGATTGCTTGCAAAAGTAGCCGGAACACTTCTTCGACACTGGTGTGTGCTTTAACGGTTGCATCGTAGGATGATGTTACATATGGTAAGAACTCCGTTGTGAGATATTCGTCGAAGCTTGCGTTGGTAACAATGTGGTCATCATCAACTAACTTAATGATCTATCATAATAAAAGTTTTGAATTTAATTATTATTTTATTCTGGGGCCATGCTGTACAAACCTCGATTAATGTAATCCTGGATTAAAGTTTTATTTTGTCAAGTTTGAAAAGAAACCGTCGCCCAGGAAATATGGAAAAAACAATAGGTTAACTTTTACTCCATCCCAGATGTTTTAGACTCACAAAAATGTTTTAATATAAGCGTATATAACATTCTTTGTTGTGAAATATATTTAATAACGTTGGAACAAATGTTGTAATGCTCATAACAAATTATGTCTTAGCCAAAAAATATTCTACTAACCTCGTGTGAGAACAACCTGTGTACAGAATAAATACAACCTGTATTCAGCAAGTCTTGATGGTAGACCACACAAATTTTCATTAAAAAAAGAGATGTGCTTTGCCAGGTTTTCTTGGTTAAGTTCTTTACCCAAACGTATAATATCCATTATACTGTCGGTACTTGCTTCAGAAAAGATCCTTTTTCTTGCTTCCAAAAAGTCCTTAACCACTCCTCCTTCTTTAAAAATAACTTTTTTGAACCAAATTGGTGTGGTTCTCTCGAAGATCTGTCAAAAAATATATAACCTGTCAGACATACTTTTTGCTACTTTACTAATTCACAGCAACCCAGCAACTGTGAAAGAAATTTTGCTAATAAATTACAATAATACTTTTTCTTTTATATTTTACCTCATGTCATCATCCATCTTAAAATTAATTGTTAAGAGGAATGAAGTTAATGGCTTCTTGTTTCCTCTTCCCTGAGTCTGGTTGCCAAGGCCATTAAATACTGAAACCAATGGCTGACGTAAAATCTTTGGATGAGTTGGGTCATCCCAACACAAAGGAATGGTCGTCTTTGTTAAATCTGACATGATAAACTCTCCTGTTGATTGAGACACCATGTGCATCCCCATCAATTTACTTATCAACTTAAGTGCAGTGGATTTTCCACTTGCTGTGTCACCAACAGCAGTGGGAACAGGACACAAGCCTATACAAAGACAATATTCCAGTGTGTCAATTTTACTAACTATATAAATGGATATAATGAACAGAGGAGTTAATTAGCATTTTGGCAATTGGATAAAAGATCTACAGCAAACAAGAAACTAACTCATGTGAAAGCTGTATTATAGCTACGATATATACCAACTATACTAGCCCATTCGTCTGCAGGTATATACTGTAAATGTTTAGCAAAACATTTACAGGGCTAGAAGGTCTATTGGAAACCTTACCAGCCGGAAGGCGTTGTAGTTGCATTTTTCGCAACTGGTCCCGGTCGAGTCTCAGTGTGAATACATTTAGCACTCACAATTTTTAACACTATCATTATTGTATTTTAGAAAAAGATCCCTACAGAGATATTTGGGCCAAACAGAGATTTGTTCTTTACCAGAGGGACACATTGTACATTGGGTGTACTTAAAGTGCCTACGACAAGAAAATTAAATTTGTCTTATTGGAGAGAACATTTAAAATGACAATGTAACATTTTTGCACTTTAACATTTTTGCAATTTAACATTTTTGTAACATTTTTCTTGCATAGTTTTTAGATATTTCAGTTTGTTTGATATGTAAATGACACATGCTGTGACTTACATGTGTATAATGACTTGTCAGAGAAATAGAGAATAACATGGATGTGCGGAAATATGAAATTTATTTCGAGTGTTTACCAGGATATACACGAGAAATAGATTTCATATTTCAAAATTACATGGATGCATTTTTCCTCTATGTATATTTTTCCTCTTTTATACTTGTAGAAGGCATGTACAATTTCAACTGATTTTGTTTCATGATAAGATATGTAACCTTCTCCGACAAGTCATTATACACGTATACGTCTAAACATGTGTTGAATCAAGAAAACTGCAAAAGATGTTACTTTGTCATTTTAAGTGGGTTTTTTCCAAATAAGACAAACTTACTTTTCATGTCATACAGTATAGGCAGTTTAAAAGTAATGGGTTATTTATCCAAAATCAACACTAACATTAACAATATTGTTTAGTAAATAGAACTAATGATTTAGGCATATTCGTACCTATTGAGGTAAGAATCTTCTCGTAATGGAATGCTCCTATTCCACCACTAAGGAAAAGTAAAAAGGGCATGAAGTTTCCTTCAAAAAAATCCTTTGCATGGCTTACAAAAGTATGCCATTGGAAGTTTTTGAGTGGCAAATCCACTATGACTTGATGGCCTTGCAGAAAAATCTTTATCGACTTGTCGGTCAATGCGGTTTGCATAACTCTCAGGAAGGGGACCATCCAAATGTGGCGCCAATTTCCTTCTTGCACGATTCCATCTTTGTTGACCTATAATGTTGGCAAAAAGTACACTAGCTCCATAACGTATATCTATAATGTGCTGTTGCCACAACAGTCCAATGGAAATATTTAATTTATATTTATAAAATCAAACTAGGTAACAACTGCAACACCACTTGCGATTTATTAAATCGCAACTGTAATGACATTGTTATTTATTAAATCGCAACTGCAACACCACTTGCGATTTATTAAATCGCAACTGCAACACCACTTGCGATTTATTAAATCGCAACACTAACGCGATTAACTAAACTATGTATTTAATAATCAATGCCATTTTAAATCGCAATTGAATACATGCCTATTGCCACTGCGATTTATCTGCTTGCGGGCGCCTTGGGTTGGTCATCGGCTTCTGCTAAAAGAGAATTAGGGGGAATATTTTTGGCGGGAAGTTGTCACAAACAAAATGGCGAGCAATAACAACGATTTGGCGAGGATTATTTCCGACGCTGTTACGGCCGCTCTCCGCCGGACAAGTGAAAGAAATGTAGGAAACAACGAGACGCAGGTATGTATCGTTGCACAGTAATCATTTATGTAAGTCTTTCATACATACTCGAGGATATTTACATATCCGACGCAGACACGCAGTGAAATTAAATATGTATTTATGTATATGTCAAATTATCAATTCGAAGCATCACCAATCACCATCCTCCGGCCATTTGACTTCAAGGTGTCTCCTGGGACTCCTGGTCGGCTCTCTCTTTCTCTAATGTTGATTACTTTGAAATGTTGATTACTTTATAAATTTGAGATGTTGAAGATGAAATTTAATAGTGTTGAGCAGCTTGTGAAATTTGTTTATGTTAATACTTGAGACTTAAAGATTGGCAAGTACTTTAACCGCCACTCCATTGACAACTGTGGAGTCACCTTAATATAAATTATTTCTTAAAAATATTTTTTGACACAGTAGAATGTGTGTGTTTCAGCATTTTTTTGTTTTGGGGGTATGCCGGGGGGGGGGGTGATGTTTAAAATTGTTAGAGACATAAATCAGTGAATGTAAATGGAGAAAGAATCGATAATACATCATTAGACCAAACCTGCTGCAAAAAAATTGCAAATAATAAGGTCTGACAATTGGTCTAATAGTGTTTATATTATGCAAATGATATCCATTTTGTACTAGAAATACTTACAGATTCAAAGCCATAGCTTGCTATTGCACAGTTTCTAGAGGTTTCATCATAGGTTTAGGTAAGCAGGGATGGGGGGGGGGTGATGTTTAAAATTCAAAGCCATACCTTGCTATCACACAGTTTCTATAAGTTTCATCATAGGTTTAGGTACCGGTAAGCAATCTTTTTCAGAGTCATATGAAGTTGTTGAATAAATGGACAACATTGAAAAAATTTAAATTGGTGCCATATGTTTTAATTAATAGGGAGATGTCATAGAGTCAAACATAAGTGATGAAAATGAAGTTGCTTCAAGTGTTAGGTGTGTACAAAAGATGTCTAAAGCAGATTAGGGTAAAGGAAAACTTGCTCTCTGGTAATTCAGTTCCTTAAAGACTTGCTGCACCATTTTACTGTGTATCCAACACTTAGTGCCCCCTGTGCTATTATCTTACTCTGTAATATCCAGGACAATTTCACCTTTCAAGAGAAAACTCTGCACGTTGTTAATTGGTCAGTATTCTATAAGCCAGTCAGTAATTTTAAATTTTATGATTGGTGAGTCAAACTGCTTTGTTTTCTTACAGTGCACCTGCTATTGGCAGGCCAAAAAAGATTATATCCAGGGAACAACTTGAAAGTCTGTTGTCTCTTCGGTTGCCAATAAGTGAGGTAGCTTGGACACTTGGTGTTTCACGGCCAACTATATACACTTTTATGAAGGAACATAATATTCCCTACCAAGGACGATTTACGGATCACTCAGAAGAACATCTACGACATGCTGTAACAGCAATTAAACAAGATTTTCCAAACTCAGGCGAGGTGATGATGCAGGGCCATTTGCGAGCTCGAGGAATCAATGTGCAGAGGAGCAGAATACGTGCAACAATTATGGATGTTGATCCTCAAGGTGTTCGAGCAAGACAGCGTCTGCGAATTCGGCGGCGCGTGTATTCTGTCCCATGTCCAAATTTGCTATGGCATGTAGACGGGAATCACAAATTAATACGCTGGGGATTTGTACTTCACCATGGGATTGATGGATTTAGTTGTTTAGTTACATTTGGCAAGTTTTCAACTAATAATCGTGCAGCAACTGTTCTGCAAGTTTTTCGGGGGGGCTGTCGAAAGGTATGGTCATCCAGTTAGACTACGCACTGATCATGGTGGCGAGAATGTCGAAATTTGGAGGTATATGGTTGAAACCCATGGAGCAGACTCGCGTCCAGTCATCGTAGGAAGTTCGGTTCACAACCAACGAATAGAACGCCACAACAGAGCAGTAAATGAACACCTCATCAGTACTTTCAAAATGACATTTTACAGTTTGGAAAGGCAGGGACTGCTAGATCCATCAAACTGTACTGACTTGTTCTGTCTTCATTATGTTTTTCTGCCACGATTAAACAAGTCACTTAATCAATTTATTGCTGCCCACAACAATCACAATGTATCTACAGAAGAGAACAAATCACCTCTTCAATTATTTTGTCAGAACAGGCATCTGACTGCTTTGCATTCAGAAGAAAGTCACGAGCCATCGCAAGGAAACGATGTATCTCGATTCTTGGAATCACCTGGAGACACCCCATATGTTGAAGTCAATGATGTTACAGATGTTCTTGATGAACATGGTTTACATCAACTGCAGCAAGTTGTGGACCCATTATCTGATGAAGATAGTGATACCTTATACCGAAGAGCAATTCAATTTGTGGGTAATTATTTGACCATTGAAGAACAGATATAATACATACTAATAAATTTGAATTACATGTAGCCGGCTTGGTTTCTTTATTGTAAACATAATACAAAACAGGCATTAATATTTATTTAAACACAACATAGATATTCCTTTATTTCTAGTTCTCTCATACCTGATACAATTTTAAAATAGGCTATAATACGGTGAACTGTACCTTTAATTAAAAAGTGTGTTACAATTACCAATACGTTCCCACATAAGTCAACTGCACTACTACGGTGCAAAGGTTAAAAATTAAAATCAAACAACGTGTAGTAACTTTTAATGATTCTGTGTACTGAAGATATCTGCAATCAAAGCCAAAAGCCACAGAAAGATTATTGCCTCCACAAATTCTTTTCACCAAATAAGGAAAATTTTTCCCTATATATATGGTGAAACTGTGCATTGCAGTGATCTGTAACAGGTAGATTAACAGTTTTTCTGTCACGTAAGCAGTAATGGTGCCACTATAGCTCACTTTTTCTCACTCATTTTCTAAATTATTGCGCAACATTTCACCGAACACGTGACAAACATATCCCGAACACGTGACAAACACATCCCCGCGTGTCCGAACACATCCCGAACACATGCGGGAGAGTATTGCACAATACCGGGAGACATCGGGAGCGTAACAAACAACATCGGGAGCGTAACAAACAACCTCGGGAGACTATTGCACAATACCAGGGGGACATTACATCGACAACATCGGGAGCGTGAGGTATGGGGCTACGCGGGTCTATAAAAAAAATTTTTTAAATTTTTTAAAAAATGTTTATAAGTAACAAGCAAATAAAAATACAAGTAAATAAAAATGGATCCAGAACAAATTAAAAAATGTTTACGGATTGTGGATGATATGGTTTACACTAACAAATTCCTTAAATGCCCAAGTTTTGTTGCAAAGATTAAAAAAACAACAGACATTACTAAAAACAACAGACATTACTTTTAGACTCCAACATACCACATTAGAAAAACTATTAATGATGTTACACATTATTCGTACCCACAAAGACCCTATTGGTTTATTGCAAGGACTAAAACCTCTATGGATCATACTATTACAAGAGGCTGTTATTAAAGAGAAAGGGACTTGGAGTTGTTATATAAATTTTACAAATTTAGATGAACCTATATTTCGACGTATGGATAGAACACAAACCAAGTGGATTAATATTAAAGAATGGGATAAATATAGGTTTGGTGCACCATATTTAGAGTATGGTCGTGGTATGAGATTTTTAAGTTATTATTCTAGAGAAATAGCCCTTGATTTAACACTTGAAAAGTGGAAACAAGCGTTAAAAGATTTTAACGATGAAAAAAATCGCAATTTAACAGGTGAGTCATATGTATGAGAATACAGCGGTCCAAAAATTTGTAACTACTTACAAAAGGTTACAAATTTAATTTATATAATATAAATGGATCCGCCGCAAATTAACAAATGTTTGTGGATAATTGATGACATGGTTTATAAAAATAAAATTCTTAACTGTCGTAATTTTATTGCGCAAATTAAAAGAACAACTGACAATAAGTTTAAATTCCACCACAATACAGTAGAAAAACTATTAACTATGTTACAAGTTGTTACCGCCAAACACAAAGATCCCATTGGATTAACACATGGACTAAGAGGTTTATGGACAACCCTATTACATGAGGCTTGCTTCGTGTACAAAGAAAAAGGGTTGTGGACCTGTATTATGTATCCTTATATAACAAAACCATAATTTTGTCTTAATGATAAAAAATACACCGAAGAAATTTTAGAGCATTTTAAAAAATATGGAATAGATCATCAACAGGGGCTTGTTAAATATGTGATTTCGGCGTATGGAGGTATTTTTAGTTGTTATTCTAAACAACTAACACCAAATACCACTTACAAAATGTGGAGACAACATTGGGAAACATATGACTACCTATCGTAAAAACATAAATTGTTTTTAAATACAATTAAATTAAATTAAGTAAAATGCCAAGAGATAATATTTGTACAATTGGAATAACAAGAAAGGAGATAAAGCAAATGTTTGCAACAACAACAACAAAAATAGTAAAGGAGGAAGAAACATGTAAAAAAATAGTAGCAAAGATGGTTGAAAGAACTCGTAGAAAAATAGCAAGGGAAAATCTTAAATGTCCTAATTGTAATGAAGTTTTTACAAATATGTTTAAATTTAAAAAACACTGCGAAACCCATCCATACAAAAGATAGACAAAATAATTTGTAACCCCGCTAACGCGTTACAAATTTATCCCACACACCTAAATAAAATACAATATGGCACTTAGATTTGGATACTCGAATGATGAACCAAACTTCATCCATAAAGTACTAAGAGCACCACGCTTGTTACAGTACAACTTTACATATTACAGCATATCGAAGTCATACAGAACACCAATTGATATCGCAATCGGATGTCCGGTACCTTATATTTTTGGACGCGGGATTAAAGAGGATTCTCAACTAACCCTCTTGACACATGTATTTGACAACGATGACACAATTACCACCCTTACATTAAGATATGTGTTGCGTGTTGTGTATATGGATGGTACCGCTGAGGATGTGACCTTAAAAGATATAGACATGAGTACCAAAAAAGTCGGACCCACACACATATTTGTACTAGACGAGACTTTTACAATAAGTGACTTCGTCACAGATGTCTCAAAAATAGCTGTGTTTTACATAAAATTTAAGCAGCTTGACAGTGCTTCCTACGGTAACGAGTCAAACTTAGACCTTATTGTGGAGTATTGGTAAAATAGTAAATTATATTTTGTGACCAGTAAATAAAATAACATACATTATGGCACTTGGTTTGGTTACACAAAAGATAATAGATACACAGCGATGGGTGGTCAACAAGGACCTCCGGGATCACAAGGCCCACAAGGACCCGATGGAATACAAGGCGAACAAGGAAATCCAGGACCGCGAGGTCTTAAAGGTTTTAAAGGTGACAAAGGTCTAAAAGGGTTAACGGGAAACACAGGACCCCAAGGACCAAAAGGAGATGACACCGGACAACCAGGACCACAAGGTCAAAAAGGAGATACCGGTTCGTCAGGACCACGAGGTCCACAAGGCATACAAGGCCAACAAGGTCTAAAAGGGGCAAAAGGACTAACCGGTCAACAAGGTCAACAAGGCCAACAAGGTGATAAAGGTGATACCGGTCAACAAGGTTTACAAGGTCTAAAAGGTGACGACACAGGACAACAAGGACAACAAGGTCAACAAGGTATACAAGGCGTGAGAGGACAAAAAGGTGATACAGGTCCACAAGGATTACAAGGTGTCATAGGTTCCAAGGGACTAACAGGTAACACAGGGTCTCGTGGTCCACAAGGTACCAGAGGTGATACTGGGTTACAAGGTGTCCCTGGTTTTCAAGGCCCACAAGGTCTTACAGGTCTAAAAGGTAGTACTGGTAACACAGGACCACAAGGTCAAAAAGGTGATATCGGACCAAGAGGGTTCACAGGGATGGTAGGGTCAAAAGGTGATACCGGAAGCATGGGTGGGCAAGGTAACACAGGAAATAGAGGTCAAAAAGGTGACAAAGGTGACACAGGATCAAAAGGCAACCCCGGACCAACTGGTAGTACAGGACCACAAGGAACCCCCTTCTCAACTTCTGTAAGTTATAACATACAAAAAGGAAAGCACTCGTACATAGCTGGTGACGATAATGTAGCGTGTGGAAGAAATAATAGTAAAATATTTAATGTAATAGTTGCACAGCAAGGCGACTACATCATTAAATACACACTATCTTTAAGACCCACAAAACATGAGAAGGGTACCCCTGTCGTAACCAGTACTAACACATGGTACTCGACAGATTTTGGTGGATATGCCGAACTTGAAACATGCATCTATGTTGAGGGCATTAAAAAGACAGCATTTGAGTTTATAACGGATGGTGACACATACAAGAGCACAACGCAACACATACACATGGAGGGTCTTATAACCCTTGCAAAAGGATCGACAGTCGAACTAAAATCTTTTACAGATTACTTCGGTGACTTTTACAGTTACATCCTCTACGATGTCTACGACGCTGTGTTGGTTCTTACCAAGGTTGGATAAATTAAAATAAATGAAAACACCATTTAACATGCTTATAGTTGGCGCAACGGAATGTGGTAAAACATATTACCTATTAAACCTTTTAACCAGAGAATATAACAAGCACTTCCAATACATATTCCTTATCTGTCCAACAGTCGAGTACAACAAAACATACCAAGATTGGAAGTACAAAGACTCTCCCGGTTTCTACACGATACAATGCGAACAAGACCAAGTGGACACATTCTTAAAATACATCTCGGATACCTACAAAGGTACTAACTCCCTAATAATATTAGACGACTGTGCAAGTTCTAAGTCTGTTAAAACCAGAACATCCGAGCTTGTTAACTTAGCTTTCTCAGCCAGACATTACAACCTAAGTACAATAGTAATTACACAAAGATTAACAGCTATCACCCCCTCTTACCGAGAGAACATAGCCAAGCTAGTAATTTTTGACACACCCAGTGCCCTTGCCTGGAAAACAATAACAGATGAGTTCTTAGACATCCCAAAACAAGAACAAGTCGCCCTTCGAAAAGCCCTCAAAGAAAACAAATATGCCCGGTTGGAAATTAACCTCAGATACCCTCGATCACATAATATAATATTTTAAAAATATTTAAAAAATTTTGATAATATTTTAAAACACAAAAAATTATGTTTTAAAATAAAGTATGGATAACCCAGATGACAATAACATTGAACAACTGCGCGAGGAATTAATACGCCTATCTGAGAAAGGTTACATTAACCAAACTAAGTCATATCTAAAAAACAAAAGAAGGGCAACACCTTCCGTGTTAAAAAACTTGATGAACGAGTACATTAAACACAGGGACAATGTTAACAAACACAGAATGGCCATTAATTTTGTAATGCTTGCGATATCCCTTGTGGACAATTTTGGTGACCACTACATTAAAATTAATGAAAAACAAAAATTTATTGAAAAAATAACAGGTGATGAAAACATAATGTTTGTCATTAAGGATCTATTGCCAAATTATACACCAGATGACTATTATAGTAAATATTTATTGGCAAGCGTCTCGTTAGGTACATTATGTTACAATCACATAAGTGTGGTGAAAGAGAAGCAGAGCGAAGTAGATGATCAAAGTGATGTGACAAGTACAGAAAGTGACCCTGAAAAACAAGAATGAACACTCATTTTGAATTATTATATTTTTAAAAAATATAATAAATAAACCACAAATTTTTAATACGATTTTAGGAACCATGATACATATTTATAATCTCGTCAAGTTTTAAACTTTTTTTCATTTTATAATAATTATCCCAAGTTTTTAAACCGCCAAGTCTTCCGTTTTCAACACATTTTTGACTTTTTAATATGTTTGCTTTTTCAACCAACAACTTTCGTGTATTTGTTCTTTCATTATTACATAAACATGAAAAATTTTGTTTTCCGCATGTACATGGTTTTTCATCTTGCAACTCATAAAGATATGTGTCTGGTAATATTTTGTTTAACTTTTCACAAAATGTATCATCAGTATATGTACCAGTTTTTCTGATAGATGGTAACACTTCAGATGTCACCCATCTTTTGAACTGTTTTGCTAATGGCATTTTTGATCTGAGAGCAAGTGAGTAAAATCCTGACTCGTTGATCAGAACTCTATGTGGTTTATATAACTTCTCCCCCGGTGAATCACCGGGTTTGCGGGGGGTCTCTGTTTCACCCCATTGAAAAACATCACAACATAAAATTTTATCTTCATTGTCAACATGTCTTCGAATAGCATCGTCTGTATCTTTATACCCAAAACTTTCGGCTACTTTCTTTCCTAAAAATAAGATTTAATTATCTTTTACAAAGATCTCAAGATTTATACTTAAATTTTCATTAAACAGTCTTTTCACTTCCATCTTCAACTATTTCTAATTTGTACAACACACTCCAATGATTTAAAAATTTGTAACCTATAAGGATACAAATTTTGTTTTAATATTTTGTTTTTGTGTTAATTTAATCTTCTGCAATATTGTCAGACACATACTCACCTACTTTTCTTAGTCTTTTTACTTTAAAGTTTAGATATTTTACACCGGTGTCATGTTTTTCAAACACAGAAGTACATTCAAAAATAACATTAACATACAACTTACCAGCACCTAAAAGTTCTGTTTTTTGTTTTTCAGTTAGACCACCTACCGACAAGTATATTGTGGTACCATCGGAACCTCTCATAACTTTTTTAGTTTTGTGTTCATTTTCCAAATTTTCAAGTTGTTGTAACATTACTTCGTCTTCAATGACAATTGGTACATTATAACCACCATTTTTAAACTTAGACTTTTCGATACCCCATGTTAAACAACTTGGGATTTCAAATACTTTAGGACTTTCAAATTTTACCGTACTTCCACTCATTCTTTATTTAGTATATTTCTTTAAATTCTATAAACCAAAATCGATTTACTTCTTATTTTTAGTGTACTGTTGGACTCGTCTAGTTTGAATTTCGTTGTACGCTAAGTAAGCTAACGCTATCGCAAGAATCCACATGTTGTCACCCAACCACATTAAACCTTTGGCACCAGCGCTTAGAACAGTTGAAATAATACTACCAATGGCACCAAATACAGGACCTAACTTACCAAGTATTTTAGCAACTCCTTTTGAAAACTTTGACACACCACGAGCGCCGGCAGCGAGAGCACTTCTTCCGGCCATGACGATTGTTGTTATTAAACCAGCGATACTTATACTTATGGCCGATGCGATACCCATGTTCTTTTTAGCCCACTCTTTAAATTTTTCAAGGGTTTTTAATGGGTTGTTGTCTGTTTCCTTTTGTAAAATTTTTATCCTGTTTCCTTTTCTAAAATCTTCGAGTTTAGGTACTATATTAATATTTAGTCTAATTCTATCTTGTTGTAACTTCTCTATACAAGCGACCGCTTGGTAAGCTTTTTTCTTTGCAGGATCTTGTTCGACCTTTGCTTTGTCATCCCAATATTTAAAATCTATATTTAAGGTTTCCAGCTTTTCTTTTGAGGTTTGTCCTCTTTGCTTGTTAATACCATCACTTATAACACCACCCATTTCCCTGTTATCATCAAATGTAAAACCCTCGTGTTCTGAAATTATGTCGTCAATGAGATCATCCACTTTTTTTTGTGTATTTTTAACAATGTCATCATTTAATTCATCGTTGATAACGCCTGTGCGTTTTTCTAAGTTACGCTTTAAAGTATTTTCGTGTTCTAACCTTACCTTTTCTAATTCCTCTTTAAACTTGGTGAGTGTAGTTTTAACATTTTCTTCTGTAGAGAATGAATACCCATCCTTTTTTAAATTTATTATTTTTTTAGTTTTATACATTACATCAGTAACTGTTTCATCTTTATCGTAAAATACATGTAAATCATCCAGTAAATCTTTTGAGGCTGAGCCATCATTTTTAACAACATTGATGTTAAAGTATTTTTTTAAAAACTTTTTTTTAATTTTAAGGTGTGTTGCTTTTACAGACCTATCAGCTTTTTTATCGGATCCAAATTCTTCTTCTAATGCATCATCAAGTGACTCTCCTTTTGGCCTGTTTACAGACGCTTCTGAGAAGAAAGCTTGACTTTTATTAAGTGGGTTGTCGGTAGGGGTGTTTGTGGTGCTTTCTTGATCATTATTACCGGGTTTATTAGCATTCGGATCAAGTGTATCACCTTTTGCTTCGTCAGTTGAACCGTCAAGGGGGTTGTTATCAGGGGTGTTAGTAGTAGTATCTTGATCATCATCATCATTAAGGTTAGATTCTTGGACATCATCATCATTTGTATCCTGATCAAGATCTTCCATTGTAGGTGGTGGGTTGCGGTCTTTCATTCCTATGTCTTCTGGTTCATTTGTTGCCATTGTTTATTTAACTTCGCTAAGTTCTCTTTCGTAAAATCTACCGTGGATATTCTCACCCGTTGCAATGTCTTGTATGTCGTACATAACAGGGTCACCTCGATGAACTTTTGTAATTTTAAATGTTTCTTCAGTAAAATTAACCGTGTAACCCTTAACAAACCTAGTACCTGTGTGATATTTTTCAACCCTAACGGTGTCACCCACTTTGTACCTAGGTTTTTTAGGTTTGTTACCCTCTCCGTACAAAGTAATCCAAACATCATCCTTGTTTTTCTCGTTGACATCTGTGGGTTTCATCTTAATGGTTCTATGCACACTGTGGTTGTAATTAAATGTAACATCATCTAAAATATGTAACCACTTTTTTGTGTTGTGTCCCGTAAAATACTTCCACATCGTTGTTTTTAAAGTCCTGTTCAATCTCTCAACGAGGGCTGCCTTTCTGTTAAAAAAAGCCTTGCCACCTTTTTTAATAAATGTTGTAAAATGTTTTATCCCAAGTTTGCCCAGTAACGCATTGACATGTTTGTTTTTAAACTCGTTACCGTCATCGTATTGGACGACATCGGGGTACTTACCAAACCTAACTTTAAACTCGCTTAGTATTTTTTCCATAGCGTTAGAGACATCAACACCAGTTTTTGTTTTGCTTGGTTCTGTGAAAGCGTACCGGGATAATATCTCTATACTTGTTAAAATCCATCTGTAACCATTGTTGTCACCCTTACGACCTTCGGTCATATCAACTAGGTCTAATTGTAGTTGCTCTCCAAGATCACTAACGATAGTTTTACGATACACATGCTTACCACTTTTTTGTTTCGTAGTCGTGTATGTTTTTTGTGTTAGAATCCAATCTTTAACTTGTTTACGGGTTACATTTAAGTCAGCCTCCCTTGCTTTTTGGTACAATCTCTCGATAGATTGGTAACCTGTTCTCGGAGAATGATACAATCTCTCCACAGACTGATACCCAGTCCCTGGTGAATGATACAACTCCCTAAGACCTTGTTCTGTTTCAAAACTCATATTTTTATTTAAACCATTTCGAGATCTAACAATGCACTCATGTTTACGGGGAAGTCGATGTTAGTTGTAAGTTTGAAAGATAACGAGTTAAATCTTTGTACGATAGGTGTTTTTGAGTTAATGTTGTCATAAAACTCTGCGGTATCTAATAACAGTTGCGCTGACGAGACAGGTAACGAAGCTATTATTTGACTTGCCTTACCGTTGGTATCAAAGTTTTGATATGTGTTTACGATACTGCATTCGATGTTCACATATTTTAAACCATGATTAACATCGACATGGTGGTGACCGGTGTGCCAAGTGTCTTCGGACAACGCGGTGTCTGGTAAGAATCCTAACATAGGACCTATGGTGTTTTCTAGGTTCAAAGCTTTTTTAGCTTTTATCGAACATGTAGAGTTGTTATGGTTAGCAACGACAGTGATGTCTTCGTCTTTTAGTTTCTTTTGGATGTCGACGAATGTCCAGTACCCGGTGTCGAACACAATTTTATCGGTACCGTGTTGTATTTGACATCTTAAAATATTGTGGAATTCCCAAAATATGGTTGCCGACCTAAGATACAGTTTACTTTTGTTAAATTGGTAAATATCCAAATTCACATCTTTTTTGTTGTTTGGTACGAATACAGTTAACTTTGACATTTTATTTAAACAAACTAAACAAATAAAATGACAGCACAACAAAAATTCAAAGAAAAATACCCCTACGCAGATGTCACTAAGTTCATGTTCCAACCCGTAAAAAACCGTGCGAGAAGGACTCTGTTTGTACGAACAATGTTTGTACATGACAGCAGAGCGTACGATATTAAGGCTAAAAGTTTTGCTTTTGGTTGGGCGTTGGACTGGCAACCAAGGATATGGAACACAAAAGGTGTTGAACAAGGTTTTATCAAAGGACCCTTTGTCGGAAACCCTAAAACAATGAACATTTTTGTAAATAACACGATGAGTTTTGACCCAACCTTTCCGGACCTCGTAATTACTAAAAACATGTTAAAGTTTAACGACTATGCAGAAAACCCATATCTGGCTTCTTGTTTGGCCGCTTACATTGCAACTTATGTTTGTGGTATTAGTACCAAACATTTTCAGTCCGAAAATACATTAGTGGGAAACTTAGCGAGGTATCACTTGTATTATCACATGCGAAGGTTCATTAGAAATCCCAGTTCTATGAATAGGTTTTTAAACCAAAGAATAAAAAATATAGTAAATAATAACATTCCTGTTGTGTACGAGTGGTCAACAGAATTTCACCACGGTATGGAACAGATAGGTACTTGGTTAGCAAAACAACCTCGTGGAAGTGTTAGAAATTACAGACCAGATCGGACTATAAAAAGTTTGGACGACTACAAAATGTTCGTTGCAACCGAGTCAACAGGGTTAACACAAACCGGACAGTTGTTATTTCAACAAAGTTTAGAATCTTATGTGTACTGTGTGCTTGGTGCACAGGCAAGTACCAGATGGGCTATCGTTGGTAATGGTGCTAAGTCCTTACAAACACAAGAGGTTTTTAAAAAACTAGTAGAGGACACTATTATACAGGACGATCAAACCGTAACCATTTCTAACATGAGAAATGCGATAAAAGGTACTAATGTAATTTTAAACTTTGCAATTAGTCCCGGTCTTATTCTTATTCCAAATGACATGATAATATTAAAACAAAAAATACCAGGTTACAACAACATTTTAACGGTTGTTGGACCCACCATGACATTTGGTCATAACGAGAATGTTAACAAGGAGGAGGTGGTCTCATCTGTCGCTCCCACTCCTAGTGTTGTTACACCATCTGTCAACCCTACAAGCACAAAACCAGATCGCCCAAATGCAAACCCCACTTCGTTAGAAGAAGTATTAAATAGCCCTAATGTTTCTGCACTTCGGTCCGCAGACCGCCCCAGGTATGATTACTCTTCGGACTACTCAATGACAGCACTATTAGTATTATCGGGAGTAACAGGTTATATTATGAAGTTTCTCTTGTTACCCTAAAATAAAGTATGAGTGAATCTATATCTATAACAAACCCTATTACAGAAACAGATCCCGAAAGGAAGGTTGCTTGTGAAAAACTAAGTGATCTGTCTAAAAAAGCAAAGAAAAGAAAGCTACCAAAACCAGACCCAGAACCAGAACAAAACCAAGATATGTCCGCTTTGTTACTTTTAAAAATAACAAGTGTTATTTTAGGATTAGGTTGTTTTTGGAATTATTGTAAATCTAAAATTAGTCCGGAACCAGACCGTCCAAAAGAAAGTTCAAAAGAAAGTCCAAAAGAGGTACCGCATGTAATGAAAGCACCCAACCTTGTAAATTTGGATTAGTCTAAATAACTAAATGGGTTGTAAACCAAGTAAATTACAAATACAACACAATGGTGATCTGTTTAATGAGGATGTTGAAATCCGTAAAAAATTTCTTACAGGACTGCAAATGGGGAGGCCTAAAGATGGGTTCGAAGGTAACCTACAGATTGCGTTTGTTACGTCAAGACTTAAAAGATATGAAAAAGTTACTACTACCGTCCCACCAGTTACAAACACACAAATAGAGGTCAGCACTATTAACGACAATTAAAATTAGATTTCTAATTCTAATTTCAGAATTAGAAAACTTTTTTAAAGTACAAAAGAAATGAGCGATAAACTTAAACTTTTAAAAATATTTACCACACAATACACCATGTTTTTTGAAGAGCTTTACAAACTGTTTCCACACCGAGTGGACCTTAAAATGTTAAATATGTTTTTAGTAAACACATATGGTTACGAAACTCTTCTTGAACAAATGTGTGAGCGAATAACACCCCAGTTAGAGATAGCAAACATTAAAACAAAAGATGTTAACGGACTACTGTCGTTGTTTCCAATACCAGACCAACACAAACCAGGAGTTGTGGAACTACTTAACTCTATGAGCGCAGAAACCAAGGACACCATGTGGGGGTGGATAGATTTGTTCATTAAAATTACAAAAAAGTATAAGTCTTTACATTATGACGATGTACATTATTGAAAACTAGTAAAACCAGAGCGAGTGTATGTATGTATGTATGTAACAACTTTCTAATCCTTATTTTAGGATTAGAAAACTTTTTACTATATTTTTTTGGTTAAATTAAAACTAATTACTTTAAAACTCTATACTTTGTAGTTGTTTTCCAACAATGTTTACAACCCCATCAGAAATAATGAATACATAACATGTCAGATCCTTTGTGGTAACCCTCTTTTTAATTTCCAAGAGCACACCGTCCTGTGTGTTAAGGATCTTTCGACCTATTCCAGCTACCGTTGGGTCGCAAACCGTTCTCATGTCTATTACCAACGCAAACTTGTTACCTGTGTAAAAGTCTTCTATGCTTAGTGTGTCTGTGGTGTAATCCAAGAAGAAGTTCTCTGCAGATTTAAAAAGGTTGTGTTCTTCAAGACCTTGTGAGTACAATGCATTTGGAGTGCCTTCGATGGCTACTTTTACAGATGTTATGTTCGGATACACAAAGTGTTCGGAGTCCACAGTGTCATCTCTAAACATAAGTGCTATGGCTCTCATCGACTTTCTTGGTACATTAATGTTTAAATTTACTAATGTTGTACCCTTGCTCCATGTCTCCTTTTTCATCAACATCACCTGTTCGTAAATTAGTGACCGTCCAACATTGTAAGAATTTAACGACTGTTGGTACATTTCTGATGATGTGATCGTCTCGTATTCGAGATGTAAATCCTCAACTGTGTAACCAGCGACTACCTGTCCAGATTGTGCCTTCATAATTTCTGTGGCTGGTGGTAGTGTAATCTTGTACCTTATGTTTGATTTCATACCGTAAGGTGCATACAACCCTTGGTCTCTTAGAATCTTACCCAATGGGATGTGAACTTTGGTTTTGTACAACTCACCAAAGTACTTGTCGGCTTTCACATTTTTGTCACCGGAGTCATCACCGCTCATAATTTTACGAGTGTTCTCGTTGGCGACTCCTTGACACACCATGTTCTTTCTTTTTTCTTTGGTTTCCCAAAGTGCTTTGTAAACCTCATACAGAGACTCACCTATGTTGTCGTACACAACCTGACCATCGACTGTTATTTCTAAACTTTTTTGTAAAAGACTAGCGAGGTTGTTTAAAAACCACGACTTGGTATTTTTACTTTTAAACGAGCCTACAATGTATAACGACCCAGGAACCAAACAAACATTCTCATGTAACTTTGGAATGTTAACGTAAAGTTCTTGGTTCTCTGTTATTTCCGTTGGTGTTAGCGTAAACACATTTTGTTTTTTAGGTCCTCGTATTTGTGAGTAAGTAATCTTCTCATAAGTTGGTAAAAGTTTATTAACTTTGTTCATTATTTATTATTATATTATGTGTATTAATAAATAATGGCTGGTGTATTTAAAAATTTACCAAAAGAGTTATACGACTCACTTTTAATTGTGGCTGGTGCTGTCGCAGTCTCATATGTTAGTCACAAATTAATGAAAGATTCATTGAGTATCCCAAGTACAATGGAGGGGCTCTTGAAACTGACGGCTGCGTTCGGTATCAGTACGAGTGTTATTAAAGTGTTAGAAGCAAAGAAGATGCTACCTGAAAATCCATTCAAAGAATAAAATAAAATTATGGCAACAACAATTGCGTTATCTGGACTGTTTAATGCGGTGGCGTTTACAGGAACCGGTTACCTGTTTAGACTTTTGGACCACAAAGGGTATCAAACAGAGATTAAAAGACACAACATCGCGATGGAACAATTAACAGCGGCAAAGAACAAATGGTACGAGAACCAAGCTGCTAACAAAGAAAGAATTACAGCGATGCGACGACAGCTTTTGGACGCTAATAGCGATATGAACTCTGTTAACAAGTCCTTGTTGGAACTACAAAAGATTACGCACAACGGAAAGGTGTTTACAAAAGAACCTGTTTTGGAGGACTATTATCAACCATCAAAAGAAATGGACGAATACAAACATGTTACGGTTGGATTAGTTGGATTAGGAGCGGGATGGATGTTAAATGTTATGTTGTAAAGTGCGAAGCGAAAGCGAAGTGTAACGCAAAAAATTTCATTTTCCAAATAGGAAAATGAAATGGTCCGAAGCCGAATAAGTGTGTGTGTGTGTGTGGATGTAACAAACAGTAAGAAAAAATAATAAAACAAATTATTTATAAGGGAAGTTGTTATGTACCCTTTATTAATAATATATTTTATTATTTTAAAATATTTGAATAATTATTTTAATAAATGTGTTTTTCATTTTTCACGTGAAAAATGAAAATGTGTATTATAATAATAAATGGAAAGTAGTAACAATACTTTATTAAAGGGTAATTCTGAAGAAGAAACCCAAAATGGTACATTTGAACTCATTAAGGTGTTAGATAGTATCAATGCCAAATTTACTACACACACTGTACAGTACAAAGTTCAACTTAATGGTGGTTATGTTGACCCTGAGAATATTTTTCTTACTGCATTAAACAATGTTATCAAAGAGAAAAATTTAAAACAGGGTGATAAGATTAGAATGATAATTAACCATTTAGATTGGTATAAACCATTAAGTACAAAACTAGTTACGATACCCAAAGATGGTATCATTTACCCTAAGTTTTTGTTGAAACTTATAGATTTTGTGGATTACAAAGAGGTCCCGTTAGAAGAACTTATTATTGATATACAAGGTGTAAAAATACCTAGAGGGTCCGGACGATTAAGAGTTACTAAGAACAATACCAAGATGAAAAAATCCATAATTACAATAGTCAATGATGATGGAATGTGTGCAGCCCGCGCTATCATGACTGCGTTTGCTAATATTAATCCTGGAAACTGGACAAAGTCCCAGATCAAGAATGGTTTTAATGGTTCAAGAAAACTACAAAAGGAACAAGCTGAAAAACTTCACGAGGAGGCAGATGTTGATATTAACGAGTTTGGTAGTACTCTTGAAGATATTAAAAAGTTTGCAATACATCTTGGTATTCGAATTACTGTTGTTAATGGTGAAAATTTTAACAAGATCATTTTAAGTGAGGGACCACTTGACGGTGGTATAATTTACTTACACAAAGACAAAAACCATTTTAATGTAATAACAAACATGGCTGGGTTTTTAAGTAAACATAATTATTGTGATATATGTAATAAGGCTTACGGAAATAGAGACAAACATAAGTGTCCAGGAAAATGTTTGAGTTGTTTTAAGTCTAAAAGTTATTGTAAAGAGAACAATAAGGATGCTATAAAGTGTAATAATTGTAACAGATCATTCTTTGGACAAGCTTGTTTCGACGAGCACAAAAGAAATAGGGCTACAAAACCAGGTAATGTAAACATATTGTGTAATACTGTTCAAAAATGTAATACTTGTAAGCGGACATTAACAGACAAAATACTTATTAAAGATCACATATGTGGGTTTTCTGTTTGTAGTAACTGTAAAGATTACAATGACCCAACAACCCATCAATATTTCATGGTGAACATGGAGACTAAGGGCGGTAATTGTACAGAAAAAGAAAAGTACAAAAAATAGTGTAAAAATTTATATAACGAGTGTAAGGATTGGTGTAAATGTTGTAAGACGCGCACAGAAAAATATTTATACTACGACTTCTAGACACGCCAAGAAACCGGAGTACACATAGTTAATTATGCACGCGTTTGGGACCATATTGGTTTCGAGAAATATTTTTATAACATCAAAGACTTTTGTGAATTTATACTTTTACCAAAGTATGATAATTATACTTTCATAGCAATGAATGCAAAAGCATTTGATAACCAGTTTATACTAAAATATTTGATTGAGAACCACACTTCAGAGACCCCAGATTGCATTTACAACGGTACAAAGATTGTGTACATGGGTTTTTATGGTGGAAGAAGGTTCATCGATAGCATAAACTTTATACCGCTACCTTTGTCAAAATATCCTGAAACATTTGGATTAACAGAACTTAAAAAGGGGTACTTTCCTCATTACTTTAATAAGTCTGAGAACCAGGATTACGTTGGAGTAATGCCACCTATTGAGGACTATAATCCAGACGCAATGAAACCCCAAGCCAAAAAAGCTTTCGAAGACTGGTACGCAGATCGTGTTAAAGAAAATTATGTCTTTGACTTTAAGAAGGAAATGGAACTGTATTGTAGGTCGGATGTTGACATTCTTAGAAGGTCAATGATGAAATTTAGGGAAGACTTTATAAAATTATGTAACATAGATCCTTTACAGTACATTACCATTGCATCTGTGTGTATGGCTGTGTACAGATGTAATCATATGCCTAAAGACGCGATAGCGGTCGTTAAGGACATCAAGAAGTCTGAGAATTATAGTTCAACTAGTATTAACTGGTTGGAATATATTAAAGAGACTCAAGGTATCAATATTCAACATGCTTTAAAAGGCGGGGAGTATAAGGTTGGTACTAAGCACAAGGTTGATGGTTACTGTGAAGAAACCAACACGGTGTATGAATTTCAAGGATGTTACTGGCATGGTTGTCACAGATGTTATCACAGTCAAACAATTAATGTTAATAACCAACTAAGTATGGATGAATTACACAGACGAACTCTAGAGAAAAACAAGAAGATCACAGATTCTGGTCATAAGCTTGTGGAAATATACGAGTGTGAACTTACTAAAGACACTAAGTTTAAACAATGGACCCAAACACATAATTCCAAGCTTATATCACCATTAAATCCTAGAGATGCCTTCTTTGGCGGTCGTACAAATGTAACAAAGCTCAAATACGACTTCAAAGACGGCGAATGTGGTAGGTATGTGGACTTTTGTAGTTTGTACCCCTGGGTGCAATTCTGTTCTCGCTATCCTATTGGTCACCCAACGAAAATCTTTAATCCTAGGTTGCATGATCCAAACTGGTTTGGATATATTAAATGTAAAGTGGTGGCCCCGCGAGAATTATACCACCCGGTGTTACCTGTAAAAACAGAGTGTGTAATCCAAAAAACTGATGAAAAGGGTAAGTTAAAAACCGAAAAAGCTGAAAAGTTGTTGTTTCCGTTGTGTAAAAAGTGTTCGGTAACACAACAACAAACCAAATGTAAACACACATCTGAGGAAAGATCATTTGTTGGAACCTGGTGCACAAATGAATTTAATAAGGCATTGGAGAAAGGTTATAAAGTAAGTGAAATTTATGAGGTCTGGCACTTTGAAGAATCTTCAGAATCCTTATTCAAGGATTATGTTAAGAAGTTCATGAAAATTAAACTAGAATCCAGCAAACCACCAGTAGTTGGCCCAAACTGTACATACAAGTCGTTATATCACTACAAAGCGGTAGTCAAAGAAACCCTTGGAATAGAACTAGGTGACATAAAATACAATCCCGGGCAAAGAATGATAGCAAAGTTATGTTTAAATAGTTTATGGGGAAAGTTTGGTCAAAATACCAACAAAACACAAACCAACTATGTTGTTGACCCAAAAATATTTTACGAACTGGTATTAAATGACAAAGTTGATGACATCCACATTCACTTCATTAATGATGATATGGCCCAGATGAATTATAATCTTAAAGATCAGGTCGTCGACAATCATAATAATATTAACATTTTCATAGCTAGTTTCACTACAAGTCATGCACGAGTAATGTTGTACAATGTATTAGACAAGCTTGGTGATCAAGTACTTGGTTTCGATACCGATAGTGTTTGGTACATAGACCGCCCTGGTGGTGAGACAGTAGAAACCGGTGACTCTCCAGGAGATTTAACCGACGAGTTAAATGGTGCTCACATTATCAAATGGGCTGCCACTGGTCCGAAGTCTTATGCATATGAGACGAATAAGGGTAAGAAAGTGTGTAAGGTTAAAGGTTTCACATTAAACAGCAAAAATGGTAAATTAATACATCTAAATGCAATGTCGGACTTGGTTACTGGTAATATTGATAGTGTGACAACAGTAAACAAAAATGCTATCACTAGGGACTTTAACACCAAGGAGGTGGTTAATAAGTACCAAGAAAAGAAATTCTCACTAGTTTACAACAAGCGGGTTGTACAACCAAATTATGACACATTACCTTATGGGTACTAACTAAAATATTTTAATATGTTTTATAATCCAACAAGGATTATAAAAACTTTTACCATCCGTATTAATGTTTTATAAATTTTATACTACAAAAACTGTAATTTTTTACCTACATACCCCAATGTTTTTCTTTAATATGTTTTAATAACGCTGCGTTATTTTTTACAATTGTATTACAATGGTCACATACAATATTTTTTGTGTCAACACAATCTTTTTTATTTATAATATTACCATGGGTTACTTTCGAGTGTAATTTAAATCCAGTAAGAGAACCTGACCAAGTGCAAGACTCATGTTTACATGTAAATTTATCCAATATGTTAGTTTTATAAAAATAAGTCTTAGGCATTGTTCTTTATTTCTTTATTATTGTCTAAAACACAAACAAGCAATTCGTTTTTAACAATTTTTCAAACATTTAAAAAATTTTTTTTATAGACCCGCGTAGCCCCATACCTCACGCTCCCGATGTTGTCGATGTAATGTCCCCCTGGTATTGTGCAATAGTCTCCCGAGGTTGTTTGTTACGCTCCCGATGTTGTTTGTTACGCTCCCGATGTCTCCCGGTATTGTGCAATACTCTCCCGCATGTGTTCGGGATGTGTTCGGACACACGGGGATGTGTTTGTCACGTGTTCGGGATGTGTTTGTCACGTGTTCGGGATATGTTTGTCACGTGTTCGGTGAAATGTTGCGCAATAATTTAGAAAATGAGTGAGAAAAAGTAAGCTATAGTGGCACCATTACTGCTCACGTAGCTAGGTTATTTTAAGTATAGCCAAAGCATGGTGAGTTCAATATACCAAAATCCATTTTCTCTTTGAAATGGTCAAATTCCTGATGTCCTAAAGGGAGGTAAAGAACAGGTGCACATGTGTTGGCTTTTGGAAGTTCTTCTTCCACAAATTCAAGCGAAGGAGTATTGTCAAATCCCATTGGAGGTGGAACACTTGCGCCAGTGGAAAAAATTAAAACTTCGTTGAGGCTTGCATTGGAATCTCCATCTGAAAATATGTAATTGTACGAACATATTATCATTACTGATTTTTACTTTTAGAAAAAATTGACACACTAGAATATGTAGCTTTCACTGTAAGCAATCCGACGAGCGTTTAACTAAACCCTCTTATAAGACCAATTAACCGGGAACGGCTGCAAAAAATATCGCAACTCAATGGTCCTTAGGCAGGAATCAAACGTGCGTCCCGGCGATTCCGGTGCGCTCGAGTGAGTCTAAGTTTACCCTTACCTAACCCGCACTACCAGATTAAAATATGAACGAGAGCTTGTTACCAGCTCTTGGTATAGCTGCCTCCGTGGCTTACTAGTTAGGAGAACTGCACAGAAATCGCATGGACGCAGGTTCAATTCCTGCCGGAGGACTTTGAGTTAGTTGCGATTCGCAGCCGTTCCTGCCTCCCTGGTCAGGTCTCATCATGTATATATCCCACACTCGATTTTTCTATCAACCAATACCTTCTAAATATTTTTTAGATTGAGGGAAGTGCAAGTTTACCATTAACTACACCCTTCCCTACTCATCTTAATTATATGCAATAATAGATTTGATAGCTTACCCATGCAATCTTGCAAATAGTCACGCCAGTACACTATTGCTTGCTCTTGCGCTGCCCGCTTGTTTGAGCCTTCCTCGGCTAGTTTTGGGACGAAAAGCAGGTCGACCATTTCTGCATCTAATTTCGGCAAGTGTTCTTTGATAAACACTTCTTTAAATTTTTCCGGATTTCTTTGAATCGCTTGCAGCACGCCAAGTGTTTCAAGACCATCTCTCAACTCGTTTATCAAAAACTGCACGGAATCGATGAGGATATGGCGGACCAGAAGATTGCAGATGCAGTGTTTTTCACTAACGCTGGAAACCGATGGAAGCGCCCCTTGTGCGTCTAAAATTTTTTCAATGGACGGCTGTTTCAGTCCTGCGTTCAGTTCATCAATAGTGCCAGCGATTTTGATCTGCAAGAAAGTCGATGTATTGAAAGTATAATCGTTTAATCAATTCTTTCTTTACTAGTGCAGCATAAGAAAGTAATATTTATACAAACCGCAGAAATTTTCTCACGAAGATTTTCATCAGCAATGTCCTCAAGGTGCGCAATTTTACTTCTTCCATCATATGCAATTACGTTATACAACGTCTTACTAAGAAAGTTACCGCCTGGACCACCGTGAAACAGAGACCAAGCTATTATTCGGCCAACCAACTTGTAAAAATCTTTGCTTCGAGCTAAACAAAAATACCGAACAATTAGAAAGTATATTCTATCATTCATACTTGTACTTTTTACTCTAACTTAAAGCAATCCACGATTTAGGTTCCGATTTCAATTTAAGGTTATCCTGTATACGCACTGTGCGGTATGAACAAATTTAGATCCACAATGGCTCATTCTTGTTTTTGCAATAACTTATATTATGGAAAGCTATATTGTGATATAAGTACCTGTTGCATTCGGAAATATAATGCGATTGTCTTCGGGGCCACAGAATATCCCTGATGCAAGATTAACAGCCCGTATCAGAAGACAAAAGTATTCTCTTCGCGGACCACCCATATCAACAGCAACCTCGCTGCTTCCATGGTAGTCTGCAAATTTAACTGACACTACAGCTTTAGGGTTAAACTTCGATTTTGTGATGCAACGACACGAATCAACCCACAACTGACTGCGACGAACATTAATGAAAGAAACAGCATCTTCATCAACATCTTTGCTACGTATTTCTGACAGTATCGACGCTAGTGAGACGTGTCTATCACTAAAATTTAAAAAATAGTAAAATATTACGAGGACAATTTGCAATGATAATACATTCATAGTCTCTTTCATTAAGTATTCCGTTATTTAGCTTCAGCAATAGCCAGCTCGTACCATGACGTTTTGAAGGGAGGGGCATAAATCTCAGTACCTTGGGCTTGGTGGTGTCAATACTGTCGGTAACTCTTCTTCATCATCTGAAATCTCAATATCATCTTCAATGACAAGACTTTCGTAACAGCTAGACGAAATAAATTAAGACTATTTTAATGGAAAATATGCACGCAATGTACCTGTTACAAAAGTGTCCTTGTAACTTGTATAGCTATTTACGTTTTACCCATTAGTGATAGTCTCCGTTTTGTGTTTGCCAGTTGCAGGTAAGTGCCTGTAAATAGCTTGTGAAACCGACTCTATTACTATTAGGCCCAACCACGAATAAACAAAAGTTTTAAACATGAAGCCTACGTACAGTATATACCGTGTAGTGAGATCACAAATATTCCTATCTCAGTATTTGCCTGTTTTGTTAAATGCATTTGACAAGACTATGCCAGAATTTTACAAACATTTCGAAAAATGAGACACACGAAACAGAGAACTGTTGTTTATATATAAT
This sequence comes from Trachythela sp. YZ-2020, assembly GCA_016169945.1. Classification (NCBI taxonomy): domain Eukaryota; kingdom Metazoa; phylum Cnidaria; class Anthozoa; order Malacalcyonacea; family Clavulariidae; genus Trachythela; species Trachythela sp. YZ-2020. The sequence goes on along the minus strand of JADLSH010000395.1, from coordinate 9,019,901 downwards.
TCGCGCTACTGTATACTGGTGTATTGTTTTTACGGTTCACTAAAATATACCAGTATCAGCAGACTGTACATCCTACAATAGTTAACAAACTTTATTTCTTGGACATGAATATCATCCACTGCTTGCATTTCAGTAATACTCGATGTGGTTCCTATCTCGCTTGTGCCTTCACTCTGCCCTTCGGTGTTTAATTCCTCGAGCTAATTAAAATACAGACAGGTGCAATAGGAATACTATAAGATGCATAAAACAGGTGCAGTTCATGAAGATCCAGTAAACTCATAATTTTGAAACTTCAGGTAGCATTCTAAAAAGCAGTATAAAAACCTTTTTCTTAAACATATTATTATGAAATAATTTTTACTTTCAATTTGATTTTGAAAGTATTTTTCGTGTATGAGGCGAAAACCACAAAGCAGTTAATTTTGTTGGTTGTTGCATACTTAAAATGTAGAATAAATGTTGAATAAATGCCAAAAAATTCAGTCATGACTTCTTTATAAATTTCAGGCAAGAATATTCGTTAAAAAACGAAAGCTACTCCAGTTGATAGTCTACTACTGTTTGGACTACCCTGTGTAAATAAAGGTATCAATCAATCCGTTTTCCCCTAATCCAATATACACTGTACTGCAGTTTTACAAATTATGGCCAAAAGGCACATGTGTGTAATTCTTACTTTCATTTATTCATTATCAAGAACTTCAAACAAAACAGCAAATTATCTGAATTGAATGATTAGGATTTGCTGTTCGTGGTAAGCAAGTTAATTCAGACATTTTTAATGATAGTCATACCAGAGTCCTTTGATACATAATTACCACAGTCTATATGGTAAAGTAGACAGAGTCACCACCTCTCCAGCATGTACTGTTTCACAACAGAACTCATTATAGCGCATAGCCACCTTAACTAGGTCACACTGAATTTTCACCAATAATCACTTCAACTTTGTTATGTTTACATAACAGCAGATATAAATTAACTTATCATGACCACATTAATCTATTTTACTTACAAAGGTATCAATCCTTGGTTGTGCCACAGAAAGTGGACATTGTTCAGCTGCAATATATAAGGTGTCACGAACAGAGACAGAAACAACCTCTTTGGCATTCCACTGGAACAATGCTGATGTCCTGTGAATGCAAAGTCTCTTTGCACCATGAAGTGCACTATAACGTAACAGATACAGTGTGATACAAAATACTATACAATTTTTTTGCATTCTTGTTAGATATGTCTGCACTGCTCGAAATAACGGCCGGTCAACGGACAATGACCGGCCAAAAATGCCACTTGACCGGTCACTCTTTTCGTTACCTCACCGGTCATTTTGACCGGCCACATTTTTATGCCTTCCAATGTGATTTCTGACGTCTTGAGCGTTTAAAGTTAAACATGAAACCATGACGTATCGAAACAAGTTTCTAACAGTTTGTTTCACTGTTAGTGTAAGCGTATCAATGACCGGTCAAAAACAGATTTTGACGAAGCTAAAGTCAAGTTGACCGGCCATTTTGACCGGAAACCTATCCCCGTTTTTTTCAAGCCCTGGCTGTTTGGGATTATTTGCACCAAAATCAGCTAATAACAGATGATCAACATTCTGTATTACATAAGTAACAGTCTTTACTCGTGGTATTTATGTAAGGGTAAATCCATGTTTTGCTTAAACAGCTAGTGAAGTTAATTGCCAGTACTTGGCAGTTTTGCCTACCTTAAATACTTGAAACTAAAAATTTCATTGGTACTTTCATTTTCAAACAGATGATGGAACAAGGAATAAATTTCGGCTCCTAACCGAGTCTCGTCCCAAGTGGACTCAAATGACATTTTAGCCACCATTCCATCTTCGACCAGTTTTGAGCGTGTTCACCTCTCGGAATGACAATATTCTGATCCTTTACTGGGGGCAAGCAAACTACAGTTTTAGTGTGAACCTTCGGTCTTTGTGCAGTTGGCCGATGCCTTTTTCTGGCTGGAGGCAATTGCTACCCACTTCTTTACAATCTGTTAATGGCAATTGGAAATGAGAGAAATTATTATCAATAAATTAATTATTGTAAACTTGAAGATTATTGAATGCCAGAAGATGTTGAGAGCAATTTCTCACTTAAACGACACATTATTTTTAAAAAGTTACATGCAAGAATCAAGGGACAGTTCCACTGGGTGTGTTACAAACCAAAACTGTAGCTGTCTTGTCTAAGTATGTAGAATATTATATTATCATTTGCATAATATAAACACTATTAGACCAATTGTCAGACCTTATTATTTGCAATTTTTTTGCAGCAGGTTTGGTCTAATGATGTATTATCGATTCTTTCTCCATTTACATTCACTGATTTATGTCTCTAACAATTTTAAACATCACCCCCCCCCCCGGCATACCCCCAAAACAAAAAAATGCTGAAACACACATTCTACTGTGTCAAAAAATATTTTTAAGAAATAATTTATATTAAGGTGACTCCACAGTTGTCAATGGAGTGGCGGTTAAAGTAGTTGCCAATCTTTAAGTCTCAAGTATTAACATAAACAAATTTCACAAGCTGCTCAACACTATTAAATTTCATCTTCAACATCTCCAATTTATAAAGTAATCAACATTTCAAAGTAATCAACATTAGAGAAAGAGAGAGCCGACCAGGAGTCCCAGGAGACACCTTGAAGTCAAATGGCCGGAGGATGGTGATTGGTGATGCTTCGAATTGATAATTTGACATATACATAAATACATATTTAATTTCACTGCGTGTCTGCGTCGGATATGTAAATATCCTCGAGTATGTATGAAAGACTTACATAAATGATTACTGTGCAACGATACATACCTGCGTCTCGTTGTTTCCTACATTTCTTTCACTTGTCCGGCGGAGAGCGGTCGTAACAGCGTCGGAAATAATCCTCGCCAATTCGTTGTTATTGCTCGCCATTTTGTTTGTGACTTCCGCCAAAAATATTCCCCTAATTCTCTTTTAGCAGAAGCCGATGACCAACCCAAAGGCGCCATAAGCAGATAAATCGCAGTGGCAATAGGCATGTATTCAATTGCGATTTAAAATGGCATTGATTATTAAATACATAGTTTAGTTAATCGTGTTAGTGTTGCGATTTAATAAATCGCAAGTGGTGTTGCAGTTGCGATTTAATAAATCGCAAGTGGTGTTGCAGTTGCGATTTAATAAATAACAATGTCATTACAGTTGCGTTTTAATAAATCGCAAGTGGTGTTGCAGTTGCGATTTAATAAATAACAATGTCATTACAGTTGCGATTTAATAAATAACAATGTCATTACAGTTGCGATTTAATAAATAACAATGTCATTACAGTTGCGATTTAATAAATAACAATGTCATTACAGTTGCGATTTAATAAATAACAATGCCATTGCGGTTGCGATTTAGTAAATGACAATGACAATGCACTTGCGATTTAGTAAATGACAATGACAATGCACTTGCTATATACAAATCGCAGTTTAGGAACAGCATTGCGATTTATAAATAACAAAAAAATATTGTACAACACTGCAAAATGCATCTAAATCGCAACAAAAACACATGTGTTTATGTTGAGGACTTTTTTTACAAACGGCGCCCCATACCGTGAGTCCACGTTGTGTTATTGCTAATTATCATTTGAATAAAAATGCTTTCATCCATTTGCCCAAATATCCCCACCCACTATAAAAATTTTCTAAGGCAATAGACCCATTCAACTTCTCCCTTGTTTAGTGTTGTTTGCTTACATATTTCAAATTATGCGACAACACCTTTTTGAAATTAAACGACATACAGATATGAATGAAAGAAAGCATTTTAATTCAAATGATAGTTAGCAATAACAGAACATGGACTGAAAAGTGAAATGGTCAATGTACATTATATATTTCCATAAATGGCTGCGTTTGGCTATAACAGTTAACGTTATTAATATTACAATTAATTGACAATATTCGCCTTTAAATAGCACCTAAATTAAATCATATACTTAAATATACACAACAAATCAACAATTGTCCAAACAACAACTAAATACATATGTACCAAAAGTAGAATTCCCCACATTGACAACCACTTTTTCCAAACTCCAAATATTTTTTTATTTATCTATTTAATTTGCCTTGTACATCTTGTACATATTACATAGTGGGTATCGTGGCAGGGAATCCGCAACAGCGTAATTGCCAATTACTGCGGGCCCAAAAAATACTTGTGCAGTCCACTGTCGTTTAGCCCAGAGTCAGAGAAAATGCTTCTAATAAATCCCGAGTAGAACACTGAGCAGCATCATGCAATACATTAACGTTTCCAAGCCTTTTTCAATAAATGACTGAAAATTTGGGGTTTTATTTCCTGATTCCTATATATTTATAGTTACTAAATGGCATTTTTAGTTGTATTTCATTCGTGTTCACTCGTGTTCCACTGGTGTTCACTCGTGTTCCACTGGTGTTCACTCGTGTTCCACTGGTGTTCACTCTTGTTCCACTGGTGTTCACTCGTGTTCCACTGGTGTTCACTCGTGTTCCACTGGTGTTCATTCGTGTTCACTCGTGTGCTGACTCGTGGAGTTTTAGATCAGATCCGTTGTTAAGTTAAAATGTTTAATTTGCATATCGAACAAACTGAAATATCTCAAAAACGAAACAAGGAAACGAAAAACTAGAAAAGATGTTACTTTGTCATTTTAAGTGCATGTTCTTTCAAATAAGACAAACTTAAATTTGGCTGGATAGGCACTTTAAATACTACCATTAAGCGTGATCGTTTTAACGCGTTTGTTTATGTTTGAAATGTTCACGTTGGGTGTGTCTTCTGTGTATATCCAACAGTCTTGAATCGACAATCTTTGACAAGCTCCTCCCATGTTTGACAAGCCCCTCCTAGCGTGTTTTATGGGATTATCGATTGACTATATGATTTGCAAAACAGTGACTTAAATGAATGTCAATAAACAGGGAAAACATACCACTCAGGAAAGGCAGTAGATAGTGATTTACGACAGCTAATTATCGACAATTGTTTAATCTCTGGAACAAGTAACTGGTACCTCTCAATTAGCTCTAACTCTATAGCAAAACAATTCAGAGTTACTATGAACAGTCTTAAAGATTTGGCGGAATTTTTGTTTTCATGAACGACAAACTGGCCCGCTTACGCGCTACCTAAAGGAGATGATCGTAATAGCAAATTTGTCCGACGGAGATCTCGAGTTCATTTGACTTACTGAAAACAGTGAAACGTTCAATACAACCCAGGGAGTTATATTCTGTGTTTGAAGAATTTGGGGATATTGGTACAAATATTTCGTTGTCGTCTATTTCGAGGGCAATAAAATCGAAACTTCTCTCTGGGAAACGGGACACCCGAAAGCGCATTACTCATGTGGCAGTGGAACTTTTCACAGATGAGAATATGTATACACAATTATTTATTAATTACTTGTCTTCCAAAGAACCGAAAAGTTAAAATGACCTATAGATATACTTATTTCATTATTGTAGAAATGTTTTCTAACACTTACCTGTAATTTCTCATTCAAAATATAAGTGGAAGAGTCGTGATCATCCTTCATTTCACATGAACCATCTTCATCGTCCACAAATTCTCCCAAATGGTTAATTTTACGCATGTTTTGCTGACGCCCAGTTGTTAAACTTCCTAAAAGTTCTTTTCCGTCATTCAACACAAAGTCCTGCACTAACGCCATGAGGTATCGCGTTGGCTGCTCATCATTTACCCCTTGCCAAAATACTCCTGCCTTTTCACTGAACGTTCTGTTTATTGCCAACTTAAATTTTTTGGCAACCTCCATCTCATCTAATGTTACGAAACACTCCCTGTATTGAAAATAAAAACATCGATTAATTAATACTGGCCATACAAATGACTGGCTAATAGGCCTACATTGGTAAAATTCGCATCTAGTCATTTTGTCATATATTTTTAACTTTGCACAGCTTATAATTCAGAAACGAATGGACATTTTTTATATCATACAAATTTATTATATAAAATAGAAAATTTTATTGATTTTTCCGCCACTAATAATCGCACTTGTAAACGATTATCGCGATAAGCATTATGGAGTTACTGCTCTATTTCGCAAGGCAATATTTGACATATAATAAACAGAACAACACTCATTTGCTTAGTTCACTCGCGAGATATTCTGGTCAACACTCGAAATAGATTTCATATATCCGCACATCCATGTATTATTCTCTATATAATCTCAGTTTGCTTATCTCCCGTGCATTTGATTGGCTACTTTCCATTTGTGACACCCTTTTGACATATATATAAACCCTATTTATTTTATTTCATCTCGTCTTACTCTGATGAAGGTTTCCGCTCGAAACGTCAGAATATCGTTACTAAAATTCTCGGCAGTTCACCACCTTTTCACTTTGCTATATATTGTAAACACTGCCTACGCATCACTCTACTTTTTACTATAATAAATTGGAAAGCTTAGTTGCCAAACCTACAAAATGCGGAGAATTAATAAAAACTACTATACTATAGTCTATAGGATGTATATCATATGTATATGAAACGTATTTCTAGCTACCCCTAGTCATGCCCATAGTGAACGAGATCACTATAAATTTATACTCGCGAGTTTACTATGTCAATGAATTAAACCGTTTTCACGTTTAAAAAAGGCGGCTTTTTGCTACGGCGAGGGCTTTTTGCTATGGCGAGGGTTTTTCACTCAGTGAGCTTTGAAATTCAAAACACAAGGCGTGTCGATCGTTACGTCAGTGATACAGAGAGTGGAAGTCCGAAATAAATTTCTTGACCAGTTAATACCCATTGCGCAACTGCACTGTGTGTGAGGTAGATGTTCTGAACCTCTGAACTAAATTTTACTAATTTAACTGTGTCAACAAATGTATTGAATTTTCACAATAACACTATTTTCCCAGGCGGTGTGCGAACTGGCAGCGCAAAGCATGATGGTCGAACATTTTCCAATATGGCGACGAAAGAGTTGTAATCCGGTAAGTTTTCAGGCTTGTTTTCTCGTTTATTTTACCAGTATAACGTTAGGCATTTTACTTTATTTACACGATAAATGTCTTATAAAAGTAAAGATGTGTTTTCAAGATAGAATTTTCATATATTGAACGCGTGCGAATCACGTAACAAATAGACGCACTCATGTGGTGAAATTTTAACTCCTACTTTGGGTTGCACTAAGAATTTGTCGGTGAATGTTTGACACGTGAAAATAGCCTAAATTGATTTTTTAACTCTTTGTTTAGATCGGTGTATGAACGCTCTCGAACGCTCTCCATCGCATCATATAATATTTCGGTTTTGAATTTGTCCTAGATTCCTACTATAAAGTGGCTAGTATGGCTTCTAAACGGCCTATTGTTGTGGAAGGCAATACGCCAGGTAAGCCTGAAAATAAACGAGTGGCAACTAAGGGAACTTCGAGAAAAAGCCTTTTTTCTGAAAAACCTAAGTCATCTGGACACAGGGAATGGTCGGAAGAAGAAACTTCTACTTTAGTACAGTATATTTGTTTATATTGGGAAGATGCCTACTCAGACCGATGGCCTATGCAAAGTGATGCAAAATTCTGGGATGCTGTGGCAGGTGCAGTGAACAAGGCATGCAACTCTACTAGAACAGGTTAGCAAAATGTTAATGTTTTATAGCATATCTATTATTTATAATTTTAAAGCGTGATAAAGGAGGATAAACAGAAATTTGGCTATTTTGGCACATGTGGGGATTTTATTCTACACTGACTAATTTACCAGCAGTCAGGTCAACTATTTTAATATTATATAGGTATTAGATGTTATTGGTATAAAATGTTTTTATTTTCGGTTGCATCCAGTGGTTATGCCATTGCCAGTATAAGTGAAATACATGTAGCTAGTGTTCATCATTCTGTTTCCTTTCAAAGGTCCATCATGTCGCACAAGGGTCACAAAACATCTATCAAAACAATACAAATGTTTGTCAGAGGCAGAGCAGGCACTGAACATTGACTACCTGCTCAATACCTCCTCATTTGATAATGCTTGCCTGAGTAGTCCACCAAGATTTATCAATGAAGAATGTTTATCACCTATCTTCAAGTGTTCCCCAAATGCTGGTGCAAAAAGACATACAAGTTCTGTTACTGTTGGGGATGTGATAAAAGATTTTGTATCATGTTTTTCAAGCTCAATGTCATTGCGGATGAAGATGCAAGTATTGTATCACATATTTAATCAGTGTGTTATTGCTGAAGATGGCCAAGACTTCTTCACATTTGTCAACAATGATTTTCTGACAAGAAGCCTTGGTGCAATGAAAACACTCTTTCGTGAGAGTAAACCCAATCTTATTTATGGCTTAAGCAAGTGTTTTGAAGGTACAAGCCCAAGAATGTCTTTAAATCGGATGCCTTATGGTTTGATCGATTACAATATCCGCTTCTTTGCCAGTGATACAACGGTTAATCTTCATATGGAAGAACATTATGCCTCATGGCTGGAGACAATGTATACTCAGTTTGGCCATAAGTGGTTATGTCTACACAGGGGGCCAATGTGGCAGTACGAGAGAGGTTCAGACTGGGAAAAAGATTTGCCAATTGCAAGTGATCCTGGACATAGTACTGATGTGGTAGAAGTTGACATTATCCAAGAGGCATTGCAGCATTCATCAATTGATTTGGAGACAGCTCCTCCTGTGAACATGGAACAAGATCTTGAAATATTTGAACATGTCGACCTGAGCATATGCAACTTGTCTATTACTGGCAACACAGTTACCATACCTACAACCTGTGAGGATCTCCAAACTGATTCACCCATTTTTCCTTCTCCAGAATTTGTCAATGAAGAAGACTATCTTGAAATGATAGAACATGTTGACCTGAGCATATGCAACTTGTCTATTAGTGATAACGCAGTAACCACACCTACAACCTGTGAAGATCTCCAAACTGATTCCCCCAGTATTCCCTCAGTATTGACTCAAGAGATTGTAATTGGCCTTGTAGCCAACCTCGAGAGTAGAGAGCAGCGGCGTGTGGAGTATAAAGATCGAGGTCTTCCCCCAGAGCACCCTCGGGCATCAGGATCAGATGATGTTGAAGGAATTATTGGTCTCATGCACGAGATGCTTGGTGACATATTCGACATGAAACAGTTTATTGATGCCCAAAGGAAGATTTTTAATGAGTTCACAAAGCGAATTGACCCGGATTTAAAATTCTTTTATTGGTCTGGAACCAAGGAACGGTACACAGATTTCGAATTGCCCTCATTTAATCAGCCATCCAATGGAACTGGCAAAGAGAGACTAGACAAGGTAAACCTGTCACGACGAGGTGACCCAGGGCTGTTCGTAGCGAACAGGGCATCCTTGCCGCAGAGGGGACAGCTTACAGCAAGGGCAAAGTTTCATAGGGATCCTGTGGAACTGCCACCAGTGCAGAGGTTAACTTAAGAACAGTCAACATGTATCTACTATGAATAAAGTTTAGTTTTGTGGACAACACCATATATTTCTATTTCTGCAGAGCTTTCGATCTGTGTGCCAGTGGTCGCCATAAGCGCGAATATATAACAGAATTGAACAGTTCGTTCAATTACATTACCTGCACTGGTGAAGGGATCTGGGTGCACAGTTCCAAAGCTCTGCAGAAATAAAAATATGTGGTGTTTTTCACAAAACTTGTTTATCGAATGATCACCACACCATGCAAACGTACAAAGTCAAAGACCATATATTTATTGGAATTAGTTGACCACTAAGGTCCAGTTCACACTAGGCCGGACAAATTTGGAACTGGACGAATATTTGCACGATTACACCTTGCATTCGCACATGATCAAATGAAACCAAGCAAATCTGAGCACTGCTAAACGGACAGATTCACACCAAAAAAAATAAGGTCCACAATTCGTCCCTTACAGCATTTGTCTGGTCTTTTGTGAACAGGGTCTAATTGACTCTTTTGCTGGCACTGATGACTTGTTTATCCCATAAACCTTTCTTGCTGATATTAATTGTCAAATAGTATCCAACCATGCAATAGGTGGTACAAAACGAATCTTTTTCACAGATACATCAAGTGATTTGTCGCACAGGACTGGGTGAACATATTGTGAGTTCTTTTGCTATGAAGCCTACTTTTTCATAATCTGACGAAGACATAACATAAACTGCAATTGCATGCTTGTCATAAGGGTTGTTTGGCTCAGCTTCAATCTTTGCAAATACATGTCTGTTATGTTCTTCGAGGTAGATGAAGGCTTCCTCAAGGGCGTTTTGTCTATCTACCGTATAACAAGTTCCCAGAACCTTAAATGGCAAACAATGATCTATGTCCTCAATTGGCTGCACAAACTCATCACCATCTTCAAACATGTAGTCATCGTGTAGAGTGTTGGACACTGAAGGGTTGCTTCCACTGCTCCTAGATCTTCTAGAGGTGGCTTTCTCTGGAACTAGCTTCCACAGCACTGTATACTTCTCGCCATGAATTACTATTTCACAGTGAGAAGTACAAGTGAATATTCCTGGTTGAATGTTCACCAACTCGCTTTTTAGGATTACACCTTTAAGTATCTCTGTATCTTTCTTGAATTGGACAAAGGCAAATTCCAAGATCATCACTGGGAATTGGGGGATTTGCCACGAAACAGAAGACAATTGATCAACATGAATGATCTCACAGGAAAATTCTTGACAATTAATATCACCTTAAATATGAGAAGAAATACATATATAATTGAGAATAACGACTCAACAATTTGTACTTGGCATCTTTATTACTAATAGTTTCGTACCACCGATGTGGCACTCATCAGATAAATAATAATAGGCTTATTGAACAATTGAACTCACTTGACTGTTCACCACATGATTTTTATAACTGTTCTCTTGAGTTTGTAAAACACTTCAGACAACAAAAAACACTTGGTGCACTTCATAACTTCAACTTACCATCGGAGTTTGGCAATTGTGTGCATGCGACCAATTCAGAATTCTCATGACCATTTTGTTCACCAGTTGCTTGGTCCTATGAATGGTTACAACATATTATATGACACCAGCCCTGATATACTATATGACACAGGAATTAATTTCAGTTGAAGTGGGTGCATTAGAACAAATGGGCTAAAGATATTTGGGAAAATTTGGTATAATAGAAGGACTAGTCACAATATATTACCTTGACTAAATGAGAATTAACCTTTTCCCCACTTTTTGTATTGATGTTGCCAACAGCCATTTCATTTGCATAGCCATCTGCCAGTTTACTTAGTAAGTTAAGAATGATAACTCAACTGAAAAAAATATTTTGTATTGCAAATTCTTCAGATAATCTATAGACAATCATTTAATTTACGGTATAAGGATACTTCCCACAGAGATACTGGACATCTTCAGGAAGATCAACCTCACATTTCTCCAGGGGAACAGTTGAGTTGGTATTCAAGTCAAATACTGTTTGGTGTCTGAAAACTTTCTCAACCTTGCTGAAACAATTTTTGTAGTCCTCAGTTCCTCCTTTCTTTATCAATAGTTCCAACAAATCCACAGTTGAATGTTTTACAAAACGAAATGCTGTGCATATGCCAACACCTTTCACATTTGTAAGGTAGTCACAACCAGCGGCTATACACATTTGCCGAAACTGGTTTTGGTTTAGATTTAAACCACCCAATATTTCTTCAAGTTGGAAATATTCACCATCTCCACTTAGTTTGAGTTTAACCATCACCTAACAGGCAGACATGTAAATAAATTAGTTTTCTAACTTCTTACAAACTAGTTATGCACCAGTCATTCAAAACCTCCTGCAAACCCCCACCAAACCCTCACTCTAGGCATAAAGGGGTAAACTAGTGAATAGGAGGTAATTGCCCTGAGTATGCGGGCCTGAGGTGTGGTGTCTGGAATTTAAATGACTAACTGCGTAGAGAATGTGCCTCTCAGTCCAATAATGTTTGCAGTCATCCAACAAACTACACGTTTTTGTGCTGAACAATACCTGTGTTATGGAGGCTACCTTGTCAGTTGTTCCATATTAATAATTATGTAACTTTACTTGGTTGAGTTAAAGAGTATAATTCCCCAGGTTCCTCCTTACAAACCTTCTGACATCCGTAAACCAACAGGTCCGAATCCTCTGTGATCCCAAAATCTGCATGGCCATTTAAAAGCATGTGAGCAATTTGTGCATCAGTTTCATAAGGTGACACAACATACTTTACATTGTGTGCCAAACAAATCTTTCAAAGAAAATAAATAGACAATGCGTCAATAGTTTATAAAACACTGCAATACCACTGCCATTATTTATTTCGCCTACAAATTAATATCATTTTTACATAGACAAGTTTGTCTACTAATGTAATTACATACATTTATGCAAACGACAATATCTTCGAAGGTCATTGATGCAGCTCGGCTATGTAACTTATTTACTTCAGATTTTGATATGCCTGGTTTTCAGCCTGTTTTAAAATCTTTTCACGTACACTGCAAATAAAAGATAAAACTTAAGAAATAAAACACGACAAGTTTGGGTCTCAACAGACTGGGAATATTGGACAAAACAATAACAACATTGACTTTCTTATAATATGTACTCACATTTGCCGTCTTTCATGTTCGCTAGCTTTTGCAGGCAGGGCAAATCCATCGAAGACAACAAATGGTATAACCCCGGATTTTTTTACTATCCGTAGATGTGCTTCAAAAATATCACCAAGTCTATAAATATCAGTATAAATATAAACAAACGTCGAGTCGTTATAAGGTCTTAGGCTAAACGTACCATGTGTATAATAGTTTTCATACAATTATTTTATAATAATTTATGTGAATGATGTTCAACAAAATTTCCCAAGAAATTGCTTACCTTTCGCGACTTCCAGTTCTGTCAATAGATACACATAATGCCTTATGTATCCAACAAGAAGCGTCTATTGCTGCAGTTTCACCCGAAAATATCTGCAAGTTACATTCTTTGCTGTATTTTTTGACAAAAGGCAACAGACCATTAATTCCCATATTGAATATTCATGAACCTTTTGAAATTGATGTTCACTCAACCATAGTCAACATGCAAATGAACGGATTTTTATTTTCGCCCATCATGCTTTGCGCTGCCAGTTCGCACACCGCCTGCTATTTTCCGGAATATGTTTTATTTCACATCTTTTTTAGTTTTAGTGTACTTTAACTCTTTCTAAACGGTAGCGTCGAATATCATTCGCCAACGAATGATGACTTTGAGCGCTTGTATCTTTGGCGCCCCTCACCCAAAACGGACGAAAATACCACCAATCGATTCAACAAACACACCTGTTCTTGGCCAATGCCAAACAAATCGCAAAACACATTGTTTTACAGATCTCCGTGAGTTTTAACACCTTTGTAATCTGATATTTATTATTATCGTAAACTAATTATATATTCAGTACCTTTGGTCGTGTTTAAAAACCGTGTGATCTTCGCTAATACACGGTTTTATAGAGCATTAAAAACTGTACATACTGACCAACTTGCAAAGAAACACAATAAAAATTGACAAAGTTACGGCGAAATTTGAAATGTAGCATACTGGTCAAACCGGAATTTCAGACAAAAACAACCGGAAAAGGCCCAAACACAAACAAAGACTGTTGCTATGGTTTTTTAAGTGGCCGGAATGAATTCCCCAGGGTACAATACCCTATATAAGATCTTTTTGTCGGGACTGAAGCGCGTGGGCAAACCATATATAGTCAAACTACTATTTTGCAAAGGAGATCGTACTCAAAGTGCTCTTGCGACAACTTGCGACAACATAATTAAAATGCAACGGAGCAGAAAGAGTTAATAATATCTTTTAAATATGGAAGAGGCGAAACCAGGATTCGTGATTAAAGTTTCAGACGTTCTCTGGTTTAAAATATTTATTATTTACGAGCTTTCGGCTGCCAGTCTGCAGTCTTCAACAGGTTGTAAATGATCACCGAATTGATTTTCCTAACGGGAAAATTATAGACATGCCATCTTGGCATACTGCAAGTACGAAAAACGCAGACAATATAAATGCAAAACACTTACCAGAACAATATAGGTTCTTACTTAAAAACATTTAAAACTATATCTATATATACTACATCAATGTAAATAATTTCAGATTATGCGAGGGCCGCTTGCGGCCTGATGTATAATATGAATTATATGAAGAATAAGGAGACAAGATATAACAATGTAAACCACTTTATTTAGCTCAAAAACAGCGTTACAAAGAAAAAACGTTAACTATTAAACAATATAAACCATCTAACACCATCCCAAAGTTCCTTGCGCTCCCACAAGTCGTCACCATTTTATTGAAGCCTCTGCAAAGAAAAACAAAGGACACAAACATATCACAGGTTAAACAAACAATAGTTCATGAGATAAATATATCTCGTCTCCTTATTCTTCATATAATTCATATTATACATCAGGCCGCAAGCGGCCCTCGCATAATCTGAAATTATATTTCAGAAACGTCGCCTCGATATAACAATGTAGGTTCAAAGTCACTCATGAACTATTTACCGATGATTTAGAAAGAACAGTCTGCACAATAGGGTTATCACAAATCGGTCTATAATAAAACAGCTTAAATGTAGAGTCATTGGACCAATCAGCCAGACTCAAAATATCCTTAAGGGAACAACCAGCGTTAATAGCTGCTGAACCAATAGCACTGCAAGTTGAATGAGCTTTAAAAATGTTGGTATCCACCCCGGAATTCTTCAAGAACTCGACTACCCAGCGACTTAAAGTGTCTGTCGAGATGTATTTATGCGGACGAATATATGACAATAATAATTTGTTTGACATTTCATCAGATGGAGTGCGAAAACACCTTGTGCGGGCTTCATACTCACGCAGGCAGGACACAACACAAAGATTCGGATTGTCCGGAAAACCAGCATGAAAAGATCTTTTACAAACATTTGTAAAACGTGACTTCTTGAGCAACGTTGGTAAGTAAAAAACTACACCTTCGGGAAGGTAACGACGAAAACGAATGTCATGTGCGACTATTTCTGATACTCTTTCCATCAATGTTAACAATAATAGAACACTTAACTTCTGCGATAGGATTTTAAGTGAAAGTGACTGATTACTTCCTAATGAATCTATAATTTAGTACAATTTGTATATCCCATGTTGACAAATATCGGGGTAGTGGAGGTCTGGAGTTAAAAATCCCTTTTAACAATTGGGTGACCAGGGGATGTTCCCCTACCCGAACCCCATTGATTATTGGATGTGTCATTGATATTGCAGAACGATAAACGTTCAATGTCCTATATGCCTTCCCCAACTGAAACTCAGCAGTCAAGAAATCTAAAATGGCTGCGATATCTGCGTGAATGGGATTAATTTTGAATTTACCACACCAGCTGACCCATTTTCGCCAGGCGGAAGCATAAGTGCTTGTAGTGCTTTTCCGCCATGCTGCAAGGAGCAAGTCTTGAGCTGTCTGCGATATTCCTGCTGTTGAATAGGATTGGCTGATACAAGCCAACCTGCTAATTGGAGATTCTGCTTGTCTCGACAACAGTCCCGGAAAGTGTGGTAGAAGTAGAGGGGTTGCCACAAGTAGTTCTAGAAGCAGTGGGTACCAGGGCTGTGTTTTCCAAACTGGGGCAATTAACACTAAAGTTTGGACATTCTGGTCTACTACTTGTTTCAGACACCTTCCCATTAGTGAAAATGGGGGGAATGCATATCCTTGGAGGGAGTTCCAATCTAGACCCCAGGCATTGCAAGCTTCTGCTTCGGGGTCGGGTCACCAACTCACAAACCAGGGAAGTTGTTTTGTCAATCGGGAGGCAAATAAATCGATTTCGAGAGGGCCCCATAGGTTGTTTATTTGTTTGAACACCAAAGGGGATAGTTGCCAGTCGTTGTGGTCGGCGAAAACCCTGGATTCTCTGTCTGCTGCCACATTTAGCACCCCCGGAATGTGTTGAGCCTCTATCACTATTCCCCGAGAAAGGCACCACTCCCAGATATTTATTGCTAGAGTGGCTAAAACTGGGGAATGGGTTCCTCCCATTCTGTTGATATAATATGTTGCTGTTGTATTGTCCATTAACAGACGGACCCTTATTTCTGCTTTGTTCTTTGCAAATGCTTTGAGAGCAAATGCCCCGGCTAGTAGTTCCAAGCATGGAGAGATTTCTCCTGAGATGTCCATCTTCCCCCTGTTGTCACCCCCATGCAGGAGGCACCCCAACCTTGCAGGGATGCATCGGTTTCTATGACTAGGTCTGGCTCCCCTGATACAAGAGCCTTCCCGTTCCATGCATCCAGGTTGTCCCTCCACCAAACTAACTCGTCCTTCGCTTCTGGGCTGAGTTGGAAGGTGGATGAATAATCCTGGGAGATTAGGAATGCTTTGTTCTTGTCGATTTGTAAATGCCGGAAATGTATTGGGGCAGGAAACACTGCTTGGATAGTCGAGCTTAGATATCCTAACAGCTTGGAAATTTGTTGAATTGATGGCTGGGGATTGTCTAGTACATTCTGGCATTCTTTCCTTGCTTTGCGCACCTTGTCCCTCGGTAAGGACAACGACATTGTTTTGGAATTTATGAGGAAACCTAGAAACTCGATTGTTGTTGATGGCTCGAGAATTGATTTCTGGAAGTTTACTGTAAATCCCAAACACTCCAGAATGTTTACTGTTACCTGTGCATGATTTGCTGCTAAGTCTGCAGATTCTGCCATTATTAACATGTCGTCTAGATAAATTATGATTCGAATTCCTAGCTGCCTCAGAAGACCCACAACCGGTTTCATGATTTTGGTGAAAACTCGGGGGGCTGATGCCAACCCGAAAGGAAGGCATGCAAACTCGTACATGTTGTCTTTCCACACAAATCTGAGGCATTTTTGATGTTCTATCCAAATTGGGACTGTAAAATACGCATCCTTGAGATCTATTTTTACCATAAAATCGTCCTTTTTTAAAAGATCCCGGATCATTTGATTGAGATATTTTAGGTTTATCACTGGTCTTTGACCACCCCCCTTCTTGGGAACAAGGAAGAGGTTGCTGATAAACCCCTCCTGACTGAGAGGTTGAGTAGTGAGATGGACTGCACCTTTTTGTACTAGGTCCTGAACTTCCTTGTCGATTAATTTGGTCGATTCCTCTGTCTGAGGAGTCCCTCGAGGTATGTAATCCTGAAATGGGGGATTTATAAAATCTAGTTGATAACCTTTGATAGCCTGAAGAACCCAAGGATCTTCGCATATTATTCCCCAATTGCTTAGACAATGTTTTAGTCTCCCTGCAAGGGGAAGATGAGTGAGAGACAACTTTTGCAATAAATCTATGTCTAAAAGAACTGGACTGATACTTACCTTGGTTACTTTTGTTGTTGTTGAGGTTGCACACCCCGGCCCCAAGAGCCCTGGTGACGCTGGAAACCTCTGTTGAATCGTATTGGAGACCCCCGGTAATTTGCACCACTTTGGGGGAAACCTCTGCTCCGGAAGGAAATGGTGCGGCCACGAAAAAACCCAGGCTGTCGCCCAACATTTGAAGCCTGAATTAGGGTTCTAGCAGTATCTGATCGTTGCTTCAGACGCTCCTCAAACCCTTCTCCAAACAGGTTCTTCTTAGCATCCGGGAACTCTTCTGAAGCTAGTGAGGTCAGAGTTCCTTTATTATTAATCTTTTTTAAAATTACAGTACGTCGTTCTTTAGATAGCAGTGCCGAAGTATTGCCAACCAACCTCATACCATCAGAAATAGCACCCAAGAAACATTGTGCTTGGGCTTGAGATAAAACAATATTGTCATCTTTCTGTGACGGAGTTACCAATTGGTTGAGGTGTTCATACACAAGGGCCAAAGGTCCCAAGGTATCCAGCACTCGGTCTTGCATAAACGGAAATTCCTTATCTGCTTGTTTTAGACCTGGAATCAGACCTGTCAAATAATTGTCTATCACTGGAGTATATGCAGCCTCCACATCAGGTCGGGGAAATTTACGACATATAGCCTTGCGATCAAATGACTGTAGAGTTTTTCGAAAGGACTCAATAAAGCCCGAGAGTTCATTACTTGCCTGCCAACGCGAGGCTGGCGAAGTTGACTCATCCTCAATATCTTCCAAGCAAATTTCATGTTGCGAATCACTCGCCTCAAAGTCAATGCGAGGTCGTTTTTGTGGAGGTTCATTCGCCTCAAAAGTCTTTCCGGACACTGTTTGTTCATCTGTCCGTGCCGATAAATGGGCCTTGGAGGCCCCGGCATCAATAATTTGTATCTCAGGATCAATACAACGAGCCTTGGTCGCTCCTGTATTTGGCGTAATATTGAGAGCGGATTGAAGCAATTTTAGAGCTCCTGGATCCGCAAAAATGGACTGAACTAAAGCTTTAGCCTTTGAGTTACCTGACTTCGATACTTCCTCATCTGGAACCGCCGTGATGTTATCCAAAGATGCAGGATTCTCATGCAAACGATTTCCTTCCGCCATGCTTCTTTGCGAGCGAAATAAAATGGCGGCGACTTGTGGGAGCGCAAGGAACTTTGGGATGGTGTTAGATGGTTTATATTGTTTAATAGTTAACGTTTTTTCTTTGTAACGCTGTTTTTGAGCGAAATAAAGTGGTTTACATTGTTATATCGAGGCGACGTTTCTGAAATATAATTATTCATCTTTTCACGTAGGCGGAACTGTCACTGTGTCTTTTGTCAGTTTATTTGTTTTGTGTAATTGTAAACCACTGTTATTTGTTATTATTCATGGGCATTTCACCTCAACAGCACCATATACCTGATTCTCACTAGAATCTCTGATTAATGCATCAGGACACAGAGTAATCACATACAGAGGTGTCTCTTCGCGGAAAAACCGTAAGGTGTTTTTAACTGGCCGCCATGTTCTTAGCCAGTACCTGCACATGCGCAGTTTACGTATGCTGACGGCCTCTCTTCACTGGACTGGCTAAGAACATGGCGGATTTGGCCGAAAAAGCCCTTACGCCGACATCAAAGGTCGGCACATGAAGATAAACCTCTGTATCTGATTACTCTGTGATCAGGACTTGCATCCAACCAGGGCCATTTCGGATTAATAACAAGGCCGCATGAGTAACAGACTTCAATAACTTGGTTATTGATTTGCATGTATTCATAATACTTAAACAAAGCATTTTGTTGATTATCAGTTCCCCATTTGCAACTGGTACTGGTGGTATGTGATGGTTTAACTATCCTGTTCACAATGCTTTTTGGGCACCAAAGAGAAATCAGTGCTCTCAGTCAATTTCGATACAACAGCATCTCGCACTGTTGTTGTTTCCAGATTGCATTTTTTACTTTCAAGTTCAAGTTGATGTTTGATTTAAATGGACATATACAGTGTATGCTTTCTTTTTCATTTCTGCATTCACTTGACAGCGTACGAGAAAATACACAGTGTCGCCTTGCTTCCTTATATCAGATTTAACCCAAATATCATTTGTGTATCCAGCCTTAAAAAGTTTGTCTCCCCCTTTTTTGTGTTTCAATGCCTCTGCAGGTTTTTGGTCCGGAATTTTATCTTTATCCAATATTAGATGTTTTTCTATGTCTCCATGTGTTATACTTGGCATATTTTTCAAGGATTTTGTCCATATGACTTTTGCCGGCAATGACCCAGGCTCATTTACTTCCATTGAAGTGCTTGGTTTATCCTCCATTGTGTTTTTAATAATATATTTAAAACTATGCTAGACTATTTAGAATTTAAAATAATTATTAAAAATTTACTACCTATATTTAAGTTCTATACCCTATTTACAAATATTAAAATACCTCTACCTATGAATTTATATTAGTATAGGTTATCATGCGATGGCGAGTACAATTAGGGATTAATAGTACGAGTGATGTTTGGAAATTTTGCTGAAATTGGACGAGCCGCCGGGGCGAGTCCAATTTGGCAACATTTTCTAACATCACAAGTACTATTAATTGTATGAGCAACATAGCATGATTACTTGTTTATTATTAGCATGACAAAATTTCCGCCATTTTGTTTCTTTTGGGAAAATCATTAATTGTACTGCAGTACAATTAATGAAATAATTGTACTCCTCTCAACCAATCAGCATCCAGTAATTTTGTCATGCTAATAATAACTTTTAAAAGCCTTAATTTAGTAAAAAATACTACCGTATTTTGCTTATTTTAAGATTAATTTATCAAAAAATATTTAAAATATCAAGCTGAAAGCCTAATATTTACTACCTAGAATAATGTACAAACCTAACTTTTATGTTCAAGGATAAACACAAGCAAATACAACAGAGAAACAGGCCAAACAAAAGGTCAAAAACCAAGCACTTTTGATACTTTTGCAAAACAAACGTAAAGTTGCTAGTCAGACAGAGTTTTTTCCCCGCCAAAACAAATTAAAACAATGCCGCCGGACAACTGCATTTCTCTTCGGCTTTGACAAAAATCGAATGAAAAATGTGTCGATT
The DNA here is from genome assembly GCA_016169945.1 of Trachythela sp. YZ-2020. Lineage (NCBI taxonomy): Eukaryota > Metazoa > Cnidaria > Anthozoa > Malacalcyonacea > Clavulariidae > Trachythela > Trachythela sp. YZ-2020. The sequence goes on along the minus strand of JADLSH010000395.1, from coordinate 8,999,373 downwards.
TAAACCGCTTTGTGAACGGAGATCGGTAGGGCAGAATAGCAAAAGCTGTATTTTCTAAATAACTCACATATTAAATCAAATTTTAAGAGGGATCTAGCTTTCTGAACATGAACCGATTAGTTTACTCACCTTGAAAGGTGCGAAATAGTCGCCTTCGTAGCCTGTTATTTTGCCGAACACGCTTCACCCCTACATGGACTCCGATGCAATTTTCTCTCGTTAAAATCAACTGATCGCTTTCAAATTTGGACAAAATCATCACTGAAACATTCACTTTAAGGCGAAGTGCTAATATCGGTCGATCACAGGCGATAAAGTGCCATAAATAACATAAAACTGGCCCAACATGAAACAACGTGAAGCGGCGGCCATTAGATTCAAAAATTATATATCAGTTATACTATCGAATTAGTTAATATACTATTCTCTTGAAGATGCAGGATATATAGATAAAAAAAATACAAAATAATATATGGCTAGAAAACTGTTCGCACTTTGTTTGTGAATTACAGTTTAACTCAAAGTGTATTAGTCTATATCTCGATTTCTAACGTTGGCCATTTGCCAATGTTTAGTATATTACAACTTGTCTCTTCTTCAACAGGCTCCACTCTTTTGCAACTTTCTTCAAGTTAAGAGTGTCTGTAAGGTCTCTCTCTCAGGTTAAAAGCATCAGACTAGTCAGTCTTGCTTCACTCATTGACGTGCGCAGTTTGTTCTTCACAAACTTCAATTGACTGAATGAACGTTCGTTTGACGCAACTGTCACGGGAGCCGTAAACATCAATCTGACTATTGAATATTTGCCAATGAAAGTGACAATTTGTGCTGACTTCAACAACCTTATTATAGTCTTTGCCTACGTCAGAAGGTAATCACTCTGCCAATACCTGTAGTTCGGCTTCTACGGCTAATGGGTCAGGTGATTGTGAAGGTGGAAATAGTGAAACAGCAGGATGAATGCAGGATCCATCAATTGGTAGCTTCAAAGGCAAAAAGTTCTTCTTGCATTGAACCAAATGTTCTGTCATTCGGGATTCAACATGCTTTCTGCTTTGCTTTCTGCTTTTAAAGAGTGGCTGTGGTCTTCTCTTGGCGCTCAGGTGTTTTCAGGCGATTTTCCAAGCTTTAAATTTATGATTGAATGAACTTTCGGATATGTAAATCTGTAACCGCTGTATGCACACTGTAAAACTGTATGAGTTAACAAAGCTAATTTGTTAAAGAACACAAACGATTTGATGGTCTTCGCTGACTTCAACAACCTTGTTATTGTCTTTGCCTGCATTTGCCAATATTCTTTGTACACACTGCCAATGGATTAACTTTGGCTACTTCAATGGATTACTGGTGCCTGATGGCAAGTTTGCACGATGGCAAGTTTGCCTCTTACGATAATCAATTACATTCAAGACACTGAAGTTTTATCCTTTTTCTTGTTTTGAACCGTTTTATAATTATTGTTAAACAACTTCAAGCACTAAAAATCATGCCCGAGGATAATTTAAGAATTAAACATTTCACGTTTCGGCCTCCCGTCGATTTTCGATGATTAAATGACAACACATTGAGATGAACTAATGTGGTTTTGGCATAAGGCCACAATTTGTACAAACCATTATTTTAAATCCTAAGGCAAAAGTTATTGCTTTAACCCCTACATGTTCCAAGTTTCTTCACTTTAATTAACATGTTGATGCTGTTGATTACATTAACCAGGTAAACTTTTTTTATGCAAGCAAGTTATTTCCTTTAGTTGCTCCAATTATGTAGCATCTGTATCCAATACACCCTTCCGAAAGTACTTAGTCTTGGCTATAAAGCCATGTTTTTGTGAGATATCGGCTTAAGAGCTCTTTATCTCGTTACAAATGTCATAAATATGCACTGTACAAGTGTAACACATTTATTTTATGCTAGAGATGACATTGAAGAAAAGCTGAGGCAGTTGTTTGAAACGTTTCTTCTTGAAAGTTCTCTTGAAGGTTTGAACTGTAGACATATATTATATTATTTGTCTGTTATAGTTGTTTAACAATTGCACATTACTAAGACTTAACTATTGAAATTATACAGTATCACTGTAGTATTATCTAGGTAAGGTTTCCCTGATGGGGGGAGAGGTTACCTATTGGTTTCTATTAGTTTTCCTTCATATTTCCTTCATAGTTTTCCTTCATATTTCCTTCATAGTTTTCCTTCAATTTTACTTTGTGTATAGAAAGATGTTTTTTCCTAGTGGGCATAAGACATCTGCGTATCAGTCATTCTTGACGAATGTTGAACAGTTCTGTGATATTAATCGGCTCCCAACCGGACTGAAGTGTGGGAGTGATCAAACCGTTGACACGTTTGTGAAGAATTCTGCATCATGGCATAAATCCTGTCATGTACAGTTCAGCAACTACAAACTGGGTCAGATCACATGGCCATGGATGCGACATATAATTTAACATGTTTGACCCACCTTTGAAATTGATATCGCAGTCATATCAGGCAGTTACAGAAGGCAACAATAAACACTGAGGATATAATGAATGAGTCAAGAACATTTGTTGAACTTGCTGGTTATATTGAAATGTCAGTCAATGCTGGAACTCTTATCTTCAAATTATCAGAGTTACACACCCTGTATGTTAATTGGCTTGAGGAACTGAACATTATAAAGACTATCAACAAAACCAGATTGAAGGAGAAGTTGGTTGAACGGTTCTCTGATGCACAAGCACAACAAGATGGCCAGAACATCATTATAATATTCAAGGATGGACAGTGGCGTGCTGGCAGGGGGGGGCGGGGGGCCATGGCCCCCCCAGCGAAGATTTTGAAGGGGGCGCCAAAACATAAATGGGGCGCCGAAATTGGCACAAAGAATAGAAAAAAAGAAAAAAATTTATTTGGAAGTAAAATTTCTGTAGGAAGAAAGATATTTATTGGTTAAATAGTAATATAAGAACGTTAGTAGTCCGGGAAAATTTTTTAAACAACCACATCACCCCCCCCCCCCCCCCCCCCATCGACACATAAAAAAAATATTATTTATCGCGTCTAAGAGGCTCAACTATAAACATATTACAAGGGGGCGCCAAATTTGCAGGTGGCCTCCCCTGGTGAACACAAGCCAGCATGCCACTGAGGATGGAATGAAAGACATGATTAAAGATGCCATGAAAAAAACGCGACTTTACTGAAGATGCCCTGATACTGGCACAAGCAGCAACAATCGTTAGAAAGGATATCTTTCATCATGAAGGATTCCAATTCACCAGGCAGTTTCCACCTGGTTGTCAGTGGAAATAATTACCATCGAGTCTACAATGTCTCGTCTCCATGATTGTTAATGGTCCAAATCTGACAGAGTAATGATTCACTAATTCGCCTACGAAAGTCCGGCACACTCTGGACAGTGAACCTCCACTACCAATTTACATTGGCATAAATATACACACACTGACTAGAAGTAAGAAGATCATCCAACAGTTATACCACATGGGTATCAGTGTTTCCTATGACAGGGTGATGCAGATTGAAGAGTGGCTTGCCACAGTTGTATGTGAGAGGTTTGAAGACGATGGTGTAGTAGCTCCAACAATTCTATGAAAAGGACTCTTTACTGTGGGCGCTCTTGACAATCTCGATCACAATCCAAGTGCAACAACAGCCACAACATCTTTTCATGGCACTGGCATTAGTATATTTAAATTCCCAAGCACGAGGGAACCTGGTGTCATCAGGGAACCTGTCACATTACCGCCATTGAGGGCGTATACTCACTCACTTCCAGACCATTATGCTTCTGTTCCTGCAGTTTTCTTGAAGTCTACTCATGTTCAGGTACCAGAGAGTAATAGTGAACCTGTTAAGCTTGACCTGGCAGATGCAAAATGTGAAGAATATGACTGGATGGAACATAGTCGTCAACATATCAGTGATGTGGAACTGTGCAAGAGGAGTTCACTTACATGGTCTGCTTATCACGCCACCCGACAACATCAGAGCTAACAGCAATATGTGCACTGCTCCCTCTCTTCTATGAAAAATCAAACACACCAGCAATGATTAAACATGGCATGGATGTACATCGGCAGGCAACAGAGTATCTCAACCCAGGACAAATCCAAGTGATTACGTTTGACCAGCCTCTGTTCATGCTCGCCAAGTACGTACAATGGAAATGGCCAGATCTCTATGGGGAGAAAGTCTATTTATTATATGGGTCAGGTTGGACAACAGCTCTCACTGAGTCTGAAGTTGCTTCATCTGGAACAGCTGATTCATTCCTGAAAGTATCACACATTACCAGGACTGGGCATGCCCACCAGGTCACTGTTCTTGTTCTTCAGAGGCTACTGAATGAAGCATTCAACCAGAGATCCAATGTTGATGAGAGTTTGAGCAACTGACTGGAACAAATGTGTAAGAAATCTCCCATTCTGGAACATTATCGAACACTATGAGATTCCGATTCTCATATTTGTTAAAGCACATTGGGAGACAAACTTCCCATTGTATGTTACTGTATTAGAAGCACTCATACCATTGTTCTTTGCGTTAGACCATGTGAACTATTCTCGGTGGCTGCCTGTACAAATCAGAGACATGAGGGCGCTGCCACAAGAGATCAAAGATGAGTTTGAAATGCGGAATCACTGGACAATTGCAACGTCATTACACAGATACTCTGTGATCCCAATAGACCGAGGAGCAGGAGAATAAAGTGGTGAAAGCATCTGGTGGTACAGTAGGGCTCACTGATAATCCAGTTGCCTTCAGATGCTGGATGACCGCTGGACCCGAGTTTCCCAGACTTCTGAGACAGTACGAGAATGGATATCTTCATGACAATGATCCGGAAAACCCCGCTAACTTCAAGCACCATGAACAGGGACTTGCAGCACAGAAAACCTTCCAGCGACAGGTTGATAGCCTATCTAACACAATACGCAAGATGGGAAATCCCTTCCTGGATGACTTCCCAGAGTTGGTAACTGTTGATAGTCATAACTGCACGAATGAGGCAGTAGTTAATACAATCCGTGCACTGGAAGGCGCAGGCAAGAAGAAGTATCAAGAGTGTGTGAAGACCGTGCTAGTGGATCGGAGTCACTCCATACAGGGAGAAACGAGGCAAAGGTGTGCATAGAAAAGTATCAGGTGACACCAAGCTGCCGGGCAACTGGAATGACTTCCTTCATGATCCAATCAACAAGAAGGAACTCTTTGAATTCCTGTCATCAAAAGTTGCAGATTGGAGCATCCCTCCTGAGTGTTCGGTATATATCACAGCTGCAGAGCATGTTACATGTGTTGGAACGCAGATCGAAATGTCCAGCTGCAATCAAGAAGAAGTAGACACTAGGATTGTGGTTCACATGAAGCATGCTTTGGAGAATGGAGCAAAATCCATCCAGGTGCGAACTGTGGACACAGGTGTTGTCATTGTTCTTACTGGTGTGTTTCATGACCTCTTTCAGATAAATGCCGATCTTTATTTCTGGGTAGCATTTGGAATGGAAAGAACTACACTCATTACAGCAGCAACACCATTTGTGTCCTTCTTGATGAACGTAAATCATGTTCCCTGCCCGTTTTCCACTCCTTGTCAGGATGTGATACTACATCAGTGTTTAGATGGAAAGAGAAGAAATCGTTCTGGCAGGCATGGAATGCTTAGGAAGTTACTGATCCCTTTCTTCATCTTGCCGCACATCTGTTTGAGCATCTTGACTTACATTCTGAATCATTTCAAAGAATCGAGAGACTAATTGTCGTAGTTTATGACAAAACAAGTAATGCCATGAATGTTAACAGTGCACGGATGGAGCTGTTCAGCCAGAAAAGCCAAGCTGTTTACAATATACCACCTCAGAATGCACTACTCCAGCACGCTAGGAGGGCAGTATACCCATAGATATCTTATATACACTAGATAGTGCATCTAATTATTCCGCAAGTAAAAAATTGAAGCTGTGACTGCAGTCTCAGGTCGTTCACATGAAATGACAAGATTCGTATATTTTTTTATTTCTTAAACAGCGAACTTAAACATTCGGTTAAACCTATCCCAAATACAGTTTTAAACTATTCAAATCATGAAAGTTATTGGTGTCTTTTAAGTGTTTATTAGCAAGTGGGAACGAGCATTATGGCGCCCATCCATTCAAATGGAGAAAACCGCTGAAATATTCCTGGCTTCAATTTTACTAAAAGAGATGCGCTATCTAGTGTATTTAGGGTATCTATGAGTATACCAGGCTGGCATCTGGACAACATGCATGTTATCTCAACAAACGAATCCATGTCCAAATGACTATGTGTGGGTGAAAGTTGGGAACTCATGGGAACCTGTCTGGTCTACCATTCCAGAGGCATCTAAAGCGTGTAGAGAACTTGTGAAATGTGGCTGCAAAAGGGCCAAATATATAAAGAGCACCTATACATATATATTTATAATATAGTCGTCCACCGTATATGAGCTATTCAGCAATCTGATTGGTTGAGCTACTCACTGTATACCAGCTCATATACGGTGAAATGTCTTCAGAAATGAAGTATTCAGAAATGGTCTAAAACCGTTTCACTTAAGTTTTAAAGCGAAAACATAACAAAAACATTTGATCTTTTTAGGCCAAGTTGTGACACAGATTGTGGCTGCACAAACTGTCAAAATATTACAGTACATAATAGCCTATCCATGCAGTTAATGGCTATATTATAAAACAATTATACCATTCGCTCTCGTCACTCATGGTATAAATACATGAGCATCTCCAATGGATGAACACGTTCTGCTATGGCATCATTAGAACACTAAAAAATTAAGAACTTCGCCGATTTTAGACACTTAGCCGAATCTTTAATACTTTCTAAAATTGATTGGTGAAGAGTCCCCTTTTTGAATACACTGTTATTAAATCATTATTCTCACACACTGCTGGGAGCTGCTGCAGCCATATGCCGCAAGCTTGACTTTTAATAAAATATTACGAGCTATTACAACTTTACACTAAATTACCCTAACATATGGTAACTCCCCTAACTAATCTACAACAGTCTATACTCTGTTCATTGCTACTGCCTGTTAGCTGATGTCTTCCACAGTTAGTCTTAATAGGGTTGGGTGGGCGGGTGTCTAGTCAAGCTATGGCGAATGCAACAACAAATGTTCTTTGAACCCATTGAGAAAACATTTTCTGCTTCTTTCATTCTTCAGCCAGCAGAAAATAATACTTCTCACACACTGCTGGAAGCTGCCGCAGCCATACCCGCAACCACACAAGAGATAAATTGTTCTGCATAGATTTTGTTACTAACAAGTGAGAATTTAAAGATTCTTCGATATAACCGTTCTTGGCAGTTGAAGTATACCAACCCCTTGCCTCTGCAGCAAGCGATCCGATATCCCCAAACCCGCTTATGTAGATGCTCCACCAGACCGCTTTGTTTTCTGTAACCACCACCAGATTACCGAATGGCGATCACGCTCACCATTCTGAAGGAATCTCTCCACCGCCGCCGCAGGGCATGGTGCATCAACAGAACGTGCAATTAGCACCTGTGACCATTCTCTAAATTGATCGTTCTTCCTTTGTTTAAGACATATTGTCAGATGGGTAGGTTCACCTGTGCAACCTTCCCACAATCCGCTTAACCGTATCCGCTGGCAATGGTTTCTTACATGATTTCGGTTTAGCCAAAATCTTTCTCGCTGCCTCTGTAACCTGCTGAATCAGCGGTTGCTGGCCTGGTCCATCATAACCACTCTTTCGATGTACATAATCTATTCCATAAATGGCTGAGTTAATACACGACCCTGATCGCTCTTGTTGTATTAAGTAAACCACATACAGTGCCAGAGTAGTACTCTCGGCTGGTACTGGACACAAGCCATGTGCTGATGCCTAACACTTCCACGCTTTATATACATTTAGATAAGTGGTCACAGTTCCAGGTGCTTTTTCACAGAGTAACACAACTGGGAGCAACCCTGCCAGCTCTTTCAGCTCGGGGTCCTGATACAGATCCAAGTTGACCCATCTGCCCACATTAACATCACTAAACACAATGATAAACAATGAAAACTTGCTATTCAGAGATGCCAAAAAACCTAGTATGATATCAAACAGTAACGATTTAGTAAATGCTAACACAGCATATTATTTTTACCATCCACAGTCATAACAGCTGTTGCTGCACACACAAAATTATCTGTGCTAGCCAACACAGCTGCACGTAACCACAGATTACCATATTTATGCCATAACAGCTGCACGTAACCACAGATTACCATATTTATGCCATAACAGCTGCACGTAAACACAGATCAGTGTACTTATGCCATAACAGCAGTACACAAACACAGATTGCCGTACTTATGTCATAATAGCTGCACGTAAACACAGATTACCGTATTATGCCATAGCAGCTGTATGTAAACACGGATACCGTACCTAATTCCATACTATGCCGTTGTACGTATTGTTGTGGTTGTACATAACCAAATTTACTGGAACATGGCCAACAGCTGCATGTAACAATTACCCTTACTATGCCGTAGTGCGATACGCTTATGTTTAAACTATTCTAGTACAAGGCCATAACAGTTGCACCATTAAAACCCAAAATCAATATTTAATCATAACCATGCATAGTACAAATGTCATAAAAAATGTTCTACTGAACACAATTGTACACTGCCCACGACCTGTCCTTTCAGCATTACCTGCTCAAGCAAAGTCCACTTTGAGGACTCTAACGCCAAACGGTGGCTTCCCATTGGTGAACACATTGCTAGACGATGATCCAGGCACGAATAAGCCATTATAAGTGGTAATATCAAGGCAATCCTTCACAAACAAGTTCCATTCACAATTTCTGTTGATAGGCAAAGGCCACCATGTCGCTGGACTGGATCCCACTGACTCTTTTCCATATTTGCAACAAAACCGCTGGCTGCTACGTCCCGCCGCACGATATATATATATATATATATAAATATATATAAATACCAGGAATTGTAAACAAGGCTTTCATTATTGGCATTTGGTACTTTTTTTAAATGTTTATTGGTTAAAAATCTATAAATATGAAACAAAACATTTTCAACATGGATACTATTATCGTATATAGGTAAATTAATTACATGAAATTGGAGATATCTTTATAAGATTCCAATGTTTTCATCGTCATTTTAGAGTATGATCCTCACGGAGGTACACACAAACAGATTATGATTTCCTCTTGCAAAACCAATTAAATACTTATAGTTCATAATTGCTTTACCACTGTGCACAGCAAAATAATGCTTGTGTATCCAAAGCTAACTTTTGCTGGGGCAAAGCTGTTCATCCCCTCAGAAAGATTGTTGCCTTTTTGTGTAATATTTTATACAGTAACTACATATTGCACTCTCATTCATAGAATTTGGTGCAAAACCTTGTTGATGTAGATATCCTTAGCAAACGTGCCCTTGAACTCCTCAGGAGACAACCTGCAGTCTTTGCAGATCTTACAAATGAGGAAATGGTGGAACATATTCAACTTGAGCAGAGCGAGTAATGGACCTCTTTTGAAACAACAAGAACTTTAGACGTACAGACAATATGTATTATGGCAACATGGCCATTTAGGTAGAGTCTCAGATTTATCCCAAGTTGTTGTATCTTGGCAATTATGTCATTATATACTTCAGTTCACCAAATGATACATATATACAGTATATACTGGATTCTATCCCATAGATGGATTTTCATATTTATTACTAGGGGGGGTGCCAGAAATTTTAGGGGGGTAGCTTGTAAGGTAACACAAGGCGTCACCAAACGTTGTGCTGCAGGGCTTAGCCCCCAGTGAGGTCCAGGGGTGGAGCCGCTGGTGAGAGGCTAGAAAGCAAAGCACTCCCAGGTTTTAGAAGGTGTCAAGTCAATGAATTTGGCAGGTCCTTCGAGAGAGTTAAATGACCCTGTAAACCCCCATAGGGTTGTATAGGGTTGCATGTTAAACTATTTATTATGGAAAAATTGGGGGGGGGGTTTGAAAAATTGGAGCGGTGAACGTTTCATTTGGGGGGTGAAAACAAATATTTTGGGGGTATCAACCCCCCAGAAAATCTGTCTTATGTTCTATCCTACTAAGTTGTAACACTTATGTAACTATGTAGAACAATTATGTAGACTATTTGTTGTATGTGTGCTTTTTCAGCTTGGGTATCAAAATAGTTAAATTTGTTTGAATAAAATTTGCTTTTATTGGCTTTATTCTATTCTAAGTTGGGTGACTCCATAGAGCAAATTTAAATAAATCTGTGTTCATCTCATCTAGCCAGCCATACACTTTTTAATATATAGATCACATTTCACATAGCTAACCAAGATCCAAATTATTAATTTTATTTATTGAATAAATAGACTTCCAAACTATAATCATTATGTACTGAGTACAAGCAGATTCTGGTGCAATGCAAAGCAACAACAGTTGCATGTAAATGTATTAATTCCTCTAAAAAGTAATGCTGCCAATGTCATTTTCAATGGTTTCCAAGGTGTTTTGTGTTTTATTACATGCTTTATTTCAATGCTGGGCGAGTCATTACAAATAACCTTGGCAATGACAAAATTTGAACAACTCTTTCAAAACAGTCTTGCCAACCAGAATCTTCTGTAACTCACTGTAAGCATGCTTATCAGATGCATTTGTGGAAATGACACAGATGACAGGTATATTTACTTTATAATATTACAAAGTGTAGTCCTAGAAATGTGATATAATCCCAACCTCTGGGTGATTGGACCACAGGCGGCCCAATTTCAGGGTGAATGATCAGGAGTTGAGGGTTTTTAACGGCTAGTTTATAAACAAATTTTATACTCAACCGAAACATTCTTAAATTAGTCAAATAACTACACTTTAACAATAAAATATAGTTGGCATGATAGTATAATGCCTTTACATTCTTTTAATTACTCCATGAGCTCAATTAGAGCGGTTTATGCAACCTTTTCTGTGGCCTATATGTTGTGTCAAATTGTGGGTTGCTCATCATATGTATATAAAAGGTAAAGGCTAATTACTCGCAGCCCGACCGCATCACCTTCAAAATCAAATATCTCTGCTCAAAAAACCAACTAGTAAACTATACTGGGGTGGGACAGCAGTCAAATTGACAAGTAGCGACGAATTTGACTGCTGTCCCACCCTGCGTAAGACGGTATTGTTTACCAGTTGTTTACGTCACGTCCACGATCATGCCCGAAGAGTTCGAAGTATTATGAACATAGCCGAAATGGAGATATATTTTGGGTCTGTTCGTAGCTAGATTTGCCCGAGTTATGATCAAACCATATTCGTTAGAAAGAGAAACCTTTGTGAAAAGATGATTAAAAATTTTTTGCCGTACGACACATTTGAGCGGAGATACTTGACCTTGAAGGCGATGCGGTCGGGCCGCAAGTAATTAGCCTTTATCTTTAAAATACATATGATGAGCAACACACAAGTTCACACAACATATAGGCCACAGAAAAGGTTGCATAAACCACTCTAAATGAGCTCATGGAGTAATTCAAAAAATGTAAAGGCATTATACTATCATGTCAACTATATTTTATTGTTAAAGTGTAGTTATTTGACTAATTTAAGAATGTTTTAGAATAGTTTTGGTTGAGTATAAAATTTGTTTATAAACTAGTCGTTAAAAACCCACAACTCCTGATCATTCACCCTGAAATTGGGCCGCCTGTGATCGGACCTGGCACACTCAGGTATTTTGGTAATCAACTCCAGAAGGTACAGTATGTGTATTCTTTTGGTTGTAATTACACCACAGAGGTCTCCACAGTCCACACCTTCGTTTGTGTGCTATACTGAAAATTCATTTATAGTACATTATGTTGATTTAGTACAAAAGAGAACACCTAAGCTACAGTGTATGTAATTTAACCCAGGTGATAAAAAAGTAGAGTATTAACCCTGCTGGAAAGCTATGTTTTTGTTTACACAATCCATGTCTACTTGCTACTATTCATATCAGTAGAGTGACTCTACTTCACATAAAACACTTAATACTTTTGAAGTGCCTAAGCCTTAGTGGGGTAAGCCTACTACCAGGACAACCTTTTTTCATGTATAAATGGGCCCATAAAATTGTATAACCAAATTGTACCTAAACCCAGAACACAGACATCACTCTGTATTTCTGTTTACTGTGTTTTGATTTTATACGAGCATGATATCAGGATATATTTAGTCTTATCACAAGTGTCAAATAGATAAACTATTCTTAAAACTTACTCGGAGGAACAGCATGTGTTGTTGTTGAAGGAAACAAAGTAACAAACACAGATGTTGATGTGATCGAATTTCCCCTTGTGACTGTCAGTCTTGAGTACATCGGTTTAAACACAAACGTTGCCAAAAGAAACCACATCTCTTTTTATAACAACCATTTAATTTGTGACATATAAAAATTCACAAAATATGATTTATATTATAGTACCTTGTTTCTTTCTTAGAGTTGTAGTAGTTGTCCAACAAAATTTTTTTCTATCAATTTTTCCTTGACAAGTTAACGACACAAGTGTTCATGTTTATATAGTGGCAATGGCCGCTCGACTAGATCGAAAATAAGTGGTGTCTGTGCATTTCCTTGTCAAGTTTTCCTTGTCAGCCGTACACACGAACAATTTCCTTGTTCAAAAGCTGGCATGACTAGCTTTTAAACAAGGCTCCTTGTCAAGGAAAACTTATCAAGGAAAATTTGTCAAGGAAAACTTGCTCTGTACGGGGCTTTAGGGTCAGGGTTTAACTATGGTTTAACCCAGCATTTCCTGTAGTCTATATGGCATGTACGCAATGTAATTCGAGAAAAATAACCAAAATACAATAAATCCCAATTTTTTGACTCATAACTCATTGACTCATTAGACTCATTTAAACATTAATCTTGTGGTTTTGGGATTGTCTTCGGTTTAATATATACGAAATCTTATAAACTATCGTGCTGATATAAACTATAACGGCACGACTGTGCCTTGTTGCTATATAAAATGCACACATGTGGTACAAATTGACCAATAAGAATGCGAGGTTATTGAATATTAACATCATTTATTATATAAACATAAGTGTTATATAGAGTTTTATGCCACTGAGAAAAATCGTATTTAAACACAAGTAAAAATACGATATTTTTATAGAAATATGGAATTTATTTATTGTGTTGAAGAGAATATTGCTCACGAGTTCGCTACGCTTGCTCGTGAGCAATATTCTCTTAAACACTCAAAATAAATTCCATATTTCCGCGCAACTGTGTAATATTGAAGACATATGCACCAAGGCCAATAAAACCCTTGGTCTAATTAAGCGGGTGTGTGGTAGAGATGTTGTGGATGCCAACACACGTAAGCTTCTCTATTGTGCTGTTGTACGACCTAAGCTTGAGTACCCGTCATGTGTGTGGTCACCTTACTCGGCTAAACAACACAAATTATTAGACAAATTATTACAAATTCTGCGTTCAATGCAGAGAAACGAAATTCATTCTGAACTACCCTCCTTGTGATGTTACCTACAGAGACAGACTAATATCTTTAAACATTCTCCCACTTTAACACAGGCGTGAACTTTATGACCTAACACTATTACACAAAATCAGCAACAACTTTCTTAATGTCACCTTTAACCAATACCTTACACCTACAACTAACCCCTATTCCACATGCAATTTCGACCGTAACAACTATAACAGAATCGTCTCAAATAATGAAGAGTTTTTCCAACACTCCTATTTCCCACGCACTGTCATCCTCTGGAACAATCTGCCACCGAACATCAAAGCCACCCATTCCCTACAGATCTTCAAGCACCATCTACACTCTTATTACAAAGTCAAACTGTCTACCTACATACCACCATAGATAATTATACTCTAAAATTGTTGTACAGTAGTATCCTATATTTTAAGTTGTACTCTGTGTTATGTTCGTGCACGTTTGTCTTCTTAGTTCTCATATATCCATTAATTGTTAAGGGGTCGAATATCAATTGGAATTTAGTTTCCGTTTTCTTCTCCTGTCACAATGTTTCTAGTTATTGTTATTGTAATAATTCTATGTAAATGTATATCTCTTATGTGTGTGACAAATGAATAAATAAATAAATAAAAATTCTCTATATAACATCATACACACCATCATATAACATGATACACCATCATATAGATAATTCTTTATTTCCTCCATTATTGAAGATTCCCTGTAATCAGGGCTAGAATATACTAATATGTGAGGAGGCATAGGAAAATGGAGCTATAGGACCCAGGGGGCATAGTAGGCTGGCTTCATTGTACTCTCTAAGCTTCTCCTCTACATTTCAACCTTTATGTGGTGGATTGTTGTTTGTGTCTGGCTACCACATGCCCAATATGTACCAACTGGTCCAATGCAGAATGAGTGTAAATTAGTTGCTCTAAGACAGTGTTTCTGCATAATATTGATTAATTCTTGCTTACCACCAAATAAAGATTACCACTTGAAATCCCAAAATAATAATCATACCTTGATTACATGCCTGGTTAATGAAGTCTTCCAGTAAAACGATGTTTTTCCGAAAATCTTCTATTGCATGACTTCATGGCGGAAGATATCTCCAACAATGAACAAACATGTTTTGTCCGGAATCGTGACCTTTATGGCAACTATCCGATCATTACTAAAATGCTCGAGTTGTTCACCTGAGACTTACGTTGTACATATGACTGTCTGATAGTTTGTAGAAGTATTTTTCAAAGTAGCTTAGCACTATGGTATTTAAGATCTTGTAGGTGGTTATACAGCGATGAATCTTCCTTCTTATCTCCAGGTGAGACCACTGTAGCTCCGAGATACTGTTACCAGTATGGTTTCTCATTAGCTGCTCTGTTTTGTAGTTTCTGTAGTCTATGTTTAGAGGTTTCCATTATCCGCGCACCCCAGCAGGTATCTCCATAATAAAAAACAGGCTGTATCATGCTGTTATATACATTTCTTGCTGCTTCTAATGTTAGGCAGTTCTTGATCTAGCTAGGATGCCGCATGATATATGACAGTGTCATCAGCATTTTGCTCTTTCGTATACTAAGTGGAAGGTCATTTATATAGAGTGAAACATAGTACTGAGCCTTGGGGTACTCCGTATTTTACAGGTAGGTTTTCAGATAGTTTCCCTTCTGATTTTGTGTTGTTATGTAATCTTTAAACCATTCCTGTGCATTTCCTCTCACTCCATAATGTTCTAGTTTGTGTAGCAAACATTGATGGTCAACCAGGTCAAATGCTTTCTGTAAGCCTATGAACATTGTTCCACATAGGCGTTGGTTATCTAGGTGATCATAGATTTTATCTGCTAGGTAGATGACAGCAGTCTCTGTAGAGTGATGTTTTCGAAACCCTCATTGGAATTTAGATAAAAGTTGAGCTTGTACAGCTCTTTCCAATATTTTAGATACCAATGGTAAGATTGAAATCGGGCAGTAATTATTTAAGTTGGTATGACTCCCCAATTAAATTTAGGTGTTACTTTTCCCTGTTTCCATTGAAATGGAATTTTATCTGTTACAAAAGTTAGGTTCACTATGAGTGTTATACTGCTAGCAACAACGTCAGCTCCATCTTTTAATAGTCGGGGTGGGATGCCGTCTAGTCCGGTTGATTTTGTAGGGGATATCTTTTTTAGTTCTGTTAGTACGAATGATGGTGGAACAGTTTATATGGCAAAATTACTGTCAACACGAGGATCCAATATGGTAGGTAATGTTATGTCATTAAATTATTTCTCGCTGGGGACTCATGACACCTATGTAAAGAGAGTCAGTCAACGCTCTACCGAAAGTCATGGGTTTTCTCCGGGTACTCCCGTTTCCTCCCACACACCGGACACGAGAGGCATCAAAATCGGAATGCTTGTGCGTTAACATTTTTCGTGGAAATGTGCGTGGATTTCGCAATGCGCCCACACAGGAAGTTTAGACAGGAAGTACCTGATTTTATACGCCTCCTGCCGGCTTGTGGTTTGCTTATATGAAGTACTGGATAGCTTCATCGTTTAGCAAGAAGAAAGAGCTTTCATTTTATAGCAAATACGAACAGATCAAGTAAATTCGAACAGTTTATTTGGTAATTTCGTTTGACCAATTTTTGGATTTCTGCTCTGATGTATAATTTAGGCAAAAAGGTATGATTTTGGCCCTTGTTTTAACTTATTAGCGTTGGGTTTGATTTGTTTACGGGTTGGCTAGTCAACTCCGCAGGAACTGGAATGTACTTCGTATGTTTTTTGTTTTTGGCGATTTTGCTCTGTTACCAGCGTTTGTGATGATTGGCAGAAAGTAACTATTAAGTATTTGCACTTTAGTGAAGGCAAGGACAACAGAAGTTTTGTCAGTGAAATCACAGCAGAGAGATAAATTAGACTATTATGGAGTTTTGGCACATACCTAATGTTTATCACATTTGTCATGTATTCTTATATATCTAAAACAGGTGAAACTATGAAAAAAATGGCAAAGAAATCAGAGCAAACATGTATTGTATTATATTTCTACGCTGACAATAGTCAATTATGACGAATAATGAAATGCATTCTTTACTTGAAGTACACAGAAAAACATAGCTTGAGTTGAGTTGGTTTGTCTGGTAATATTTCAAATTTAGTTCGTTTTGGAAATTATCTACCTCAAGACACTTGTCAGCCCCCCGTTCTATATGAGAATAAAATTAGACACACCATGCTACAGTACTGCCTAGAAGTAACTTAACACAAATGTGCAGTTAACCGCGGGTCACACACAGTGGTTTTCTGTTTGTGGTGCGATTACCACACACAGCACACCCACTAACCACACGCACAGCACCCGCTAACCACACGCACAGCACCCTCTAACTGTACAAACCGCAACCGCTAACTGTACAAACTGCAACCGAACCGCAGTGTTAATTTACTTCTAGGCAGTACTGTATCCTAACAGTGACAGAGTGTAAACTCTAATTTAAATATACAAAGTTGGTCTAAATGGGACAAAAACCTTGCTCAAACTAATCATGGATGAATGTTGATGGCTGACAGTTGTTTTGTTACGCTTGGTTTAAACTGACGCGGTCTGCATTTATTGTCTGCTTCCAAAAATATAATATCGCAGCTTATTCTTACCAAAATGTCAATGTTTGGTGGCTTGAATATAATTGAAAATGGCAAAACAACTATATTATCTGAGTAGCTGGTGTGGCAGTTTTTAAATTTGGCGAGCTAAGGAATAAAGACGAGATTGGTAGAGTGGGCTATTTGACCGTCTTCACGGCAGAATTACCAAACAGTGAAACGATTGTCATGAAAACGTTTTTTGACGATGACATTGACACAGAGCGCAAACTCATCAAAGACGCGAGATTTCTGAATACTATACCCTATTCTGTGCCTCAGCTGTGTTTTATCCGCCCATCCGTGTTTTATCCCCCCATCCGTGTTTTATCCCCCCCATCCGTGTTTCATCCCCTCCATGTTTCATCCCCCCATCCGTGTTTTTCCCCCCATCCGTGTTTTTGCCCCCATCCGTATTTTATCCCCTCATCCGTATCCGTATCTGTGTTTTACCCCAACCCGTCTAAACCCTTGGAGACTTTGCTAAATCATCATTTTCAACTGGTATAGTGCCAAATAGTTTAAAATTAGCAAATGTCATACCAGTTTATAAGAAAGGCTCACAGTTCTCTCTTGGTAATTATTGACCAATATCGCTTCTTTTAATTTTTACTAAACTTTTAGAAAAATTAGTAAGTAAAAGATTAATTAAATTCCTTGAAAAAGAATGTCTTATTCAATAAACAATTTGGTTTTCGTGCTCAACATTCTACTGCGCATGCTTTACTAAGTATAATTGATGAGATTCAACGAGCTATAGATGAACGTGATTATTCCTGTGGAATATTCTTAGATTTAAGCAAGGCATTTGATACAGTGAAATCATGCAATATTGCTAAAAATATCAGAATATTATGGTATTAGGGGTATTGCTGGGAGCTGGTTTAGTTCATATGTTGGTAATCGACAACAAACTGTTACTACTAATAATACTATGTCAGCTTCAGCACCTATCTCATGTGGTGTTCCTCAAGGATCAGTTCTTTGTCCATTATTGTTTCTTCTTTATATAAATTATGTCCATCTTTGTTCAAATCTTTTTCAGTTTCATTTATTTGCTGATGATGCAAATTTGTTTTATAGAAAGAAGAATATTGATTTATTAGAAGAAAATACAAATAAAGAATTAGTAAATATACATGACTGGTTATGTGCAAATGAACTGTCACTTGATATAGAAAAATCTAATTTTGTCCTATTTCACTCTCCTCAAAAGATAATTAATTCAAGTTTTCAATTGATTATGCATAATGATCCATTGAAAATAGAATGCTATATCAAGTATCTTGGAATTTTTATTGACTGTCATCTAAATTGGAAAACGCATATTGAATACATAGTTAAGAAAATAAAGAGGAGTTTAGGAATCTTATCCAAACTTCGTTATTAGGTCTTTATTATACTTTAATTTATCCATTTCTTTTATATGGTGTGATTGAATGGGGTTCCACCCATGAAACAAACCTCCAACCACGTTTTATATTGCAAAAAAGAGCATTGCGGATCATGACATTTTCTAAGTTTGATAAGCATTCAAGTCTGTTATTTAAACAACTGAAAATTGTGTTATATTTCCACTGCTCCTTCCGCCACACAATGGCCAAGCTGAGGGCATTAACTCTTTCTGGTCAGTCGCTCGCACGCAACTTGGGAAGTATTTACTCTCTTGTAATGGGACATGCATCGTTTGATAGCTAATGACTTTAACACGATAGGCCAGACTTAAATTATATATGCGAAATAATTAACATAAATTAGCACACATCTAAAATGTAGCAATTATTCTAACAATAAAACCTCGATTACACGAAGGGAAGTGAGAATTTTGTAAACTATGTTATACTCATGAAAGTTTCACTGGTTTTGAAAAACTGGAACCACTTTTTGTTATTTACTGAAATTTGCATGCAAAACAATAACAAATCTAGTTATTCTAGTCTTACTCTATATATAGGGTGTCATGACATGGGTGTTTCCAACAAAGTCTTAAATACATTGTTTTCTTATATAAAAATATGTTATATTTCCTTATCCTGAATGATATCCACCTGTTAAGTATAATTTTTCCTTTTTGGACAATGTACAATTCAAGCAAACTGCCATTTGGCCAAAATCCACAATTCCTTCATTCATTATTATTCAAAAAACATACAAAACACAATACAATTGTTTTTCAAGTTGTCATGGACATTGGGTAAGAGTAAAAAAAATGTATGCCATTGAAGTACCATAATATAATGTTAAAATATGTCACAGATTTTCTCTGGCAAATTTGATTTAGGACCTGTTGAGGACAGTCCATGAACCTAAACTAAGCTGATCTATCCAGGTGTTGAAACAATTAAAACCTGGCTGGATATGCAAAAACTTCCCACACTGCGGAGCAGCACAATAAGTTATAACCTTCTTCTGACCTCTACCTTCCTTATAACACACAACACAATTATGCCTAGTGCCATCATCTGATGCTACCAGCATATGAACAGTCTCCAACTGACTTTCACCAGGAGCGCTTTTCTCATATGCTGGTGGGTCATCACATGCTGGCAAACTACAAATCTGCCTAACTAACTCCTCCCTAAAGTCTACTACAGAATATTGGTCCGAGCGTTGCAAATCTTCGATATCTACATTCTTGGCTCGATAACTCTGAAAAAGAATAAAACTGTTAACTACTGCAATATCTACTAGGTGAAAGAACAAAGTTATAACATTTCTTACTTACATTATGGGATGCGAGGAGTTGATCAGACCTATCTACGACATTCATGAACTGGTTATACTTGTGGATAGCAAGGGGCTGAGGAACAATAACTCTCTCAAACTTTCCATCCTTCTTCAATCTCCTTTTACAACTTACCTGAGCATTTGCAGAATGAAGCGTTGAAAGGACTGAAACAGGTTTATTGTCAACCATTGCAATGCTAAAAACTGTGAATGCCTTACCCACCGCATATCACCTCGCTTAGCCGTCTTTACCCACGCTTTCACATTCTTTTACGGTACCAACAGAGGTTTTTTTTCTCATGTCTAGATCATGCACTAGCTGAGGGGAAGTATAAAAATTATCTAGATACAACTGATACCCCTGATCCATGTAAGATTCCATCAACTCCATAACGACATCATAACCGGTACCATGCTCAGACGTATTTCTTGCCACGTCCTTACCTATGTAAATATTAAAATCAACAGTATAGCCATTAGCACTGTCAGCTAAAACCCAGAATTTCAATCCAAACTTAGCAGGCTTATCTTTCATGAACTGCCTGATACCTGACCTATGCTTCGACCTTACCATCTGCTCATCCACAGCCAATTCTTTGAAAGATGCAACAAACTCGTCAACCTTACGCAACTTATTGCCAGGAGTCTCAGCAGAAGGGTCAACGACATGCAAAAAGGCGACAAGGGCTTTATACCTATCCCGGGAAAGCATTGTCCTCGCCCAAAGACCATGGTACGAAGTATTTGTGCTCCAATACTTTGAGGTATCCCCACCTACCTTTACCAACCCAAAATAAATAATAAGGGCTACAAACCTCTCAACTTCCTCAGCAGTGGTGGTTTCCCAAGACCCATCCCTTTTACAATAATTATTATAACCCCCCTTAGTTCCTACTTTTATATACGCGTAGCAATTAGTATGGTTGGCAATGGTGCTCAAGATGTCACGAGACATAAGGGATGAAAAAACTTGAGCTCCGTCGTCATGGCCCCCCTCAGGTATATTCAGAGCCTCTTTGTGGGCAAAAATATAGCAACTCTAATACTTATAAGCAACAATTAAGAAATATAAAACACTTTCCGTGTTTACATACAGTTATATCAACACGAGTGGAAATTGGGAAAACGAGAAATTGTGTGGAAACACGACGCCCGGAGGGCGGAGTGTTTTCACACAATTTCGAGTTTTCCCAATTTCCACGAGTGTTGATATAACTGTATGTAAACACGGAAAGTGTTTTATATTTTTTTTATAATATAGCACAAAGAAATATAAAGTAACGATTAAAATAAAGTATTTAAAGAGCGGCGGGAAATTTTCCGTGTTTACATCGAGTTATGTAAACACGGCTCTCAGCCAATCAGCGTTGAGAGTTTGCAAATGCTATATTATAACAAATATTATAAAACAAGGATTTTAAGTGTAAACACTGAATAGTTTAAGGACACCCCTTCAAACAAAATAATCTTTTGAAATACGGGGAGCGAAAGCCCACAACGAAAAAGATTCTACCAAAATTAATGGTAAATACATTAACCAGAATGAACATAGGCGTAAGCATAATCATTCACCAATCAGGTACGCAAATAAGAACATAAGATAAAAACAAATTGATATCTTACCATGAATAAATCATATCAGAAACAGTAATATCCTTCCCCTCGCCAGCTATCAAATAAATTTGACTCCAGCCCTTGGGACACTGGATGGCGGCTTAAAAGGAGGAAGGATTACACTGAAACAAGAAAAATTAATATAATAGGTACCCTTAACGCATGGCTTCTTTATCATGTGATCATATCATTTATTTATAGAAAATATGATGTAATATCATATTATCACGTGAACAACACTATATAAGTCTTGATTAATGTGTATTGTGATAAACGACTCTTTATTGATGCATATGTGTATTAATTTAGGCTTTTTTTAGTTACATCTCGTTTGTATCATTCTATATTGTTGTTGACTAGAATAAAATATTCATTTTTCTTGTTTCAGTGTAATCCTTCCTCCTTTTAAGCCGCCATCCAGTGTCTCAAGGGCTGGAGTCAAATTTATTTGATAGCTGGCGAGGGGAAGGATATTACTGTTTCTGATATGATTTATTCATGGTAAGATATCAATTTGTTTTTAACAAATATTATATGTATATTTGGCATATTTCAAAGTTTATTCTCTCACGAAAATCAAGCCTATTTGTTCTATAAAAAGCAGACGCCAGACAACAACGCCGAATGTGCCACATGCAAATTTGACATGCAAATTTGACATGCCTATATTAGCACCCAGAAAAAAACAAAAAAAACTTGCCTTGATCATATGCCATATTCGACGGTGCCATTTAGAAAAAGTTAAGAATGGGGACAAATTAATTTCAGCTTGGACAAAGTGGGCGAAAGGTAAAGGGTGTTGCAACTGAGGGGATGTGGGTGGTCGCACACTAAATACTTGAACGACTTAACTTGTATCTCTTCTGCATTCCAACGTAGAATGAGTAAAATTAAACTATTTTGCTTGTCCCTAGTGGTTTCCCCTTTTACTAGCTAACAGAGTATCTTAGTTCCTATCTTGGCATAATGCGCCGTATAATTCCAATTGGGAATAGTGTTGTATTTCCACTGCTCCTTCCGTCACACAATGGCTAATATGAGGGCATTAAGAATGGGGACAATTTATTTTCGCCCTCACAGATGTAGGGCTTTATTTAAAGATTTCCCCCAGCAAAACAGAAATACGTCACTCGTTCTCTCCAATACTCCATATAATAATTAAAGTGCAGAGTTAAGGAAATATCAGCGAGAAATTGTCAAAAAATTTCGGTTGCGGAATTGCGAGCCAACACCAGAGATGAAATCAATGATGTAGTAGGCGTGGCGGCTGTACTAAGGAGGGTAGCTGTGTCCGAGGTGTGCATGACTTGGCGGGTTTGTGTGTAGTATTGTGCAGTTGCCAAGTTATTCCAAAAAATATGTTGCGCCACATCATCGTCGGGGGCGCTTAAAAAAGATGCCTAAACGTTATGGAACATCCTGAGAGAAAACTGTGCATTGTTTCCCCGTCAGAAATCTGTAAAGCGGTCAGGTGCTTTTAAGTCGGTTTCCCACTGCAGAACCTTGGAAAGCGTTTTGAGTGATTTGTCCCTTGCTGTTTGATGCGCGAAACAAATAACCATCTCGTAAATTGATTTCCATTTCCTGTTTGTCGCCCATCAACTTCAATAGTAGAGACTGGAACTGAGGATTCTGTTGCAAGGAGCGAGTCTGTTTATATATGGAATTGTAGCGACGAGCATTGATGTCTCCGTTTTCTCTTGACACATCCACTAGGTTCTCGAGTGTAGCCACCGCTACAAAAGGATAAAAAATCCCAGCTGGTTTTGAGAATTCACGCCTGAATTGGGCTAATGCCATCGCCACCATGTTTGTGTTGGTCTTTGTTAACAATAGTTCAACTTGCGCTTGTGGACAATCGAGCATGACTGGCTGCAACGAGGAAATGAAGGAGAGATTACTCTAGTTTTTTTGGGGGGTTTTGTGTTTTATTTTTGTGGGTTTTTTTTTTCAGGTAATCTCACCCCAATGCATTTGATCGAGAACTCCGTCATGGACAGAGTATAATGCGTATATTAAGAATTGCCCCTCTCAAATCAAAATACAGAGGGGTAATAAACCCCCGGAAAATTGCCTATGAAAAGTGAACGGATCATGATCAGTCATGGACAGAAAATTTTGACCCATGTTGTGAATTAGAATAGCTAACCGAGTCTGTGACATCGTACTTACACCTGTTGCACCCAAACAGCCTGACGAGCTAGATAGACTCTCTTCGCCTATCGAACGCCTGACGCAAAGTACTGTGGGGGAGTTTTCGTCACGGCGGCAGAGAGCTCATTTTGCGGACTGGAGGCTTAGACTTGGCGGACATAAATACCATGCAGTCATATTCCGAATGCCATTGCATAATTTTAATGGCCCCTAAAAGTAACCCCTGTGCGTTTCACACTACGACTATGTCTTCAACAATAATTTGTTGGCTCCCCATTCATAGTCCTAGATGACATAGTATAGTTGCGTATAGTCTATAGAGGGTATAGTTCATAGCTAAATTGTGGGGCCATTCAGAAATTTATTTGCCTCCCACAGAGAATACGTTTTGTTATCTCACAGAGAATGAGTTTAGTTGTCTCAGACAGAGGATGAATTTCGTTGTCTCCCACAGATAATTAATTTCGTTGTCTCCCACAAAGAATAAATTTTGTTGCCTCACATAGAGAATAAATTTTGTTGTCTCACACAGAGATTGTCTCACACAGAGAATAAATTTTGTTGTCTCACACAGAGAATAAATTTCGTTGTCTCGCACAGAGAATAAATTTCGTTGTCTCACACAGAGAATAAATTTTGTTGTCTCACACAGAGATGGTCTCACATAGAGAATAAATGTTGTCGCCTCACACAGAGATTGTCTCACACAAAGAAGAATTTTGTTGTCTCACACCGAGGATAAATCTTCGTTGTCTTGCTTAGAGGATAGATTATTTGTTACCGCCCGTAGTGGCTGCCAACTACTTATAGCTATAGTATACTGTATACAGCAGCTAAACATACTTCTTACGGAAGCGAACTGGCCGTAGACAGAATCAATAATTGTGGCAAACCCAACGACGAAATTGGTATTCTAATTAACACTATAAAAGCGCCTGTAGGGAATTTCATAAAGTGTTATGAAGTATTGTCTAACTACAATAGTGTGTAGCATGCATAACACATAAGGCTATAAAAACGCGGAATTTAACTTTAAACATCATGTTTAATACCGTAGAAATGGGATGTGATATGTTGCCGTAAATATCGCTGCCTGGGGTGTAATAAAAACACAAAACTGAGCCTTGCTAATTGCTACAAACATATATGTACTGTATATAATAAAGGAGAATGGCTAATTTGACATAACGCCCCTAAACCATTACGGCATCACTAACAAGCTTTAATCGCATAAACAAAATTAGTAAAATTGGACCCGCACTACTTTTAAAACAACGACAACGACAACGACATGGAAGCTTATTTCAACGAAAACCAGCATCGCTTGACCAACGTGAAAGAATCTGTATCGGAAAAGCTCTCATTACATGCAAATAGTCATGTGGAGCGTCCTGTCTCACACCATGTGGAACCTCCTGCCTCAGACCTTCATGCTGTATCTGATTCTTGGCCAGATCTCCCTAATAAAGACATAATGGAACAATCATGTGACATTACGAAGAAAGTTGACTTAAATCCAAAGGCGCAAGAATTTATTCCCACAGCTAAAGAGAATCCTATCTTGATGAGTCGAGTACAAAGCACTGGCTGGGATTCAACACCTAATTATGGCTCAAATGAAAATCGACAAGATCTCAGTTCTGTATTGGAGTTGCTAGTCAAACAAGGTTTGAATTGTCTCCCTAAACAGCACCCACCAGAGTTTTCTGAAAGTTATTTCGATTATCCAAGCTTCGTAAGCGCATTTGACTGTTTAATCAAAGACAGAGTTGAAGATCCAAAGCAAAGATTATATTACCTGAATCAATTTACCAGTGGTGATGCAAATGAAGTCATCAAAGGTTTGGTCAACCTGAATTCCTCGGGTGTTTACACAAAGGTGAGAAATGGACAGCCTTATCGCGTCGCGCAAGTATATAAAGAGAGATCAAAGAATTGGTCCTATTAAAGATATGGACGATGTCGCGTTGCAAAGGCTGACCTTCTGAGACAATCCAAAGAGGCCATGAAAACGATCAACCATATGGAAAGATTAAACTCGGAAGACCTATTAACTCTTTCTGGTCGGTCGCTCGCACACGACTTTCGCACACAACTTTATTCTAACATAAATATCTCCGGAAGTATTTACTCTTTTGTAATGGGACATGCATAATTCGATAGCTAATGATGCCCACTTTAACACGATAGGTGCTGTGGCCAGACTTAAATTATATATGCGAAATAATGAACATAAATTAGCACACATCTAAAATGTAGCAATTATTCTAACAATAAAACCTCAAATGCGCGAGTGAGAATTTTGTAAACAATGTTATACAAAAGTTGCAGCTCATGAACAAAGGTATATTCTCTGCAAGTTTCATTGCTTTTGAAGAACTGGAACTACTTTTTGTTTTTTAGTGAAATTTGCATGCAAAACAATAAAAAATCTGGTTATTCTAGTCTTACTCTATATATAGGTCATGACATGGGTGTTTCCAAAAAAGTCTTAAATACATTGTTTTTTTATATAAAAATATGTTATATTTCCTTATCCTGAATGATATCCACCTGTTAAGTATAATTTTCCCTTTTTGGACAATGTACAATTCAAGCAAACTGCCATATGGTCAAAATACCAATTCCATCATATGAAAAATCACCACCATCTTCCACAATTCTTTCATTCATTATTATTCAAAAAACATACAAAACACAATACAATTGTTTTTCAAGTTCTCATGGACATTGGGTAAGAGTAAAAAAAAGTATGTCATTGAAGTACCATAACATAATGTTAAAATATGTCACAGATTTCTCTGAGTCAAGCAAACTGCCATTTGGTCAAAATACCAATTCCACCATATGAAAAATCACTACCATCTTCCACAATTCCTTCATTCATTATTATTAAAAAAACATACAAAACACAATACAATTGTTTTTCAAGTTCTCGTGGACATTGGGTAAGAGTAAAAAAAATGTATGCCATTGAAGTACCATAACATAATGTTAAAATATGTCACCGATTTTTGCTTTATCGGTAGACAATCGGTGTAATGTTTATATTTATTATGAACTCATTACGCATAATTTGCATGAATAATTAGGGGCGTTAAAGAACTATTTCACCCCGCAGAAGAACCTTGAATTTGAAGTTTACAAATTTCGACAAGCCAAGCAACTCCCCGGAGAAAACATTTCTGCATATATTACTAGATTAAAGCAATTGGCAAAGTACTGTGAATTTCACGACGAGAAAAGAGAAATAAAGACCCAGATAGTTCAGAATGGTATTTCGTCGAAGCTTCGAAGAAACGCCTTGGCAGATCCTGAAATAACGTTGGAGAAGCTTATTCAGATCGCGAAGTCTATGGAGCTGTCCGAAGTTCAAGCAGATGGCATTGAAAGTGCAAATCAACTCGCAAAGAAAACTGGCGAAACGAACAGTCGAAGCGAAGCAGGTATTTAAAGACCCCCTCGGGACGCAGTCGTCGAGTAAACAACTTAAATGGGGGCAATGTTGAATCTAGCTCAGAAGACGAATACATGTTTTCAACGTTGACCGTTAGTGCTATGTCATATCAGAAGCTACCCAAATTTAAAGTAAAAATTAATGGGACTCCGATTAATGTTATGGCCGATACTGGTGCAAGTGTGAATATTTTAGATGAAGCTACCTTTGCTCAGCTGAGAACAAAGCCTAAATTAAGCGGAACAAACGAGAAAATATTTCCATACGGCTCGGACAAACTGCTGCCACTCGTGGGCAAGTGCGATTGCGAAGTAGAGACAGAGAAAAAGTTTAGTGTGGAAACTTTCTTTGTTGTCAAAGGCACAACTGGTTGTTTGGTAAGCTGGAAGGGCTCACAAAGGCTTGGCCTGGTTCAAGTGGTCCAATCGGTCTAACAGCCCGAAGAAGATAAAGTAGAGTCATTGGTGGAAAGCTACAGTGATCTATTTGAAGGACTCGGAAAGTTGAAAGGATTCCAGGTCCATTTGCATGTGGAAAAAAATGTACAACCTGTTGCACAACCACCCCGAAGAGTTCTGTTCCATGTTCGGGAAAAGCTAGAGGAACAGTTATTGAATGACGAGAAACTAGGAGTTATTGAGAAGACAGAAGGTCCTACTCCATGGGTATCATCAGTGGTCGTGGTCCCAAAGAAAGGAAAGATTAAAGTTTGTGTGGACATGCGTCAAGTTAACAAGTCCATAAAGAGAGAAAGGCACATCACCCAGATGATCAACGAAGTTATCAATGATTTGAATGGAGCTAAAATCTTCAGCAAACTTGACTTAAATCAAGGGTATAACCAGCTGGAGCTAGTGCCCGAATCGAGATATTTGACAACGTTTTCAACTCATATTGGTCTTCGACGATTGAACTTTGGAATTAATTGCGCCGCTGAAATTTTTCAAAATGCGATTCGAGAAGCACTTAGTGGTCTAAAAGGAACCTTAAACATAAGCGATGATATTCTGATTTACGGAACAGATGACGACGATCATGACGCCAACTTGGAAGCTGCACTCGAAAGGCTACGAGAGTGTGGGCTCACGTTGAATAAAGGGAAATGCATATTTAAGAAGAAAAGTCTCATTTTCCAAGGATACGTTTTCTCAGAGCACGGAATTTCACCCGACCCAACAAAAGTGAGAACAATTGAAGAATTTGCTACACTGAAAGATGCCTCGGAAGTGAGAAGCCTGCTCGGTATGACGAACTTTTGTTGTCGTTTCATTAAGAATTATGCAACATTGAAGGATGTACCATTTGTGTGGACAGGGAAACAAGAGCGAGCATTGGAGAAACTATGTGATGCCCTTACGAATGCTTCAGATGCATTACTTCGATTCTACCAAGACGACCGAAGTCTTCACCGATGCGAGTCCTGTCGGTGTTGCTGCTGTGCTCACCCAGAAGGAACCTAACAGTGACGAAAGAAAGATAATCGCCTATGCCAGTCGAGCCCTGTCAATAACAGAACAGAATTACTCACAGTTGGAGAGAGAAGCCCTTGCCATTGTTTGGTCATTTGAGCATTTTCATTTATATCTGTACGGAGGAAGATTCATCGTTTTTACTGACCATCAACCGTTGGTCACGATATTCTCAAACCCAGCATCGAAACTGTCAGCTCGTCTAGAAAGATGGTCCCTGCGTTTACAACCCTTATGACGTCACAATACGCTATCAGGCTGGAACTGAAAATCCGGCAGATTATCTGTCGAGACATCCGCTTTGTGATGTTACACCGAACAGCCATCAAGAGAAGGTAGCTGAAGAATTCGTTAACTTTCTGGCAGAAACCTCTATGCCTAAAGCCGTAATGAAAGCCGTTCAAACCGGGAAATGGCACGAAACCTCCAAGTGGTATGATTGACGTTTTCTAACGCTGTCATACCTTGTGTGGATAAGATATTTTCTGAATATGGAATACCTGAAGTACTGCGATCAGATAATGGTCCTCCATTTAACAGTCGAGAGTTTAACGAGTTTGCGAAGCATTTGGGTTTCAGTCACAGAAAAGTTACCCCTTATTGGCCCCAGGCTAACGGTGAAGTGGAGAGGTTCATGCGCACTGTGAAGAAGGTGATAAAGGCAGCTGTGAGGGAAAACAAAGTTTGGAAGCAAGAAATGCACAATTTTTTACGAAACTACAGAGCTACTCCTCACACGTCAACCAAAATCCCACCAGCCACTGCACTGTTTGGCCGTCCAATGAAAACTCATTTGCCGCAAATAGGAAAAGAGTCCAACTTACAGGATAACTTTATACGTAAAAACGACGGTCATGTCAAACTCAAGATGAAGTATTATGCTGACCTGAAATCCAACGTCAAACCTAGCCATCTAGAAGAAGGTGATGCAGTACTTCTGAAGAACAACTACAAAAGTAAAAGATTTCTGCCATATGATCCACGTCCATACAAAGTGGTGGAGAAGAAGGGATCACTGCAAGGAGAGACTACAGATCAGTAACCCGCAATTTGTCTTTCTTCAAGCCTGTGGTAAAGCCGGAAAAGGAAGAAACAGAATGCCCAGAATTTTGTGTTCCAGAAAGATCACAAGAAAATCCTGACATCTTTCAAGACTATGAATGTGAAATACGAGGAAATCCTGAAGTCTCTGAAAATCCTGAACGTGAAGCACCTCACACAGAAAACCCCTCCATAGAGACAGCAACGCCTAGATATCCAAGACGAGTAAGGAAAAAGCCCGACAGATATCAAAGTTGAGCATATGGACAACAATGGTATTATAAAATTTAGTATAAATTGAGATCATGAACATTCGATAGTTAGTAATTAATTCAGCTTAAGAAATTGATGGAACTCTAATTTGCATGGTACGTTTTAAAAATTTTTTAAATAAAAAACCTTTGTTGGTAAAATAAGAAACCTTAGTCAATTTAAACTTAGAACGAGGAGTGAACATCACAATTGGCATCTGTAAAATTATCTTTATTCCCCGATTGTTGAGAAAATGCACATTGTAAACATTGTATACGTTGCGAGTTGATACACTTACAAACGCTCAACTTTAATAATTTAAGAACAGTTTTAACAAACTTTGGTTAAAAATTGGTATCAGGTACACTGATGCATGTATAATCGGTAATTTCCGATTGTGGCGCAATCGGTCAATCACTAAAACACACCACTACAACTTTCATTGAAAAACCCAGATAATCTAAATTTTATGTACCAAGGGAAAACTGTTGGGGATCTAATATTCTCTATTAAACCATGGGAGAATGGAAAAATGTCAGGAGTTTGGATGAGAAAGTGGTGGGAATTCAATACTTCAGCATTCACTACTCCTTGTCAGATATAAATTATCATTTCTTTTTCTTCTTACCACTCCTGGATTGGGGGTGTATTAACCCTGCTGGTGAATATATACACCCCTGTGACTTACAAATTATGCTATACCTTCTTCAAATAATTTCTTATAGCATGATCTGGCACCTCTTCTATTGTGGGATTGTTCCCACCTAAACCCCTACTGATGTAGTCACATATTGCTCGACTAAACCAACATGGTCACTCTCCACCTTGAACAATAATGGTAGCAAGCATTTGCCCAACTGTTAGGTAGTCACGGTTTGTCAAACTTCTGATATTACACCGGACTGTGCAACCCAAAGGGGCTTCGGTGGTGCAATCGTCAGCACACGCTTTTCACCTCTGATATTGTGGGTTCAAGTCCCATTGGGGACGACTTATGATAGCTATGTGAAAAGAGTTAGTCAACGCTCTGCCGAAAGTTATGGGTTTTCTCCAGGTATTCCGGTTTCCTCCCACAGGGAAAGTTGACAGGGTGGGTTGGGTTTAACCCCTAACTGGCCCTTCCACCGTAGCTGTGCTCCGTGATGGTGAGCAAAAGGTGGCTGCCATATGCACCCTAGAAAGCCTTCGACTTGGTCACGTTGAGCTGTGTCCTTTGCAATTCAGCTTAGCTCTCAGCTGCAAGTAAGGATAATAAGCACCCCTGCTTACTTATAACACCATATAAATCAAAAGTAGACTGCCTCACTTAATTGAGGGACGTATGTGCACATAAAATTATTACCTGGGGGACCTATTTCATGTATTTTTTTAATGGCTCAGCCAATGAAGACTAATTGGAGCAGAAGGGAATTACCATGATTTGCACTAGAAAATATTCTGTAAGCCATTAAGCAGTAGTCTTGGTGTTGCAAGGCCTAATTAGTCATAAATATTTACGATTAAAGTAGCAAAATCTCATTCACTCTTCATACTTGGCAAAGTACCACTATCTTTACATATAGCCACAAGCAGGAGATGGAAAAATTATCTTCTCAGACCTCCTAAATTGACTGCATCCTCTTCTTCTGTAAATGTGGCAAACGTTACAGACAAGAGACCATGATTTTCCAAAAAGCCTTTTCTTTTGAAGTATGGAAGTGCAGTTTTCCACAGATTCAATCTGCTTACAACGATTGCTTTCATATTCCCATTGAC
Source organism: Trachythela sp. YZ-2020 (assembly GCA_016169945.1). Classification (NCBI taxonomy): domain Eukaryota; kingdom Metazoa; phylum Cnidaria; class Anthozoa; order Malacalcyonacea; family Clavulariidae; genus Trachythela; species Trachythela sp. YZ-2020. The sequence goes on along the minus strand of JADLSH010000395.1, from coordinate 8,967,732 downwards.
AACTCTTGACGAATGACTTTTCACTTGTATTATTAAATCAGCATCCGTTAATTCCGCTTGATTTTTTTCAGGTAGATCATGACCAGTAGCATGCTGTTCAATGCTTTGCCAAATAGCTTCTTCAACAGCTTCATTTTCGCTTATTCCAATTGGTCTTAATGAAGAAATTGTACAGAATTGATATGCGATATTCAATGTATATAATTTGTTGCCCTACTAGTATTTTACTATGTCCTTATACCAGCTGGAACAACTGAATTATCCCATTAATGCCAAAACTTTCCCTTTGGTGAGTAAAATGTTTTGGTAAGTAAAATAGTAGGGTGCATGGGCCACAGGTTTGATTCCTGTCAGAGGGCTTATAGTGGCATTTTTCACAACTGCTCCTGGTTAAGTGTGCAATTCTATATAAATTTCCGTTAAAATTTTCATCCAGAATCACCATGTGCATGTGGTTTAATTGTAGCTTAATGGGTTACATGTAAACAAATGGAATGATAATTATAATTATTACACTCTCCCATGGTCCACTTGCCATTGCATGGCCAGATGGCCCCTCGTTCATGCTGGAATTATATCAATTTGAAAAGTTTTTACCCTCAACCAAAATGTTTACCCTCACATAAAATCAGTTGCTGAGAACGGGTCTTCGGGAAACAAATATGTTGGTAATGAGTCTTCTTCACCTGCCTCTACAATTGTAATTGTTTCATGAGGACCATCAGTAACCGAAGGACCACCAGTCTGAACACAGCCTGGAATTATCTGAGCTGATTGTCCATCCGGGTACACAAGTTTGTATTGGCGTTCAGAGTCAAATGTTTTGTCGTAATCACTATGTTTGCTATAAGCGTTTTGTAGTCTGCATCCTTCGCAATCTTAACAGGCAAGCTTTTTACCTCTTAAAGGAGACGCCAAACCTTCTTCGTTCAATTCCATCAACCCGATGTTAAAGTGCTTATAAACCCAAAATGGGTTTTTATTGATTCTATTGAAGGCATGAAAAGTTAGTTAGTAAGTTCTAGATTAGTTTTTGGCTAAGACTTTTAGTTTCGTAGATATAAAGGCTCAAACAGGCAAATTTTGCCATTTTCTGAAAAAAAGTAGCGCGACCAAAATATCACCAACAAAGAAATATATGGCGAAGATATCGATATCCTGTTATAGAATAATATATCATTATTCATTACTCAATGTCAAATGTTTTATATGACAGTGAGATACTGATGCTATATGTTTGATTGATACATGTATTTGGCACAAAGTTGATCACCAAGTCACAGATTAAAGATGACCAAGTGCTGCACTGTCCCACTAGTGGAACCACCTTAACCTGAGGATCAGGCATTTCTGTGGTTAGGCCTTGGTTTGTTAGCCACCTATGTTGAAGAACCTTAGGGAGGCTAAGAGAAAATTCCCTAAATAGAGAGATACACTTCAAAATTGTATAGCCCATTAAACTATTTGTTTGTGATTTCATCTAGATTATCAGTGAAGTAAACTGGAACCATCGGTGAAAGATGAATTAACATTTTTAATTAAATATTTATTAAACATCTTTATCAATATATGTTGTATTGCGACTCTACTGTCTCTTGGGGGCAAGTGCACTTTTAATAGCTCAGCCCCTTGATTGGATTAACCCATTAATTGGCAAATTTTACTCATCAGTGGTAGAGTACTGCCAATTAATGGGTTAACTGCGCTTGATTGGATTGGCTAAACCTTAGCTGCTTTTTGGGTAATGGGTTACCTAGAAAAGAGCCAGAATCCCACTATGGAGGAACTTTACCCATCTGGAAGGAGAGATTCCACTTATAAAATGTGCAAGGACATCTGGTAGGGGAGGGGGTCAACATCCATTTTTTATCCATGGGGAGAAAGTAATTTTACTTGCACAGAGAAGCACCTTTCCGAGTCACTTAAATCAGCTATGTGGGTATGCCAAGAAAGTTGGATGTGTGTACACTGTGAGTAAAGCAAACATCACTCTCACACCAGACATCTAATGTGAAAGTTGAAGCATGTTTGCTCTGCCCACACAGGCAAAGCTACTGTAATAGAAAGTTGAAGGGTTTTGTAGATGGATCACATACTGGCCTTATGGCTATATTTATTAAATTAGATATGTCCCCAGGAACATTCTCAAAAAATGAATATAGTAACCTATTTATGTGGCAATTCAATTCCAATAATGACCTATAGTTGCATTATTTTCACAACTGTTCCTGGGTTAGGTCTAATAAACGAATTTACACTCCTCAATAATTTCCACAAAAACCCTTCAACTTATATTCAATGAGTGAGATGCCTACAAAAGTTAATTTAATGAGGAAAGTATGATTTTACAGATCACATACTGCTTCTTTATGCTTATTTATTAAATTAGATATGTTCCCCAGTAAACATTCTCAAAAAGATGATATTATTTCTGGTCTATTATGGTAATTAATAATTAGTGTTGTGTTCACAAAATTATATATATATATGACAATCTGTCAACCAATCTTTCTATGTAAGGTTCTGTGAGAATATACATGGGGGCCAATTTCATTAGATTGTGGGTTGGCCAGTTGCAGTTAACCAGTTATTATTCTTGAAAATGTCCAAATTTTGGGTAAATTTGGATGTAAAATTTGTAGGGAAACAAGCTTCCTTGCTAAAGTGAGAATCAACTTTAAAGCAGGAGTAGAAATCAGAAATGAAATGCAACTGATTCCATGTCCATGAAGGCATGAAGACTATACAATGCAGTAAAAGATTTAAGTTCCATTCCAACAAACGTTTAACCCTTGCATTCGTTCATTTATTTCTTCTTTCTTTATTTGATACTATACGAAATAATTTTATAAGCAATTGGTTCGCCAGAAGAGGCATCTATGTCCCAGAATTTATAGACATAAGTTACTGCAAGTGTAGTGGTCATCTCCACGATCGACTTTGAAATCGCATTTAAATCCATTCCTTCGTCTATATTCCACGATTGACGATGCAAACCACTAGAAGGGTTACTTTACACACTCAAAAATGTGTTTTTTTCCTCAAGAAATAGCCGAATTTTCAAGATGATTTATCCAAATGTAATTGTTTTTATAGTAAAATTAAATACACACGTTCCTGGGACCCAGTCCCCCGGAAGACGCTACTTTTTTTCCAAAATAGCGACTTTGAGCCTGTATATCTCCGAAACTAAAAGTCTAAGCCAAAAACTAATCTAGAACTTGGTGCTGTAGATATGTGCTATATTTCCTCAAGTTGTCAGCTAAATGCAACAGACTTTCATAAACGGCTTTCCACTCACCTCTCTTTAAGTAGGAAGAACCACACACTTGAAACTTCCCTTGTGACAGTTCAACCAACTTCTGGTATTCCAGATTTGTGTGTGACCGTTTTCTGTGCTTGGACTTGTCAGGTATGTTGTACCCAGTAAATCCTTCAAACATAGCAGGAATGCCACAGCCCCGACTCTTTAGTGTTTCTGCATGGCCATCAAGGTTCCACAGACTTTCTGTCAGAGTGTTTATAAACTGGTTTCCCTGTTGTTCACATGCATCAGAAGACCATCCTAATTCATTTCTTTCTAGCCAATTTAAGATGCAATTTTTGAACTGTATAATCCGGTTTGGTTTGATTTGTGGAAAGGGAGGTGGAAGATTCTTGTTATTTCTATGTGTTGCCATCATCAATGTAAAATGGTTGGTGCTTACTGTGTCTGAGTGCTTACTGTGTCTGAGACTCATAAGCAACCTTTTACAGGGAGGTAAAATGCCGCATTTCGTATATTTTATTCATATTTTTATCTTCATACCCATAATAAAGGGTTAAATTTGTTACTAGTGTAATCGAAATGGCTTGGATGGAAGAATAACGAGGCCGAATTGTTGACAACCGACACGGGATGACACAATGGCGCCGAATTTGGACAAAGTTGAGGTTTTACCTTGTCGATGGTTAAACAGCTAGGATCTACTTGAAACCTAGTTAAAACTTGTTTAAAATGTGCTTGATACCATTATGTCTGAACTGACTTACATATTTGGAAGGATTTCAACGAGTATCGGTGATAAACAGCGGAGTAAAGTGGCGAATTAGGACAAATACGTCCATTTGCAGGAGGTAGGTACATTTCAAATTATTATTTCGGTCACAAAATATTTACTATTTTACACCAAAACAGTGGTAATATACTTAAATAAGTACCAATTATGTTTCTATCAAAAAGATTTAGGAAAAAAGGTAATGTAGGTCCACTGCTGTTTACCTGAAGTTGTAAGCCACAAATTGACGTTTGACCATGAGTATTGTATAGTCATTTTCTTGTGAAATATCAGTGCTAGGCATTTCACACTTACCAATGAACCCCCCTAAAAGCACTATCTCTGAACCATATAAGCACCTCAGAATAGCCAAAGCTTTTATGGTTTGGTAGATAGCACCATGGCGAAAGCGTGGGTTTTTGGGCGTGGGTTTTCAAGGCACGATATTGGGTCCCTGATGATAAACGACTTGAATACCAGGCATGCTGATTTGTGGAAATACGTTGACGATACTTCACTTGCAGAATTGGTAAACCTAGAGGTGTATAATAATGCCTCCTAAGAAGAAGAAACCAGAAAATAGAGAGTCAAAGAATGAATTTGCCGAATGCACAGTTTCGGACGCGAAAGCCAACATGGCGTGCCTTCCTTCTGCTAGTTCTGGTCTAGAAGATCTGCTTGATCGCAGATTGAAACTGCAAATGGAACAAATAAACGATCTTTTCCTGAAGTTCACAAACACAACTAAATCTGATTTGGATTCTATAAAGCAAAGTCAAGAATTTCTCGCTACAAAGTTTGATGAATTGGCTGCTTCGACAAATCAACTAAAAAGAGCTTCGCAAATAAAGAGCTTCGCAAAGCTAACACCCAGCTACAAGATCGAGTCGTTGCCTTAGAGAAACAACACATTTCCACAGATATTGAAACCGAGAATATGAAGCGTTATTTGCGACGGGATTTGTAGAAATACATGGAGTCCCGGAAAGTTCAACCGAGAATACTAATAAACTTGTAGTGCAAGTTGCAAATTTGATAGTCCCGGAATTAAATCTCGCTGAATCAAATATATCTACAAGCCATCGCTTGCCTACAAATAAAGGAAGTCATAAACCGATCATCGCCAAGTTCACCAGATGTGATATTCGAGATGCAATATATAAGAAAAAGCGTAATCTTAGTTCAAAAACTTCTCAGGACAACGGTTTCTATCAGAATACCAGGCTGTATAATAATGAGAGACTTACCGCCGGATCCTGCGCCATCTTTAACGAAGCCAAAGAATTCAAAAGAAAGAATCATTACAAATTTGTTTGGACTCGGCAAGGAAAAGTTTTGCTTAAGAAAGACGAAGATCAGTCAGAAACCCATATCTTTACCTCGATGAAGGAATTTGAAGAGTTCAACAGTAAATTTATTCGGCGATCGATCGAATGAAGGATCTGAATTCAGATAAGTTGTCTGATATGTAAATTTTAATTAATAGTCTATTATATTTCTTTCCCTTATGAATTACCTTTTAATCACTTAGAAGATGAGAGCTTTGAATTGGCTATGTACGAGATGTCAAACGGTCGGGTGAATTTTGACTCTGACCGACTCGCTTGTTTAAAATTCAATCCATTATCTCTTGACAAGTACACAAATGTATCCTTATCGCAGGATATAGATCCTGATTCTAACTTTTTCTCTGATACAATTAACTGTGAGTATTATACAGGGGGTGGTTTAAATGAAATTATACATGAAAATGCTTCATATACCAAAGGCTTATCCTTATTTCATGTAAATATTCGAAGTATTAGACGCAATTTTACCAGTTTAATACATTTGCTTGCGTCAATCAATAATAAATTCTCAGTTATCGGTATTTCTGAAACCTGGTTGCAAGATTCATCACATACCGTTGACATAGAAGGACACACTTTTGTACATAACTATCGACCTGATAGATCTGGAGGCGGAGTTGGTTTATATTTAACAACTGAGTTAGAATACAAACTCCGTAATGATTTAGTTTTCCCTGGTGAAACGTGTGTTGAATCATTGTTCATAGAAATAACTAATGTTGAAGGGATGAACATAATTGTAGGTATTGTTTATAGGCCACACCATGCCAAAACGTAAATGATTTTATTTATAACCTGAACTTGCTTATGGGAATGATTTCTATGGAAAACAAAGTCTGTTATTTAATGGGTGATTTCAACTTAAATCTTTTGAATCACCATAGTCATTTACCAACCGGTGAATTTCTAGATATAATGTTTAGTCATATGTTGTTTCCTCTGATAATGCTTCCTACCAGAATAACGTCACATACTGCAACTCTTATTGATTGCATATTTACCAACCACTCAGTGAACTATTCATGTAGCGGTTTATTACTCTCTGACATATCAGATCATTTACCAATATTTTGTATTAAAAGCCCCGATGTTGGTGTTCCATCGTGATAGAGATTATATAGTGTTTGGTATTGTGAAATCGGCATCTGGGGCATATTTTACACTTTTTAAATCTCTAATAAACAAAATTACTCTCTTTTCGATCATGGTGCTTGCCTCATTGTCAGATGTGGAAAAAAAGGCGGAAAGAGCAGCGAAGTGCTGAAAAAATAAGGGTTTTTTTCGCGTTCCTCGCGTTGTTGTCCACCAAGGAGAATACACAGAAGAATGACTGGCAAATGTAGAAGAAAATGGATTTCCGCAATAAGTCGAGACGACTTAACCGACTCTATTTTGGGACTGATCGAGTTTGTAGCAAGCATTTCATGTCAGGACAAGCTGCTAAAGATTGGGATCGGTATAACGTGGACTTGGGTGCCTACGTAGTGTTCAGCGCATTCTAAACAACAGTTAACTGACCCAGAAGTGTCTGCTGCTCGAGCTCAAAAGGCCACAGAAAGATGTAAAGGTCGCACAGAAACAATGGAATTTGTGGTGAATGCGAAAGCACAAAAAATAGACGAGCCATGGGAAACAGTCGAGGAAATAACTTTTACTGAAGAGACTTTAAATCCTCTCAACAGTGTTGACCTTGGCATTCATGAACAAGAAAGTGATGATGAAGTATCAACAGCTATGGAAACATGATGTCTTGCTCGATCTGAGGCAAACAATGGCAGAAACCCCGAAACCCCGACTGAAGGTATCGAGAGCCAAGCCACAAAAACCCAAACTGAAGATTTTTATTACCTCTTCAAGGAGACATTGTTACTTTGTAAACAATGAGGATAGGGTGAGATTTTATACTGGCTTACCTGGGTTTGATGTATTAAAAGTAGCATTTGATTTTATGAGTCCTTACATTACTAGAAGAAGTAAAACATCTCTATTTCAAGAGTTCATAATGGTTTTAATTAAACTAAGGCTGAATGTCCCTTTTCAAGACCTCGCCTTCAGATTTGGTGCGTCTCTTTCAACAGTATCGAGAACATTTTCTGCATGGATGATGATTATGGATATCAGGTTATCCCCTCTTGTCTGATGGCCAGAAAGAGAGGAGTTATGGCATACAATGCCTATGTGCTTTCAGTATGCATTTAATAATAATGATAATATATTCATCTTAAAACAGGTTTACATGTTCAGTAATTAGATAAATATTTTTACATATTTACATACTGGTATCAACCAAGGACCTGTTGTTATAAAAGAATAACTTATATACTAAGAATATTATAAAAGTATAAAGACACATATAATAAAACCAAAGACTATAATTACATTTAAAAAGTACAAGTTTTTATACTGTTTTTAAATCTTAAAAATGATTCAGAATATCAGAAATGCTAGACAATTCAGTTTGTTGCCCTCCACAAAGTCTTTCGGCTCTCTCTTGTATGCGTTCTAATTTCTTAACGTGATGATGGGACAATCCAAGTAGTATGGTACTGCAATAGGTCATTTGCGATTTGATCATAACATTGTAGATGGAATACGCTACATACTGTGATACGTTGGGAAAAAGACCACCATCATAATTTACTGTTTTGAAGTTTTTATAGAACGCCCTTCAAATCTTCTTGCAAGGTCACAGACTTTTTCGAGTTATAAACCATAACACGGTCAAAGTCCTCATTGGAATTACACCCCAAGGCTCAATTTTTAATGAGTGATACAAGTGACTTCTCATTTTGGTCACATCAAATTGCACCATTTCAGGATATATACCATAAGCCAAGCATGTTGCAAGGCAGCCGGTCTCTATGTAGGAATGTAACTCCGTTGTCTGACTTTAACAAGAGTTTTTCTTGGAAATATAGTCATTAAACTCTGTATCCTTTAAACAGTATGGGCACTTGACCTCTCCACAACCTTCACCACAACAATAACAACTGCACAGAAAGTCTGGTGTAGCATGTAACCATGGGTACTCTTTATTAATAAACGTACCACATGTTTTAACCTTGAAATTGGTGTTCTCTTTCATAACTTTCTCATATGCTGCGATTGCAACGTTTTCATGTGTATAGCCGTGTTCGGTTGCTGCTGTACTGAACTTAAAAATGTTCGGGTAGATTGCCAATGCTTTGCCAGGTTGATGTGGGATGCTACTTTACTTATAGATGCACCAATTCTACCAGCTCGGTGACGATAGAAACTAGGTTGGGTTCGGGTATCTTCCTCAATAAGTTTTATCTCATCCTCAGTGATGTCAATGTCGACATTTTAACATGCCTCCAGCAGATTGTGATACTCCACGTGTAAGAACTTCTTGTCAAATAAATCAGGAATTGTTTGTACATCTAAACTTTTTGAAATAAAAGAATCAGAGTAGGGATGTATCAAACTTAAAGCCACAGGCTTTTTCTTGCAGAGATTCAGTTATGAATAAAAGTTCTTAAGTTCAGTTACATTTGGCACAGAAATTGAGGCTTTCGACTTTGTTGTAGTGGCAGTCGCTTGATCTGAAGTCGAAGATGTTACATAGCTACAATCAGTGACAAAACAGTTCGGACAAAGTATCAAAATAGGCATTACAACATGTCTTCTCAATGATAAAGTGGAATTTCCATTGACTATGCCAGAAGAGGACAGAAAAGATTGGTCTAAGTTGAAGACAGCCATCTTGATGGAGTATCGAACCAACGAAGCAACCTCGGAACAGGCTTTTCTCACCAGAACACGACAAAAGTCTTACTTCGCACCCAGCGTCAAAGCTGCTGAGTCAACTGAAAGCCAACTCAAATCACTCACACAGAATTTAAAGAACTTAAAACATTTCCAGAATCATCAGATGAGGTGCAGGTTGTTTCTTCTAAATTGCCCCCACTGGGTCAGATGTAACATGAATCAGCTCAGACTGCCTGGTCTAGAAAAATTGATTCAGGTCCTGAGATTGACCCACCCCAATGTGCTCCGGAAACCACCAATGGCAGTCCCCTGCATTGTTTAGGCGAGATTACCGCTAACATTGAGATCGGACATGTCTCTAAATCTAGCATTCCGTTGCTCGTTATCGATAATTTAAATGCCCCTGCTATTTTGGGGTGGTCACTCTGGAAAAGTTTGGTTCCTTTGGTATTGATTGAACCCATAAGACTTACCCTGGGTGATGCTAAACTAGTACCAGAGCGACGCTCACATGGGTCAGTGCTTTCACCTGTTGTTGTTTCCCTTATTTCAAATCACACCATCCCCCTCGCTCACAATGTTTTGTGGTAGCTGGAACATCCGATTGCGGTCCATGTGACCAAGATGTGTTATTTTCTCCCTTTAATGACAAATTGGCTAGTCCAGATGTTTTACTTGGAGCTGGTTTTATTTCTGCCAGTTCACAAAATTGTATACCCATCACTGTGCTGAACAACAGTGAGCACCCTGTTCAACTTTATGCAGGCACTTGTGTTGGTGAAATTTATCCAATCAAGGTCCAACAATCCGATTGTAATGTCACTAGGGTTTTTCATCCTCCATACAAACCACCTGAATCGAGAGAACCTGCAGCAGTTAATCTTGATAAATGTGACGTCACAGTATCAGCGAAACACAAACTAGACTGTTACTCTAAGAATATATATATCTTGTTTGTATTTTGACTCGCCCTGCGGGCTCGTAAAAATACGGCACAACTCGTAAAAATATGCAGCGATACTACATACCAAAACATCTAATTAGTTATTTATTATACAACTGCTTTATAAAGTATTTTTTATTGAGAAGAAAAACCGGTCAAACCGGTTTTCTACTATACAAATAACCAAGTATCCAAATATTGCTGTATATTTGTACTCATTTTTAGCGTTATTTGGACACTTTTTAACACAGTTGTATAATAAAGGGATGTATTCGCTAACAGTGAAGCAGAGATTGGTCGTACTCAATGAACTCAGTTCCACATACATACCAAGAATCAAGTTCCTGTAGCAGTTAAACTTCGTCGAACACAATTGCTTTACAGACTGAAGTTAATCAACAAATCAAAGATATGGAGCGACGAGGCATTATTGACCTTCTTCACCCTACTCTGCACCTATCCTACTTGTACACAAAGCAGACATGCAGACGTTCGAGCCCTAAATGATGCTACACAGTTTGTGAATGTTGGATTCCTTGCATGGACCTAAACTGTTCACAATATTAGACTTGTACAGTGGATATTGGCAGACTCTTATTGCAAAGGAACAACATCATAAATCTTCCACAGAGTCAGGACACAGGCAATTCTGTGTAATGGCCTTTGGTGTGAAGAACGTGCCCAGTATTTGCCCGGCTTATGGCAGATATTATGCAAGAATTGCAATGGAACAGTATCGCCATCTATCTGGATGATATAATCATTGGTGGCAAGAATTTCCAGGAACACTATGACATGCTGAGGATGTTTTTCAACGATTACACCAAGCAGGATTAACCATTAAGTCGAGCATGGTCTCCTTATGCCGCAACAAACTCTCTTTCCTGGGCTATCAAATCTCAGTGAGAGGAATCGAGCCTGTTCCATATAAATTAAATGTTATTCGTCATTGGCCACGCCCTGAGAACACCAAGGATTTGTGGGCGTTTCTTGGACTGTGCAACTACTACAGTGATTTCATCCCGAACATCCAAGACCATGCATGGGTCCTCAACCAGTTAACTGGTAAATCTAAATTCATCTGGTCCTTAGAAAGAGAGGCAGACTTCCATTATTTAAAGTTTGCATTAACCTCTGATGATGTTCTTCTCCAATTCCCCAACATTCTATCCAAAGCATTCGATACCATACCCGTCTAGCAGTGGTTCTTGGTGGGAAAGGAACCACTGCGAGCATACGAACGATTTTCTATCGAGCATGCGCAAAGATTCGACGTCACTAATTTGTTACTTCCTGTAAATTACTTCCTGTAACTAGAGCGTCAAGAGTAGTAAACATGTTCACTCCCGTAGGCTCTCCAAAACACGATCGTTTTCGTCAGCATTTTATAAATTCACCAAAGACTCCAACGAAAATTTATTACCAGTCATTAGATATTAATCATTGTCTTATTTGTGGCATATATTTGAAAGGCGATAGTTTTTACAGCCTTTTCAAGGAGGGGCTGTTGGTGACATTGAACGAAATATTGGAAACGAATATATTACCGCCAAGTAACAAAAACGACAAGCGTCGAGTATGTAAGAGTTGTTTTAGACGCTCTGAAACCATTGTCTGCAAGAGAAAGGTATTAAAAGAATTGGTAAGAGAATTTATTGGAAAATATGCATCGGTTTCTCATGCCTCGAGTACGAAGCGCCTCGCGAAAGAAAGTCCTGTTCATGAATCGAAAAAAATGCGTCCTTAAACAAACAAAGAATCAATCGTCCGACAAACTAGTTTGTTTTTCATCAAATCGACCACTAGAGAGAACGATTTCGATGATACTCAACTACTCGACTGCTATGAAATGGAAAAAGAAAACCTAACTGTTGTTAACACAGTGCTACATCCACAGCCGTTATCAACTACACATATACGCAGGCAAACGGCAACAATGTCAATGACAATGTATTAAAACTACCAAAACAAGATGAAATTAAGGTAAACCTTTTTGTAATATTTGATGAACATGGATGCTGTTACACACAATTGTAGTTTGTAATTTTAGATATTTTACATTATATAGCCTTATTTATGCACTGTTACACACTTATGTTATTGTATATATACTTGTTATACACTGATCACCGATTGATACCAGCCAATTGACTGAACGGTCTTTTCTATCAGTATAAATAAAGATTTTATTATTATTAATATCGAGGAAGTTATTTGATAGTTATTTGAAGGCCATACATATTCTCTATATTCTATAATTACTAATTTAGGTCAATATAATTTATCCGTCTTCTACGAAAAAGCAAGTTATGAGCGGAGACATAGCAGAAGCTGTGAAATACTTAGCACTCGGTGTGCCGAAATCTGCGTGCAGGGTTATGTGGAATTCCAATGCAAAATCCGACATGAAGGACATTTTAATTTCGCAATTGGACTCCGAATTGCAGACCTTGTGCTCCACAAAAGCTGGCAGCGTCCTAAGCGAGAGTAGTGGCGAGGAATTGTTACAATTTAGTCATGAAAATTTTGAAAGCGAACTGCAATCAAAAGCACCCATAGTAAATGAGGTTCTCGAATGTTTGTGTACTTCGTCCAGGCAGAAAAAAAAGAAGCGCACGAGTGGAGTTATGTCCGACAGAACTATAAAAAAAATCTTGTCTGTGAAGTTAATGGTAGCGTCAATGCTTCTTAACTGTAGATGCCCAAAGTTGTCTGCGTTGTCATCCCGTATTGGACTAATTGTGCGACATTCTGGGGCCAGCAGGATGGTAAGTCTTTAATTGAAATGTTTAAAATAAATGAAATACCGTTTTCGCGCTTTCAAGGGGTCCTTTGTTATTTTGCCTATGTCTTTAGCTTCATAGTATATATTAGGCAAAAGTAAACAAAGGATCCCCTTAAACAAAAGATCCCCCGCGAAAACGGTATTTCATTGATTGTCATGTTTCATATATATGAAATTTACACTTTGTAACATTGTTTTTATTGAATTTATATTTTCCATTAAAATCCAGAAATATACATAACAAAGGTTTTAAATAGATTGTCGATTTCATGTCACTTTCCGACAGCAACACACGATACTCAATTCTGTTCGCAAGTTCAAATGTTCGTTTATAAGAACTTGGCAAGGTCAAACCACTCTTGCATTTGAACTTGAATCATTACTACATTGTCCATTACAGGTTTGGTCGTTATCGGTTATTAAAAAAGTATTTCCTATATTTGTAATTATTTGCGACTTCAGAGATTTAATTTGAGCAATTCACAAATTGTTTACAACGTGCGTGTGAACTTGCAAAGGGCGTTGCCTAGTTCCCAACGAAAATGGGAATCGTGCTTTCAAAAGTGCCCTGAAATCGACAAAATGACCCGAATATATGCACCTGAATATATGCACTTAAATATACTGTTAGCTACTTCCGTTGTGGCTGCCACAACAATAAGTACAACAGAAATATGCCACCTCTAAAATGTGACTTATATGACACTGTTTCATAAATGAAAACTACATAGGATGTTAAGAACACCCCCCCCCCCAACCATGGGGCTTAACATTGATAGGTTCATTACATTGATGGACATAATATGCAAGAGACATCATACCCTTTAAGCAAAGATAACACTGGTTGAAATTTAATATGGATTGAAAACATACACCCCTATTAGCCAGCATGTATAAAAGCATGACATTGGACACACATTCTTTAAAATGTATTTGTCAAGTCATAATTGTGGATGGTTTTATAGAAAAATAATGTTATTTGCAAAGTATAGCAAATTAAGCAATTGCCTCATGCTGACCAATTCATTTATCAAGTTCCTCAAAATATTCATACACTAGCTTTCTAGTACAATTAACAGATTTCCTGTTGAATAGTTTGAATGCACCATTGTTGTTGGTGCAACAGACCAATCATAAAGAGACAGGAAGTGACGAGAATGATAAATTCTACGAATTGGCCCCTTCACAAGGAAGTGTATGAATATTTTGAGGAACTTGAACAAATGAATTGGTCGGCACAAGGTATAAAGGTTGACTGTTAAGTTTGAGTCAGATGTATAACTTTGATCAATGACTCAACATCTCTCTATTAATCTTCTCTATAAAGTATTTTGAGGGGGAGGAACATGCCCCCAAAATTGGACCCTGGATAGCTTAATTTATAACTTATAAATGCATATAAATAAACTAAAATAGTTCATTTCAAACATTGCAGGGACTTGAAATACTTCACCAGTATGGCATTTGTCCTCACCCTGTAACAATAGTGCGAAAAGAAGAACAGCTGGGAAAGGACCATGACAAAGAGGCTGTTCTTTGGAAGACAAGCATTGAAGAGACTGACAAGAAGCTGTCAGACCTAATGTTATTAAAGTCAACCCTTGAATCCTTTATGTATGTCAAATCCCCTCCTCTTTCAGAGTTTGAATCAGTGCTCATGGAGAAAAAACACCCAACTACTACTGCATCAAATCAGGTTCATGCAATAGATCCTGAATTTCAAACCCTTGATACAAGCAACATTTTCTTGTCATTCTCGGCATCCCCAAAGGAAGTGGCAGAAGCTATTTTCTCACAGCATTCCGACATTAGTTCAAAAGAGTCGGCAATTGACTGTTGTGCAACAATTATTGCTGCTGGGAAGAAAGAGGGATTAACTGATCCACCAGAGGCATGTGATTTGGCAATTAAAACATTACAAGACAATATGCCCCATGGGTATCAAATTATTGGAGATAATTTAGACATGCAAGTTAATGTAAAGCACATGTCAAGTGATAAAAAAAACAAGTCAATCCATATGTTCAATATGATAGCCATTGCTGATGAAGTCTCTGGGAATCATTTGCCCAATTACCATACCACTACATTGCAGAATGCAAATGTTGCTGACTTCTTGCCCACATGTGATGACATTGCCAAGCTAAAAAATGATCTGCTACCATTATGGGCAAGAGTAGTTGTTAACCAGTTGAAAGAGTTTGGGGTCTTTAAATCTTCTGTAGTGTGGCACATACCCCATGAATACAGTGACATCATGCAACAGCCATCTCACGAGGTAAGACTAGTTCATACAATATGTAGCACTTGTTACCAGTTAGGTGGGTGACAAGTTGTCCATGCAATATGTGGCAACAAGTGCTTGACAAAAGGGGGGGATAGTCTTGACCCATCCCCCCCCCCCTCATTGGCCTCATATGGCCTTACTACTACAAGGCAAATGAAGAATTGTGGTTATATACGTATTATGTTAGGAGTATAGAATTGTATTTACATTTAACATTATATACTAACCACCAGTATTCTACCACTGACAAGTAAAATCGAATGGTGTTAGATCGAGGACATACTAAAGTAGGGTGCATTTGGGCACATTGCCTTTAATGGGTTAACGCGTAATAGTTCGAAAAAGCAACAACATCTATGGTTGCCATAAATGAAAAGGTTATGTTCAAACAGCAATAAATGCAAAGTGTATTGTAATGTGTTTTAAGGTATCCCTGGGGGTGCTACCAAAGAATGAGAATACAAACGATGACATAATTGACATCATGGAGACCATTCAAGATAAATACGTTCCGGAAAACTCAAGTGGGCTGAGCACAATATTTTTTGGCTGTGATCAGCTGACTGAGGAACGTGCTAGAAATGTCCAAATAGCGCGTTCAGATGGAAGGAATGTGGAAGAACGACTAGAAGGGATATGGCCTAAAAATGAAGACTGGCATGCTATCAGAATTGCATATGATGTATGTGTAAGCTCAACATTTTAGATATAGTCGCAAGTCGCATCTATTCACACTTTTTAAGATGTGCGCTTAGTTTGAGACATGCTTAGAGTGCTTTTCTTGAATTCCGCATCTGGGCTTTATCGCACATCATTTATCGGGCTTTAGCGCTCATCAAACTTAGACGACATTTCCGTTTCACAGTATATTGAGAATTGGAAATTAATGATGTAAATTCTGCTCAGTTTACATCATTATAAAATCCCATAATGCTATGTGCTGGGCACCAAAACAATTTGAACAGTACCTCATTGTGTACCCAAGTGATTACCAAGCCCTTTATACGATACTATACAGGCGCATAGTATTATGGGATTTAGTGAAAATAGTGAATAGGAATATTTTTAATTTTATGTTTCTGATATTCTTAGTTAGTTCATAATTTTCCTTTCAGGCAGTGCTTAAAATACTAAACAAACCAAATTCTGTGATGGACTGGGGCACATATGCCTCAAATGCTGTTGTATCAGGAGATAGCAATGGTTTGTTAAAACTGATGGACAATTATGACAAGGTGAAGGAGTTCTTTACTATCAACCTGGATGCATTCATTACAGCAGCGTGGAATGGAAACTGTATCATCTATACCAACAATGAACATTATACCTAATGCAATAACGGAAGGGAGTATAATGGAAAAACAGGTCTGGTTAAACAATGAAGTCAGTTGCATGCTAGATAAATATGTAATGGATAATGTGAATGAGTTGCAGACCATCCAAGATGAATTTGCCACTCCTAATTCTCCAACACCAGAGTATTCCTGTCGTTTTCCTTCATGCACAAAGAAATATAAGTATATTAAATGCTTGTTACATCATGAGGAAAAGGTACACAATCTGCGACTTGACAGCCCATTATCAACTGAGAAAAATGATCAAGTTGGTGAGACAAGTGAGAAAAATGATTCAAAGATTGATGGTAAATATGCTTATGGAACTCTTACTCTTAGTCTTGGTTTAGTTCTAAGAGATGCAGATGACGCAGTAAGAGAAGGCGATGGTGAACGACTATGCAGAGTGTGGAAGTTTTTAACATTCCTTTTCAGGACAACTGGAAATACTAAATATGCTCTTGCTGGACTGAGATTAACTGCCAGCCAGATTGGTTTATTGACCCCTCGAAAAGCACATCAGCTTGTGTGGAATCGATTTGCTGCAACAAAATCGGGCCTGGGAAAACGAAAATCACGCGATCTTCGATTAGAGAACAACAATCTTGTGGCAAAAAATCTGATTAAAGCCCTTGGTTTTCCAAACATTAATCCTGATAGCATAATGAAATGCACCAAGAGCACAGGTAACATAGAGAAATTGGTGAAACAGTCTTGTGAAGAATTGGACCTGCTTAAGAGAATAACACATAATTCGAACAAGGCAAAGCACAATGTTTTCAATCGTGTTCTATACCAAGTTCATAGCCAAGCAGATATATTTAACTACACACCAGGAAGGCAATTTGTCTCCTTTGCACATGGAGGTCATGTGTTCGAGAAAATTGACCGCAAACAGCTTTACGAGTGGATAAAGAATCACAAAAGAAAGTGGCATTGTCAGAACAAACATTTTTACACAATGAATGTGTGACTGTAATTGTGGGCAATTAGGTATCAGTGTTTCGTTATCGCGCGGGACACGCGAGTCCCAATCCTATTCTCAAGAATTGTCAAGAGTTGACAAAACGAAATTGAACAAAACAGGATTTTACATTTTATAATACTGAAATAAATATGGTTTTCTTTTCCTTGATTTATTAGTATTAAACTTTCTTCTATTGTTGGAAATTGGGGAGGCAACTAGTTCATGACATGTGGTTGATATTTCCATTGTCCAAATTTTATACACTATTCATGAAATGTGATACTCTGGTATTACTATATACAAATTAATTCATGCAAAAACAAAGAAAATGCTAAAGTAGAGTGCATGGGAGCTGGAAACATGCCCATATGCACCATACTTTGGTATTTCACTCTTTGTGCATCTAATGCCATACAACTTTACTTGTCAGTGGTAGAGTACTACCAGTAAATGGGTTAACAAAACTATCTGCCAGTGTCTCCTAAGTCTTATTTAATAACCCATTATGTAACTGGCAATGCTCCCAGATGTACCATACTTTAGTATTTTACTCTGTCTAATGCCAGATGATTTGACTTGTCAGCGGTAGGGTACTAGCTGCCAGTAAATTGGTTAACAATTTAGCATGTTAATATTAATATAGAATATGAAACAATCAACATAAATAACATACCACAAAAATTGTTATTGCCTCATCCAAAACACAAATTATCTTCTATTGTTTATAACCATACATGTATATATTTGCTTTAAATGTTCTGGATATTATCCTGTTTCATAAGTGTTAATACTTGAACTCAACAAAAAATCATTGCATTCATCATCCTCCTCAAAGCTAGTACACCAATCTGGTAGCCTTGCCATTGGTGTGTCACTGTTGATATTCTCAACAAATTGCATTGATTCAGGTTCTTCGATATCCCCAAACACCTCATTAAATATTGATAATATTTTTTGAGCCAACTCGACAGATAGAATGGGATGGTTATCCAACAAATACTTCGCACTGAATACATACTGACTATGTGACACTAAATCTTCAACAATGTCAGTGTCCACAGCAATGAGGAGTCCACCAATTCCAAACATTGATGTTGCACTGGTATTTTAACACACATTCTCTAATAAAATCTCTCTTAGAAGTTTCTTCTCCTCTTCATCTACAGAACGGGATACCAGGGAAAGGGACTGGGCACAAGGTTCAAACTTTACAGTGTGTGTACTTATTCCAGCACTAGCATTACACACATCACAGCATTCCAAAAAAACTGAGTTTTTTTCTCCTAAGACCTTTTCCTGGAAAGACTCCATGATAATCTTTCTTCGGCACTCATTATTTGGATTACAAACAAAGTTATGCATTGTTTGATCACAGTGTGCTAAATCCCAAGGCCTGTATATTACAGTAGCATTAAACTTTTCTCCATCCCTCTCCCAACCTCTTGTAAGTACTCTTCAACATCACGTGGTACTCCATAGTGGATGATATGCCTGATATTTGGCAAGTTGACACCCATTCCAAGTGCACTTGTGGCAAATACCACACGGAGCATGCCATGTGGATCCACCAAGGATGCCAAGACATTCTTTTGAATGTCATCTGGGGTCTTGGAATGAAACATGGCAAACATATCATGGAAACTATCATCAAGTTCTTGCATTAACATTGAAAATAGTTCCCCACAGCTTGATATTGTTTTACAATAAACAATTACCCTAGGACAATCTAACCTTTTCTCTCTCAGTTCATGCAATAACCAATGGGCGACTTGCGCTAAAGCAAAGCATCACAGTATATTAGTTACACGGCAGAATTTTTCAACAAGGTGCTAAACACATGGGAATTGAAAGAAAAGTTTTATCATTTTCACTTCGATTAAAGTTTATATGAAATCTGTACGGCTTGTTTTATATTTCTACTTTGTCTTGGGTTTCTACGAGCGAGTGTGGTTGAAATATTCAACATCGCGTACAGAGTCACTGAAGCGGGGAAGGAGTTCGATTCGAGGTTGTCAGACACCAATTTTGGAATAGTTCACAATACAAAGGTGAGTACTGCATTAAGTTATTTTCAGGATAAGGAACACGTTGTGACTCATTGTTTGCCTGAAAATTTCGGCGATCGATTTAATTCTAGCGACTTGAGAGTCAAAAATGTTTGCACACTTGACCGTCCCGAAAGAACACATGTTTGATCAAACGTTCTTCTCACAAATCAAAACATCGAGGTTGTTTGGCAGGAAAAATAAAAACAGTTGCTGTTTGAAATACCTAGCTTTCACATTTCAAAGGTTTCCGCTGTTACAAAAAAGATTTAAAAAGTACTTTTAAGTGCTATTAGCCGCTGTTCAAGTGTCTTAATACTCACTGGAGTTTTTTAACCACAACATATTTACACGAGTCTAATTTAAAGCAACCTCGCTTGTTTCGAGTATATTTTGGAAAGTTTCAAGCCGTTTGGTTTACGGTCTGTTTTGATAAATATGGCAAGTGACATGGAAAAAGTGCCTAAAGGTAAAAAGTGCGGGAACAACCTGTTGTGTGCCAACTTTGTCGAAGCAACAGTGTAAAAAATCCGGAATTATCCTTCCATAAATTTCCTCTGGATTCGAGCTTAAATTAAAGGAAATATGGCTAAATGTGTTGGGAATACAAAGACAACCTTTAAAAAACGACAAAATGTGTTCCTTACACTTTGCCGGTGGAAAGAAATCCTTTGGTGCATTGCCAACTGTCCTTAAAATATCATGCAGACAAACTGTAAACAGTATCCAAGGCAGGGAACATATTTTAGACAATGACACTACTGAAACAACCCAGTCTAAACAACTGGCATAGAGGCACAAGAGTCAATCAATGAAAAATTGCAGCTTTAAAAATATGACGAGTTATCATCTAAATACGAACAATGTGTACTGCGAATAGAGCATGTACTTGCCAGTGACACAAATTTAAAATTCTACACAGTTTTCAAAATTATGCAACATTTAAAGCTTTCTTTGACTTTCTGCCACCGGCATGTAATTTCTCAACTTATGCTGGTTCAAGTAACAATGTAGAATATTCAGCAGAATCGGGGAAAAAGCTGGGGCGAAAAAGGTCAATGTCGCCAGAGCTAGAGTTGCTTATGGTTCTGGTTCGCATACATTGTGGTCTTATGGGGGTGGACATTGCTCACCGATTTGGCATTTCAGAAGCACATGTATCCCGTATCTGGGCTACTTGGTTAGAGTTTCTCTATCACAAGTTAAGAGCCCTACCCATTTGGGCATCATGTGATTACATACAACAAACTATGCCACAGCATAATGCTTCAAAAACATTTTTGCAAATCAAATGTACAATACTGAAATAATAGAATCTATACTGGAACAAATTACTGTTCCTAACTTTGCAGAAGTGTGTAAACGTTTACCTTCTCTGGAGTATACACCATATACTGAAAACATTCTTTTTACAACCAAAGAACAAATGGTTGACATTGAATGCAATACAAGAGGTCATTCACAGAGCAAACTTTGGTTTCATGAACGATGAGGTCGTTTAACTGCCTCACATTTCGGTACAGTAATGAAACGAAGAGAAAATGTTTTCCCCACATCACTACTTAGCAAAATCCTATTGCCAGCAAGTAATGTTACAAAGCCCCCAGAAGCATGTCAGTGGGGCAACAGTAATGAGCAGACTGCCATTGAAAAATATTTGGAGCAAAAGAATTTCGATGAACTGATGACTGCATGTATTCAGTGTGGGTTAATTATTAACACAGAAGCTCCATGGCTTGGTGCAAGTCCAAACTGCTTGTTATATGATTCTGCAGAGCCAACATTATTTAGATGATAACTCGTCATATTTTTAAAGCTGCATGTTCATTTTAAAGCTGATTGACTCTTGTGCCTCTATGCCAGTTGTTTAGACTGGGTTGTTTCAGTAGTGTCATTGTCATTCCCAACACATTTAGCCATATTTCCTTTAATTTAAGCTCGAATCCAGAGGAAATTTATGGAAGGATAATTCCGGATTTTTTACACTGTTGCTTCGACAAAGTGGCACACAACAGGTCGTTCCCCCGCACTTTTTACCTTTAGGCACTTTTTCCATGTCACTTGCCATATTTATCAAAACAGACCATAAACCAAACGGCTTGAAACTTTCCAAAATATACTCGAAACAAGCGAGGTTGCTTTAAATTAGACTTGTGTAAATATGTTGTGGTTAAAAAACTCCAGTGAGTATTAAGACACTTGAACAGCAGCTAATAGCACTTAAAAGTACTTTTTAAATCTTTTTTGTAACAGCGAAAACCTTTGAAATGTGAAAGCTCGGTATTTCAAACAGCAACTGTTTTTATTTTTCCTGCCAAACAACCTCGATGTTTTGATTTGTGAGAAGAACGTTTGATCAAACATGTGTTCTTTCGGGACGGTCAAGTGTGCAAACATTTTCGACTCTCAAGTCGCTAGAATTAAATCGATCGCCGAAATTTTCAGGCAAACAATGAGTCACAACGTGTTCCTTATCATGAAAATAACTTAATGCAGTACTCACCTTTGTATTGTGAACTATTCCAAAATTGGTGTCTGACAACCTCGAATCGAACTCCTTCCCCGCTTCAGTGACTCTGTACGCGATGTTGAATATTTCAACCACGCTCGCTCGTAGAAACCCAAGACAAAGTAGAAATATAAAACAAGCCGTACAGATTTCATATAAACTTTAATCGAAGTGAAAATGATAAAACTTTTCTTTCAATTCCCATGTGTTTAGCACCTTCCCTCGTTCGAAAAATACAATTGCCATGTTGAAAAATTCTGCTGTGTAACTAATATACCGTGATGCTTTGCTTTAGCGCAAGTCGCCCATTAAAGTCCTGTTCAATGTCTACAGATGCTTTGCGTACTGCTAAAATGCTGTTGGGTTTATCTGGAGTAACTTTAACCAGGCTCACGTCACACATATGCAGTGCTTTCAATAATCTTGTTCTTGTTAATTTTCCAGCAGTTGCAGTCAGACATAGTACTGGACAGTGCACAAACCCTCGTACATTGCCTATCTTTCCATATCCTGCCCTGAATGGTGCATCTTGTAAGCCCCTACAGTACACAAAAGGCAAAGTAAATCAGTAATTATTTTTCTTCCTTCAGAATTAGCATTTCATGCAAATCCCATGAAAACACCATGAGATCTGTTTTGTTTTATGCTCCTAAAAATTTAATTCCTGAATTTTACATCAGATGTGATAAAAAATGAATGAATTCATGGCCCGGCCGGCAAGCCATTAATTAATAAATCACAGAAATTTCATGGTTTTTCATATCATAGTGAACGAAGCAAGGGATCGATGCAAGTTAATTGGGCATAACCACAAGCTGAAAACCAGCAAACAGTACAACATTGGCTAGCTATACTGTATTAGACCATGGTGACATCCACTTGACCAATCGGAACGCTTTATTTCAGTGGTCTATATCCCACTTCTAGTGAACTTCATAGACATTACAATGAGTTTATGTGATCATTAGTATTTTCTATATAGAACATACTAATGAAATACAGAACAACGTCAACCACAAAGAACGCCCATGAGGTAGTCAACCCCAAGATGCACGATATATCACATAAACATGACAAAGATCAGGTATCATAACAATTTACTTACCACTTTACAACGCAATGAGATTCATCAACAACGATTCCTATTAATCGCTGGCACAAGGACATGAGTAGCAATTTTGAATCATACAAATCGAATACCTCAGCACTGGCAAAGAGCACGTCGACCTTGCATTCATTTCGTAAAAATGCTATACTAGATTCCTCTAATTTGATAGAGGAAAGACCAAAGCGCTCACATTCTCTAATTTGATCGGCGATAAGTATTTGAGTGGAGAAATTACAACCACAATCGGTTTATATCTTTTCATTTCCCGTGCCATAAGCACAACCATTTGATAGATTAGTGATTTTCCATGTCCCGTAGGCAACACAGCTAGCGTATCCTGTCCTTTACAAAAGGTTCTAAGCGATTTTTTTTGCTCTTTGGATAGCTTCTTAATACCAAGAGGTTGTAGTCTTTCGATAACAGCACAAAAAGCACTTTCAAAAGTGTCGTCGAATTTGTCAAAGGCCATCTTACCATATTTATTGAACAATATGTTTTATATTTCAAGAATCAAGATAAAAGAAATTTTGATTTCACATTTGTACAGCTGGCTCGCATTTTATCAGCAGTGACAAACATTAACGCACGCGCACAACAGCAAAAACTTGTCAAACTTGTTTTACCTGTTTCTTGTTTAATGTATTCGTCCGTGAATCTGGACGGCGGCTACATCAAATAATCGTTCGTATGCTCGCAGTGGTTCCTTTCCCACCGAGAACCACTGCTAGCAGGGTATCGATACCATTGATCATAATTTACTTCTGGGAAAACTGAAGTCATTTGGCTTCTCAGATCACGTTACTGGATATCGAACAGCATCTTAACGACTTAATAAAAGTTGTTGATTGGTTTAATATTAACCTCCTAACCTTGAACAATAAGAAGACCAATTTTATGCTTATTGGTGGTTCTCAAAAATTAAAATCTTGTACTGATCTTTCTATCAACATAGAAAATGCAACACTTGATAGAGTGGACTGTATTAAGTATTTAGGAGTAACTATCAATCAGATAGGACCTGGGCGGATCACATAGATACTATTGTAGCTAAATCAATGCAACGTATCGGCTTACTCAAGCGCATTAAATATTTGTTACCACATCAAGCTAGAATTACATTGTACAATGCCCTGATTTTGCCTGTTCTCTATTGTCCGGATATAGTGTGGGGTGATAAGAACAATACTGTACTTATGAACATGTTGAAGATTGTTCAGAACAAAGCCGCTAAATCAATCCTTGATGTTCCTTATGATTCTTCTGCGACGGAAGCCTTACAAACCTTGGGGTGGAAAAACTGAACCAAAGACGTAAGTTCCATAGATGTGTTGCAGTTTATAAACTTATGAACAATTGATTTAGATTCTAAATTTGAACTGGCATACTCAAGATAAAGAAGCGTGTGCCTTTATCTTTGCATTAAGGAGATTTATACCGTACCTGCGAATTTGACAACTTAACCTGGACTACTATTGCGATGAGCTTGGCATTGACACAAAGCGGATTTCAGCATTACATCCTCAAGCCAAAGGAACGGTTGAAAGGCTTAATCAAACTATCCGCGACATGTTGAGGAAATCAACAAAAGAGTGTGGAAAGGATTGGCATTTTGAACTCCCTTTTGTGCTGTTCAACTACATGAATCATGACCACGAAGCTATTGGCTATTGCCCCTTCTTCCTGTCCCATGGCTATTTTCCTCGTACTGCAAGGTGTTGGTAGTTGCACCTCCTCTCGCTAAGAGTCAACTTTCGGATAGCCAGTGGGCTGCGATCCTTTCTTCTCGCTTTAAAGAAGCTCATTTAGGAGCCCAAACACAGGATTTACAAGCGAGGGGTGGACAGTCAAGGAGTGTACTGAACTTCATGTTGGATACTCTGTAATGATGCATGTACTTCCTAAACCAGGATCTCCTTCGAAGTTGCATAATCATTGGCAGGGATCATATGTAGTAGTGAAGTGTCTTCAAGGTAATACGTACCGAATCAAACATCACGAAAACGTTTGAAAGAGGGTCTTGCAACACTGTGACCAGCTGTGGGTCATCAACAACCGTCCAGAGCAACTTCGAAACAATACTCCTGCTACTCTACATACTGAAGAAACCTCTACAGCATCCCAGACATAATATTTTATTCAGAAAAGCATTAGGTGATATGATATATATGATTATACGATTTGTTAACTTATCTGTCCTATCTGAGTGACGCAAGGTAGAAGTTCAATCGCAATGTTCATTGTTTTGTATCAGCCTCTTGTCTAGGAGTAAAATATCAATTTTTCTTCAATCTTTATAGCAAATTAAAGCAGCATTGTTGTCCAGTCCGGTTCAGCTATGGATTCCATCCTCTCTCCCTTTCCTAATGTGTGAAGCGCTATTTATGTGGCTCGTAAGGCAAGTTACGTCTAACTTCCCTTATGTAATATAGTATGATCTGGCAAATTCTAATAACCACAAATCGGGTAAAGCCAAACCGAGCTATGTCTGCTACGTTATTTGTGGGACAAGGCGTTCTTCCTGTTATTGTTATTTGTTTATCTCTAACTATTTGCTCACTCGTGCATATAAGGTTAACTAAGGTTGATATATATGAAAAGAAAATAACTGAGTAAAATGTATACATTACATGATTATACTATATCATGTAACACAGGAGTAACAACGCCGCACAGGCGGAATTTAGGGCGAATAAACTTGAGAGGATTTACAGATCTATCATTTTTTTGCAATGAATCATGCCACAACACCGAGCTTATGTATTGTTTTTCATTACATTTAGAAATGTCAATAATAACGCACCTGATTGGATAATAAAAAAGCCATTTACGTGCTTGGGTGCATATGTAATGCTTCTATAAATATCCATAATTTCCAACTGCAGGAAAGATATAAATAATGCCTCAGCGACAAATTTTAACATCATTATATTATGATTAAGTAGTTTATTAAAAAAAACTCTCCCAGTTACAATAACTGAATTAGTGAGCTTAATACATTACAATAACTGAATTAGCAATACATTACAATAAAACTAATCAAATCTTGGTATTTACACAATATAAATACTAATATTGCTAATCAAGTTTAAATATTTAAAAGTAAAAAAGGATTGTGCTCTCTTTGTTCTACAAGCAATAGTATCATTAAATAAATAGTATTATTCAGAAAACCTCTTTAAGGTTGGAAATTGTGATCGATTAAGAACCTCTGAATACGATTCAGTCTCTGGGTAAATTATTTTAAGTGCCTTTTTTTGCACTACTTCAATTGCATCAGACAAATAATCCGGTATACCCTGCCACACAGGAACAGCATATTCCAGCACCGGTCGTACTGTACTTATATATACTTTTAGCATATTACTTTGGTCGACTCCAGCTCTTCGCAAAATCCCTAGAGAATACAACTTCTTACTGGCTTTTTTAACAATGTACTCGACGTGGCTATTCCAGTTTAGGTCACTGCTCATAATAACACCTAAGATCTTATAAGTCTTGACTCGCTCAATAACATTGTTACCAATTTCAATCGGATGGAGTAATTATAACTTTTCGATTGTTGTAATTTGTAAGAAATGTCCAAACAATCTAAAATCCTGCTGAAGATTTCACTTCAGAAAGTGAGAAAGAAGCAGAAAAAGTTGACGAAGTGGAAGCAGACAAACATGACAAAGTAAATAAAGATGTTGAACCTTGCGAAGATGACTCGTCAGACTCAGCATTCATATCTGATAAAATGGACAAGCCAAACATCTGGACAGATAAAAAATGGCACGAGAAACAGATGCTCTACCCATGGCTACTCTGTGATTTCTGTATTTCTGGAAAAAATCTTGGTATGCACCGAATGCTGGGGCTTCATCTAAGTTCAGAATGGCAAACAACGAATGTAACATATAACGGAAGCACGAAGGAAGCAAGACTGTCTTCATTGCGGAAAAAGATTTATAAACATCTACATTCAGCAAAAGAAAAACAGTATGCATGCCCATGTAGATGCCATGAACAGCAAATGGTTGGATAACACAAAGAGTTTTCCACACAAGCTATACTACATAGCAAAAAATGACAGACCACTGAGCGATCCAATCATAGACATGTCAGTGTCGTTGCTAACACATTGATTGACAAATTCCTGGATGCAATGAAAGATCATCTTTTCGCCACAAATGCATCTAGAACTGTTCGAACCAGTGATGTCTACCAAAAACGTCTTAACCAAATTTGCATCGTTTATCCAACCTATTGGCCACAAGATCCTGATCTCAACTATGGCGAAGGGGAGGTACAATCATTGTGCAATCGCTTTGGTCTCACAAGAAGTTTAACAGTGTCAGCATTCCAAGACTATGTTGACATTCAAGGGTTATAGGGTATATAGTATATACTTCATGTAACATTGTAGCGACTTGAGGGAGGGGTCATGACAGCTTTTGAAGAAAGGAAAATTGTACGACCGACAAGAAAAAACTTCAAGGAAATGCGCATTCCGCCACTGCACAATCATCTTTGAGTTTCAAAGTTATTCAAAGTATGGCAGGCATTGTGGAATACAAGCGAGTATGATGAACTTCTGGATCTTTTGAAGGACGATGTTACGTGGCTCAACTTGGTGAAAGGTAACTGAGTGAGGCGTACCAAGCGGAGGGGCTTGTGTGGGAGGTGTGTGGGGGGTGACACCCACCCTCAACAACTGCAGTCTAAAAAAATTGTAAAGTTTACTTTTCTTCCTATTTAAGCAAGCCAAACTTGTTCGTAGAATGCTAACCATGGTGCATTTTCCCATTTTTGTATTGATGGTTGCTAATACTTTCTCCGTTTTCGAGTATTTAAACTGATTTCTTAGATCATTTTTTGTCTGAAACTCAGCTTGTTAGTTTGTCTTATTTGCAGCCAAATAGGTCATTAGTAGGTAACCCCCCAAGCGGCATAATCAAAGGGATTGCGACAATTACATCAGATCCGGTAATTACCCGATGTCCGGAAAGGACGCACAGAATATTAATGAGGATTAGCATGACACAAGTTGAGCGTACATACAGAATATTAATGAGGATTACATAACCATGTGTTGAGTGTACGTACAGATTAATGAAGGTACATAATTATAAAGCATACGTACAGGATTCTAATGAGGGTTACATAGTGTACAATTACGTAATGATAATTTTGTATTTTACTGCACATGCCATAAATAAGCTATAAAAACACCTGCTTTTATTCGGTTTTCATTGCTAACTAGGTATTTAGTTTGAGAATTAATTTTTCACAAAAGTTTGAGCAGTCGACCTGGGCTAGTAGTGTTCATGCAGACAAAGTTTTATTCCTTGGAATATAAAAAAGTGTGTCACACAGAGGCTGTTTCTTGAGAAGTTTGCAAACTTAGTAAAGAAAGGTGTTGCAGCTGTGAGTGTTATCACCCAAGTCAGCACCAGAAGACTTGTCAGAAGACTTATCAGAAGAGGAGAGATGGCAAATGTATGGTTTGGAAGCCATAGAGTGAGTGATCGGTAAACGTATGGTATGGAGAGAATTTATTGAAGCAGTTAGACTGATGAAGCTGCAGTACCATAAAGATGTTTGTGATCATTTCGAAAATTTAGAGAAAAGTCCTGATTCAACGTGTCTATTTGTTGATGGAACTTCATCTAAACTCTGAGAATGGTGAATTTGAGTCTATTGTGAATTATATTTCGTACTGGAGAGAGGATAGACTTTAAAAACAATTACGTAATCCATTTGAACAAGTTTGGGCAAAGACATTGACGTCACAGGAAGTGTAACTAAGTAGACAGTATAAAAGGTTTTGGTTATCAGTGGTGTACTCAGTGGAGACTGCGCTTAGCTAGATGGAGTATCTATATGGATACCTAGCATCTCATTCAACAACTAGCAATGGTTCGTTTTGGTTCTGTGGACAAAATCCTAGCTGCAATTATTTCTGTCCCGGAGACGAAAGTTACCAGTTTGAAAAGGCTATAGCTGCTTGGAGATCTACGGATATGAAACAACCTGTATGTCACAGACATCACAGGCTGGCGAAAATGTGCATTGTTAGCGATCAAATGAAAGAGAGTTACGGCAGACCATTCTTTGTTGGTTAAGATTGGGAAAGTCCTTGCTCTTTCTGGATGTGGCCTGATGTAAAAGGAATAATAAGGATCGCATGTTCTTTTGCTGTCCTAATGAAAAGGATAAATCTAGTCAATTCTTTGAATTTGAAGCTTTGAACTATAGTATGCCCCCATTGTGTAATTACTTTTTAAGCGTAGGAAATGAGAACCACCTCAAGGCTAAAGCTGTAAATGAATTGACGAACAATTTTCAGAGTGTGAGCCTTTGTTAGTTTACAATATCAGTTTACTTGTATAATCAGTTTACTTGTACAAGGGTGTATGTAGAAGGGTGTATGTACAGATTATCCGAGAGTATAAACTTAGATTGCAGATGCGGCTCGGCATATTGTTCACAGCTTTCAGAGAGAACTTTGCTGGATTTGTTTGTGTTGCTTGCCATCAAGGCTGAACACGATGGAAAACATGGAAAACCTGCTTCTTGTTCGACAAAGAAAAACATTTCATTTTGGTTTTGTGGAAAAAAACCTAGTTGTGGTTTTACTTGTTCAGTGGACGACGTTGGTTACCTGTTACAATCGGCTTTGGCAGCTTGGAGAGCCACAATGTCGAAAGCCTGCAAAGTTACGTGTTGTGAAAGACCAAATGAAAGAGAGCTATGGTGGACCATACTTTACGTATGCAGAACGTGAAAACCTGTGTTTCCGCTGATGAAATCAAGTTGAGAAACCAAATTGTTATCACGGACAGCCAAGCTCCATACAGAAAGTGGAAAAGGAGGGTCCTAACAAAGGTCAATGTTCTTTTGCTGTTTTAATGAGAAAGAAACTGTGTGATTATTTTCAATGGGTACCTGAAGAACGAACAAAGGCGTCCTGTCCTGTGTTGAAGAACCTTTCATACCAATAGCTTTTATTCCGGTTCTCAGCAGAACTGAAACACTTATACATAAAAAGTATAGTAAAACCTATTTTGTATTGTTGAGAAAAAAACAATTTTCAAATACATAAATGAAATGTTTCATGCATTGTGCTCATTTACTGTTGCTGTGTTAAGTGGAAAAGATGGATCTGATTTTCGATGAACTTGAAAGAAATAATCTAGACATTGATATGAAAACGTTATCATATCATATAAATTATTTACTTGAACATCATAAGTTTACATTTCAAGCGTTCATTGTAAATTCCTTCGATCTGAGATTGATGTTAGCAATTTCGGTCGTGCTATGGCTTACATAACACTGGTTTATTTGATGAAAGACTCAGAGGATGTTACACATAGAACTGCACAATTAGTTGCTACACCTCTTAAAGCTTCGATTTCACAGAGTTTAAGACGAAGAAAGTTTTTTTCCGTTAATTGATTTCTTATGCCAACCTTTTTTTTGGTACAAAGTACATGAACATGTGAAATAGAACTTAATATATGTTTTGCACATATGCACAATGGATGTGAGATTTAAAAGATCTGTAAATTTTTATATTTGTGGGCAGACTCAAAGTGGCAAATCATATCTCATTCGCTGCATGCTACATCATTTAGAAGAACTTTTCAGTCCTGTTCCAACCAAAGTAATTTACTGCTATGGAGAGTTACAAGAAGAATTTGACAAATTATTAAGAACCCTTCCGAATGTTGAATTGGTGGAAGATTTTCCAAACGACTTACATGACACATGACTTAACAGATGGGCATGATAATTCTCTAATCATACTAGATGATTTGATGTCTCGTTGTTCCAATGACCAACGTGTATCAGACCTATTTACACACTGTGCTCATCATCGTGGTATATCTGTGTTGTACCTTGCTCAAAATTTATTTCCACCCGGTAAATTGTCATGAATGATCGGCAAGTAAAAAAGCGTCAAGAAAACAGAAGAAGCAGTACCTTAATAAGAAACGTGGAAAGTGTACTTGGAAGTTTGTTAGTAAAATTAAACGAATGGTATTGGTCCCGGAGGACGCGCTTAACAGATACGAACATAAAGATACGGAAATGATGATGCATAAAGATACGGAAATGTCAAATATTCTTCAAAGTATGGATATGGATGATGCTGAAAAGCAAAAAATGTACCATGTGAACATGGAACTTTATCTAGACTTAAGGTGCCAAAAGGCTTAATTCTAACTTGGTCACTGTGCCATACTTTGTTGTAAACTGTGCCATACTTTCTTTTTGTTTTCAACAGTAACATTTGCTGGTTTTGTTTTAATACTACGATGAACACTATGATTGTAAGAATACACTAAATCAAGCTACATGTCAATGTATCTCATTGTTTTCTTTGCTGTGATGTATCGCCACATTCTTGTCTTCAGAGTACAGATCAAACATTCCACGATAGAGGCTTTCGTTTCATGTTGTACAGCTCTATGCCCTCTTCTTTCATCAACGCTCGAAAATGTTTGTTTAAAAACTCTGTTCCTTGATCTGTCATGATCTTTTCAGGTTGTCTTACTTATAACTGTGTTGTCTTGCATTGTCTTACCTAAATCGAGTTAGAATTTTCTGCCTCTCACAATAGAATTGGACATCGCGAGATAGTATACTTCAAATTAGGTTTTTGGGAACGAGTTTGTCGAAAATCTTTGGAAATCAGCGATAATCGCTTTACGAACGTACAACATCTTTTTTAGGGATGTATTCTTGAATCGCGCAATTTTTGAAATTTTGTGGGAAACTTCCAAATAATACAACATATAAAATACATATTCATAACACATTTTGTTGCTTATTGGTCGTTTGCATATGTAAATTATTCTTTGTCATACGAGGCATGTCGACCAATAAAAATTCGGGCAATACTGGCGGTCAAAGAGTGACTGTGTGAGTACAGAATGAGTCCGATGTAAAGGCTCATTCAAAAATACGAGATGGAGACGAGCATAAAGTTTGTCGTATATTACGGCAACAAGAGCTTTGGATCAAAAGGCAAGCCTTACAAGTAAACGTATATCTCGACTACGGAGTATATCATTAGCACACACACAACAAAAGCTGCTTTAGCATGTAGAATTGTGGACTCCTGTTTTGTGGACTCCTGTTTTGTGTTTATATGAAGACTGAAGACATATGTACAGAAGATCGCCGAGATACGGTTAGGGGCATAATCAAGGGGGGTAGCTTGCCAACATGTTAGGGGTACGGCGTCAATTTATTTGGTCCATTCAAAAATTAAGTATCGTCAGCTTACCTTTTCAGAAGAGTAAATTTTATGTTAATAGAATAGTAAAAAATGTCATACCCATAAGACAAAGATACATGTATGTTTGAGTTGTTTTTATATACTTATGCCGTTTCTTGACTTAGTAGAAGAATCTGCAGACAGTGAAAATAGCAATATTATTGTTCTTATCACTATCAATTAGTATCTTAAAAAACTGTATTATTAGAAAAGTGCATGTAAAATGTACATGTACAATTTGAGAAGATAATTATTTAACACCAAATTCTATAATTTTATGACTTTGTAAAAATGGGAACATCATCTTTCAATTCAACATTTGATTCAGATAAAATGTCCACTTTCTAACCTGAAACGTCCAAATATAGCCTTTTTGTCAATCAATACAACAAAATCATTCACATTTATATTAATTCAAGCCACCTATGACTCAAACACGTATTTGCGATTACCTGTGGGTGTTTGTGTGGGTCGGGGGATGGTAGTGTAATAAGGTTGAATTAATAGTTGGGCATTTTCAATGTCATGCAGTTGGGAAGAATCTTCTCTGCCCCACCCCCTAAATATTTGGCCTTGCACGCCTATGGTGAACACCCGAGGAAACATCACGCTTCTACCACACGTTACGATTTAGATTAACAGGTGCTGAGGTCTGAAGTTCACAAAGTTCCAGTTCTATGCAAAAGGAACTAGTATTCTATTTGTTTCACTTATGTTTAGAAGTTAGAAAAGACAAACTAAAAGTTTTCTGGGTGAGAAAGGATGGTAATCAACAAGGGCCAACTATTCCATACGACGGAATACCATTTGTGCATGTTGGAGAGAAAGTGTTGTGGTGCCACCAAGGAAAAGATTAGAATGAAAAAGTGAAACAAAAAATAAAAAGAGCTTAGGAACGCCAGGCAAAAGCTATAATCAATGCCATAGCCTGTTTTTTACACAGAATGAACATAGTCATAGCAGCGGATAATCGTTGTGCAGGACACATATCCCCTAACATTCTTTAATAACTGTCACCAGTACTGTGAGCAAACAAATAAAAGTTGCCATTTTGATTTTATCCGTCAATCGGACTATCGAGATTACCAAACATACTGTGCGTCAAGTGTGCCTTCCTTTTGAATATGGATTAAATCGCCTGCCATCTATTCATTACGAAATATAATGTATTCATACTTTAGATTGAAAAAGACAGTATATTCTTCAGACGAAGAGCTAACATGATGAAGGCAAACACTAACGCAAGTGACGATGTGGAAATGCAATGTATCGTAAAGTTACCACATGTTTCGGAACACAAATATCACATAACTAGGAAGGTAAAAATTTGAGAAATTGACGGAAAATAGACATCTATGAATAAAAATGATATGAATATTTTTGGAGTAATCTAATCTAATATTTTAATAGTACATGCATGTTAAACGTCATCAGTTGACATCGCACGAACTGACAGTATTCACGCCATTAACCCAAAATCGGCCGGACAGATCATAAAGTATAAACGTACCCTAAGCGGAAAATAATGGGATGAAACAACAATTGTACACACTGAACAAGAAAGCAAAACGAGAATATGAAACTAAGACTTAATAAACCTCATAAGTTGTTGTGATAGTCAGATGCAACGGCTAAAGCATAATTTACATATTATGCACATGATTTTGTCAATATTTTTCACTTGCTGGCATAAGAGAGCCTTGCTGGCTGCTGCCAGGAGAAGCTTTCAGAGTTAGCCAAAGAGGGTGTTCACTCAGTAGGCAAGGCACGTATACCTTGAGCTTTTCATGCAATGTGACTTGTTTAAGGGGTGTAAACTACCAGACAAATCTAGCAGACGATTTTTTCCTACGAACAAGAATATATACAATCATCTGTACAAAGGAAAACCAAACCATTCTCCTCGGTTGACCAAAATAATTTGGAGGAACTTGTTCAAAAATAGAATATCCAGTAGACTCTTCCCTTTACTGCCCTCATTCTGCCAAGCCAGTATCAGATGACTCTGTCCAGGATGAAGATGATGAAAATCTCGAGGAATCCACCCAAACATTACTGTCATCAGACTAGTGATCAACGACATCTCCTGACAAAGTATGGCAACCAAATATGCCTGCTTGATACAACCTACAGAACAACAATATGACCTTCCTTTTTACTTCCTCTGTGTCAGAACAAATGTGTGTTATCAGGTGGTGGGATCACTCAGATGAGTTAATGCATGGGCCTCTACCCAGGGTAGCCTGCGTGGTCAGATTGCAATTTTAGCAACATATTTGGCACCTTGAAATGTGTGGCTAACATGCCACGCAGGAACATGATTATTTGTAAACAAAGCAAATTGAGCAAAAATACATCATTTCTTTCCTAATGGACTTTGGGACACTTATTCAGTGTTATTGCTATTATTACTGAGGCTTAATTCATATGTGATCAGATGTTAGGAGTCTCTTCTTGGATGAAAATTTAAATAATGAGCCTTGCGATTTTGTATTGTCTCGTGTCACGCTGCGTTTGACTATATATATAGCACACAATTAATCTAATGCATGTATTATTTATTTAAAAATGCATGTATTATTTATTTAAAATTGCATGTATGTAACGCTGACCTTCATGCCTGACCACTGTTGTGTTAGCGGAAATGCGTTGTAACCGGAAGTGAACTTGGTAGATGGATTCGTGGAAGAGAGCTGGACACGGGGAAAGAGAGTATTTTAGTTATGGTTTGAAAGTATTGTAAAGTGTAATAAATATATACTGTTTCTCACAGAACAACATTGGCGACGAGGATAACCTCACTATTCTATTACTATGGCTGGATTAGATTTCTCGGGAATTAAACAATTTTATCCTCATTCAGAGCCAAGTTCGCTGGCTTCAACGATTTAAACGATGTATAGTTGCCTTTGACATCAAAGATAAAGCAAGGAAACGAGCTCTGTTGTTATACCTGGCCGGTCCAAAGGTAGAAACAATATTTGCCACGCTCCCTGATGCGGGTGAAGAAAACGACTTCGATACAGCCGAAGAGAAGTTGACAGAGTATTTCGCGCCAAAGAAAAACATTCTATACAAGCGACATATTTTTCGCAAAGCCAGCCAACGATCTGACGAAACAATAGATCAATTCTGTACACGACTGAGACATCGTGCCTCGACATGCGAATTCAATAATGTAGAGGACGAGATCAAAACGCAAATTGTCGAAAACTGCAGGTCTAGTCGACTCAGAAGGAAAGCATTTCGGGATGACCCCAAGCTCGATGATTTGATTAAATACGCGAGAGCACTGGAAATTTCTGATCACCATGCTGAAGAAATGGAAAAGCAACACCGTCAGGAGACTGTGTATCAAAATACCAGACGAGATTTGCCACCAAGGGATAAACGTAAACAATCACAATCTTGTTATAATTGTGGAGGGACGTACCCCCACCAAGGCAGGCCCTGCCCTGCTACAGGCAAAACTTGTCATACTTGCTCGAAAACTGGACATTTCGCTCGAGTTTGCAAGTCTGAACAAAAACCACCTTTCCGAAAACCTCGAACTTCTCAGGACCAGTATAAACATCAGGCAAATAAGCTGAATGCTTTGAATCAAATCTACAACAGCAACCACTCTCTGCTGAGCCAACAGTACAAAGTGAACAGGAAGTAAGCGACAGTGATAGCAATGAGGATATATTTGCTGTTTCACAAGCCACCAAGAAAGTGAAGCAACCACCCATGACAAAACTTAAAATTAATGGGCTGAAAGTAGAGTTTTTGATTGACACGGGAGCTTCAGTGAACATTTTGACACAAAAGGACTATGAGTTTCTTTGTACAAATTCAAAGGACCAAATTACTTTACGACAGACTAAAACCAAAATCTATGCATTTGGCTCTTCAGAACCGGTTCAATTGAAAGGAAAGTTTGAAGTTTTAGTTGACTCGAAGCATCGTGTTGCTGCTGCAACTTTTTACGTCACGAAAGGAACTCAAGGAACTACCTCAATTCTCGGTTGTGAGACATCTACTAATTTGCGTTTGATTACCATGAATGTTAATTCTGTGTCAAAAGCATCGAAAGTCATGTCGAACTCTGGAACTGATACAAGTAGCTGTGATTGGGATGCAAGTAAAAGAAAAGAAAACCTGTTGAAAGGTAAGCATCCTAAGGTATTTACAGGAATTGGAAAATTAAATGGACATGAACAAAAGATTCACATAAATACCGATGTACCCCCTGTTGCCCAAACGAACAGGAGGGTTCCATTTCATTTACGCAAACAGTTGACATCTGGCTTGACGATTACTTACAAAAAGACATAATTGAGCCTGTATCTGATGAGAGCACTGACTGGGTGAGTGGGCTTGTTCTTGCACCAAAACCCAGAAACCCCAAAGAAGTAAGAGTATGTGGGGACTACCGCAAAGCAAATATAGATATAAAAAGAGAGAAACACCCAATTCCTACAGTTGACGAACTGATGGAAAGTATGAATGGTGCAATTAAGTACAGTAAGATTGATTTGAAAGCTGGGTATCACCAAATTCCCCTTGAGAAGAGTTCCAGGTCCATTACTACATTTATTACCCATCGAGGGTTATTTCGCTATAAACGATTACCTTTCGGTATCAACTCAGTAAGCGAGGTATTTCAGCGTTCGTAACATCGCGGATGATATAATTGTTTGGGGGTCAACACAACAGGAACATGATTTACGATTAGAACAGTTATTTGCACGCTTAGACGAGTCCGGCTTAACCGTAAATAATGATAAATGTCTATTTGATCAGAGAGAACTTTGGTTCTATGGCTTTCTCCTGACGGATTCAGGCATAAAAGCTGATCCAAGGAAAGTTGATGCAATTAAACATGCTAAGGAACCTAGGGACACGAAAGAACTCCGTAGTTTCTTAGGACTAGCAAACTATTGTTCCAGATTCATCGAGAATTTTTCAACCCTTACATCCCCTTTGCAAAAACTTACGGTATGCCAATACACCCTATGAATGGACACCTAGACACACCACAGCATTTGAAGCTATTAAAGAAGCTATACAGAAAGACTGTATCATGCATTTTATGACCCAAATCAGAAAACATGTCTCACAGTGGATGCAAGCCCCACAGGTCTTGGAGCAATATTGTCGAACATTGACAGGGCAGGTAATTTGCATAATGTAGCATATGCCAGTAGGTCACTCACTCCAACTGAACAACGGTATTCACAAACCGAACGAGAGGCTTTAGCAGTCGTCTGGGGTTGCGAACGGTTTCACATGTACCTAATTGGTGCAGAATTCACAATCTGCACCGATCACAAAGCACTTGAAGTAATTTATTCACCGAAATCCAAGCCACCTGCTCGAATTCAACGGTGGGCTCTTCGGTTACAACAATACAAATTTAACATAATATATCGAAAAGGCGAAGGCAACCCTGCAGATCTACTTTCTAGACAACCACTACCTGTAGTATACAATTAACATTGTGACATTGCTGAACAGTATATTAATTTTATAGAGAAGAACACCATCCCCAAGGCAATGAGCATCGAGTCTATTATTACAGCAACTGCGGTTGATCCAGAAATGCAATCGGCGATTGAAAGTATCTAATCCGGTGTCTGGGCAAAGCATCATCCCCTTTACTCAGTGAGAGAAGAACTCGCTGTCACACCAAACAGTCTTTTGCTCCGGACAACTAAGTTGATCATACGAACAAAGCTTAGGAATGAAACCATTACACATGCTCACAAAGGTCATCAGGGGATCGTTAAAACAAAACAAGCTCTGAGGACGAAAGTGTGGTGGCCGCGAATTGATAAAGACGCGGAAGAGTTTGTTAAACATTGTCACGCATGCCAGTCTCTTGGACATGGTGATCCACCACCGCCTCTTCAACAACACCAATTGCCATCCAAACCATGGGATAGACTTCACATGGATTTTTGCGGTCCATTTCCCACGGGGGAAACACTCTTTGTTGTTATTGATTCATACTCGAAGTTTCCAGAAGTGGAAATAATGAAATCCACTATTGCCAGCGCCGTCACGAATCGCCTAGACAGAATTTTTGCAGTCCATGGCATTCCCTCTGAAATCTACTCGGACAATGGTCCACCGTTTGCTAGTGATGCAATGAAGAAATTCATGCGAGATCGCGGAATAAATCACCGTTTTGTAACACCTTATTGGCCACAGGCCAACGGGGAAGCCGAATAGTTCATGAAGCCCCTCGGTAAGGCTGTAAAAGCAGCGAAAATGGAAGGAAAGGATTGGAAAGAGGAGTTAATGGTTTCCTGTTAGCTTACAGAACTACACCACACTGTACCACCGGGGTAGCACCAAGTCAACTGTTGTTCAATCGCAAAGTTCGTACGAACATTCCAACTTTTGTAAAAGAGGGAGATATCGATTACAAGATTTTACACGAACAGGCTAAGATAAATACGTCAAAGAAACAGTTGAAAGCGCAGCAGTATACAGATAAAAGACGACGACCTCAGAAAGCAAACATCGAAGTAGGAATGACAGTTTTGGTGAAACAAGAACGCAAAAACAAATTTAGTACTGTTTTTGATCCAATACCTTTGATTGTAACGAAAGTTAATGGCACAAAGATAACCGCAGCGAGACGTGATCTTACTACCACCAGAAACGTATCGCATTTCAAGAGATTCTACTCGAAAGACGAAAGTAATGATGAACAGGAATGCGACGACAGTGCTAGCGATGAAACGGACGATGAAGATAATAACGAACAGCCACAAGATGTTCCACGAAGGTATCCTGCAAGAGTACGAAGAAGACCCCAGTTCTTGCGTGAAGAAACTTAACTGTTAAAATATTGGGACTATCGTTTATGTTGACATTTAAACCAGAACTATTAAATTTTGGTCATAATTTAGGCACATGATCGTTTGTATAAGTATAGTTCATATTCTAAAGTAAAAGGAAGATGTTGTGTTAGCGGAAATGCGTTGTAACCGGAAGTGAACTTGGTAGATGGATTCGTGGAAGAGAGCTGGACACAGGGAAAGAGAGTATTTTTGTTATGGTTTGAAAGTATTGTAAAGTGTAATAAATATATACTGTTTCTCACAGAACAACAACCACATTGCTAATATTTTCTTCCAAAATTGTACTGTAGTTTTACATATAAATATGCATATGTCTGTGTCGCATATAATCAGTATTAGGTTTCATTAAGTTCAATGACTTGCGGCTTCGCATTCTGGCTTCTTTAGATTACTCATGCTGCTTTCCAATAACCCCCAATATCAGAGAGACCTTCCTCTTCAATATCTGAAATGAATAAGTAATGAAACTACCAACTATATAAACATAAAATGATAAAATACAACAAGAAATCATCGCACTTGTATCACTGCGCAACTGAATATATATAACCAACAATGCGGACCCCCGCTGGTCGTAAATAATATACGGCATGGCGAAAGAAATGGCGTTTAGCTTTCTTGTTCACATGTATGAATTTCAGCAGTTTCCCCGGAAAGGTTGCAAAACTTAAACAAGTATAATTTTAGTCTAGATAGATTAAGAACATCAAAAACCTTATAGTTCCAACTTGCACAGCGTATATTAACATGTATAATGTAGTATTATTCATGTAAATATGCGCAGTTGCCAAATAATTTCAAATAGAACACAAAATATTTACCGCAATAAACCACATAGACAACCACGCAAGTTGAATTCGTATAGTTCAACACCATATCTTTTACATTAAACCAATTCAGCAGTCAGGGAAATCGATTCTATGTTCCGGAGAAACGGATTTAATTTTGACCAATGTTTATTGACATTTCAGGCTACATATTTCCGAAGACAAACGAGGAAAAATAAAATAAATATCATAAAAAAATTCTTCAGGTCGAAATCTATAGCATTAAATCATAACGGCATTATATTAACTAAATTTTCACATCGAAAATCACCCACAACTTGGTATACTCATATTTTGGCCTTGGCTGAAATGTGACCCACGCATTAAGCTACCTGAGCATTTGTCATACAGTACGAGAACATTACATGTATTACAGAAGTATTAATGGTGTTCAAGGAATGGAATAAAGGCACATGGAATCCTTCACGTTTTATGGTAGATTTTGCAGAGGAAGAAATTAAAGGTAGGTAAAGGTGCAGACAAAAAAATAGGCTGTTTAAAGCCAGACCATCCCAAAAGATCACCCACCTGGAATTGGGAAGTGTACATCTTTCTAATGAACTCATTCTACTGGTACATATAAGTACAAAGTAGTAAGCACTTCATAACTAAGAGCGATGTTTTTACAAGAAAATTAGTGAGATTTTCATCACGATCGAGTGTTCGCTCAACATGTCCTTTCTACGTTGCGGCGTTAAGTAGTCATTAAAGCAATACAGATATTGTTTGCAACAACTTACAGTGTCTTGTGAGAGTTTAAACAGCTTGTTCACCACGTTATATATACTTCTCATTCATACAAATGCTACTATATATAGGACTATTTTTCCGTAAAATGGATCGATTTTAAATTCAAAGCTATCGAATTATACTTACCAGAGATTGATTCAAGTACGGTATATGTATACTATGGATATAGTTGGGTTCTGACGGACTGTACGTCGACCAATCGGAATTGGGGAATTTTGTATCTAGATATAAAACAAATTATATCAGTATTTGTAGTATTGTGAAATTCATCAATAATTAATGAGCTTTGTACTGGGTACTTGTGTTTTTAACATTCACACAACACTGTAGATCTTTTACATGCATTAGATGCAGAAGTACTTCTTTGTGATTTTCATCGGGAACAGTCATGGCAAGAGTGGACATCTAAACTAGACAATGGTGTTGCTCAAGACAAACAAGAAGTGCTCAACCTGTCAGGAAACATTGCATGTGCAGCTATGTCTGAAGAGTGTCGAAAATCAACTGCAGCCCTTACAGAGAGCAATCTTTGGAAAAATAATCCCAATTTGAGGAATTGGTTTGGTAACAAGTGGCTGCCAAGCATCGAGGTATACACAGTCACAGACTAGGGACCAGGAATTAGTATTAAAAGTTCTTGTCGATCGGTTTCTTCCAAAAACCTTTATAAAGCAAGAGTTGCCTAATTGTAAGAAACTTACAGTACCTTCTCTACAGTACTGTAACATATTATCTCGCAATGTTGTTCGCCATCCCCCAAAAGTAGTTGAAACATCAGTTTTATACAAATGCAGTGACAGTGTATTTAACAAACAAGATGTTTTTGTTCTGCATCTCACTTGGTTGAAATTGATGTAGAAGGTTAAGGTGGATGGATATTCCGAGTGAAATATTATATACAATATTTTAGGC
The DNA here is from genome assembly GCA_016169945.1 of Trachythela sp. YZ-2020. Classification (NCBI taxonomy): domain Eukaryota; kingdom Metazoa; phylum Cnidaria; class Anthozoa; order Malacalcyonacea; family Clavulariidae; genus Trachythela; species Trachythela sp. YZ-2020. The sequence goes on along the minus strand of JADLSH010000395.1, from coordinate 8,926,028 downwards.
CTGAACGGGAATGGTTGCAAAAAATATGCAACTCTAAGTCCTCCAACAGGAATTGAATCTGCGGCCCTGCGATTCCGGTGCAGCGCTCTGACTACTGAGCTACAGAGTCCAGCTGCCAAGCATTAACAACAAGTTCATGTATATATATAGATGCGGGTACTGCAGGTTGTGATAAGGTAAATCACAAGATTTTTTTTCTGCATCTCACTTGGTTGAAATTGATGTAGAAGGTTAAGGTGGATGGATATTCCGAGTGAAATATTATATACAATAATTTAGACCTTAACGGGAACGGTTGCGAAAAATATGCAACTCTTGGTCCTCTGACAAACGTTTTTGTCTTTGAGCTAAATGTGAAATACAATGATGGTTACCATGCATACAATGAGGAACTTCCAAAATTTCTGTACAACAGACCTGCAAAAATGGTGTCCCACATAATGAAGCGCTGGGAAAGTTACATCGCAAATGATATGGTCTAAAAGGTGTCTTCAGGGGTCTTTTGAAGCACAGAGTTCAACTGGAGAAAACCAGTACAGAGTAATCTTTGGTGATGCAAAAACTGCCAAACTGCTTGTGCTTGGACTGGCGATACCACAAGCTTTTGTGCACGCACTTCTGTACTTTCCTCTCTTGCCAATGATCTGGAAGAGATATTACAAAAAGCACGAAATCCAGCACCGCAGGAAGCAGGAATTATCACACAAACTCCTCACCCGAAGAATAATCCCCATTAGCAAAAGAAAACGCCACAACAAAAAATTGTCGAAAGAAACAGGGAAACTTTAAAACACTAACAACAAGAACTTATGGCCGCCTCCTACACTGGTCGTGTTGGGAAGCATGCTGAAATTATGAAGACAAAGTACATGTGCCACTTGCTGCAGATAAGCCAAAGAAGAGATGCTCTACAAGGCCAGAAGTAATAGATCTAAGTTCACCAAGTAAAAAGCCATGTAATCTTCCACCAAAACGGATCTTCCACCCTGAATACGTCTTCCCAATTTGACTTTATCTCTCCGGCGATCCCTTGACGATTCCCTGTATCCCGGCATGACACATCGTTCAAGTCAACAGTTGGTATATGTATACAAGAATCTAGCAAAACAATGTCTGCTGCAAGTGAAACTGAGGTGCTGCCAGAAGCAGGCAGGTTTTGCAGACTGTGGTGTATTTGCCATATATATCCTGGAGCAGTCATTTTTTAGCAGAGCCAGATGTGTCAACATCTACAGCAATGCTTGGAGCAAAAATAAATTATTACTAGTAGTTACTATCGCAAGGAAAGTGCTGCCTAAGCATGTTTTGTACTATTAAACGTACTAAATAATAAGCATGTTTTGTAGTATTAAACGTAATAAATAATTATGTTATGCTCGCGTGGTGCAAAAACAAATTTTGGCAACGTATATATTATCACTATATAAATGTAGACAAAAATTTCGGCGTGAAAAAATCTAATGAACAAAATTTCCTATAATTTTTTCCTAACGGAGAAAAAGATTTGGGGAAAAGACGGGGAAAAGATTAGGCTGTTGCCAAATTACTCATGGAAGTCACAGGGAAAAGACAGTCATATACCAACACAGGGGCCCAACAAAGGTTTATGTTTGTGAACAGTAAATCATAGCACAGTTAACTATTAGTGCATGAGTAAATATACTGTACGAGAAATAGAAATAATTTTTAATTTATATGAAGTAGGCCTACTTCACACAACCGGAGGGAGTCAAAGAGAAAGAAATCATTCATTTGCTTTATTAAGGCCATCATATAGCCCTATAATATTAAAATAGCATGACTGTCATTCAAGATAATAGGGTCAATTCCACGCCAAATCGACTAAACTTCCTGCACAAGCATCACAGATTTAGTTGATTTTTGGTACACTTTTAGATCATTATATAATTAGAATTTGTGTGAATTTTCAGTAGATGGCATTAAGTATTTCAGGAAATATAAGCAAAGCACTGTGTGATTGTCAGCGCGAAAGTCGCCATTTTGACAGAATTTGTAATTTCGGCATAATTTGCACATCAATATCTCGTTTAATAACTCCACGTATTAGCACGAAAATATGTACAATAATAAATCTGAGACTGCTCTTCTAAACCAATACATTGTTTAATGTATGTGGTAAAGGATGTCGTAAATAACGGGGGATCAACATACTGGCAGAATGGAAAAAATACAAATTCGTCATAGATTTGAACTATAATATCTTGGTAGATATCTGTCTAGGTACATTCATGTTGTCCACACATAAAAATAAGCCTTCAAAGAATTCTTGTTAGCAATAATAGCCTGTTACAATTAGTCAGACATTAAAAATACCTATATAAATTGCGGCAATATTTAGAAGTGTCTTCTTTTCGATGAGGGAAATAAGCATGTCGGACTAATCAGGCAAACTCAAGATTTCGCTGTATTAAAGTAGATGTTATGCTAAACCTGTGGTAGAAATTTCATTATTGTCCTCTGACTTGGTCGATATTAACGAGCGATCTAAAAATTGGTGTTTTTCACTAATTGAATTCAAATGTAAACAAACAAATTCTGAATTGCATGAAGCGCAGTAACTAACCGGTGATTTTGTTTTCAATCTCCTAGTCCTTTTCTAGTATTTTCTATGTCCGCCAAAAAGTCACAAATGCGAGAAATCATTGATATAAAACATTCATTTTGAGTCTTTATACCGTCCATGTATATCGCGTGATGAATAATATTAATATAATTATTTGTTATTTATAATTATATGCACGTCAATCACGCCAAAGTGACTCCATCAGAATGTTAATTATATTAACATTAATTAAAGCTATCTTAACAATATTTTTCGACTATGTATTTATGAACGTACTGGAGTAAATTGCGCACAGCTGAATTACCTTAAATAACAACTCCATAATAGCTCAAGTTAACAATGTTGGGCTATATTCTATAGTTTATAGTACTGCAGATCAGCTGTTCCCTTAATACCTCAGTTCACCCGTAGATGGAGCTAGAGAACGCCTGGTCGGGCGTCTTGTGCAAACTGATTTTCTCAAAGTTAAATCAATACAAATCAGCTTTTAACTATTTTCAACATGAATATCAATGAAACGTCATGGTCAATTGTAGAAACAATCTAAAAATTTGTTAAAGCTGTCTTCAATCATCTCAATTGCTGGACTGTTAACTTTGTATTGTTTGATCTGCAGCGGGCTCTTGCACGGTACATAGCACATGCTCAAAAGGAATCCAACATTCATCTCGTGTTGATGGCCATACAAACGAGTGGATTGTAGTGCCGGGATTACGAGATCTCATGTAGTTTACGAGGACGTCTTCATTCTTGTGCGATTTATCTTCCATGGCACCCAGGTACCAGGCTTTGTCGTAAACTGCTGCTAAATACTGACCATGTGTGAAAGATTGAGATACTTGTGCCTGAGACCAACTTGTTACTTTAACGGATGTTCCATCCACATCTGCTGAAATTCGCCGGATTTGCAGAGAAACAGAACTGACTGGAACAAAACTGTGGTGCCTCCTTGTTCCTGCTATGGTTTTGGGGTCGTCCAGACGTGGCTCTAAGACCATTTCGCATTTCTCAATTTCCTCAGTGCTTACGAAAAGCATTTCGATTCCCGAAATGTTAGCTTTTGCCCACGAAAAGAGTTCTTTAGCATTGAGAATGTGATTCCCTGTGGTAGCTTGAAGGCTAGCTCTGGCGACTAGACGCTTAATGGTTCCACCGATACCATCGCATGGACTTTTCCCGTGACTTGTTGCAAAAAAATGCCATTCCGCCTTCACCCCGAAATCCTCCTCATGGTACCATAAATTTAAAAAGTTCTTGTACTGACTGGCACTTTTTATTTTATATACATACACTTAACGTTTTATTTTATATATTACATCACTAAGTATGGTTATGACATCACAATTGTGTAATAATGTAATCACCATATATAAATACATGTACAATTTGGACGCGTTGTGTAATTGTTATTTATAAAGAGGTAGTCAGTACTGCTTCATAGTCATAGAAGTATGTTCCATTCCAGTACTTTCAATATTTTGGCGATATGTTGTATGACTTTTGGTGAAATTGACATAAATGTCAATTTAGTTAATAAACCACTATTATTTATTAATTTATAACTAGGTTACCTATAGGTAGTGAATGCTGCCTTTTAAAATGCTTTCAGATAACATTGTGCAATTTGTTCTTTTTCTCGGGCTATACTGTATTCTACAACATGTGTGGCTTAAGTTTTCGCTAAATAGAAAGGTGAAACATGCTTTCGCCAGATTTGTGGGTGCTACATCCCGTTTAATTCCAGGACAGTTTCATTCTGAAAGTATGTAATCATGGTAGCTGGTGGTTTTGTTTATCAAAATATACTTTTATTGAAAAAATATACTTGTACACTATTTTACACTCTTATTGAATGTGAAAGCTGGTTGTTTAAAAGTTGTTAAACTTCACCTTAGATATATATATACCGGGTGTCCCAAAAAAAACTTACGCTGTTTGATTTCATGTAACGTAAAAACTATAGAAGCTATTACACTCAAATAATTTTTATTGTATTGAGGAAAGGCTCACTTAGATTTTGATATAGAGCACTAAAAATTGCATCTAATTTTACATGAGTGTATTACGTGAGATACAAAGGTTTGAATTTGACGCAGTCAATACTGGCTTCACGTAAACTCAAATGATATTTATCGAAATCTAAGTTAGCCCTTACTCAATACAATTAAACTTATTTGAGTGTAATAGCTTTTATGTTGTATTATTAAATCAAACAGCGTAAGTTTTTTTGAGACACCCAGTAGTGGATGAAAAAGTTTAGGGATTTTTCAACAATTTTGCTACGAGTTTATTAATGTGTAAATCAAACTAAAGCAGGTTTCTTAAACAGGAAAACAAGATAGAGGGTTAGCGCAAGTTTACTGTTGAACAACCAGCCAGCATATCATAACATTAACAAAATAACCACATGCATGGCAACATTAACAAAATAAGCTTATGGCAATATCCAAACCATATGCCAAAATAACGTGAACAAATTTTCGAACTAAGAGTCAATGTCACAAGAGTTTGTGTTTCTTGGCAATATCCAAAATCGTATGCCAAAGTAATTGAAAAAAAATGAAGAACTGAAGTGTCAATGTCACAAGAGTTTGTGTTTTTTAAGTTAATGTCTTTTTGAGATTGCAACCACGTTTTTCTTTGCATTGTAGAATACAGTTGCTTGGACTGTAAGAACCAATTCCGCCAGGCAATCGTCGTTCAAGCTAGTAAACTCTTGCTCCAAGTTGTTTTGTTGCTTATACAGTTGGTGCAGTTTGTCATCAAAAAGCAATGGGGAAATAGTGGAACCACCCTTGGTGAATATTACACTTGCAAAAAAACGTTCCTTGCATTTCGACTTTAGTTGTGTTAACCCATACTCGCTGCATTTGACGATGTTTTTTCCAGCCACAGGAACTATCTTGCTTTGACATTTATTACATGAAAGGAATCTTTTCAGTGATTGGACTCCCTCTGCAGGGCAGTACACTGTGGTTAACTTGTTGTCGACATTTATTTCATCTTCCCTTTCAACAGTGCCAGTATCTTCCTCGATGATGGATTTCTTGTTTAGACTTAGGTATTTGCGTTGGTCATATTCTCGGACCATCACATTCGAAAGTTTGTAGTTAGATCCAGAAATGACACGAGCTATATCATTTTCCCATAACACAACTCTCACTGTACCCGAGTTATCAGTGAAAAGAGCCTCTTGCTTCTGAAGGGGCTTGCCTTTTTTTAGAATTGTTTCAATGGGACCCTGGAATGATAGCCTGCCATTGACATTAACTTGCACATTCGCATCTCCAGCAACTACAGATGTTACCTCTGTTAAGCCAGGTTTCACATCCTCATCATATGGTTGATCTTGAATGTCGAAGAGTACATCAGTAGTTTCTGGTTCCTCCAACCTTGTCCTCTTGTTAATATGGATTTCATCTTCGGTGGTCCAAGTATTCCTCTTCAGTTGGTATTTTGAGACTTTAACAGGAGACGAAGATTCAAATCTGGCCTTGCATTGGTGGTGTTTTTCAGGCGAAAAACAAACAGTTCTGTATGTCTTCTCTTGCGTTTGCAACTTCATTTCGAAGTACAGATTATCTCTTTGACTTGTCTTTATTTCTGAGAGTCCATGTACATAAGCTATCAAGGGACTATCTGAAATGAAAAATCATAAACAAATGAATGGATTATTTTAATAACAGATCAGCAATAAAACATAAAACTGTCGGTTAAACAATCATTGGAAATTAATGAATGTCTATAGTTAATAAATGCAAGTTGGATACTGAAATAAACCCTGGGTGGATATGAAAATATGTTATGGTTAAATTGTGCGAGTGGCATGCACTTATTGAGGACTTATCTCAAAACTGCCAATATGAAACGGTTATCTTTAATATCCTATTACTTAGAATATAAGCATTAAGAGCATATGCTGTTTACCAGAAGTTAGTTGACACTGTCAACATTGGTATTTATATAGATGCATATGTGCCTGTATTAGGTAAATCTTAAAAGGTGCACCTGCCTATATACCCAGATACAAAAGCATGCACCTCTATCCAGAGTTGCATATATGGGAGAAATAGGGTATTTTGTATGTTCTTACCTTCAGTCTTCGTTTCTTCTTTTTTCTGATCATCATCTTGTGATTGTGAAAGAGCCATATTTCCCTGTGTAATGTATAATCTTTATAAACCACTATATAAATATAGAATGCACATTGTAAGTTTAAATTATTAAAGTATAAATAACTTTCTTGTAATTGAACATTAATTATAACATGTTATGTATTGATAAATTTGTAAACTTTAATTATAAAATGCACTTTTTTCTTATTTTGATTGATTAAAAAGTAACTTAGTTTTATTTGCAATCTCTTGTAACTTTTTTCTTCATCCATCCTGTATTTAATATTATTTGATTTTTTAATAGAACTGAGTCGATCAAAAGTCATTGGCTCTACTATGGCAGACAAAATATTTCGAACACGGCTTAATGCAACATATGAAATCCCTAAACATGTCTCTTTTTTTCCAATATCTATCCATGCTTTGTCTAATGTCATTCCTTGGCTTTTATGAATTGTTAATGCCCATGCAAGTGTCAGTGGTATTTGCTGTCTCTCATGGAAAGTGTTCTTCAGATATGTAGTGCCAGTGACTGGAGGAATAGGGACACAATTAGAGATGTTGGAAATAGCAGGTCCATTATAATTATCAAATTTGACAACTACAGCTATTGGCAAAAGAGGAGGTTGCTGATGTTGAGCATAAATTATATGCTTAATAATCCCAGTTGAACCATTGCATAAACCAACTGATGGCCATAAATTCATTGTTAACATTACTTGAGCACCCTTAGCAATAAGTATTGTAAGGCGTCTGACCCAGTGACTCTTTGATTAACAGCAAGTATGACTACTTTATCAAACATATTATATGAAAAATACCCTTGTTCTGCTATTGCACTAGAAGGTTTACAGTGGTATAATGATTTATCACACACTGGGGGTAGTTGCCCAGGATCGCCTATTAAAATAATTGACATTCCACCAAATATTTGTTCTTTTTTCCCCGTACTTTCCCTACAACGTCTATCAATCCATCCCATTGTTGTCTGACCTAGCATAGAGTATTCGTCTATTATAATATACTTAACAGTCGAGAGATTTTCTTGCAAAGCTGCAAGGCTTTCACCTTTTAAATCTTTATGAGATGATGGACCAATAGGTAGCTTTAATAGTGAATGTATAGTAACTCCATTGACATTAAATGCTGCTTTGCCTGTTGTAGCAGTAACAGAACATTTACTGCCTAGACAGTTTTTAACAGCACGAATCAGATAACTCTTTCCTGTACCACCAACACCATTTATGATAAGCAAAAGAGGTTATTTAGAAGTATTAGTGTCTGAATTATGGCTTGTTATAATATCATGGCAAAGTTTTTGCTCATCACTGAAACAATCAACATTGACTTGTGTATCTACATAATCAGGAAGAATAAAGGTGTCCTTCTGGATCTTTATCCAGTTAGGCATTTCCCCTAGTTGTTGCTCAGTATAATTCAAACTGTGTAGGTGCCAATTATATATTTCTTTTAAATTTTGCGAATCAAAAGTTTTGTTGGAGTTGTGAAAATCAGATATTAGCATCCATTCTTCTTGAGTAACTATCTCCTCATTATTTGGAGTTTCATTAGTTTGTTGAATGTTATCTAATACATGCTGTAGTTTATTTTCCCACTCTGGGACATGTTGTTTCGCAAAAGGTGAATGCAAGAAATCTCGCCATGCAACAATAAATGTATGATCATCTGCTATCTCACTTTCCCAAGCATTATTTGGAGACTTCTGCCAAGGTTTATATTTCAGGAGTTGGTATTTACAATACAAACTATATTTATCTCCCTTGGGATTTGGAGAGTAGTTAGGAAATATCCTTGGGACAATATTTTGTGACTGGTTCATAAGCTTCCCTTTAGAAATTTTGTACTTTGCAGAAAATGTAATAAAATTCATATTCATCATACCTGGCAACGCTTGCTGGTAAATTATGCGCTTTGCATATATATCTAACAATGAATCTTTTGTACACACATCTTCATTTTTCAAGCCTGTCTCAACCTTACGGGATTACGAAAATTAATTGGTAAGACTTGGAATGTTGTGGCATTTAATTTTAATGAAAGCAACAAATGCATTGTTTCTTGAGCACTGATATGCCTCTCTCCTAGTGATTTAATCATCAGTTTTTTCATAACCTTTGAAGGGTGTTCATTAGAACCTACACTTTTAATAACAGCATTGAAAGTATCTTTCAACATTGGTGATCTAGATTCACCTTTTGCAACATATTTAGTAAGGTATTCTACACATGCATGATGATCAATTACTACCTGGATATCACAATTTGCTCGCCAACCCCGAAGTTGAATTGGTTGATGATTATTTAATCTAGAATCATTTCTTTTGGTTGTCACTTTTGCTTTGTATTGAATAGATTTATCCTTTGTGTCGGGTTCAAAGTCAAGCGTTGTTTTATTACAGCAATCAATCGGATAAATGTGGCGACAATGTAATTCTTTTTGCTCCTGTTTACCTGAAGGTCTTAGACAATATTTAGTGCTACAACGGGTATGACGTTGTACAGTATTTACTAAATCAGCATAGTCATTATCACGATCAGAATCTTGTATAAATTCATGTTTTTTTCTACAAGGATGAATGGATGGTTTTGTCCATGATTGATTTTGTAGCTGAATAGGGTTACAAGTTGAAACTAACGAGTCTACATAATCACAAATTGTTTGAGATGCTATTTCCCCTTGCTCAATATCATGTAGTGTATTGTCAGAATGATTATCAGAATGTTCGACAGATACAGCAGATTCCTGTAAGGTCTTCTGTGCTAAAAATCCTTTTAAAGCTATTTCAGCAAGCTTACATAGACCTGGATCATTTTTTAATTTAGCTGTACCATGACAATGTATACTTCCTCTGGCCTGAAATTCATACCTATACCAATGCCATTCAGCATCAAGTGTGTCATACAACCAATACTTAATATAACTCTCTATACGCTTTGTAAAAAACCAATCCACTAAATGAGGATTGTTTATAACATTATTCCTTCTTTGTTCACTAGTCAAGTCACTGTTATTTGGGTCAAAAAGCAAATGCAACTCTGGCCAATGCATATCAGCTGATGAAAATGTAAAGAAAATAGTGGGAGCTTCCTTGTAAGAAATTATTGCTTTTAAATCTGATGAGCTGCAAAACGATATATCCATTTATCATCAACATTTTCCGCAAATTTCAATAAGTGCTGTATTCTACTGGAAAAAGTAATGTTGGGTTAGTTGGATCACCTTTTCCATCTGGAAACAAGGTTGGAAAAGCCATTGGTGTTTGTATTCATTTTCCATTGATGGCCAATTAATCTTCTCAGAGCCTAATTCATTTTGAATTTCAAGTTTGTTATTGTGATTTTGTGGAAGAAAACTACTTGTTTCTGTATGTTTGTCATATACCTGCTCATCATCACTCTGTGCATCTAGATCATGGTCATTATTTCTCTCAGTACTTGCTAAATCATCCACTGTGTTAAGTGTCTGTAAATCACTTGGAACACCATTTGTTGGTAAATTGTTTAAATAATTGGTATCTAGTTTAATAAATTGGTATTGGGGATTGTGTTTAACTAACCAAAGTAAGGCCTTTCAACTTTTTCTTTTCTAACAATAACATATTTGAAAGAATTATCTTTCCCTTTCATGGTCACAATAATCAATGGAATATCTTGGTAGAGTTTGAGCTAATTCTGTAATATTTTGAGGCAAATTTATGCAATGCCCAGACTAACCTCTTTGACCACCTGGTTTGATATAGACTTTCATGATGGGAAGTGCACGAGCAATTAACATTTCTTCAACTTGAGTCAAACCCTGTAACTCTATGGGCACACAAGATGGAATCATTTAATTTTGCATTGAAAATCTTTTTGGAGCTATTTTATCAACTAAACATCTACGACAAATATATGGTGATTTGGGCTTAGACTTTAAAGGCCATGCCTCATAACATACTTGACATTGGCTTATGGAAAATTTAATCGATTTGTGAAACTTTGACATATTTGTTTCACTTTTTTGTCATTGCTAGATTTTGCAGCCACTGTTTTTGCTCCCACATAAGGTACCTCAAGTGGTTGTCTTTGTTGCACTGATGTATTAGTGTCATTATTTTCAACATCACTTCTAGCATTACCAGAACTACTATGTTGATTGTTACGATTATGGTCATGAGACTGGTTGAGATTTTGAAAAATTTCATTTGCATTTCCCTGTTTGTTATCAGCATCAATCGATTTCCTAATATCAGCATTGTATTCCTTTTTACTCCTTTTATTCAAGCGTTGATTATCACCTTTTTGAGAGTCTTTCTTCCATTTTCGACTGTTACTACTTTTATTGTCACAGTTAAAATCTGCACTAACATCAAGTACAATATCATAATGTACATTATTAGTATGATTAATATAAATTGCACAGTCATTTTTGGGGTCTGAGCCATTTAGCATCGAGGTAGAGAACTTGTTCCATTTTTTGTCATTACCTACTTTAGTGTATGTATATATGTCTGTTTTTAACAATGAACATGCAGCAAAAATTTCAACATCAGTTCCCCAAACTCGGTCATTTGCCATTCCACTGTTATTGAGATAGTCAATTAAGGACATTCCCATATGCGGTTTAAGTAAACTTTCAATTTCTCTCATATGATCAATAATTTTATGTCTTAGAGAAGCATGATACACTTGCCGGCCAGTTACAGCATATGACAATGCTCGATACAGAATGTTACCATCACCATTAATATGGTAGAACTTAGAAGGACTTGTTAGATATTTTTTTGGCAACCCAAAACTGTGCTTAAAAAGTGGCAAATTGAGTGAAGAACACATGAATGCTTGGGCTTGGCTATCAACAGGAGTAAAATGCATTCCTTCATCAGATTTGTATCTTGTTTGCTCTTGCTTTTCATTGTTACTTTTATTGTCACAGTTAAAATCAGCACTAACATCAAGTACAATATCATAATGTACATTATTAGTATGATTAATATAAATTGCACAGTCATTTTTGGGGTCTGAGCCATTTAGCATCGAGGTAGAGAACTTGTTCCATTTGTTGACATTACCTACTTTAGTGTATGTATATATGTCTGTTTTTAACAATGAACATGCTGCGAAAATTTCAACATCAGTTCCCCAAACTTGGTCATTTGCCATTCCACTGTTATTAAGGTAGTCAATTAAGGACATCCCCAAATGCGGTTGAAGTAAACTTTCAATTTCTCTCATATGATCAATAATTTTATGTCTTAAAGGACATTGGCAACGAAAATTTTTATTGCCTATATCTTTCAGGCTTACCTATGGAATACTTAATTTCGTATTTTCGCTTGTCTACTGCATTTAGTTCTTGAGAAAATTATGAAAATGTTCGGCAGTTGTCCGCCATTTTGAAAAAATCTTGATATGCTAATTTATGCATGAATACATTTTGTGACGTCATTTGTAGGGTTCCGCAAATATAACAATATAAGATATATCGCTTTTAACACGTTCTAAGAACATTTTGTCAAAAAAAATACAGATGCACGGCGACTTGTATTAAATAATTGTGTAACAATTTAGTACCACTTGTCTGCGGATAATTTTACGACAGTATTTGAAATATACGCGTATAGATTTGACTCCATTCGAGTATTATATTCTGCCGCATGTTTCAACACACAGATCATATACTCCAAATGAATATATACTTGTTGTGTAGCAGAAATAATCTGTGCTTATTAGCGAAAAGGCTCTACTATGAAATTGTATTATCTCAACGAATTTTTATACAACAAATATCGAACAAAATGCAACTATACTATAGACTATTCAAGACACTTCACACATGGGATTAGTGCATGTCGTTTTACAATGTCTGATATTACTTAGAATTACGCAACTCGATTGCAATTCAACAATTCATTCACCTTCTATGCGATTCGCACTCTTCGTACTCTACTAACTCAACCCAACACAATGCGATACGATACCAATAATCATATAACCAACTTACCAACACCAACCTTTTAACCTATATTTATACTAACAGAACAGGAAACATACTTTTGCTACCACGAATTTCCTTTACGTAAATGGAACATGTTTACCACTATTTTGTTCCTATTTTGTGGTTCGTAATCTACCACAATCTACCACGCCATCCCAAATTATGTCCGCTGGGATAAGGCGTTCCCATTACAAGGCAAAATTTGTGTCTTATCACGTTTACGTTCTAGTATTACAAACAATGTTTTTCTAGTTTTATTGGTGTAATTATTTTCACACGCAAAACACATACACATTTTACGACATTATGGAAGAGTCTTGCCGTTAGTGTTTTTCCAACTGTAAAAAACCACCAAGACCACCAAGTGTATAAAAAACTATTTACATGAATGTCGCCGCCGCCGCCAAGGCAAGAAACAACAGCGCATTAGCGCATTATGATAAGAGTCCTGTCTTCAGTTTTGCCTGATTCATGACCTTATATAAGCTTTCCAATGTTTTTTCCGGTGAGTCCTGCCAAAGACGCGACATATCAGTAAAGCGGCATTGTTTGCTAAATTGCTATAAGTCTCGTAAACAGTTTTTCTGCTTCATAATCGCACGTAAGCCGTAAGGTAAAAGCATGACGTACTGTCCGGTATATGGTTGTAATAGTGACAGCAAGAAAACAACGACTGGAATCCATTTTTTTGCATTTCCAAGCAGAAAATCGGCAGACCAACAATGTAGAAAAAAAGCGTGGATTGAATTCTGTAAGCGCAAAGCGTTTAAGCCATTGGCGTGCAGTAGAATATGCTCGCTTCATTTTGCCGAAGACGCGTACGAACCTGGACACTCGCCACAATTCCTCGAACGACTACAATGCAATGAATCGTTTAAAGTACAATTGAAAAGAGATGCCTTGCCAACGCTGAATAAACCATTGCTTGACCCAGGCACAGCCAGTAAAACAAGGAGTTTTTCCGAGAGAAGGCAACGAAAAAAGGTACTTTAATTCTTTACAATTTATAGCGTACAACGTATATATTGTAAATATACACTAGTCATTGGGGTAATAGCCATAGCGGGCAAAGGGGATTTTTTAGATTTTGTACAAGTTGACCAAAAATTGTTTTATATAATGCTTAAATTTACAGGACGTCAGTGAACTTGTAAATCCCGGAGATTCAACTCGCACAAACGAGGGAGATTCAACAGAAGAACAAAGCGATGTGGATGAATATCCTACTGATCCCACTGTGAGTACAGTACAATTTATAGAGGCACTACCCAGTACGTCGAATCCGCCCAACTTTAAAGAAATATCGACACAGACACCCTTGCCCAGACTGACAAAATCCACCAAAACCCAGACAGTAATAAAGGCAACTTCGACGGTCTTTCAAACTAACCAATCTGCGGTGGCATCCTCGTTTATTTCGAAAGTGCGACGGGTTAACAAAGCCACAGACACCACCGACTTAATAGACACTACTGAAACTCAGGGAAAACCCAACGATATTATTGACACAAACCTGACAACAACCAGAGGAGTTGACGTGGAAAGCGTCCAGAGCAGTGCCAGCGAGGAATCTGTTAATCCGGACGATTACTCTGCTCAAATCGAGGCGTCGTCCACCGAAAGCGAGGAAAGCTGCGACGACGATGATATTTCATACAAACGTACCATTCTGGTGGAGGGGAAACCCCCACAAGATCAAATTAAATTTATTGTTTTTGAAGAAGCGATTTTACAAGCTTTTGGTAAATGCAGTCAGTGTGGTTCGGAATGTACCGTTACAATGGAAAGTCAAATCGGGTCATCATGTAGAATTTGCAGCTCGTGTAAAGCTGAAAGCACCCATTATTTCGAGTGGACAACTGGTCCCCTTGTCAACAAAATGCCGACCTTTCATTTACTTTTCGCCTCTGGAATTCTCGCTACAGGAATGGAGTCCTCAAAGGTTCTACGACTTTTCGATGCTCTAAGAATTCCTAATGTAAAGCAACGGGAGTTATCAAATATTTTATAGAATTATGTAATCCCTGCAGTGTTTAATGTTTGGCACAAAGAACAATCTGCACGACTGGAAGAAATTGAGGGAGAGCCAATAGTGGTTGCATCTGATATGCGCGTAGACAGCCCTGGTCACAGTGGTCTCTTTGGATCTGGAAGTACGCTTGACATGGAACGGAACATTATCCTGGATACGCAAGTAATCAAGGTAAATGTACATTGAAAATATTAGTAACTATGAATCAAAACTGAACTGCTTGAATATTTCAGGAATTGGGAATTTAACCTCTTTCTAAGTTAATAGAGATGTTAACAAGACCTCAACTGATTTCTGCAATTCGCAAGCTATCCCAATACCACCAGACATCTGGTTTAGAGGCCAAACACTCCCTGGATAATCTACTTGCATCAAAAAACACATACCATTCATTAAGTGCAAGGTGAGTTTTACTCCGCCTGATAGCTACAATACAATATCACCTTGTTATCATTTAAAATGTCCAATTTAAAAAAATTATTTCTGTCTGTTCTTTTAAACTCACATGAGGGTAGAGTGTGTTGCACAGGCCAACAACATTGTGCCTACGAGGAGAAATAGCCCAATAGCTTGCAATCCGTCCAGATGGCCCTACATTAGTATTTTACTCTTTTACTTAGTGATGTTAGTTAATGGGTTAAACAGACCAGCCACTTTTAACAATTTTTTCCTTATTTTTGTATTCTTTTAACAGATTGTACTGTTCAAACTTGCACTATAATGAAAACAGTAACAGGAAGCAAGCTACAACTTCCGATGGAAAGCTTCGATGGGCAATTTCCTACCCCAAGGCATTTAAAGGAGAAAAGGCAGTTGCAAAACCATTGAAGGAAAAGCCCACCTATGGTATGAATTTCATTTTACCCAATGTAGGCATTACTATTATCCATTAAGCAGCAATGATGCCCCACCTAGTTTCATGCAAAATGCTTCCCAAAAGGAAATTGGCCGACATGACCAAAAGGCATTTGCTAATACACAATATCTCATGTAGAAATAAGTCACCACTTGGCAACATATCTCCATCTGTTATATGACAAATATTATAAAATTGAGTAGACAGGTCTCTCCCCCCCCCCCTCCCTAATATACATTACCAAATATAAATTTGAATCTAAAAATTTAATACTATAGCATATCTACAGTTGATATTAAATGAAGTGGTCCAGCTACGAAATCAGTACAAAACACTGAAGAAAGCCAAAGTCCATGCAAACGAAGTGCTACCTGCTGAACCTAAGTCACTAGTAGACAAGTACTTGGAAGGAAAGGAGCGACCTTCAAAGGAACAGGTGGTGGCCAATCGAAAGTCTCGCTTCAGTACGCCAGCATTACCTACAAGTAAAGAAAGAGGGTCAGGGAATAAACCTTGTGTTTGTAAAGGGAAATGTGCAACAATAAAGTGCAATTGTAGGGCAATAGATATTATATGTGACAGCAAATGTAAATGCAAAGTAGAAAAATGTAAAAATCGTGAATGAGGCAAATGTGGGCATGTTCATGTGTACATACTGTATATAATTTGGTTTGGGGCTTATGGTATTATGATATAGCATTATTTTGGTTTAGGGTGAGGTTTACATTTATAAGTTTGTATGTTAGGGTCAGTTCATCGTTTTATAGGGGAATAAACAAAATAATTCTTTATTATACTTGACAATTTGGGTTTGTACAGAGCGAAATAGCCCAGATTTGGCGAAAATTCATATAAATATTTAGAATATTATTAAATCAAGTTTAAACAATTACAGTAAAGTGTTCTGTATTAAAAATATACATATGAGGTTACCGTTTCGATGTTTTGGCGTATTTGAAATGCGTGTATAGACCATCAGGCGACGCGAATCTTTCTCGTATTGCAGAATATATGCAAGCAGGGAAAGGTCTTCTCTTCTTTTTACCCAAAATTTGGAAAACCCAGCGAGAACATCGATAATATGCTACCAGTCGATATAGCTTGTGAATTCTTTCCAGATCTCCATCATCAAGAGGCCAGTTTTCTTCAAGATATCGACAAACATCTATCTTTAGCACACCTTCTGATAGCATGTTGTCTTGGAATTCCTGATGTGTTGTCAAACACATGTCTCCTTGCGACTCAGTTTGACTAAGAAGCACATCGTATTCATCGTACTCTAACGCTTTCTCGTGACAACAAAAACATTCAATAGCCTTTGTTGATAAAGTACAATGTCCACATTTACACCAACTAAGACTTTCAAGACGCCAAGCATTTGCAATTTCAAACTCATGATCGACTTCCTCATCAGACGAAGACAAATCACTGCCTTGTTCGGAATCGCTTTCGTCGCTGATATTGCTTGTATTCCCTCCCGCTTCTGGTTCAAATTGGTAAGGTAACACCTCCCCTACCTGGTTCTCGTGGATATTTTCCATTACAATTATTAAAAAGCAATAATTTCTTTAGAAAAGCTACTCAACACAAATATGTAATACAAAAATATATTGCTGTTTTGATCGAACCCTACAAATGACGTCAAACGAGTCATGTGACCCAAAAGATAATTTTTCCAAGATGGCGGACAGTATTTATATTTATGGCGAAATAAAATGCAAATAACTCGCAAACAAAAAAGTTTGGTAAAGAATTAACACCAGATTCATTGTTAGATGGTGTAACACTTTCAAAATAGGCAATAAAAATTTTCGTTGCCAATGTCCTTTAAAGAAGCATGATACACTTGCCAGTTATAGCATATGACAATGCTCGAAATAGACAGTTACCATCACCATTAATACTGTGTAATTTTATTGGTTTACCAAGTTCTTTAGGTAATTGATTATTGCAATGATGCTCGCTAATCAATGGCAAGTCAACCACAGAACACAAAACTTGTCGAGATTTTAAATTGATAGGAGAGAAAACAAAAGATGGACTACCTAGTCCCAGATCATAAGACATTTTAAATTTTAACTGTACCTGATCAAATGTTGTATAAGTTTAATAGGTCAATTCACAATGATATCAACTTGAAACATATTAACACTTTTAAACACATTACAATTGGTAAAAGGGATGCCTTGGCATAGACAACCGCACAGAAACGAGGTGTGAAACACACACCAAATAAAATTCTGAATACAGTGTCAAACACTATACCAAAACGAGACGTGTTTAAAACACACCAGCAGCAAATATATCAATGAACCAAAATATTAAAAAATAATGTCCAACCAAAACCACATAGTACGGTGGCCCACAACGGCAAACACAACACACTATTTACTTACCACGACAATACATTTATAAAACACAACACAATATTTGCTAAACACAACAATAAATTCATCCAAATACAACACTGAATATTTGCGTTAAAACACAACAATAAAATTATCAAAACACAAAAATAAATTTACTAAAACACAACAGTAAATTCATTAAAACACAACAGTAAATTCATTAAAACACAACAATAAATTTACTAAAACACAACAGTAAATTCATTAAAACACAACAGTAAATTTTATAGATCAGTGATTACAACAACCAATTTGAAACTATATAATAAGTACACCAAGTATTCATGACTCAGAAACTCGGAGGATTGCAGACTCTGTTTGGATGCTCGCATTGCATCAAAGTCAGGAATCAAACACCATTTATATTTAATAAATGTAAATATTATACGATTCTTCTATTATTTTTATATCAAAAATAGAAAAAAGAAATATTTAGTTATGTTTTGCTCTGGTTGTGGAAGTGGTTTAGAATCTTCAACTAAATTTTGTTCCTCCTGCGGGCAAAAGGTCGTAGCAACAAGCGAAACTTCGTCTTCGTCCAAAAATACAAGTCACTTGTCAAATGAGCCATCAAGTGGACCAAAGACACCAAAGTGTCTCACTTTTGAACAGTATGCAGCCAAAAAAAGTGACGAGATATCTACACATTTTAGAAAACCATCAAAGACAAAAGCAAAGTCGAAAGAGGCGGAACCTTTCGCATTAATAAACATTGGCCAAATGAAATATGTTAGCTTTGACATGACAACTCCTGTTCGAGGAAAATCAATGCCATTAAAAGTAAACAAAGACGCCCAATATGCGGAAGTATTCTCTCAGGCGTTGACGAAGCGGGAAGCTCATGACAAATCATTTGATACTAAATTGAGTTGGAAACTAGTTTGCCCTGATGGTCAACTTTCTTCAACCCTTCCGGGTCAGTCGACAGAATAATTTACTGTACGGAAATACAAAGAAGACCTAGGGAAACCATACAACCGAATCACGTTATATTTGTGCCCAGAAGAACCAGACCTCCATTCACATGAATGCAGTGACGAGGATGAGTTTGACATTGAAAATGTTACTAGTACTAAGAATATTAGGTAATAAAGAGAGTGGACATTATTTATGGGGATGGGGTTGGTAAATGGAGAAAACAACGGGTGTCCCCCTTGAAGGTTGTCACTTCTTGTGATGGAAGCGCTTTCCTCGTGAAAGATGAGTTATTATTATTGAAGATTGAAGGCAAACTGCAAACATTTAGCCCTCCCCTGATAAAAATTAAAACTTTTCTGACACCATTTGGTAGCCCGAAAATGCCATTTCCTGCATTCTGGGCCTTCAAATTTATTCTAAAATTTGTGCTGTTACAGAATACAGGAATGCTAATATATTCTCTTGAATTAATGCGCGAATCAAATCGAAACCTTGACATCCCCCGGGCATACCTCCGGGAATTTCGATTTTTAAGTTTTGGTCAAGTCAAATTTTCTGCATATATTTGTAATTCCCGTTCAAATACACCACGTATTGGGGAAAATTGGAGTTCAAAGACCCCACCCCATGTACGAATTGGAAGCTACAGTATTTCATAATTTTGGAAGTAAACACAAAAAAATTAAACAATTAATGTCCTTTTTGAAATTCATTTTGACTTCATGAGCCAAGCGATATTTAATAATTGTTCTTGATAATAACTCAATCATACTAAATGTGTTGTCGACGTTGATTTAAAGCGGCAGTATCACTGAAATCTACTGTCATTGAAGCCATATTGGATTTCAGCACACGTGTTTAAAAGGAAACGTCAAATTCCCGACCCCTTAGCAAAGTCCCCACCTTCCAATTGAAAAAAGTTCAAATTCCCGCCTTCTTAAAATACTAAATTCCCTAGGTATGCCTGGGGGGATGTCAAGGTTTCGATTTGATTCGTGCATAACTAGCCTTTCATTTTCATTAGAAAAAGGATGAGATGTGACGTCACCACTCAAGATTCCACCCTCCACAGGTAATCCAGGCCTAACTATATAATTGAAAGCGAATTATTGCAGCAGCGAGAGAGCTTAGGGACTAGACTGATGTAAAATTAAACTATGTAAAGATCATCATGTATAGTGATATACTACAGTACCAGACCAGAACAGTCTGTAATTTTTGAATGACTCAATGACGTCGCCTTTCATATTTTTTACTTATAGTGATATTGCTAAGAGTTGCAATGAAATCAGTTCTGAAAAAAAATCTGTAAACGTACAACTTGATGATGCGTCCACTTCAAATAATAGTCTGCTTGGTAACAGTGATTCCTTCTGGTCCAGTACATGGCTTCCTGGTAATGATGATTTGCTGTACGCATCATTGGTTTTTGATGAGCAAATCCATTGGAGTGATTCAGACAATGAAAATGTCCATGCAGAACATGTAGAAGATAATGAAGTTAATAATGATCTATCACTGCAAGACGTACTTGTAGAACTAAATAGAAAGGTTAACCCTAATCAAATATCTAAGTTTAACATAAGCAGAAGTCACCTTTGGGAAGGAGCCCTTAGGGGTCTGTGTAGAAAGTCGTTTTCTCCATCATATAAGGTGTCTGTTAAGTTTACAGATGATGTTGGGAATGCTGAGGGTGCGGTTGATTTAGGGGGCCCAATGAGGGAATTTTTTACCCTCATTATGGAGTGGATGGTAAGTTCACAGTTGTTTTGTGGTAGCGAAAGAGATAAGTATTTGACTAGTAATGCTAATTACCTTACTAATGACTATTACTTCTATGCTGGTGAGCTTATTGCAATGTCATTAGTACATGGTGGTCCAGGTCCAAGGTGCTTTGGTGATCCTTTGTACGATGCCTTGACGAAAGGTGTACTTAAAGCTGTTGTTAATGTGGAAGATGTATATGATGTTGAATTGCAAAATTCTCTTATTGCGTTGAAGAATGTTTCAACAGTCGAAGAAGCTCAAAACCTTATTGCAAATAGCAATTTAGAAACCATTTTAGATCTTGCTGGAACTCTTGAAGTGCTTCGATCGACAGAAGATATTCTTAATGTTGTCAAAAAAACTGCTCACTGGTTTGTTTTAGAGAGGGTTCAAGCTTCCTTGGAACGTTTTAAAGCAGGTCTCAATGTTCTTGGTGTTTTTGATGTTATGTGTATGCATCGCGAACAGTTTCAAGATGTATTTTGCTATTCAAATAGTGCTTTTAGTGCTGAAACATTTGGTTCTCTCTTTTCTATTCTGCGAAGCGACGAAGGTTCTAATACATGTGCAAGGGAAGGTTTAGTTCTGTCCCATTGGAATGACTTCCTTCAGGATGTGGAGGAGACGGTGATAGACGGGTTAACTTTTTCTGACATTCTTTTCTTTGCCACAGGATGCAAAGATCTCCCTCCTCTTGGATTAGCTATGGAGTTAGGTTTTCTTCATGCACCAGAAAAAAATGGTTTGCAATCTAAATTGCCAAAGGCTAATACTTGTGCATGTAAATTATACTTACCAGTGAACCATGACACATATGATGAATTCAAACAGGATATGACATTAGCTCTTCTTAACACGAAAGGCTTTGGTTATGCATAATTGCTAACTAGTACCGTATGCCATTTAGTCTTGATAGTTCATGTTTTATTAGTTATGTTAGATACATACATTATATATAAAGTATGTGTGATGTTCTTATTTTAGAAATACGTACAACATGGCAGAGACTTAACTGCTTATATTTAAGTTTGTAAATAAATATTATTGTGTTGTGTTTCTTAGACTATGCGCACACGGGCGTCGTTTTCGAGCATTTTCAAAAACGTTTTCAAAAACGTTTTCATCTCTTTTATCGTTTTGACGTCCTGTTCACGCGATCTAAGGGAAATATTCTCAACATATTAAATTAGCTCCAACTTCTGTCGTAAATTGATAGACAGTGTTTTTATCCGTTTTTGTTTGAAGACAAAAATGAAAACGTTTGAAAACGTTACTGTGGGCATGTGGTCTTACTATATCCTGCATGTAATAATGGAAGACATTCATAATTACATTTTTGCAAATGTATTGTGACTGAATTAATGTATATGCTGCATATTGAAAGCATTTTGAACAAAGGATAAAGGTCAAAACAAAGGAAGTGACCAGTTCACAGTCAAGCTTTCTCAGGAGGCTATTCTGAAAATTACTCGAAAACATTCATTCCAGCCTGTGACAAAATTACAACGTATTTGAGAAATTATTTTGCTAATAACTGCAAAGAATAAATGGTAATTCGCATTGGTTGTGGTCCTTAGTCAGCTTGACTACGATCTGATTTAAATTCACTGCCCTGGCTTAAACATAAAGAATTTCAATTTTATCCAAAACAAGAAGTTTAATCGGCTAGGATTTGTGTACGTCAGTAGTGTAATTATAGTCGTGCTGCAATAGCACTGCTCTTAATTGCTTTTCTAGTCCTCTGCTTTACTGTAAGAACTGGCGTACAAAACGACCGACTGTGGGACCATAATTTCTCCAGAGAGTATAAAGAAGTATAAGACCGAAGTTTTCCAGTCTATGAAGTTTTCATCAGTATGTTCCAACTGGCACCAAGGATTTTTGTTTCAATTTCAAAATTGATAATATTGAAATTGTTGCATTCAGACTGACTCTCTGCCATGTCCCTCTAGCATCCAATGTCATTGAACTGCAGAAAACTTTGAAACGACATGACATATCACATATTACAATTCTGGCTCAGCCAAATCATTCAACTGATTGTAGAGCAATAATGCTTCCCTCCAGGTTGAAGGTGGTGCTAGATCCTGGCTCTCCATAACATAACCGAAATACTCATAAAAAATGTTATCATCATCAGGCAATTCACAGTATGCACCCATATCGTCAACTTGCTCCTGAGAAACAGCGCATATGTAGTCTTCGTAGCCACTATTCTCAGGTAGGTAGTAGAGCTCATTTGGTCTTCCAGGAATGGTATCATGACGTGATCTACGGATATAGTGGCTGTTCCAATTATCTTTTACTGAGTCAAGGTCTTGCTGCAAAATATCTTTAAAACAGAACCATAAACATTGCATGCTTATTTCACTTGATGTATTAACTACATTTCTCTCGACTAAATCTTTAAAAAAATTTATCCACCACGTTGATCTATCGTGGCGATAAAACGACCACCATCTCTCAATGCGTTGGTTGGAATGTGATGATCCGTACACGTGTGCATTCAAACCTGCTTGATTGTCATTTCCTGGTGCACGAAAGTAACACTGCATTGCTGCCATGACTCCGTTTTCCGTGCCGCATTCTGTTCGTAAAAGACTTGGGCAACCGTTAGTCGTCTTTACGCACTTGTAGAAAAAAGTTGCAACATATGATGGGTCGTTATTGGTGCGACATACCTTTAACCATAAAACACGACGACTAAAGCCATCCACACAGCCGTGGATCGGAAAACCGTATGGTTTCCGTTTATCGTAGCCGTCTATGTGCCACGCAAAATTGGGCCCAGGATTGGTGTAAGACCTTCTCCTAAGTCGGTGAGCTCTCCGTAGAGCAGTTCCTTCTGGATCAGGATTCTTGCCACATTGTTTCTTGATACCCTCTCATACATCCAGGACCATCTAACTCGCGTTCTATTGCTTGATAAATTACTGCATCAGGGGTATCTGTGACTCTTCTTTTCAACCCATATTCTGAGAGCCTATTTTGAAGAGTTCGGACAGACATCTCGATGTCGTGCCGTTGATTCAGAAGGGAACCAATAGACGTATAACTATATCCTCAGTGAAAATAATAACGTATTAGAAGTTCTTCTTTATTTACAGCATATCCACATCCAGGGCAAAACATAAAAGTCAAGTCCAGGTTTTGAGAACACTCCAAGCATTTAATAGGCCCATCCATTTACAAAAATTAAAATAGCATGTGTTTATATGAACAAGTAGCTTATTAGATAACAACAATTTCATGCAATGCCAATGGCCAATGACAATGCAATGAAACTACTCTTGCAGTTGTATTTTTAATAAATTGGTTGTTGTGTTTTAATGAATTTACTGTTGTGTTTTAATGAATTTACTGTTGTGTTTTAGTAAATTTATTGTTGTGTTTTAATGAATTTACTGTTGTGTTTTAATGAATTTACTGTTGTGTTTTAGTTCATTTGTTGTTGTGTTTTAGTAAATTTATTTGTGTGTTTTGATAATTTTATTGTTGTGTTTTAACGCAAATATTCAGTGTTGTGTTTGGATGAATTTATTGTTGTGTTTAGCAAATATTGTGTTGTGTTTTATAAATGTATTGTCGTGGTAAGTAAATAGTGTGTTGTGTTTGCCGTTGTGGGCCACCGTAACATAGGCATAGACAACCGAACAGAAACGAGGCGTGAAACACACACCAAATAAAATTCTGAATACAGTGAGTGTCAAACACTATACCAAAACACGATGTGTTAGCAAATATATCAATGAACCAAAATATTAAAAAATAATGTGTCAAATAATTAAGACATCAAATCAGCATCCCAATATGAATATCAATAAGTAAATTTAACAAAACAAATCTATAAAAACTGACGACTACAAAGTTTCTTTACCTTAATATCGCCAGTACATCCGCCAGAAGGTCCAAAGAGAAAGAAGCACATGGTCAGGAAAAGTATATATAGTTGTTCCGCGCACTGCATGTTGGGTATAACTTATATTCGACCACAATGCAATGCGCTAAGGCAAAATTTAAAAAAAGCCCAACTCCATCATTTAGGTCTGCTGCCTCGCTCGCTGCGGCAGCAATAATAATTTGTTTGTTTACATTTGAATTCAATTAGTGAAAAACACCAATTTTTAGATCGCTCGTTAATATCGAACCAGTCAGAGGACAATAATGAAATTTCTACCACAGGTTTAGCATAATATCTACTTTAATACAGCGAAATCTTGAGTTTGTCTGATTAGTCCCACATGCTTATTTCCCTCGTCGAAAAGAAGACACTTCTAAATATTGCCGCAATTTAAATCGGTATTTTTAATGTCTGACTAATTGTAACGGGCTATTATTGCTAACAAGAATTCTTTGAAGGCTTGTTTTTATGTGTGGATAACATGAATGTACCTAGACAGATATCTACCAAGATATTATAGTTCAAATCTACGACGAATTTGTATTTTTTTCATTCTGCCAGTATGTTGATCCCCCGTTATTTACAACATCCTTTACCACATACATTAAACGATGTGTTGGTTTAGAAGAGCAGTCTCAGATTTATTACTGTACAAATTTTTGTGTTAATAGGTGGCGTGATAAACGAGATATTGATGTGCGAATTATGCCGAAATTACAAATTCTGTCAAAATCGCGACTTCTGCAGCTGACAATCACGCCATGCTTTGCTTATATTTCCTGAAATACTTAATGTCATCTACTGAAAATTCACACAAATTCTAATTATATAATGATCTAAAAGTGTACCAAAAATCAACTAAATGTGTAATGCTTGTGCAGGAAGTTTAGTCGATTTGGCGTGGAATGACCCAATATGCAAAAGTCTGTATGAATATGATGGTAAGGAAATTCAATTTCCCAATCAGTTATAACAAGCCCTTGAAGCTCCTTTCCATAAGTCATAAACCAAATTTGGTTATCATTTTTGCCAATTTGTTCTTCTAACACAATGGGTAGATCAATTCAATTACGTCTTATTACAAATAGTGGAGTTGCAACAAACGTGCAACTTTACAATTGATATGTAATACAAAAGATTAAATTATTTACAAATTAAATTATTTATACCACTATTTGTCATCATACTACATGTATTCGTACATGAATTATTAACAGTAACAATTGTTGGTATGTTATCTATAGACAAAAATTCTACACCAGGGTCTAGGGCTAATAGGCCATTATTCAGAGCTCTTAAGTACATCTTAATGAAATACAAAAGAACAGGGATCAATTGAAGTTAACGACCCCCTGCCCCAAGGGAGTCGTATACTTCAATGGCCATTGAAGTATAAGACCCCCCAAAATAGTAGCTTTTTATCATGATTCATGATTTTTATTCATGATTTGTAACTCAGAATAACATTTTGTTATTTTATTGAATCGACGTTTCGACTAGATTGTAGTCATCATCAGGATTAGTGTAAAATTACAAGTGCAAGTATTTATATAGTGGAGAAAGCGGAGCTTGGTGTAATTGAAATATGATAAGTTATTTAGAAGCTTTACCGCCATGGTTACGTTCTGGTTTACGTCTGCGTATGGCCGTTTACGTCTACGTCTTGATTAATTTATTAGTGAGAATATTGCCATATTTGCCAATAAATGGCAATCTTATCCACATTTTGGGTACGTTCTCAGTGGTTGTGTTCTCTGAATGATGAACATGTTACTTATATTCAGTAACTGTAAAATAATTGATAGGTAAGACCACTGGTCTTTTATATGTACTATTTAAAACACTCGCAGTTCGTGCTTTATCAGATATAAAACACTCGTGCTGCGCACTCCTGTTTTATATCTGATAAAGCACGAACTGCAAGTGTTTTAAATGGCTTAAAAAAAGACCCATCTTATGAGTTCATTGGCGAAGTAATTTTAAAATTAAACATTGTCTAAGCCGAGAAAATCAAATGTAAAGTTTATGTAAATTAACATGATTTTTTATCACATATAAAACCACTGATATGGTAGTGATTTCCTTTGTCTTTTCCTCATGAATTATTAATGCTTTTTTAATGTTATATAAAGAGCTAGTCTCTGGCCATACGCAGACGTTAACCATGGCGCTAAAAGCTTCTAAAGAACTTATCATATTTCAATGACACCAAGCTCCGCTTTCTTCACTATATAAGTACTTGCACACTAATCCTGATGATAACTACAATCTAGTCGAAACGTCGATTCAATAAAATAACAACATGTTATTCGGAGTTACTGTTCTTTTGTATTTCATTAAAATACTGAGTGGTTCCCGTAATACTTAAGTACATCTTGTCTCCTTGTATTAAGACGCTATTAAATGTTGTAAACGACCATGCGGACAATGGGATATTTCGGGCTGTAAGAAGCGCTGATAAACTCAAAAGCACATTGCTTGCCTCTAGAATGAACACTAAACAGTTCATCGCTTTGGTGGATATTAGCAGGAAGAAATAAAGCCATACTTACCTGGTTTCTTCGGGAAGTGTTCGTATATTTTGCATCAAGTCAGATTCGCAATTCAATAATTTTCTCTACTCCCCCGGTGCCCCCCCCCCGGAATTCTGACATCTTGGCGGACAGACGCGAGATCAAAATCTCGACAATACATAACTCGGCCCGAAAGACTGGGTCGAGTGAACTCTGGAGAAACCTTAGCATGTCAAAATTAGGAGTGCTGCCTGTGGCAGCAACAATGTTCCCACATGAAATCAAGAAACAGTAATGTCATATTCGGTAAAGGTCAATCATGATAAGTGCTGAGATCTGATCAAATACTTCTCCAAGTAATATTGGCAGTGTGTCCCACAAATTCCAGGTATTGATTAACTAAGGATGAATAAGTTAAAGTTTAAAAGTTACCTCATATGGCAAGTAACTTGATATAGGATGATAGAAAACTGGTCATTTGATTCTGTAAAATATAAATGCCATATATTCATTACATTCTGCTTTGTCAAATCCACCCATGAGCATGCCCTGCCAGCCTGCAACAACCAGAGGCATTTTACTCTACAAGAAATGTACACTTATATGTAGCACCACTCCGATAATCTATGGAATTTCTTTGTTTTTACAATGTTTCCACTGCAGTTTTAAACCAAAGTTGGAAAGCTGTTACACAGAAGATTCGGGGTCCTTATATTTGGAATGGTTTGAGCGTTAGTGAATATAATGGGCTTATACAGTACACCGAGGTGCTTATATTCGGGTGGGTTTACGGTATATCAGTAAACAATTAAATATTCAATTTATGCAAAGCTAAAAATTGCGGTTAATGAAGTAATATGTTCAAGAAGATTACATTTGCCCTAAGGCCTTGCCAGTCTGTCAGCACAATTAGTGCATGCGCTAACAATTATAGCTCAGGGAAATCTCAAGTACCTTGATAGAACAAGGCGTTTATTCTCGTGTCCTGTTAATAAATATAAAATACGATACGAACTTGAACTTTGGAAACTTAGCATGTGAACAACTGATGCAAACTTGGGTCTAACCAATCAAAGAGTTCTCCCAAAGATAGCTGTCACCATCATGCATACAATGGCGCTCTTTGTACTAAAGGCATTTGGGTACAGTTTATGCGTCCGCTGCTCATTCGCAAGATTTCCTTCAGTGTGTAAACAGTGCTGGTGAAATTTTTCAAAGTTTGTTTCAAGGTATCAAACCTTGTACCACAAAAATAAAAAATAAAAAACCCCCCCCCAAAAAAAACAACCAACATGTAAAGATTACGTTGAGAGCAAAGGCTATACGGCTTCTGGATGGAAAGAATAACAAATCTTGGTTCGAACCTCAGGAAGACCATGTGGAATTTGCGCAATGTTACACAAGTTGAAGAGGATCGGTTCGCTGCGGTACAACCACCAATATCAGAGACAAATTGTGAAGTTGTGAACAATATAGGTTTATTCCCTGCACAAGAACTGCTAGCGTACCATCCATATTCAGACTTCCATATGGAAATCACCCAATTTGAAGAGGACGGCTTGTATTGCATGCGATGTAACCACCAGGCCCGGGACAAATTGCCCAGTCAGGAACAATATGTTTTACCTACTCAAGAACGGCAGGCGACCGCGTAGTTCTTCATCTCGGCACGAGATTGTTTTTCCCTCAGACGTACAAGCTCCCTCTGTTCTGAACCTGGGAAATCGCTGTCGCTCCTAATCTTATTTCTGGAACCCAAAACCGAGTGAGTTCGTTTCTTATTGTTATAACTATAGGTGTACTTTTAACGTGTTACAGTATGCTATTTATCTAGACTAGACTAAATGTTTTAATGTGATCCTCTGCATGAATATAGTAACATACTCTTGTCTGGTTTAGCGTGTTCTACTTCTCTCAACTCGAATTTCTAGCTTTTAATATGATCCTATATACCTGAATACAACTATACTCTTGTCTGGTATATATAGTGCTATGAATCTCATGTTTAGTATGTTTAGTGCATTGTGCTACTTATCTAAACTCGAATTTCTAGCTTTAAGCTTTTAATATGATCCTATACCTGAATACATGATCCTATGGCTCTTGCTTGGTATAGTGCTATACGAGTCTCATATTTAGTATGTTTTATAGTGTAGTACGCTATTTATCTCAACTCTAGCTTGACTAGCTTTCAGTAGGATCCTATACCTGACTATATATATACTCTTGTCTGGTATAGTGCTATGAGTCTCGTGTTTGACCTACTGTACTGTGCTACTTATCGCAACTCAAATTTTTAGCTTTAATATGATCCTATTACATGCATGAATGTACTAGTTGTCAGGTCTAGTGCTATGGGTCCCTGTTTAGCGTTTCTGCGTTTTCTATGCTAATTATCTCAACCTGAATTTATAACCTTTAATATGATTCTATACATGAATATACTCTTATCTGGTCTAGTGCTTATGAGTCTCGTGTTCTAGCGTTTTATGCTATCTATCGCATCTTGAATTCTAGCTTTTAATATGATCCTATATACATGAATATACTAATACATAAATATACATAAATATAACTTTCTGTTACTGCCACATACGTTCCAGTGCTTGAGTTTGCGTGACCGATATGAACATTTCCCCAGGAAATCTGTCAACAGTTTATACTTTGTATACCACACAATGACACAAACAACCCAGGCACTGTAAAATGTTATTGGATAATGGATACTTCTATCTCTGCATTGCTGGGTTTCAATTCCCGTGGTATAGATATTCATTGGTATACATAAAATCCCCCCCCACCTTTCACCAAATTTCCACCGCAGTGTACTTGTTTTCCTTTCCGTTTTCTCGTTGTTAGTAAGACAAAGTAAAGCACGAAGTACAGATATGAATGAAACCTGGCGATGTTAATTCCAGAATTCCACGTCAACCCTAATTTGCTGCATCATCATTCCGAACTAGATTATGAACTGTAGTGCATTTGTTGTATGATCTTTATTGTTCGCATCACTGCATGCATTGCGAGAATGAACTTAGTACTGGGGCTCAGCTAGTTTACACCGCTTAAACTTAAAATATTGATATAATGCAAGATCAAAATACAATCTTGGGGCTTGCATCATTTAAACTTGCAGGTTAACAGTCATTCATGCTTCTCGTTCGGACACTGTTCATCATACTTAGCATGATGCTGTGTAATGTCGATGGTGATACTTCATTGATTTGTAAAGATAGTGGAGCTATGTAGGGGAGCTGCTGGAGGTCTTGGCCCTACCCAGGTTTTCCTGTACTGCAGGTTTTTTCTGGCCTCCATGATTTCCTTCTCGCACTTAGATACGCATGTTTCCTTTTGAGCATGGAGTAATAACTGATGAAAAATTACTTTCGAAATGGGTCTTCGTAATAGCAATCAAGTACATAATTTATGTTCGCCGTCTGTTTCGGCCTCTCCACAGTTTATAATATACAAAGAGAACTCAGCCCGGTTTCCGCATGGAAGTCAGAATATATCGATGCATCAAAGGGCAAAGCCAACATAAATAAGAATAATTCAACTGTTCCAAAAGCTGCAAACTGTCTATACAGCTTCGACTACCAAAACCCATTTCGGTAACTACGCTTTCATCATTCTACTGCTCCCACGCATTTTTATAAATATGCGTAATTAATAAACTCGGCTCGGCTTCCCGTGGCGGAAATGACAATATGTACTTCGTACAGATTGTAATTAATGGCAGGGAAGTGCTGTCCTTTGGGACAACACTTCGCCACGTGAAGTGCATTTTACAGGTCATTCAGGTCGTAAATGCGACCTAATTACCTGACCTAGAGACTCGATGGGTCAGTCATACATAGTTGAGTACCCTGCACCAATGGTTGGTCACCAAGTCCAACTAGGACTCAATTTCAACGAGCTGACTGACCTGAACGGGGGGCCGCCGTCCCCCCCGTTATCTAGAGGCCCACCGTCTCCTCTAGAATAACCTACAGTTTTTGCATGCTCTGTCAGGTCTTGAGTGCCCTTACTGTCTCAGTATAACTAAGGGTGGTCTCTAGACCATCAGGCCTCAACTCGCTGAACAACATGCCAGAGCTGGCTCAACCCTCTGCCATCTAGAGGACCTCTGTCTCCTCTAGGTAAAAACGTAGGTTCGCTAGAGCCTCTAGACTGTTCGAGCACTTCCTTGCCCAAAATATATGCCACAAAATGCGTCTGTTGTGTGTGTTGTCTGCTGAATTTGCCAGTTGCCCAAAGTACTTTACGATATATTTCAACATATTAAACTTCATTAAATATTCAATTTATGCAAAGCTAAAAATTGCGGTTAATGAAGTAATATGTTCAAGAAGATTACATTTGCCCTAAGGCCTTGCCAGTCTGTCAGCACAATTAGTGCATGCGCTAACAATTATAGCTCAGGGAAATCTCAAGTACCTTGATAGAACAAGGCGTTTATTCTCGTGTCCTGTTAATAAATATAAAATACGATACGAACTTGAACTTTGGAAACTTAGCATGTGAACAACTGATGCAAACTTGGGTCTAACCAATCAAAGAGTTCTCCCAAAGATAGCTGTCACCATCATGCATACAATGGCGCTCTTTGTACTAAAGGCATTTGGGTACAGTTTATGCGTCCGCTGCTCATTCGCAAGATTTCCTTCAGTGTGTAAACAGTGCTGGTGAAATTTTTCAAAGTTTGTTTCAAGGTATCAAACCTTGTACCACAAAAATACCCACCCACCTCCCCATAGGCAGAGCCGAGTACTGATCTATCAATTAAATTTACATGCTCAAATATATTCCAAGATTATGTATATGTAACTTGTAAATTTGTAACTATAAATTGTTCAAAGAATTGAATTAAATAAATAATGGCAGGAAGTGCTGTCCTTTGGGACAACACTTCGCCACGTGAAGTGCATTTTACAGGTCATTCAGGTCGTAAATGCGACCTAATTACCTGACCTAGAGACTCGATGGGTCAGTCATACATAGTTGAGTACCCTGCACCAATGGTTGGTCACCAAGTCCAACTAGGACTCAATTTCAACGAGCTGACTGACCTGAACGGGGGGCCGCCGTCCCCCCCGTTATCTAGAGGCCCACCGTCTCCTCTAGAATAACCTACAGTTTTTGCATGCTCTGTCAGGTCTTGAGTGCCCTTACTGTCTCAGTATAACTAAGGGTGGTCTCTAGACCATCAGGCCTCAACTCGCTGAACAACATGCCAGAGCTGGCTCAACCCTCTGCCATCTAGAGGACCTCTGTCTCCTCTAGGTAAAAACGTAGGTTCGCTAGAGCCTCTAGACTGTTCGAGCACTTCCTTGCCCAAAATATATGCCACAAAATGCGTCTGTTGTGTGTGTTGTCTGCTGAATTTGCCAGTTGCCCAAAGTACTTTACGATATATTTCAACATATTAAACTTCATTAATCCAATTATTAAAATTTATAGATTATATAATTTAGGCAAATAATTAATTCAATAATAAAATAACATTAACAAATAATTAATTAGGAAAACTGTTCAACTGTGAAAACCATTGTACCATTTGGGAATACATTTTATGCACTCAAATTCCCAAATGTGCAGTTATTTACGTTTAATGTGGGGACCTGGTTCAAGTCTTTGGGAGCACTTGATGCTGGTGTTGTTCCAGTTCACTGCACAACCAGCATACCACTCCTATATAAATATATATGCTATTGCCTGTTGATTTAGTCTTCTTGTATAATAATAATAATATATTACACAACTAGAATATTGTATATATGCCTGTATGACAGGTTTTACACAGCTTCACACCACAAGGAAACGCAGTGCTGTGAGTAACTTTGTTACAAGTAACTAGTTACATGTAATTGTTACTTTTTTGAGTAACTTTACCGGTAACTAGCTACTTTTTTCAGAAGGTAACTTGTAACTGTAACTAGTTACAAAAATTAGGAATAAAAAGTAACGATAACTAGTTACATTTTCCATTGAGAGCACAGTTACTTTTTCCGATATCCAAGACCATGTTACTCTTAAAAGTTAAAAGCTGTTTATTCCAATCCTCCTGACCTACGCTGAGTCATCGTTCAATCTCGTACCCAGGCTCGAATCTTCGTCACATGCCGCTGTTATGCATTCTGGACAATCTATATGCAAATACATATACGTGGCATGTGCATTATTCATTCGTCGGTGTGAGCGATTACACACATGGTGCATCAAGATGTCTTCGCCACAGTTAGTATCAAATCCATGGCCGCACTTAGAAAAGATGTTCCAGTTCAAGTCAGTAGCAGGACAAACCGTGAAGCTTACCTGTTAACTTTGTTCACCGAAAGTTAAAGAGTGCTCGGCTAGCCTATCATCATTGTTGAATTTGCGTAAACATGTGCAGGTTAGTTGATCCACTTGGTTGTTTTACACTTTTACCTTTATTAAATTTATTAAATTAATAATTAATAATTTATAAACATTAAGTAGCAACATATAATAAGCTAATATGATAATGAGTACGATGTATCCGGTTCCAAATGCTTTCTTAATTTTAATAGCCGAATGAAAGAATAGATGTAACTAGTTACAAAAAATATGTAACTATTACAGCACTGAGGAAACGTGCATTAGGTGACGACGAGTCCTGTGGTAGAGAGCTGTGGACTAGGGTTTCACGGATATTTTTACTATGTCGAAACAAGACTAAGGAGTTCTTGGTGAAAATGGAAGATGTTTCAGGGTCGTTTTTCAACATATGAAAATTCTTCTTATGGCATCCCTTGCTTTGAAATTGAAGGGATGGTAACCGAGAACTAGGGGTATTTTGTTGTTGGGAACATTAGACACATGGTCTCTAAGGGTTTCGGATCGGGGAATATTGGAGGCCTTCGAAAAGGAAGTATCTAAGAGAGGGGTTGGATAACCGTGTTGGACAAAAAGGTTTCTCATGACTTTTGGTATGGAAGTCCTCATCTTCACTGCAAATGCGGCGAAGGCGAAGGAACTGAGAGAAGGGAATGGACCTTTTAATGTGGTTGGGGTGGGAAGAAGTAAAGAGAAGATAGCTATGGGGGTCAGTCGGCTTGTAGAACACAGAAGTAACAAGTTTATTGCCATTGATAGATACAAGGATATCTAAGAACGATACACTGGTCTCACTGATCTCCCGCATAAACTGGAGTGCTGGGTGGAAGTTTTAACAAAGTTAATAAACTTGTCCAACTCTCCGCGGGAACAGGATGCTGTGCCGAGACAGTCATCAATGTACCTACCAAGGTAATCAGGTATGGGATAAGTGTACTGCTCGAAGATCTGCTTTTCCACAAAACCAACGAATAAATTGGCATAGTTGGGACCATTTTGGTTCCCATGGCTACACCACTTATTTGTTGGTAATGCTCACCATCAAATGAAAAATTGTTGAGGGTGAACACTAATTCAGCCAAATGGATCAAAACAGTGGTAGACGGTTCCTGGTTGGGGCGCTTATCTAAGAAGAATTTGAGAGCTCTCAAACCATCATGATGGGGTATGATGAGTGTTATGAAATTGAATGTTATGAAAGATTTGGAGAGCGTGTTTGGTGTCCTTGATATAGGATGGTAAGTCTTTAACCAAGGGCGCCATGACACAATCGAGGTAGCTAGAGATAAGCTTGGTGGACAATGATGCTAAACAACCTGTTCTGTTGCCAGACATTTCAACACTGGCAATCACAGTGTTTCAGATATGAAAATTCGAGCTCTGTGTCCCATTTCTGGTAGCAATGATTTCCGCAAAAGCCAAGGGGTGGTAACTTAAAAATAGGACAGCAACTTACCTTTTCAAATTGCTTTTCATCTTATTTAAAATTTGTAATCTTCAATAGATGTAAGACATGTTATTCCATATTTAAGTGATATTTTATTGCTAAGGACTCACAATGTCAACAGCCAACCTCAAACACAATATAAATATTGTGTCTAGTAACAGGCACCTTTTGACAATCTCTAATTGCCTCCTCAAAAACACAATAATAAAGGCACACCAATGTCACACCACAGTGGTCACACCTCCAAAATTGTGCCTAGTAACAGGCCAAATAATTCACTCGGAAGCACAGAACATATGCCCAGTATCTCAGATATTCAAACACCACTAAGTAACATACAAATTCACTACTGACACTATGATAACTTTCATTGCTTACTATGCTTCTGCACAGTCTTCTCTGCAAGTACCTTAAGGCGCTCTTCAGCTTCTAGCCTTTTATTCATATTCTTATTCTTCCCGATTGCTTTAAGGTGGTCAAACGTCATTGGTTCAAACACAATATCATGAATCGATCTTACCCTGGATGTAGCTACAAAGGTGCACCCAGCAAACACTTTTGTGGCACAGGTAGACATTTCGAACATACGTCTAGAAATGGTGGTAATTGACCAAAATCACCCATTAAAATTATTGACACACCACCAAAAGGGACGTCTTCCTTTCCAGTGCCAGCACATAGTCTGTTGTCCAGCCATGATAGCATTTTGTGCCCAATCATTGACATTTCGTCAATGATCAGATACCTCTTACCTTCTAGTCTCAGTTGTAGTCACTGCAAAGAATCGCCCTGCAATTCCCTATATTCACAAATAGGGAGTTGAGCAGCAGAATGTAGCATTTGACCATTAATACTAAAGGCTGCAATCCCAGTGGTTGCTGTAACAATACACTGATCACCTAATACTTGTTTCACAGCACTAATTAAGTACGTCTTACCCGTTCCGGCTGTCCCACAGACAATCATATTAACAGGATTATCGCCAGTCTGAGATGTGATAATGTCAAAAGCCAGTCTCCAGATCAACAACATGTTGTTGACCATCATGTCTGTATCCATGGTGACCAGGTTCCTCAGCATCCTTTCTCTGTTGATATATCCATCCTGGAGATTTCTTTAGCAAATCTGTAGGTACAGATCTTACCGCCTCAAACCAGTCAACTGCTTCCCTGCTCGACATTCCATTACCTGCTTCATCATAACGTTGGTTGATTCTGCACAATAACATCCAATCATCAACTTCCTCCTCGTCATTAGGATAAATTTCACTTTCATCATCACTCTGATCATTTTCATAGCTTTGACCAGAATGTGCAGCATGAACCATCTCTGATTCAACAGAATACCTAAATACATTCTCTTCAGCAAATTCAGTCTGAAGAAACAAATGATAAGTGTTAATAAACAGGTCATCACTCTCATGCTGATTATCCCAAGCATTTGATGAGCTACCTTCCCATGGCTTAAACTTTATAAGCTGATACTTAGTATTTTCCAAAATTAGGACCACCGGGATTAGTTGTAACTTTTGGAAATGTTCTGACAATGTACGGATTCGCCCGTTTAGTCAACTCACCTCTGACTTTGGTGTACTGCGACGCATATTGCATCAAATTCAATTGAGACAACCCAGTATACCTACTCCTCACTCCTGTGCGCTCTCCATAATCTTCTACAACAGATTTCTGAAGATTTCTCCTTCATTTTCTGCATCAAGAATAACCTTCCTGCTGTTTTCTAAAGAAATAGTAACAAAACTATATGTGCAGCCCACCAATGGCAGACTAAGTAACATATGTGCTGTTTCTTGGGCTGCCATATCTCTATCTCCAGCTACTTGGATCATAGCTTTCTTGATGGCTGAAGATACTTGGTCATCATTCTGTAATGAGGATATAGACACTTTTAGTATTTCAGAGGCAGATTTCGATTGCGGTTCTCCTTTCGCAGCATGCTTGGCCATGTATCTTGCACATGCCTTCTCATCTACAATTACCTGCAAATCCACATTGTCCTGCCAATTTTCAAGCATGACCCTGTTATGCGAATTAAGTAGTTCGTCATTTCGTTTGCTGTTTAACTCAGACTCTATAGACTTATTCTTCTTACCTACAACCTTGTAAGTTAGTGCTGTTGCATCTTGTAATGGTTTTGGGAAACCAAATCTGCATTCTGCAGGAAGATCCAATCTTTTCTTCCTCAAACAATAGGCTGGACTGCATCTTGTATGCCTTTCTACAGTATTAACTAACCTGTGATAGTCATTATCACGGTTCTCGACTGCTGTGGCTCTTACAGCAGATGGGTGAAGGTCTGGTACCCTCTAGTGTTCATCTGGCAGGTCCTCGTTAACTGTTGTCACCAGCCAGTCAACATACCTGTTAATCAGAAAAAATATAATGAACATAGAGTACATTGAAATATACACAACATCATTCCACTCTCTGTATTCTAAAAGGATACTGACTGGTGCGTAATGAGGAGAATGTAATAACACTACAAACGTTAAATCCCAAGTTATTTTATTTTTCATCCAAGATTAACAATTTTTCAATTTCACACTATATTAAAATCCCTCAGATCCAATGAAACCTTAAAATTGCTAGGAAAATTTCATACCAACAATTTTGAAGGAAAATTGAAATTTTTCAAAATATTTGTGGAAGCTATCAGATAGATTGCGACAGTGATTGCAGCATTTTCAATAAATCTAAACAGCGTTGCACATATCACAGAAACAACTAAATATGGATAAGAAAGGAAACCATCGAGCAAACATCTACTCAAAATAGCAATAATTTATGGTACCTGAATATTAGCTGAGCATATAGGGTGAGTGTTTTTTTGTGCATAATCAATAATGTATAACAAGAAATCACAACTGCATTGTCAGACATTTATCACAATAGACACTTTCCGAATTTTTGCTTGACTGCACAGAAACATTAGCTTGAAATCGAGTCTGACAATGTAATCCAATAAGCAGTCTTTATTTCCAGGGCGAAAATTTGGGAAATATTTATTATAAGTGTTTCGAATGGCAATAATATTTAGTAGCCCCCCCCCTCCCCCTGGCCTGATACTCAAATCGATACCAAAACCACTCAGCATCTAAGGCACCACTAAGCCAATGTCTGATAAACTCCTGCAGCCTCTGCATGAAAAACCAATCAGTCAGATGTGGATTGTCAATTACAGCTTGTGCCCATTCGGATCTTGAAGCACCTTCATTGCTTTGCAACAGCCTTTGTAAATCTGGCCAATGACTGTCGGCTGCGCTAAATGTAAAGAAAAAAAAAGTTGGGCAGCCTTTTTGTTCAATCAAGGCTAACAATTCCTGCAGTAGTAGCCAA
Source organism: Trachythela sp. YZ-2020 (assembly GCA_016169945.1). Classification (NCBI taxonomy): domain Eukaryota; kingdom Metazoa; phylum Cnidaria; class Anthozoa; order Malacalcyonacea; family Clavulariidae; genus Trachythela; species Trachythela sp. YZ-2020. The sequence continues at coordinate 8,887,780 of JADLSH010000395.1, read as the reverse complement.
AACCATCTGTTTTAAATTCATTGACTACATTACCTTCAGTAGACGGCCAGTCTAAGGGATCAACCTCATTTACTGCATCTTGGATAGCTGCATTGTCTTTGACGCATAGGAATAAATGATGTACTACCATTTCCTAAAACTAATTCTTCAACACTAGCATTAGCACTCATTACAGGGTCTTGGGGAGGCCCCTCATTATCAACATTAACTGAAAGCTCATTTTCGTTGCATCTCAATGCGACTCGAACCCAGTCCTCAAGTGAAAAGAGTAAAAGTCAACGCTCTGCCGAAAGTCGTGGGTTTTCTCCGGGTACTCCGGTTTCCTCCCACAGGGAAAGTTGACAGGGTGGGTTAGGTAAAAGGGCCCACAGTAACTGGCATATGCTGTTGTGGTGACCCTGCCCTAGTTGGCGAAGCTAATAAAATAAAAATTAAATACCTTAGCTCATTTGGTATACCATTTTCTGGTAAACTTTGGATAACATCCCAATCAATTTCAATGTCTTTGAAAAAATGGATTGTTTGTCTTCAACCATAATATAGCCTCCAGAACTCTTTTTCGATGCACAGTGAAATCTCTATGTGTGTTGGCAGCACCATGTCTTCGCACAATCATAACAGGCAAGTCAGCTACACGTGCCGGCAACCTACTCAAGAAACTTTGAATTGGTAATTAACGATCGAAGTTCTTTATAGCAATTGTTGTTGGTTTGTTCAATTTCCTCAGGCTGTATGTGACACACACGGCAGTATAAATCTTCGTCGAAATTTTCTTTCATACACTTAGCATGAAAGTGTACGCAACAGGTTTTACACAGGGGCGGATCTAGGAATTTTCGTACGTTAGTCACAATTTTTGGTTCCACTACCCCAGGGGGTGCATATTTTTTCGGTGGGAAGGGGGGGAAGCGCCATTGTTTTTAACTAGGCAATACGACTGTTTCCGCATGCCTAGGAAACACAATTTGCCATATATTATGCTTATAGATATCGTATTACAAACAGCGTAACACCAAACCATGCAATCAAAGGCTCAAAATTTCGACATAACAATTTGTGTAGTATTAATATTTGGTTCGGTCGATAAAAATACATCCGCAATACCTTGGCTGATACAAATATTACAACAAATGCCAATATAACGGCTATATAATAATATAAATGACCTTTTGACCAACCGCAAATTCAGCCAAGCGGCTTATACATCCGCAATACCTTGGCTGATACAAATATTACAACAAATGCCAATATAACGGCTATATAATAATATAAATGACCTTTTGACCAACCGCAAATTCAGCCAAGCGGCTTTTACCAGCGTGAAATAGACACACTTTGAACTTAGTAATACTCAGTAATAGTATTAGTATCAGGTGTATTAGCAAGTATTCAGGCCTTTTTGAGGAGAAACGATGGGGATATGCCACCTGAAGACACAGTACAATATGGAACATCTACAACCAACAGAATTGAAAGATGGTGGAGAGAGCTCCATGAACGACTTGAAGCATTTTTTAAATCCCAACTCCTTAATTTGTTGGATCTTGGACTATATGATCGTGAAGATGAAAATGACCGAAATATGCTGGCATATGTGTATATCCATTCATTCCAAGAGAGATGGACACTTTTGCAGATCTGTGGAATAGCTCAAGGTCTATATTGCGGAAGAATACACTGATGCCAGATGGAATTCCTGATTTCATTTACTCCAATCCTGAAGCATATTGGATTGGTAGACAAGGGCTGGGAAATATCATCAGATGAGCTGGAGAAGGTTGGTAGAGTTTCTGGCGTGTTCAGTACAAGGTATTTTTATTGGTGTTCATGAACAATAACAATTTTGTGTGATAACCTAATATGTAACATAAATATTTATTAACAGGTTTAAGTTTCTAACTCTACGTGTTCAAAAATTTGTAAACGCTTTTGCTTTAAAGTCTTACAATCATGAAACATAATATGGTTCATCCTCTTTTAGACCTAACTTTTTACAGTAAAAGTTGCATGTGTGTTTCTCAAAGAAACCATCTATTGCTTTTATGGACAAATTGCCAATACAAAAATTAATACTGAACCTTCCCCCTTCAGTATTTATAAGAAGTGTACTAGCAATCTCAGGATCATACAATTTGTAACGAGTACCTTGAATGTTAACAAGCAAAAATTCTCCTTTACTCATCTGATAGGAGAAGTGCACAAGGGCTTCAGCTTCTGTGTTGTAACATCCTCTTTTTTGGCAGTGACATTACCATTATTATTATTATTAACATACTTGATAAATTTACCCTCTATATATATTTTTCAATGGTAACAAAACTTTCATCTGCAAGATCTTTAATCTTACCTAAATACATACTATCAAAAGAAAATACCTGACCAAATTCACTATCCACATACTTTGTCATCTGACTGGCAATATTTTGTGCTAAAGCATGCATCTGTACTTGATCTCTGTACATGATCTTCTTCTGCCACACCAACCTGCCACATATCATCCAAGGTTTTCTCACTGTATCGTTTCAGAACCCAAAGGCCAGGAAAATTGTTGTCTTCACTCTCACATCTATATGCCTTTCTGAACCCTCCCTCTGCAAAATTGTCAACCTCAACAGAAAATGTTATATTCCTTGCCATTGACCATCCTGTTGTAACATGGAATTGTTCGATTTCCACCAAGATGGCTTCTCTGTTGGCTGGCTTTACAACTGTTCCCAGCATTAGCATAGATGCTACAGACATCGAAGCTGGATAGGTGGTGGTGGAGACCGCTGTAGCAGAGCTGCCACTGCTGGAACCGTGAAGCTTTATTTTCTTTGGCTTTGGACCGACTTGTTTTTTCTGATAAAGAGCGGTGTAAACTAGTTGACATAAATGAACTCTTCTCCTGCACTGTTTTCATCTGAATCATCATTTACCCCCCAATGTAAATATATCTTGTAGATAAATCTGTTCTTCAAGACTTTCCAGAGAGGGTCCTGTTCCTAATTCCAGAAGATCGCAGTGAAATCCACCCATTTTAAAACCAGTGAAACAAGCACGCCGTACAGTGTCAATCGACGGTGTTTTACTCAAATCTTCTTCTGGGATGTCAACTCTTTTTAATGGACCCATCCTAGCATATTTCTGCGTTGAACCTTTAACCTGTGCAGCCAGACGCTGAATTGTAAGTCATGCAGGTAACTGTCGCGGAAGTTAGGCGTAATTATGATATGTAAAGTATGTAGATGGTTACAGTTGTTTGTGCCAAAAACATAATGATGAACTGGCGTATAGATAAACGTATCAATGCTTTGGCAGCCAAGAACGCAAACGTCTGATTGTGTAATTCAATGGCAGGAATTCTGGAATGGCTTTTCTAGTGCAATAGACGGAAATTAAAGTTTGAGAAATGTGGACAAGTTCTCCTACTTACGTGGCCTGTTGTTGGAACTGGCACATTCGACCATCCAAGGATTTGCGCTCATGGCAGATAACTACAAGGCTGCGATCGACCTTTTGAAGAAACAATATGGGAAAAATACTGTGATACAACGCACGTATGTGAACGAACTTTAAACGTAGAACTACTTTACAACGAACGAGATACGACCAAGCTCCGAAAGATTTACGACTTTGTGGAAAGTAAATTCAGATAACTGGAAGCATTAGAAGTCGACCAGGCAACTCACGCTGGGTTCGTTGTGCCCTCACTGTTGGAAAAGTTACCAGACTTGCTACGAATAACGATGATGCATGGGGAACATCATCACGAATGGGATATGGAAATGTTTTTGGACGTGCTCTGGACTGAGACGGACCTAAAAGAGGAGTATCAACGAAAGCCGCAAAGAGACAATCGACAGCGGAAAAAACGATAGGGATCATCGTGGACAATGTAGTACGATGTTCACTGGAAAGGAATCGAACTGTGCCTTCTGTAACAACCCTGGGCATCGCCATGAAGACTGTAAGAAGGTAACAGACATTAAGGAATGTAAGAAACTATTAATAAAATATGGTAGATGCTTTAATTGTTTGATCGTGTGTTGTTTGACACTGGCAGCCATAAGTCGTTTATCACTGCGCGTGCGGCTACTTCACTGGGATTACAAGCCTTCCGAAAAGAGTTACAAGCAAATCGTTATAACAGTTTGCTTGATAAAATATGCTCAGAACAAGGGTGGGGGTTGATTAATAACAACAATTTAGACCAAGATTCATTTAAATGATTATGGTTTGCATCGTAACAAAACTGGTTCCGCGCAATTAGCTAAAACATTAAACATATTTAAATAGTAATTGACTAGAAAAAGTTAACAATTATGTCACTAGAAATTACACAGGTCCATTCAATCAAACAAGTGATCATGATAAAACCAAGGATAAAAAAATATATCCAAAACTTAAGGGATTTAAAATTGGCCATTTGAATATTGCCAGTTTGGTAAAACACATTGAAGAACTGAACATATTACAATAACTCAAAAAGGCTTAATGACCTCATTGACATTTATCAATAACAACTGCATATAAAGATGCCCACAAGAACAGCACCATCAACCAAAACACTGTTAGATATTATAATCACAAAAAGCGACGACACTAAAATAAGTGAATCTGGTGTAATTGAGTTAGGAATAAGCGTAGAAAGTTAGTGTTCCTAGACAGAAACCTAAAATAGTAGAAACAAGGCAATTTAAAAAATTGAATACCGTTCAATTCCAAAATGATTTAGAACAAGCTCTTAGATGTTTCACTTATAATTGTGATTCAAACATACCGTGGAACAAGTGGAAATCAATCATTCTTAGTGTTGCGGATATACACGTCCCGTGCCGCATTAGAAAAGTAAAAAGTGAATGTAGCCCATGGCTAAATGAGAATATTAAGAAACTAAGCCACCACAGGGATTTTCTTAAAAAGAAAGCAGTGCAACTGAATTCTCCAGCCTATCATGAAGCATGCAAAATATGTAAAAATCAAGTAACTTCACTCATTAGGGAAACAAAAGCATCATTCTATAAAACGAACTTAGAAAATTGCACAAATAATTAACTTCATTTATAGTCATGGTTTATGATTTTCTATTGAGCAGTTCGTTGATATATTTCCAGCCATCTTTAAGCTGAGGAAAGAACTATTACAGGAAATCGGAACATAGCAAATTAATTTAATAAAAAATTTATGAGATTGGACTTAGACTCAGCGAAGACATACCACCAAATAATGATGACCTGTCACAGTATTTGACTCCTAGTAAAAGTGAATTTTCTTTTGGAGTAATTTATGAAAGCAAACTAAATAAGGTGTTACAGAGCTTAAAACTATCTAAAGCTTCTGGCCTAGATAAAATTCTAATAAACTACTGAAAGCAGCTGGATTTACTATAAATGAATCTTTATTATATATAGTCAATTTAGCCCTAGCTGCAGGTATTATTTAGTTAAAAATTGCTAAAGTAACCCCTATCTATAGAGAAGGGGATAAAAGTAACTGTGGAAATTATACACCTATATCGGTTCTACCAGTTATTGCCAAAATCTTGGAACAACTTATTTGTGACCAACTATGTGGATGGTTTAAATGAAAACAATATAATTTAAAAACAACAATCAGGATTCCGTAAGCTTCACTCAACAGAAACGTCCTTACTTCAAACAATGGACAAGTGGTTGATGAATATCGACAAAGGTTTAATTAACAGTGTATTATTCCTTGATCTCAAGAAAGCATTTGATATGGTGGATCATCAAATTCGTTTATCTAAGCTTGAAGTATATAGCATAAGAAACCAGGCTCTTAAAGAGTCTTTTTAAATAATATTTAGATAACAGAATGCAAATCTGTGTAGTAGAAGGAATAAAATCAGAGCCAAAAAAAGTTATATGTGATGTTCCGCAAGGGTCAAATCTAGGACCTTTGTTGTTTTCTCTCTACAGAAATGATCTTCCTAGCTGTCTGCTGATGATACTAATCTGTCTACTTCAGGCACTTCACCAGCAGACAGAGTGTAAAATTAATGAAGACCTACTTAATGTCAACTCTTGGTTAGTGGAGTTTATGAAACAGAGTTTATGCTTATAGCATCAAAAAGGAAGCTGAAGCGATATACTGAAACTCGGGATATTGTAATTGGAAGGCATTCAATTAAGCAAGTAACAAATAAGAAAGTGTTAGGGATTATTCTGGACGATGAGTTAAAAGGAATGAACACAATGAAGAGCAGTGTAAAAAGATATCCAAATCTATTTGTTTATTAAAAAGATCAAAACGATATGTAAACCAAAATTCACTGATAAATATCTAGAACTCACTAGTCTTACCCCATTTTACTTATTGTTCAAACATATGGAATGATGGTAGTCGTACACATCTGAATAAACCCTACAAATTACAAAAGAGGGCTGCTCATGTTATAATGGGTTCTAGTTATGATATCAGGTCAAAGGAGATCTTTGCTCATTTAGAATGGGAACCGATTGAAAACATCCTAAAGAAAAGGGAAATAAGCATGATGTTTAAAGCATTAAAAAGACAACTACCAGAATCTATATCAGACATGTTTACTATTACCAACAACGCCACATATTGTCTTAGAAGCAACGACCGAAAACTTCACTTAAACAAACCCAATACTGATTTCATGAAAAAGTCCTTCTCATATAGGGCAGCGTCTACATGGAACAACTTGCCTTGTGATGTAGTTTCTGATTACGAAATCTCTCTCTCTATTGCAAGATTTAAAAGTTAATAACTATTTCAAGAATTTGAAAGATTGCAATTGACAATATCTTCAAGACTAAATATAGCTAAGTAATTTCATGACACTTGTTTGTGTTTTATGGAGTTTGAGCCTGTGTACGTATATGTCGATTCATAAAACTTGCATGATTGTGTTGTTTGTGTATATATTTTTATAGTAACTTTTTTAGAATTAATATTTTTGTAAATTGAAACGGCCCCTTGAAAATCAGACTTTGGCTGAAGGGCTACTGTTTTAAAATAATTGTAAATAATAATAAAATAAGAATAATAATTCTGTGACTGTTCATTATATCTCGCATCTTGCGGTTATTAGAAAGGAAGCTAAAACAACGAAGTTGAGAGTTGTTTATATGACGCGTCAGCCAAATCTGACAAGAACAGTGTGTCGCTAAACGATTGTTTATTGAAAGGGCCATCGCTAAACCCATTACTATTTCATATTATATTACGATTTCTAGAGAAAAGAACCGCATTAGTTGGCAACATTGAAAAGGCGTTTATGAATTACGATTAAACGCATCTCCCTTTTTGTTAAATGCGACTTTACAGCATCACGTTTCAAGCTACAAATCACTGGATCCGGAATTTGTTAAGAAACTTTCTACGTAGATGATTTAGTGACTGGCGAAGACTACAAATGAAGCGTATATGTTATTTGAAAAGGCCAGAGAGAGAATGGCTAAAGGTACGTCCACACATAGCGATTTGTCAGGTCGATTTCAGATGCACGTTAATGATGTTTGAAAAATATGTGGCAAACGTCATCTGGCGACATTATCAACTGAAAATATTGGTCATTAACATTTAGCAAAACCTAAAATCGCTGTGTGTGAACGTACCTTAAAGCAGGATTTAAGCTTAGAAAATGGTTAACGAATGATAAAATTATAAGAAAACAAATTGAAGCAGTTGAAAATTGTGATAATAATAGGGACCTTAAGATCGAAGACGGCGACGTGAAACAAGAACGTCGTGTCCGTGGGAGAGCTGGGGAGAGGGCGCCGTGCTATGCGCGGGAAAACTTGACTTAAGAATTAAGGACGACGGCGGTTTAGTATATGTAAATAAAATAAAGCAGAAATGAAATTTAGAGAAATTCAAGAGCTTGTAACTGTACTGTACGCCGGTGAAGAAATCAGTGACGAAGAATTTATCCTTCTTTACGAAGCATATTCCTCTAAAAATCTCGACTTACCGTATAAAGAATATGGCAAGTTTCAGCTTGAAGAAATCGACGAAGATGAGTGCATCGATAAATTTCGTTTAAGAAAAAACGACATCTCCCTTCTGTTTGAAGTTTTACAGATACCAGAGGTAATCAAGTGTCCACAAGGAAGTTTATTTAGTGGTTTAGAAGGACTGTGTTTGTTGTTGAGAAGACTCGCTTATCCTTGCAGACTTAGCGACCTGATTCCAATGTTTGGTAGATCAGCTCCAGAACTTTCCATGATTAACAGTGAAATGATAAACATTGTCTTTGAATTACATGGTCATAGGCTGACAAACTGGAATAATTTTCTATTGAATCCCCCTGCACTTCAAATGTATGCAGATGCCATTGGAGATAAAGGAGCTGCGTTAAAGCATTGTTTTGGGTTTATTGATGGCACGGTTAGACCGATTTGCAGACCAGACAAAAAGCAGAGAGTAGTCTACAATGGACATAAAAGGGTCCACGCCATAAAATTTCAGTCTCTATCCATACCTAATGGATTGATAGCTAACCTGTATGGCCCAGTAGGTAAGACCTATTTCACATTATTATAGATTAATATTTTAAAAAAAAACATGCTGAGTGAGGGATATAATCAGGGCATGGTGATTAATTATCATATTGACAAATAGAAACAAGTAACTGGGGTAAGGGTTAGGGATCCAATCATTCAATATGGAAAATGGAAATACTGAGGGGTCTGAGACAGTGATTTGTGTGCCAGCCTGCTGGGGTAGGGCATTTGGCAAGCATTACAAAATGTTTACTCTTAACCTAATATATACATTTCATGTTTATTTCAGAGGGTAAAAGGCATGATAGTGGTATGTTGGCTGATTCTGGACTTCTTGATGACCTTGAACAACATGCCTTTTCCCCAAATGGTACTTCAATGTGTATTTATGGTGACCCTGCATATCCACTAAGAGTACACTTGCAGGCCCCTTTTAGAATGGTCAGGCCAAATCAGGATATGCAGGATTTCAATACTTCCATGAGTGCTGTCAGGGTTACTGTGGAATGGCTGTTTGGTGATATAGCTGCCAATTCATTTAAATTTGTTGATTTCAAAAAGAATTTAAAGATAGGTTTGAGTTCTGTTGGCAAAATATATATTGTTGCTGCTATTCTAAGAAATGCCATAACTTGTCTTTATGGAAATTCTACATCTAAATTTTTCAACCTTGACCCTCCAAGTCTTCAGCAATATTTTGCTTGACTGTGTACAAGGACAGTTCCATCGTGAAAACTCTTTAAACATAGCTGCAAGCACTTTCTGTGTGACCAATTGTTGTATTTCAAATGTTTAGATAATAATATTATACTGTAATACAGTAGCTGCATAAATGGATACACCAGTATCTGTACTTTGGCCTAGTGATTTTGTTTGTGCATTTTCACCTCTTTTTAAATTGCCTATATCATCCTCAGGTATTTTACATATTTGTGATATTTGAAACATTCTGAGAAGAAATGTAATAAATCTTCTCAGTAAAAACTTGTCAAATTTACATAATATCATATGGCATCAAAGCACAAAGGAATGCTTGTTGATTGTCTTTGCAACAGATAATTACATGTCTGCCTCAATTGTATTATAAAAAAACATTTTAAAATAATGATGTTAAGTGTGCCTTTTTCACCTGTTCCTGCTTTGACATCAGATCCGGTTACTCTGGCAATGAAAAACACTTCCATGAAGATTTTTCCTGGGAAGATATATCACATTTCTTCTCAGATTGTTCCACATACCACAAATATGTAAAATCCCTTAGGATGATATAGGCACTTTAAGGGCCTGTTCATATGAGCTGGGTTGGCCCGGCTAGGCCGGGAGATCCCACTGTGAGATGGGTGGGATATCAGTGATGTGGGATGAAAATTTCCCATATGAACACAAATTTGCCAGGCTGGTTAACCCAGCTCATATGAACAGGCCCTTAAAAAAATACATATGTATAATACATTTCTTATGGGAAAAATGTAAAAAATACACATACAAATAAAATACATTTTTAAATATGAATTTTTATGGTAAATAACATTTGAAATATGATGTAATTCTAAATAAAAGGTCCAGTAAAAGAACCATAAATGTCAACATAGTCATAAACTATAAAGCTTGTACTCACTCAGTCAATAAAACCCTGTAAAACATTGAATACAAACATCAACAGTTATACTTATTTTTTCACTGCATTTTCCAACAAAGTGATAAGCAATTGACTTTGCTGTTGTTGAGCTTGCATAAAATTCAACTGCATCTGCTGCATCTGCTGTTGTTGCCTCTCCATCATGGCTATGTAGTCACTGTGTTGTTTATCAGCTATGGCTTGCTTTTGCAATTCTTTTTCTTGATCTTTCTGTTTAAGTTCGAGTTCCTTTTCTTTCCATCTGTTATCTGTTTCCATCTTCTCTCTCAAATACTCAACCGCATCAGATCCTCTTGTTTTCTTGCGCTTTCTGTTTCTCGCTATCCTCACCTTTTCTCTTGTTACTTTCCTTCAAAGTCTCCATTGCCATGAGTCTCATATCAGTAGCATCGCCCTTGCTCTGCTCTGCTTTTTTCTTGTTTTCTGCTGTAATATTTAGGTGTGTTTCTTCAGATTGCTCCTGTTTTGCGATTATTTCTTCTAATAAAACGTCGAGCTCGGTCATTTCTGTGGCGATTCCTGAAGCTCTCTCTTCGTCTCTATTTTTTTTCTTGAACTTTTCTGCAAGTAAACTATATCGCTCATGGACTCCACGTTTACTGACCTTAAATTTTGGTTCAACAGTATCATTCAAATGATCAGCGATAGATTGCCAGAGCTGGCCACGTTGAGGCGCACGCTGTTTTGCCTTGAATGGGTCTGTTACAAGTATCTCCTGCATAGAACAACATCGTGGTTATCTGTCCACTCCATGACAGAACATCTCCTTAATTTTATATAAAACAACAACAAAAATCAGACTTATTTCGCTATCAAAATTCATCAGCAACCTCGTATAAAATACATTTCAAATTAATTCAGTGCTATACTTACGATTTTGACTCATTTGCTTGTGAATTTTCCATCGCGTTCTCTCGAAGACGGTAAACCTTCAGTTCTCACGTCTTCGACGACAGAAGAACGGCTGGCGTTTCTACCTAGCGCATGCGTAGTCAACAAAAACATGTCAAAATCAGTTCCGGTTGCCGTCGTCTTTGACCGCCGTCCTCGATCTTAAGGTCCCTAATACTGCTCAGAGACAGAGTGATTGTTTACAGCCAACTGCTGATTGTGAAGAAAGTTATGCCAAACAGACATTAGGTATAGGCTAGAAGTTAAGTAGCGGCCATGAGAAGGTTTTAGGCCTTTCATGGGATATTGAGAATGATACTTTCATATTTGAACTTTCAAAGCTTGCGGACGCAGCTAAAGAGGTCACTTTGATGAAATGAAACCTGCTCAGTTTATTTGCAAGTCAGTTTGATCCAATAGGATGGATTGGTCCGATTATTGTTTCGTATGAAAATGTTATTTCAAGAAGTTTGCCGGGAAACCCTTGGCTGGGATGTAAATTTGGAAGGGCAATTTAAACATAAGTGGGAAGAGATAGTAAATGACTTATTAGCAATCAAAGAGATTGAGATTGGTCAGTGTATTTATAGACATCCAAAGCAGGTAATCCGCCAATCCCTTCTTCATGGATTTGGTGACGCAAGCACTAAAGCTTATTATTGCGTGGTTGTATATTTAGTATACCATACAAATGACGGTGTCTATACGACACTGTTGACTTCAAAATGCTGAGTAGCACCACTAAAAGCACTAATAATTATGTGTTGACAAATGAATAAATTAATACTTTAAGTCAAAAGGAATTAAGTAGCGCTGAAAATGCGTGGGTTAAGGCAGCACAATCTGAGTTACGTAGTCAAGATAATTTCGATAAACTAAAAAAGTCGTTAAATATAGTTGAAGATGAGAATGACATGCTTAGGTGCATAGGAAGACTTTAAAATTCAGATCTAGACAAATATGCTTGTAAGCCGTTAATTCTTTCAAAGGAACATAGCTTTACTAAGTTAGTTATTGCAAGTTCAGATGAACTATTTTCATTTGGGTCATTTTGATCTGAAATCGGTAACTGAATTGGCTGGAAATTACTCTCTGTATTCCTCGTTTTTATATTTACGTAAGGTTTCAAAAATGACATTGCCTGAAGGTAAGGATATCTAGGTACTTCATCAACACCAGAGCCACTTTTCTTACCAGTGCCACTTAATGCACGAACATAAGCATCCCGAATGTTTTTCCATATTCTGTCCCTGTATTCAGTTACTATAAAACATATTCAATGACAGATCAACTATTGCATTGAAAATACTAATATATCTACATTATGTACCAGTCAAATTAAAGGTGTTTAGGGTAGGGGTGGGGGTAGGTTTTAAGGTCAATTTTGTTTTTAACTAAAATTCCTGGCTGTCGGGCATTTAGTATATTGAAATACCTACCCAGCTGCTGAGCATGTAGACACAGGTATAATATATTGAAATACACTATAAAACTACTATAAAAGAATCAATAGGCAATAGTCTGATATTTCTGGCTCAAATTGGAAAAAGGCAAATATGTCATGTGTAAATATCAATATCCAGTTATACTCTGTGACTGTACTCACTAATAAACCTTTGCCCCTTTCGACACACAAGTTTAAAAACAGCAACTAATCACTAAAGTAAGTATGTATGTAAAATAGATTAACCTCTTAATACCTGTGTACACAGAATTGGTCTCCATGTTTACACAATCGGTCACGGCCTGCCAAGCGTTCTCTTTGACTGTTTTAAATTTATAATTACTGTCCTTTGTATTCCAGAGTGCAGGATACTTTTGGATTTCAGCAATCAGTTTTTCCTCAACCTTCCAATATTTCCCCATCGCTCAAAAAATACTATTAAAAACTTTCATACAATTTGTTGAATATTTTGATAAAATTTTATAATCGAAATATCGAATGTCAGCTACTCAGCTCGCATCCCATGTGATCCGAAAACCAGTTTTCATTGGATAATTCTTTGCGTGTCTAAATTTTCTCGCGTAAAAGTCGAGCAGCATTCAACTTGCACGTTTTTACGTGCGGAGACCACGCACATGCTCTGTGCGTACACGCACATACAAAAACGCGTGACTGGAAAGCAGCCTTTAGGATCATTAAACAATTTATATTCTCCATACTTTCTAATACTAGGAAGAACCTCAGTGAACACCCAACGTTGGAATTGTTTAGCAGACTCTAACTTAGATCGGAATATAAGTGAGTACAATCCTGGCTCCAATATGTAGACAGTCTTACCCCGGTGATTCACCGGGGTAGGCATTAGACATTTAAACTCTTTCTGAACATGCCTTCTTATAGCATCATCCGTATCCTTATACCCTAGAGCCTTCGCTATCTCACACCCCTTAAATAAAACCTGTCCATGCAGTATCACTGGATTTAATGTCACGCCTAATGTTTTGTGTGTAAACTCCTTTGCTGCTAGTAGTGTCATATATACCACCACACACTATAATAAATATTGGTAAATAACATACCCACTGCCTATACCAACCCCAGCAGTGACCAACAGTTGATACTCATTCATCTCATCACTAGGATGGTAGTAGTCACTCAACTTTGGTGAGCGCACTCCCGGGATTCCCGGGGGTGACGGTTTAATTCATTAGTAACTTGCATATCCTCATTCGCATCCTTTATTTTATCCCTTAGTTATTGTATTTTATTACGTCTGATGACTTCCTGTTCATAGAACTTCTCCTTAGCTGCGGCAAGGTCCTCTAGTAAGCTTGAACAGATAACCAGCACCAGCAAACGATATCGCTGCAAATGTTGTTTGTACCACTGATTGCATTATACCACTCCCGGAAGTATTACTTAAAAGGGTCTGATGGTAGATACTTTTTGTCCTGTAGATACTTAACCGTCAAAGCGCTACCAGACACAGCCACTGCCAACTTCGCGGTTCCCATTAGTGACTCTGGAGTTGACAATGGTTCCTTTAGTATCTTCTTACTAATCATACTCAAACCCACTGCACCAAATGTTATCATAATTGAATTATACACCCGGTTCATTAAATCTTTTTCCTCAGACATACTGTTGTATTATATTTAAAGTTTGTCTAGTCTTTCAGGTCTTTCCGGCTCCGGTTTTTCCGGTCTTCCCGGTTCCACTTCGGCTTGTCTAGTGTAATACAAGCTTCCTAAGGCAATCAATATCCCAATTATACCTATAAATGTTGCTTCACTGTTAAACCAAGATGTGTCACCACCGGCACACACAGCGGCGGCTCCTCTAATAATTTTTTTTCCTTTCACGTGCCTGCCTAGAGAGCTCAGCCAACCTTTTACCAGCCTCAACACGTTTTGGATCCTTCTCTTTTTTAGTTACTTGGTTGTTCATAATATATAGTGATACTAGTTTCATCCAGTTCTCATGATAAAGGCTAGTGCGTAATATGGTGGGGTAATATCAATTGGTTGCCCCTGACCAATTGTGTCTGTTGTGATTAGCTTTTCATTACCCTCGCTTGTTCCTGTGTTAAACTCACTAAGATCTCCCTTTGTTGCTGTGTCAGCTGTGGGAGTTACACTCACTAAGTTTGAGAATCCACCTATTTTATGGAAATGAGCGGGCATATTCGCTACACTCAGAGTCTTTTCCTTGCTGCCACCAGTTTGGCCCATATCAGCGAGACCCTTTGATATAATAAATCTGTTCGTTAAATTAGGTGTACCATTGGTCCCATCACACAGACTCCATAATGAAGGTATAGTTGTACCACTCCACATTGCTATGATTCCCTTCGGTACTACCTTATCAACTTCAGTGTCACTACCATAACCATAGTACAATGCCATTATAGTAGTAGTCTCGACAATGTTATAACCGACAAAGCTGATATAACCAATAACTCCATCACCCCCGGGACTCCCGGAAGTGAAGTTTCCCCCTCCCGGGGGTGGTCCACCACAGCAGGCTGCACAGACTCCCGGGAGCCCACCACCGTGGGCTGTGCATGTCCCGCTGGTACTGTGGGGTGAGCAGCGCCAATGTAGTTCACATTGGCATTCTTTCCGAAGGTCATAGTCTTCTTCGCAATAGTTAGAATGTTATTATAGCCAGCAATTGGCTTCTGTAAAATAATCATATTTCCCGGAACTAGAATAATGCCTGGGCTAATGGCAGTGTTAAGCACCACATTCGTAGCTGCTATTGCTTTCCTCATGTTTTCAATAGTAGCGGTTGTATCGCTTTGTACTACAGTATCCTCAACAATTTTACGGAATACAGCTTGTGTTTGCAAACTCTTTGCCCCATTGTTAATTATTGGCCACCTAGTTCTTGCCTGAGATCCAAGGACTGCATATACGTAGCTTTCTATGCTTTCCTGTAGGAGCTTCTGTCCAAGTGTTGTTAGTCCAGACTTCCAGTTTTTGGTATAAATGACTTATAGTCTGCAGATGCGTTTCTTACGGGATAAATTTCGTGAATTACGGCGGCTCGCTAAACGCATGATCAAAACCAAGAAACGAGATTATATTAGAAACATGGCTGAGTCTATAATAACTAATCCTAAAGAATTCTGGAAATTTTTCAAATCAACATCTAATAAATCTTCACTTCCTGATATGATGACTCTAGCTGACTCGAAATTTACTACATCAATCGCCAAAGCTGATGCTTTAAACCAATTCTTTGCATCCGTGTTTCTTCCTCGTCGTATTAATCATTGTGTTCCTCCACCTACTACAGCGTCCGACATTCCAAGTGAATTTATTGAGGTCTCAGTAGACGAAATTATGTGTCTGTTATCTGGTTTATCCACAGCAAAGGCTACGGGGGTCCAGATGGGATATCTGCGAGATTATTAAAGGAATGTTCTGAAGTTCTTGCTCCGTCGCTAACTGCTCTTTGTAATAAATCGTTGGCCATGGGTAAAGTTCCTTCAGATTGGAAGTTTGCAAATATTGTTCCTCTTCCCAAAAATAATGAAAAGCATGTTATCACCAATTACCGTCCAATTTCTTTGTTATCTCTCGTGTCTAAAGTTATGGAGCATATAGTTCACTGCCGTGTCCTATATATCGTCAAACCTCTCCTTCATAATCAACAGCACGGTTTTCGCTCAGGAAGATCATGTATCACTCAACTCCTCGACGTTGTTCACAATATTGGCAAGGCATTAGATCATGGAAAAGAAATGGATATGATTTATCTAGATTTCTCCAAGGCTTTCGACTCTGTACCCCACGATAAACTTATTCTTAAGCTCTCTAAATTTGGTGTAACTGGTCCACTTTTAGACTGGTTTTCCGATTATCTTTCTGGATGCAAACAGCGAGTAGTAGTGGATGGTTTTTCGTCGACTTACCTAGATGTGACATCTGGTGTTCCTCAAGGCAGTATTTGTTGGTCCATTACTCTTTTTAATCTATGTCAATGAGGACATCATCATTCAGAAATACATTTTTCGATAGAATTGTACCGCTATGGAACAGTCTGCCGGATGAAATTAAATCTTCTCCTACAGTTCAGTCTCTAAAATCTAAACTTAACAAACACTATAAAACTAAACTTTATTCATATTTTGACGTTGATAGACCACGAACTTGGAAAACATTTTGTCATAAGTGTCGTTCTTGTGTTATAAATTGTTGTTCATGAAAGTATTATGTTTTGTAGTGAATTTTATATTTATATATATGTGTGTGTGTGTGTGTGTGTATGAAATTGGTAAATTAGTTCTGTATTTAGTAAAATTGGTAAATTAGTTCTGTATTTAGTAGGATCATCATTAGTACTTGGGATCAAGTTTGCCAAATTAGGGCCTACATTTAGGAAATGTTGATTAAATTGCTCAGCTGTATCAGATGGATTAGTATACATTTTATCATTTCTCATAATTCTAGTTGGACTGGAATGGCCTTTAGTTTTCCTATTAATCAATGTTCCTATCAATTTCCAAGTACCTTTTAAATTGTTTTTACATTGATCAAACTGCTGATTATAATATTCATTTTTATTTTTAGTTTTTAATTTGTTCAGTGCATTGGAATATGAATGGAAAGTTTTAATGAGTCTTTACTTAAAAAATGTGTGTGGTATAGCTTTTGTTTTACTTTAATATATTTAATGAGACCTTTTGAAAGCCAAGGTTTAGATAACTGTTTCATCCTACTATGTGAAGCTTGTTTAATGGGTGCATGTTTGTTAATTATTTGAGTTATGGTATTAATACATTCAGTCATTTCATGTAAGTTTTGATGAGCATTAAATAGTCCAGTCCAATCACAGTTAATAGAAATGAGATGGTTTGGATAGTGAGCGGAGCTACGAAATATGTTATTGTTCTCTGTTTTGGAGAGTCACGTGACTGATAATGTGCATCAAGTTACAAATCTTTATTCACGGCTATCAAATTTCCGTCAAACAATCACCCAAATATTGCCTCCGTTCAAGCCACCGTTTAGTTTTTTGAGATATTTTCTTTACTCTACATGTAAATTCGACGCTATGCCTGGCCGCAACTGCATTTTTTGGCTGTCCGACCAGCCAAAAGCACAAACTTTTGCTGTTTCAGATACCTGTTGTCAGCGCAAGTCAGAGTGAACATACGGCGTCGTTGAAGAAGACAAGCAGGGAATAATGGCTGAGAATTATTCTTAGAACAAGGGAAATGAGTCCTGAACTTAAGCAGAGGATTGAAAAAACAATATTTATGTTTGCGAACGTCATTTTAAGAATAAGTGCATTTTAACAGGTAAGTTTGCTGGCATAACTTGCGCATTATAAATGTATTAATATGCAGATATATTTTATAGAACAATGAGCTCATCATTTATATTGCTTTATGATAAATATATTATGTGTTTATACATCCGCTATTTGCCGAAACTTTATATTGTCGCTCTGATATTGTCGTATAACAGTGTATTTAATATAATTTAGATTGCTGTATAAAGTGGAAAAAATTGTTGTTGTATTATTATAAATAAATACACTCTTGCTGAACATGTGTATTGCTATATAATTGCAGACCCAGATAAGCCAAATTCTAGAAAGATTTTGCGAACTGGCAGCATACCAACAGAAAATTTGCCCATGCGACCACATGAAATGACCAAGACACCACGTCGAACTCTTGCGAGAAAAGCACCATATGTAGAGCAAGATGAGAATATGCCATCAATGTCCTGACTATGCAGAGCCAAGACCATCACTGAGTGATCTGATGGAACAGCTTGACAGCGATTTTTTGTTGCCATGGAAAAGCGAAGTTAAAGAGGACACTAGTTTTTTACCTAAATGACAATGCCCACTCTGTTCCAAAGTATACAGTATCTCTGGACTCCAGTTTGGAGTTCACATCATATGCTTTTAATTGGCCAATACCTGATGACCATAAGATTTACAATTACCATAAGCGTTCAATTAAGAATGGTGAACAGATTAAGGAACTTTTGAGGATGATAGAGAACAGCATGATGTGTGAAGGTCTACCAGAAAACATTGATACTAAATCGGTGGCTATTGATCCAAACACTGACAATAACTGTACCTATTCCTCAAACAGTGATTCGCCACTCCATTCCCCACTTGCCATCCCCAAAGAAGATGGCAAAAACATCCCCAGCGAAGAGTAAGGCTTCTCTAGCTGCATGCGGCCAGAGAAGTTAAGGGCAACCGTTGTAGCAACAAGGCTAAAGTGTAAAATGCTCGAGGAGACTATTGAAGACATGCAAAAACAAATTAGCAGTCAGGGAGTGTGTATTGATAAATCTCAAGGACATTTTCGTCAACTGGCAACCTTCGACTTGGTCAGACATGTGTCTTTGAGCTCGTCAGGAATTTAAGATATTTTGCTTCGGGCGAGCCTAGTCCTTAAATTTTTATAATCAACATCATATTCTTTTAAATATGGAAGAGGCGAAACCAGGATTCATGATTAAAGTTTCAGACATTCTCTGGTTTAAAATATTTGTTATTTACGAGCTTTCGTTGATCTGTGTCGATAACTGGCTGTATCTATAATTTTCCTGTTACGAAAATCAATTCGGTGATCATTTGCCCACGCATGATTGGAAATGTTAGATCCGTTTTTGCAGTTTTTCACATTCCGTTCGTGTTCTTTTCTTCGTCTTTTAAACGCTCTTCCTGTCTCGCCAATATAGCTCCACGTGCAATCAGTGCAATTTATCTGGTAAATCACATTTGTCTGATCTTCTGACGATGGTCTGTCTTCAACTCTTTCTAAACGGTAGCGTCGAATATCAACCGCCAACGGATGATGATTTTGAGCGCTTGTATCTTTGGCGCCCCTCACCCTAAACAGACGAAAATACCACCAATCGATCACCAATCGATTCAGCAAACACACCTGTTCTTGACTAAATCCAAACAAATCGCTAAATACATTGTTTTACAGATCTCCGTGAGTTTTAACACCTTTGTAATCTGATATTTATTATTATCGTAAACTAATTATATATTCAGTACCTTTGGTCGATTATAACTTCTGTTTTTAAATCTGTGTGATCTTCGCTAATACACCGTTTTATAGAGCTTTAAAAACAGTACATACTGATCAACTTGCAATGAAACACAATAAAAATTGACAAAGTTACGGCGAAATTTGAAATGTAGCGTATGGGTCAAACCGGAATTTCAGACAAAAACAACCGGAAAAGGTCCAAACACAAACAAAGACTGTTGCTATGGTTTTTTAAGTGGCCGGAATGAATTCCCCAGGGTACAATACCCTAAAAGCTTATTTTGTAAGGATTCCAATGGTGATAATTTGATTGCCAGGGGGTAAATATTTTGCAAAGGAGATCGTACTCAAAGTGCTCTTGCGACAACTTGCGACAACATAATTAAAATGCGACCGACCAGAAAGAGTTAATGGAGGGGAACATTTGTTCAAGCGTGCATTTGTTCAAGTGTGCTGGGGAACATTTGTTCATGTTACATAGAGCAGCAACATTACCGAGTACAAACGAAGGGAAACAACAAGAACACAAACATGTAACTAACACCTTAATATCAAATGGATACCCCAAGAAATTCCTTCAACAAGTGGAAAGTAACTGTGTTTTGTGGCAGAACAGAGTGCCACCACCTGAAGAGCTTGTACACATGTTTTTTGATGTTGTGAAACCGAAGAGCAACTACAACTATGCCGTCCTTCCTTATATTAAAGGCCTAACTGAACCACTGAAACGACTCCTGAAACCCTATGACATCCGAACTACCACAAAACCTCTCCGCACACTTGAACAAATGTTCCCCTCCATTAAAGACAGACCATCGTCAGAATATCAGACAAATGTGATTTACCAGATAAATTGCACTGATTGCACGTGGAGCTATATTGGCGAGACAGGAAGAGCGTTTAAAACACGAAGAAAAGAACACGAACGGAATGTGAAAAACTGAAAAAAACAGATCTAACATTTCCAATCATGCGTGGGAAAATGATAACCGAATTGATTTTCCTAACGGGAAAATTATAGACACAGCCAGTTATCGACACAGATCAACTTTGGAATCTTGGCATACTGCATGTACGAAAAACGCAGACAATAATGCAAAACACTTACCAGAACAATATAGGTTCTTACTTAAAAACATTTAAAACTATGTCTATATATACTACATCAATGTAAATAATTATTCATCTTTTCACGTTGGCGGAACTGTCACTGTGTCTTTTGACAGTGTATTTGTTCTGTGTAATTGTAAACCACTGTTATTTGTTATTATTCATTTTAATCAACCCGTTGAAGACTGCAGACTGGCAGCCGAAAGCTCGTAAATAATAAATATTTTAAACCAGAGAACGTCTGAAACTTTAAACATCATATTCACTTATTTGATCTTTTTAAAGATATCTTGTGAGTTTATTCATTGATTAAGCTGAAAAATGTCCCGTGGCACGAGGGCAAATCAATCAAGCGTCTCCAGCCCGATAGGAGATGAGCTTCAAAAGTATTTTGAGTCTCCTACTTTCATTACTACCGTGAAGAAAGTTGTTATTGATGTTCTAAAGGAAGAATCGTTTCAGCAAAGTATAAAGGACGCTGTCTACAAAACGGTGTCAAAAGCTGTTGGGCCACTAACAGCTCTAAATTGGCTGAAGTGGACGCGCTAGTTCAGCGAGTTGATGCTATGCAAGAAATTGTACGTGGTTTTGAATCGAAGCTTTTGGTGGTACAAAACACATCTGAATCTGCTTTATTAAAATCAAATGACAACAAACAGTATTCAAGGAAATAAAATCTACGATTCGTTGGTATCAAAGAGCAGGAAGACGAAAATTGTGTCGATCTAATCGTGAAATTTTGCAATGAGCAATTGGGAGTGGCTGTCGATGTAAGAGATATTGATCGAGCGCATCGCGTTGGGACGAAGAATACGGAAAAGACGAATGCTATAATCGTGAAATTGAAGGATTATAATTCCAAAATGGTAGTTTGCAAGCGAAGAAAATACCTCAAGGGAAGTAACTTTTATATTAATGAGGACTTAACTACAATCATCCCTTGGACAGCAAGCGAGCAAGTCACGTTTTTTGTTGCTCCGTGTTTTGCAAAAATATTATCATTTATCAGCACACTGTTGTTATTTACAGTGTTTTTTGTATGAACATGTAAAATCTATCATCTACGGAAGGCTTGCAGCTATAAATAAGTAATTACTGGTCGTTTTATATCAGTTATATTACTCTATTGTCTTCACGAGTTATCGTCGTTATGGCTCAAAAGACAAGGGCATCGCATAATAAAACCGAAGCTCCAGACATAGACAAATTCAGGGAAGAAATGCGGACTCTCATTAAAGAAGAAATTGCTAAATCGCTAACAAGCGAAACGATGACCAAGGTGATGTCTACTCGAAAAGACGCACTCAAGGATGAGTTGGCCGCCATTGTTAATCCTATTCGCGACACAGTTCAAAGTCTCTCGAAGGAGTATGCTGACCTTCGCTTGGATAATGATAACATGAAGGAAGATATTAAGTCTCTGATGCTAAAAGCTAATGCTAACGAACAGTACTCACGCAAGTACAATATTCGTATTGGTGGGATTAAAGAAGAACCAGAAGAGGACTGCTATGAAAAAGTATCTACATTTTTTCAAAGCAAGCTTGGGTTAACGATTGAAAATTCAGAATATGATTCAGAATTCATCGAGTTGGTAGGCGTGGGAGTAAAAATCGTCAAATTATTGTAAAGTTCAAGAGTTATAGAACCAAAGCCGAAGTTATCAAACATCGCCGTAAGCTTAAAGGGACCATAGGACTATTTATAAACGAAGATCTTACTGCCTATAATTTAGATATTTATCACCAAGCACGCGGTGTGTCTTTCATCGCTGCAACATGGTCGAGTGACGGAAAGGTATTTGTGAAGCTGCCTGATGAGTCTATCCACATAGTACGCTGCAAAGAAGACATTCAAAAGTTGCAAAAAGACATGTCAATGTAAATTCTCATGAAGATTAAACGCTGTTCCTTCTGTGGTGAACTTATTATTTCTGTATATACATTTTTCGCTTTTGCACTGTTATTTTCTTTAATCATATTTATTTGGTGTTTATCTGTATTCCCTTGATATATTATCTGCAGTCAGAGGTAAGATCTTATGATTTGTATAGTATGGGTGATTCATTAGAAAGCTATCGAGCAGCAATTGGGCTTTATAGCTTTAGGAAATTGTTAGTTCGTTATACATATGCTAAATCAACAATAAGTTCGGCAGTGGTATTCGCACTCATGTTGGCATTTTATATTATCTTAATTTGTTTATCGTTCGACGTCCATATTAACCCTGGACCTTCACCACGGAATTTTACTTTAGCTCATCTAAACGTTCGGAGTATAGTTAGTGAAGATAAAATTGACCAAATTTCTGCTTTTTTAGGAGTCAATAATTTTGATGCCTTTGCTTTAACAGAAACATGGCTAACTCCAAACGTTAGCGTTCAGGATTATAATATGAACGGCTACCATTTGCCATTATTAAAAAACAGATTATATGGCAGGGGTGGTGGTGTGTCGCTCTTTATTTGAAAAATTGTCTCTCTTACAGGAGAAGGCTTGACCTCGAGATGCCTAATTTAGAATTATTGTGATGTGAAGTTATTTTGTTAAATTCTAAGATATTGATTGGGGTTTGTTATAGACCCCCCACGCATCTTACTTTCTGATATGGATGCGTTTCTGGCGTTGCTGCAAGATAGTCTTGATGCAATTGATCGTTCAAATTTTAATGCAGTTGTTATAACTGGAGATTTTAATGCACATTTTAATCGAAATGACCACCATTCTTCTACTAGAAGCGGCATAGACCTTGCACGTTTCCTTAATTGTAATAATCTATTTCAATTAATTGAGGAACCGACTCGAATCACTGCAACTAGTGAAACCATTCTGGATTTAGTTATTACTGACTCCCCTGGGTACTGTACGAGTAAATTTACACTTAGCCCACCAGCAAATTGCGATCATAATGCTATTGTTGTCAAATTTAATTTATTTGTTTTCAGTCATAGAGTGTATAAGCGGACTATATATAATTTATGTAATGTGATTTATATCTTGTAAATTACAAACTGCCATTGTAACCTCCGCTTATTGTATATGCATTCTTTCTCCGAAGCTTCGTTTTCTGGGCATTTGACAAGCATTAAAGATACCACAGTTTTGGGATAATTTGGCTAGGAGTAACAATCCTCCTAGCCGATTTATTTAAGTAAACAGATCAATATTTATTAATACATATATGTTTGAAAATAGTAATGTTTTGGATAACTTGGCTAGGAGTAACAATCCTCCTAGCCTATTCATTTAAGTAAAACAAATCAATATTTATTAATACATATGTTTGAAAATACTAATGTTTCGTGCCAAGAAAAGGGTGGAGGTAAACATCGCCAAATCATCCAGGCGAAGCCGAGATGAACCCCACCCCAAGGAGAATGAATGCATGTACTATTAGTTTATAATGATAAGACTGACGAGTAGTGCCGACGGCTGCCCTTGCTAGCCGTTGCGAAATAGTGTTGAAAATCCTACCACACGTGCTACAAAGGCAATGCGCAATTTATATTAGTATAATGTGTACACGCAGCCGCCCTTGCAGGCTACAACAATAATAAGTGCATGTACTGGAATCGATAAAATATAATTAATAATGAAATGACACTGAACATATATAAGGTCAGTGAGAAGGATATAGTATTGCCGTGCCAGCCAGAGTATAGTAATTGGATTGCCGCGTTTGTCCTTACTAAACAGGCAAATACAATTATACGAGTCAAGGGTCAAATGACAAGAAATATAGATGGTTGCCCAACACACAAAAACTTAAAGAATCTACATCACCGCCCTTGCAAGTAACATAGTTTTCTGGCTTTAACAAGAGAAATTGTGTCTTGTGCAAAAATCCCGAGGAAAATAGCGTGATCGCCCATGCTAATTACGCTCAAATGAAAAGGTTATAAAGTGTTAGATGACCCAGACAAACAAACTCTGAGGATAAACCCCCCCACGTGATTTATCCCCAGAAGACATAATCGTACCCAGCTTAAGTTGACAAAGTCGAAATGCGCAAATATTTCAGAAATGCGTTTGATTTCCAACGACCTAACGCCCGAATTTGCGCATCAGAATACCCGTTCTCAGCGGCATAGGATGCGGCCCCAATCCTAAATGAATGTGATTTATATTTTGAAGTATCCAGACCACAATAACGAAAAGCCCTCTTAAGTTGATTAGCAAACTCGTCACGCGATACTGGATTACCAAGGTGTGAAATAAAAATAGCACCAGGCTGACTCCCACGCAAAACCAGATAATCATTCAATAACTGCACTGGACAACTTGTTGTTTGTCGATAAAGTTCTAAACTAAAAGGCCGCTTGTTGTAATTATGTTTAAAATTTTCAAAAGTTAATTTCATGCCGGCGATATGATTATTCGTGTCATATATACGCGAGAGTTGATGCATTTGAAGGGGTAGGTTATTTGATGTTGTCATTGTTATTTCTCCAATCCGCAGTAAAGCAAAAAATGCTAAAGAGCACATCGCTTTAAATTGACATATCTGGAACTGAGAGCCAGCAATGTGAGGCGAAGCCTCTATAATGCGGTTGAGAATTGGAAGTGTTATAGGCAACCGACTGTCTAAGCGGAAGCCTTTTTTACCATACCCCTTAAGTATTTGAATTATGTAAAACACTCTCGTCGGATCAGGTAAATCTGACAATCGATGAGAATAACCAATCGCAGACACATATGTGTTTACTGTTGATGGCGCATACTTGAGATCAAACAAGTAAGCGATAAATAATGCGACTACTGAAGGTGATATAGGCAAAGCTACTAAGCCGTTATTAAATATTTTTATATGGAATTGCGTGAACAGTGCCCATGCCCGTTTATATATTGGTACAGAAGACGGTTGGAGACTGGATTGAGCCAAATTAGAAACTATATTTGCCAATTTTCCGGCAGCAGGTGAGAGGGAATGGGCGTTGGAGAACGATGCGTGTGCGCCGGCGCCAATTGTAGAAATTTTTGGATCTGAAATCGAGACAAACTGTCAGCTAATACATTATGGCTACCGGCTATGTGTTTAGCTTTGAATAAAATATTGTTTTGCAGACAAACTAACACCATTGTGCGAACAAAGGTCATAAGTTCAGAATCTCTCGATGTCTGCTTGTTGATAACAGAAACCAGAGCTTCGTTATCCGTAAAAAAGAGGATACATTGGTCGCGCATTCTATGACCCCACACACATAAGCTGAGTACAATCGGATAAAATTCTAGCACGGCAATATTATATTTCAACCAATTTTCCGGCCATTTTCCATAGCACCATTCCTGTCCGAATAAGGCCCCAAAACCAATGGCACCAGATGCGTCCGTATATAAATTAAGTTTATGGTTGTTACTCCAGTGATCATCTAAGAATAACGATTTTCCGTTGAAAGAAGACAGAAAAGTCTGCCAAATGCGAAGATCGCTTTTAACATTGCGATTTAGCCGAATGAAAAAATGCGGGTGTGAAATTCCGCGCGTTAAATCGATTAACCGTCTTAAAAAGGCGCGACCTGGAGTAACAACCGAGCATGCAAAATTTAGCAAGCCAATTAAAGATTGAAGTTCTTTTAGAGTAACCTTTTTACGCGTTAAAAAATTGGCAATGAATTGGACACACTTATCAATTTTTTCCTTGGGCAAGCGAGCTTCCCATTTAAGAGAGTCCAATTCAATGCCAGCGAACGTGAGCGTAGTCGATGGGCCAAAGGTTTTGTCAGGTGCGATGGGAATGCCCAGAAAATCGCAAAGAACAATAAATAGATCTAAATGGGCCTTACATATAAATTGAGTAGATGAGATAATAAGAAAGTCATCAAGTAAATGAAGAAGTTTGTCGATAAGTAACTTTTCCCGAGCAATCCATTCGACCGCCGTACTAAAGGCTTCAAAAGTGCGACATGAGCTCGAGCAGCCCATGGGCATAGCACGGTCATAATAATAAAATTGTCGCCATTTTATGCCCAAAAGGTGGTAATCTGCCGGGTTGATAGGTATAATTCGAAAAGCATGTTTGATGTCATTTTTTGCCAGAAAACAACCCGAACCAGCTTGTTTAATAAGTCGAATGGCATCGTCAACAGTGGCATATCGAACAGATGTGTCAATGTCCGGTATGCCATCATTGACTGATGTACCTTTGGGAAAAGACAAATGATGAATCATGCGAAAATCGCCTGGTTGTTTTTTAGGAACCAGGCCCACTGGCGACACACGAAAATTTGGAAGTGGTGGCGAACGAAAAGGTCCAGCAAGCCGACCTGCCTCCAATTCCTGACGCAATTTTGAATCAACTGCGTCAGGATTGTCCAAAGCCGACCGCAAATTGCGGGCTTCAAATGAATGTTCAGCCCCTTGAAAGTGAATACGAAAACCAAATAAAAACCCGAAAACTAAGGTATCAACAAGGTTTGGCGCATAGCCATCTAATAAAATTTTTAGATTAGACACTTTTACTGGTGTTGGCAACGGAGGGCGAAAATGGTTTAGGCGATCGTTCATTGGGAGTATTGGGAGAGTGTTTGGCTGGGCCACGAAAATTACAGGCTACGGAGCGGTGTGCTCCGTTACACTTAAAGCAAACATGCTTAAAATCACAGCCAGAACAGTAGGCACCTCGGTGAAATTTATAGCAAAACCCCCTCGGAACAGACAAATTTTGAGGTGATCGCGAAGAGTTTTGACTTGGTGTAGCATGCTGCACGCTAGGAAATCTGCGTGGTGGAGAGTTCTGTGAGCGGAGCCACAATTCCCAATGAACGGTCGCCCATGGAACCTGCGATGTCTGTGCCTGCCGCAAAAACCGAAAGTTTTCGTCATAATAATACCAATTGTGCTCGCGCGCAGCCAAATCTTGCACAACTTGGCCATATTTCATGAGTGCGGGGGACTCATGGGGGTATTTTAGAGTATAAATGGACACAAATATGTGAAACGCGCGAAGCCAATCATTAATATTTTTTATTTGTTTATTAGACTTTGCGGTTGGCTCTAAAACAAGAGAGGCAGGCTGGCCAGTTTCTGAAGGCCGAACGTTAATTTCATAACGTGTGGTTGGGTCGGGATTGCTCAACAAAACACTAAAATCTACAAACTCCTCCTTCCAGATTTTTGTTTTAATTTTGTCCGGCACTCGCGCATCCAGAGGCAAACTAGCAGAATGAAATGGTTGTTGTGGGAGCAATGGCTCTGGTATGGTAAAAGGACGTGTCTGACCTGAAATATTGGAGTGTACTTCGGCAAGTGCGTCGTTGACCAAAGCAGTTGCGCTCGTACAGGAGGCGGACGGAACAGCAGGAGAGGTCGTAGGTGGTGGTGTCTCGGACGTTGCCGTAGGAGCAGCCAAATAGGTCGGTAGGGGCGCCGCAAGCTGTTGTGTAACTGCAGCTGTTACCGACGAAATCAGTGTTGCGAGCAGATTACCCTGGCAGAGAAGATGGACCGCTGTTGGTGCAGGTGTTGACACGACAGGCGCTGCCAAGATTGTAGCGGCAGGAACGCTGGCTGTCCTACTAGACTCACCGCGGGTAGCACGTGAGCGTAAACCGTGTCGAGGTGCATTCGCTTGACGTTGTGCGTTGGCCTGAGAACCAGTGGCAGTGGAAGAAGCAACACGCCTTTGTCGGCGAATGGGAGGCATTCTAGAAAACAAAACTTGAAAAGGCAGTATAATTATACTCAACATACATGTAAGATTACCAATTTTGCAGAGAGTGACGTACATGAATTTTGAAACTTGAAGGATAAAAACGCATTAGAATCTATTAGAATTAAGTAGGCCTAGTAATAACGTCGGCAGGATCAGCATGGCAGATCGTAAAAGATCGCCGCACCACTGATCCATTATCACCGACAAAAACGTTACAGGCATAATGTTAAAATAAAAACCACAAAAGTGGCAGAAACCTAAGAAACCCTGGCGTAAGATAAATACGCTGGGGAAAACAAGCCTGTAACATGTAATATGATCTAACCATATAAAATAACCTAGTATATAATCATATATAACCCGATGTAGCTCCCCAGGAGAAATTCATTCGTAATAAACTTATATATACAATGTATGCTATAAAACTATAGCATGCTAAGAGATTGTAGAATGGCGCCCCTATAACTTCGATACAAGTGGTATTGACCGATTTTGTTGAAATGAACCCCATCTCGAAGAAACGGTGTTACCGATGGTCGTGCAAAACCCCAATGAAACCAAGTAAAAACTTTCGACATATGTTCTAAAACAACGCTTAAGTATTGGTTAACAATGACTCGTTTCTCGTTGAAAACTTCATTACGATTGCGCGGTGTTAGCAGGCAAACACACACAACTTTGACGGAATAGGTATTTTGCAACAAAGAAACCAATTCCTCAATTTCAGAACCCACCACTTCGGGTGGTAAAAAGGACAAATCATTTGTACCAATCTCCAAGATGACGATCTCTGGAGAGAGGCGTGCTACAACCCCAATATCATGTTTCCGCACCTTAGAAACCGTGCGACCACCAATACCATGCATATAAACTTGGGCTGTCCCGTTCAGTTTAAATGTTGGGGACATTCGTGAGTCTGACTGAACATGCAGATCTGACTTAAGTCGACGTACAAATGAATGACCTAAAACTAAAACTTTCGGGGGCGCCATGTAGAAGATAAGGAGAATAAAAAATAAATTTTTGTAACAATAGTATACAAAGTTTTCTTACCTAGCACAAATATCCAACTTTGACGATGATGTCTTTATATCAGCACAGTTGTGGTATACATTACTGCATTTTAATGCGGTAAATGAAAACATTCTGACTAGTTCACTGTTGTCTTTCAATTGGGAAAATTTATTTAGTAATGTTTATGATATAGATATTCTTTATGAGAACTGGTTATCACGATTTCTTACTATTGTAAAAGACTTTATTCCTTCGAGAGTAATTACTGTTCGTCCAAACGATAAACCTTGGATGAATAGTATAATTAGGCAATCAATACGTAGGCGTAACCGATTGTTGCGCAAATTTCAAAAAAACAAACTTGCTAAAGATTGGAGTCTTTATAAAACTCAGCGTAATTTAACGGTTAGTATAATTCGGAAAGAGAAAGCCTCATATTATGAGAAATTAAATGCTATGTTAAGGCAATCCCAAATTAAGTGCCAAAAAATGGTGGGGAGTGGTTAAATCCATATATGGCACTAAAGTATGTTCTACAATTCCACCCCTGAAAGAAAATGATATATATGTTTATGACCCGAAGGAAAAGGCGAAATTTTTTAACGATTATTTTGTTTCCCAGGCTACACTGGATCCACAGCGTTCTTTGCCACAATTTGTAGGCCAATTTTCGAATTCATCGCTGTCCAACATTGCTGTCAATCCTGATGAAGTGTTAAAATTGCTTTTAAGAGTTAACATTTCTAAAGCATGTGGCCACGACGGCATTGGGAATCGTATGATTAAACTTTGTGCATATGGTATCTATTCCAGTTTCACTAGATTGATTAATATATCCCTTTCTTTAGGTCAATATCCTAAACAATGGAAGTTTGCAAATGTTTTACCTATTTTTAAGAAAGATGAGCATAATACAAAATCTAATTATCGTCCTGTGTCCCTTCTACCAAGTTTGTCTAAAATTTGTGAAAAAATTGTTTTTGTTTGCCTCTAACTACTTGATAGAAATTGGATATTTACATAACTTACAGTCCGGCTTTCGTCCTGGTCATTCAACTGTTTTGCAACTAACATATGTTGTCCACCAAATATATTCTAGTTTAGAAGAAGGAAAAGAAGTAAGAGGTGTGTTTCTAGATATCAGTAAGGCTTTCGATAAAGTTTGGCACGAAGAGTTGATAAGCAAATTTAAATTTCTTGGAATTAAAGATACATTACTGAAATGGCTGGAGAGCTATCTCTCTAACCGTTTTCAAAGGGTAGTTGTGGAAGGGACCAATTCGAATTGGGAAAAAGTTAATGCTGGAGTGCCTCAAGGCAGTGTACTTGGGCCACTCCTATTTCTTATTTACATCAATGATATTACTGATAATATACAATCTGAGGCTTTTTTGTTTGCTGACGACACTATGATTTTAGATGTGGTAGATTCTCCAGTAAAATCTGCTGCAAAGCTTAATACTGATCTTGCTTCTATAACTAGTTGGGCCGATAAATGGATGGTAACCATGAATCCCGGTAAAACACGATCTATGATTTTCTCTGTTAAGAAAAACAAGCCTGATCATCCTAGTCTTTTGTTAAATCAAGTGATTATACCAGACGTTGACGTACATTGTCACTTAGGCATTAATCTTTCAAGTGATCTTTCTTGGCAACATCACATAAGTATTATCAGCGAAAGAGCAGCCAAAAGATTGAATATGCTCAAAGGTTTGAGATTTCGTCTGAACAGATCAACATTAAATAGCATGTATATCTTTTTAATTAGACCTTTAATGGAGTATGGTGATTTTATATGGGATGGTTGTGGATCTGAGTGCAGTAATGCTCTTGATAGAATTCAATTTGATGCAGCTCGCCTTGTTACTGGCGCTATAAAAGGCACTAATCGGGTATCTTTGTTAGAAGAACTTTCTTGGGATAAATTAAGAAACCAGACGATATATTCATAAATTGTCAGTTCTATATAAAATTGTCAGTTCTACATCTAGATTTCAGCAGTCGTTTTTTCCATCGGCCATTTTTGCTTGGAATTCCCTATCTGATTCAATTAGAAATTCGTCCTCTTTTATAAATTTTAAAAATTCAATTAATGGGCTATTTTGTAAAAAAAAATGTCCGAAGATTTTCGAAGTCGGCGCTAGGTATCCTTCTGTTTTACACACAAGACTTCGGTTAGGTAATAGTACTTTAAATGATGATCTTTTTCGTCATAACTGTATACCGTCTCCTGCTTGTGCGTGCGGATACCATCGTGAAACCACTGAACATTATTTGTTGCACTGTCCTCTTTGGGATACTTACCGTTTGAGTTTACTTACTACGGTTGCAGAATGTCTTGGGAATTGTTGGTATAACTCTAACAGAACTGGGAAACTTTCTTTTTTGCTTTTTGGATGTTACAGCGTTGCCTTTGATGTAAATTATAGATTGTTTTTTGCTGTACAAAGATTCATAATTGACACATCTCGTTTCTCAGTTCGTAAGTAGGGAAATAAAAAAGACTGTAACTAGTTGGTAATGAACTTGATTTAAGACGTTGGGCTGATAGCGATATTTTTAAAAAAGGTTTGTTACTAATGATGTTGTGTGGTTCTCGCATGTTGCCTAAATTTATGTAAATCTTTATTTTCGTGCAAGAGCCCCCTAGACGAGCCAATGTGTGCTCTTGGGGCAATTGTGGCAATTAAATATGTTTAAACTAATTAATATGAAATTGTTTAACTTCGGACATACTAATGCAACTCAAATAAAATCTATTTGGTCCTCAGATGGAAAACTTTTGGCCCGTGGTGAAGCTGACAAATTGTCAGAATCAGAAGCAATAAGGACTTCGAACGTTATAATTTAGTGATTTTGCTGTGTGCAGGCCCTTAGCTTATGTCTTTTAATATTTCTGCATGTTTAGTTTACCTGTTATTTGCATGATAGTAGGTCTATATTATTTCATAATTCTGTGTTTTGTTTGTATTTTGTTTGCTAGTCCATGTATTGTATTTGTTTTTGTCTCTTTAAAGCAGCAGGTGGTGAGTAGTTTTAATTGGTTTCTAATGCTGTTTATAGATGGATATTAGTCTGATCAGCGATCGGCCTATTTAATTGTCGTCTTTATTTGGTTTCAACGGCTCAAGTTTCGTTTGCTTTTTATTGACCATGTTGGAATGTTTACACTGTTTAGTTTTGTTAGTTATTTTCTTTTTGATATGCACTGATCTTGAATCTAATCCAGGTCCTTACCAAAATGTAAACTTAAAACTTGCTCATCTCAATGTTCGTAGTTTGAATGCAGTGAACAAATTTGGGGATATTGCTTCCATTATCTTACATCAAAATTGCCTTGGAGTCATCTGATTTTGAGTTGCTATGGGTAGAGCTAAAAGCTGGCTTGAATAATTTGTTTTGTGGTATGTTATAGACCACCCGGCGGCGATTCCGATGCCAATACTTATTTCCTAGAGAATTTGCAATCTTGTTTGGATAAAATTAACATTGCTAAACCTGACTCACTTGTTATTCTTATCGATGATTTCAATGTTCACTATGATCCTTTGAATATAACTGAATCTAGTGAGTTTGGAAATCTTTTGTATCATTGGATGGAAAGTAATAATTTATTTAAAGTAATTAATGAACCGACAAGAGTTACTAAAAATGGTGCTACTATTTTAGATCTTATTATTACCAACTGCCCAGCATATTTTGTTCAAAGTGGGACTTTGAGCCCCCGACTAATTGTGAGCACTCTTGATTTTTGCTAAAATTAACATAGCTTTTTCTAAGCAGAAATGTTATAAACGCCTTATTTGGAATTTTAATAATGTTAATGAATCCGAATTGCATAATTATTTACTAGCGGCAGATTTGGAAAGTCAAATAGATTGCGAAGATATTAACGTAGTGTATAAAAATTGGTTTGATTGTTTTCGTGGTATAACTGAATCATATATCCCTCATAAAACTGTTACAATACGCACACATGTAAACCTTGGATGAATACGACTGTTAGGCTTGCAATTCGTAAGAGAAACAGGCTACTTAAAATTCATTGTAGAGTGAAGTCTTCAGTTTAGTGGGAAAAATACAGGCAACAAAGAAATTACACAACGGTTTTAATTTGCTATAATAAACAAAAGTTTATGAAAAAGTGAATTCCAAACTTCAAGACCCTTCCATTAGCAATAAAAATTGGTGGGGTATTGTTAAGTCTCTTTATGGGGCGAAGATTCAAACGTCAATTCCAACGTTAGTCGAAGGTGTAACATTTATTAGCGATGCCAAGGAAAAAGCCGAACTTTTCAATGAATATTTTCGTACCCAATGTAGTGTTGATGATAGTTGTGCTACTCTTCCAACTAGTACCGTCCAGACCACTGTTACTTTATCACTCATACAAACATCGAATGAAGAGGTTAATGTTTTATTGAAAAGTGTTGATGTTGGTAAAGCTTGTGGCTTTGATGGTATCGGGAACCGCATACTTAAGTTATGTGCTAATGGTATTTCCAGCTCGTTTACTAGTCTTTTATATCATTCGTTTTCATCTGGAATATTTCCAGACAATTGGAAACTAGCTAACGTTATTCCAATATTTAAAAAGGATGATCGTCAGTCAAAGCTTAACTATCGTCCGATATCTTTACTAGTTTCGTTGTCAAAAATTGTTGAAAAATTGCATATATTAGATTATATAATTTTCTGTTGGAAATTGGCTTTCTAAATCCGCTACAGTCAGGTTTTCGGCCGGGTGATTCCACTGTAAATCAATTAACGTGCCTTGTGCATAAGATCTATCATGCACTTGAACAAGGGAAAGACGTTCGTATGGTATTTCTTGATATAAGCAAAGCTTTTGATAAAGTATGGCACAAAGGGCTTTTGTCAGTACAAACTTGAATTAATTGGCATTCGGGATCCACTGCTAGGTTGGTTTAGGTGTTATTTATCAAATCGAAAACAACGAGTTGTGATTGTATAAATGCTGGTGTTCCACAGGGTTCTGTTCTTGGCCCCTTGTTATTTTTGATATATATTAATGACATTACTGAAAATCTTCAGTCCGATTGTCTCTTATATGCGGATGACACATCGATTTTCGATATTGTGACACACCTACCATGTCTTCAATAAAATTGAATAATGATCTTATTTCAATTATGGACTGGGCCTCTCAATGGTTAGTTACAATTAATCCAACTAAGACTGAATCAATTACTTTTTCAAATAAGCGGATTAAGCCATATCATCCTGATTTATTTTATGAAGGTAAAAAGATTGCTGTGGTAACACAGCACACTCATCTTGGTTTGACATTCTCTAGCACTTTATCTTGGAAAGCTCATATTTTAAAAATATATGAAAAGGCATGTCGAAGGTTAAATCTGCTCAAAGGATTAAAATATAAACTAAACAGGGGAACTCTGAACAAATTATATTTATCTCTTGTTCGTCCAATGATGGAATATGCTGATGTTTTGTGGGATGGTTGTTTTACAGATCTCCATGATCTGTAAAATCGTGTTTTACAGATCTCCGTGAGTTTTAACACCTTTGTAATCTGATATTTATTATATCGTAAACTAATTATATATTAAGTACCATTGGTCGATTATAACTTCTGTTTTTAAATCCGTGTGATCTTCGCTAATACACCGTTTTATAGAGCTTTAAAAACAGTACATACTGACCAACTTTCAAATAACAACAATAAAAATTGACAAAGTTGGACGAAATTTGAAATGTAGCGTACGGGTCAAGCCGGAATTTCAGACAAAAACAACCGGAAAGGCCCAAAGATAAACAAAGACTGTTGCTATGGTTTTTAAGTGCCCGGAATGAATTCCCCAGGGTAAAATACCCTAAATTTCGACCATTAGAAGTCTGTGGGGATATTAAACATATGAAAAGATATTAAAGATTGTTTGAGTTGAACTGAAGTATGACTGGAGGTATGTTTCGGATTAAACTTTTAGTATTTTTGATTCTGTAATGTTTAGTCTGCAAAATAGCCCACTGTTAAAAAGCTTATTTTGTAAGGATTCCAATGGTGTTAATTTGATTGCCAGGGGGTAAATATTTTGCAAAGGAGATCGTACTCAAAGTGCTTGCGAAAACATAATTAAAATGCGACCGACCAGAAAGAGTTAAGGCCACCAGTAGACAATATTTGATGAAAGAATTAGGATGGGAAGACATGAAACTTAGACGTACTATTCATAAGTTAATGTTTTACTACAAGATTGTTAACAATCTTGTACCTAATTATTTAAAAGAGCTGCTACCTACCCAGGTTTCTGAACGAACTCATTATTCTTTGAGATCGCAATCTGATTTTACACTGTTTCCAGTGCGTACTGCATATTCAAAAAGTCATTTTTTCCATCTTCTACCAACTTATGGAATGGGTTAGATACATCTGTGCGTAATCTTCAGTCTGTTACTTGTTTCAAAAAGGCTTGATAGATATTCATCTATCAGTCATACTCGAATACGTTTGGACGCTTGTGTTCTAAACTATTATTTATTTAGAATTGGTTGTAAACCATCTCCAAAATGCTGCAAACTTCTTCTGCTTTTTTTATTCCAGAACTTTCAGTAAAGTCATTCATAGCCAGCAGCATGCGTTATCTCTCCATCCGTATAAAGCTATATTCCCCTTTTCCCAGCATTTGGATAAAGAGCTAAATTTGGTTTTCGAATAAATTTTTTCATTATGTCTGCTAAAACCTAAAACATAAGAAATTAATTAGTGATATTGTGATACATCATCACAATATTTTATATCCAGCAATAATTTATCACAGTTTCACTACTGGCTGTATCATATAGAATTGTGGACTGTGGTTGTCAAGACAGTGTCTATATGAACTGGCATGCTCTACAGTTGTGCCAATAGAAGCATTCCGAAAAATGTTGATCAGTTCATTTTCTAACTTCGAGCAGTTCCTTTGATCAGTTCCTCAATAGTTTGAGGGAGTTCCTTCGAATGTTCCTAACTTCATGTGTTCGAATTGACCAATCATATTTTATTTAATATGTTAAACTGACCAATGGGATGAAATTTGTCTGGTTTTATCTATTGTTTTGCTGATTCGTATTTTTAAGTTTGTTTGATATTTTGTAAATTGCACCAGAATTTCAGAAAAAATAACGTTTGTTTCCAACATAGAGTCACAAATACAAGTTTAAGTGTGAATAATCAAGCGGTAGAATTTTAGGTAGAATGAACAAATACATAATATTCTCCAGATTAAAGAGTGCGAATAAATATAGCCATGATATTTGAAATTGCAGTAATTGCAGTTGACCTTTCGAAAACAATGTTATTGTAATTTTTTATTTTTTTTACTTTAATCATATTGGATAGTATTTTAATGACTGATTCTAATTGGTCAATTTAAATAGAAAGCCATGACGATCTGTTTTAGAAACGCCCTCAAAATATTGAGGAACTGCTCAGATAAACTGCTCTGAAGCATGAAAATGAACTGATCAACATTTTTTCTAATGCTTCTATTAGCATGACTGTAAAATCATTATTAATGCAATAATGGTACACATGTGTAAACCTAAAATATACTTTTCTCAAATGGTAGATCAATTGCAAAATTGGGGCTCTGCTGGTGTACATGGTGGTCTATTTTGACTGGCTTGCTTGTATTTAAGTTCACACACAAACTGTATAGCTGAACAAAAAGAACTCTAAGCGAATAATCTGAGCGAAAATGTTTGCTGCTGTATTAAACATGTGCAAAAAAAATCGGTGTGTAAATGTTTGCCGCATGTTCGGGATTTGGCGAAATAGTCAAGGGCATCAGTAAGGGGGGAGGGAAGCCTTGGGGGTGTTAACAATTGCAATTTTGTTATGTTGGTCGGGGAAAAATACATTCAAGTCATGTCAAGTAAGCACAAAAAGCCTTGAAAACCAGTTTGGGCAATTTGAAACATTTGCTAATGAACTACGACATATTCTGACCATCAGAATTCTACCAAATCTTCCCCCAAAGTGCATAAAATGGCATCCCCATACCCACCCCCAGTGCCTCATACCATCAATACTCAAACCTGTGCATTTGCGCTAACAGCATGAAGGCCCCCATAAACCTTTTTGGTTTTTCCACCCAATTACACACACAACGACACCCTCGGGTATGATATGAATCTATTTGTTACGTGTTCATTTGTGTGTGTCTTTCTATTTCAGCTAATTCTTGTCAAGGTCCCCATTTCAGTTCCTAATTAATTTGAAATTTTCCTAATTACATTTGCAACTTTGACTTTGAGAAACCCTTTTGCAGATATTTTAGGAACTGTTCCTAAATCGATTAAAACTTCCTGTTCAAAGTACCTCAATTCCTGTTTGAACCCTTCACTTCTGTTGACAATTATTAGAGACGTTTGTTTGGTTAAATTAGAAGTAGACTTGCTCCAAGTCTGTCTCTTATGGGGGGAGCATATATTAGGGCGTGCGAAAATGCGGGCGGCGAGAAAATTGGGAGAGGAGAGACAGACTTGTTTCCCTTGCAGGAATTTGAATCCGATTATAAATTCGGCTGGAAAGTTGATTGACTAGTTTGTGCCTTGTGGTGATTTAATTTATTTGACACCTCACTCGCACATTATTCACACTCTAATACTTTAAGATCTGCATGTTAACTGCCGTTATCTACCGCAAATGATGTGTGGCTATGCAAGATAATAGTAATATCACTCCAACGAAAGCTTACACATACTCGAGTAATATCACTCCAACGAAAGCTTACACATACTCGTGTAGATATATCGCCAAATTCAAAGAATAAAACGTGCCTTCTGTGTTGTTCCGTTGTCGTGAAAGCTGATGTGAGAAGAAAATTATTTAGTACAGCATAAATACACCGCGTTCATAAATCCATAAATAAACTTTATTCAAACAAAGTTCCAATATTGGTACATTGAATACATATATGGATGGTAACAAAACAAATAAACTTAATCTTTATATATATTAATATATATTAATATATAATATATAAAAGGAAAACTCTCAAACCAACTGAAGTATACCAAAAGTTCTCAGTGTGTCAAAACAATACCTAGCAGATAGTATCAAAATATTTGTGTCTTTCATACTTAATATATATTGAAAGCTTATATATACTGGCCGCTTGGCGAGATCTCACCCAAGTGAGCCGAGGCCGTAAGTATAGGTGGGATGAATATATTTCATATAAAAACGCCAGCCCGCTTACAGGGATGAAATAGAGAAACCAAATTTCCGATTTTGCCGCTTAATTTGATGCTTTTTACATAGTTTTATGTTTGTCTTACAAACAAGCAACGAATATGTTGCTAAACCAATGCTTTTTATCACAAAAAAATCAAGAAAAACAACAAAATCGTTAAAATAGTCGTGTTACAGTAATTCTGTGCATGAAATGTACATGTTCTGCAGCGCTAATTATACAACCACATTAACGTTAACATCTCATAGACATAATGTTCCATGGGAATTAAACAAGGGAATATTCGTCCGACTACGTGAGTAGTCTCGGCAAAGTCCATAGTTCTATAAAACGAAACAAGTATAACTAAAGTATAGTTTTATAAAAGGAAACAATTGAGTAAACTGTAAATTGAAAAATTAATCTAAAGCAGTGAGTCATAAATTGAAGTTAAATAACTCCATGCCGTAGAGCACCTTTATAGATCGCATTGTCAGTCTCAGTTAATCACCACAAGCTGTGATTATTTCTCTCACTTCCGAAGCTACAGCCTACAGATGATGATTGATGACAGCTTTTATTTAATTAATTCCGAATGAGCAGCAGGCTACTGGCCCCGCCTCCGGTTGAAAAATCAACCGGTAAATTTGGCGTGCTGCAAGGGAAAAAAATACAGACTTGGAGCAAGTCTAAATTCGAAGTTGAGAAACATTGTCATTTTCATATATATTTCCTTTCTAGGCAATATTTACATTCATATAAAATTGATATAAAGAGCTAGAAGTTACAATAATAAAGACTTTCGATTTTTAAATATTTAATTGATTGATGAACGGTCAAGTGGAGAGAAAGGACATGTTGTAAAATATGAACTGGACTATGGATTGGACTGGACTTGTAAACTATGGACTGGACTGGACTTGTCAAACATGGACTTGTAAAACATGAACTTGTAAAACATGGACTTGTAAAACATGGACTTGTAAAACATGGACTTGTAGGCAAGATTCTTGTTATAGTTTATCTGTTAATAATAATTTAGATGAACTACTAAGTCTGAGACTAAGTAGCATCATCGTCAAGTGTTCCATTTCTGCCTACAATGGCGACAAGTGTTCCCTTATGGCCTACAATGACATCGGCAAGCATTCTCTTTCACTCAGGAGTACCATGACAAGCATTCCCTTTCAACCTGGAATGGCATTGCCCGTACGCGTCGACGCTGGTAATGCAAGTCTCTCCATCGATCTCAAGAGTATATATACACATTAGCCAGTATTGTGCACAAAATGCACTACCCGAATTTACACCTGCATCCTGCCACTTGCCTGACGATCTGATCCCATTTCTTCATCAAGAATATTATGATTTGTTAAATTGGGACTTAATTTTCAACAAATTAACTGAAGATGCAAAAGACATTTGTACATGGCTTTAATATACCATAGACACATTTTTAGGAAATGAGTAACTTAGTGATAGGCCGATTATTAACTCTACCATACTATACAGTGTACATGATTGGAGGGATATTTATCGTAAGCCATCGAGTTTCCAGACCATAAATCTTGATAGACTGTGTTGGCAATTTCCGTTTGCGGACATTACTTACAGCCAAGCTTTCCTTTCACATGGATACGATTGAATATTTAATAATGGATGCCAGTAATATTTGTTGGGCACTAAGGACAATCAAATATTTTATGAGTTTCGTTTTGTTAGTAAACTATTTCTATCGCAATTCATGTTTTAGTAGAAGTTTTCTTGTCAAAATGTTAGTTAGAAAACTATTTAACATAGATATGCAAAAAGATTAAATATTTTCGAAGTTAAATTATGCTGACTCGGTCCAATCTATTTCGTTATTGTCTGTCCAATTCCAAGGGGCAGGGGTTGACAAGATATGTCGTAGTTGCATTGTAGTGTCTATGTATTGCATTGTAGTGTATATGTTTTACAGTCCATGTTTTACAGTCCATGTTTTACAGTCCATGTTTTACAAGTCCATGTGTTAGTCCAGTCCAATCCATAGTCCAGTCCATGTTTTACAACATGCCGAGAGAAAGCTATTCAAGTCAGTTTAATCTCAATTAATTAACTTAATAAATCAGTTACGCCTATACAGGGTGTCTCAAAAGAACTGCAATCTTTTTAGAATTTGCATGATTCAGCAACTAATTGATCCCAAGGGTGCATAACCACAATATATAGGTACAGTATAACATGGACAATTAGAACGTATTTTCAAATCCCAGGAGCATAATAAGGCGAGATCTCGCCAAGTGGGCCAGCCCGCTTTCTCATATGAACTCGATGTAATTTTAAGTAAAATTACTAGGAGGGAGACGTCTCAGTATAATAACTTTTATATTTGCTGAAATTATCAGCTGGAAAAGGTTCTGAAATGTACAAGTTTTGAAAGCGCTAATTATAGGACACATTCGGTCATTACAATTTCATCTCGGCAAGCAAGCTGAAAACTTCATATGAACACACAGAAATATTCGTCCCGGTAGGGAGATGTCTAGGCCCAGAGGTAAGCATGATCATATGAACAGTGTTCAACAGGCCCTAAATGTGTTTGTTCCAAAATCCGAACTTGTAAATTCTTTGACTTTCCATATATAATGAATTCACAAGCAGGTTTGTAAACAAAGCCAGTCAAATGCTAGTTTACAAACCTGTTTGTGAATTTCATGACGAGCTTTTAAACTTCGCAACAAATTTGCGAAAAGTTATCTGAAATTGACTCTAATAACAAAAAATACTGTTGAGAATTTGCCTCCTCTCCTAACGTAGTTCCTGACACGTCACAATTTCACAAGTATTCAAAGTACAGATCATTATATTTAAACAAAAGTAACAAATAAATCAATAAAATATTAAAGGTTCTCCCTTGTGTCCCAGATTACCGTAATGTCCCCGATATATATATATATCTATCGATTAGACTAAATCACAACTCTAACTCTACTCCTTTGCTACGGAATAGTCAACTCGCTCCTACTCTCATTTCTGTGCGCTGTGCATGTCAACAAATCTTAATTAGATAATCATCTGTCAGTCCCGACACACTCCCCCATAGATCTCAACTGAGATATATGCTCACTAAGGGACTGACCTCGTCATAGTTCCTTATGGTCTACCTATATAAACAACTAAAATATTAGTTAATAAATGAGTAAAATGAATGTCACCAATCTTCTTCTGCTTCTTGTTGTATACTGAAGGTTGCTGCAGCTGCCACGTCATGTCTCGGTCTAGGGTTGAAGGTAAGGGCCGTTGGGTTCATACCTACTGGTGGTTCTCTGTCGCAAGAGAGCTCGAGTGGGTAAAGGTGTTGTACCGCTCGTTCGAGTTGTCCATTCCCTGTTCTTACCTTCGCTCCCCGTACAACGCCGTAGCGTCCTCAAATTAACCCTTCGACTACACCTAACTTACACAAGTTCTGATTCTTTTCTTCGCTTCCGATAACAACCGCATCCCCAAGATTGGGATGTGTCACTAGTTCGATCTTTTCCTGTCGATGTCGTTCTCTCAAACCTCGCGCGTATTCTCTTGACCAACATCTCCACATTAACTCTTTGCACTTTCGAAGAAACTTAGCTCTTTTACGAAGGTCTACGTCATCAAGATGGTGGGGTTTCACTTCGGGAATAACATTCGGGTTAATCTGCAGCAGTTTGGTTGGGATGAGCACAGGTTGTTCCACATAATCTTCTGCCATCGTTGCTGGTACCCCGCCATGGAGTGTAACGCTATAGGCTTGCTCTACAACTTTCTTCATGAAGACCGTATTCGAAGGTAAATATACTGGGTACTCTTCTTCGATCCATCCTCTAAACTCCAGGATTCTGCTTTGGTTAGGTTGAAGATTCAGTTCAACTCTTGCTATGGAAACCTCGGGGGTGTCTTTGGCTTCCTCTTGCACACGCTTGATCCACCATAGCGTACGCTCTTCAATTTCGTGGGTCTCAATCGGCCCTGATTCACTAGAACACTAATTCATAGTGCTTTGCGTAGTGGATACTTCCCAAGGAGCTTGTTGAATACATTAACTACTGGTTGATTTACTGCAACCATCACTGGGGCTGGTAGCTTTTCTTCTTCTTTGGCTTCCGAACTCACCACAGGGACCACTTCCGGGGGCCATTTTGCTTGGTCGCTGAGCCATTCGGGTCCATGTTGCCATAATACGTTGTTGGTGACATTTCCTCCACGACTTCCTAGGTCGGCAGGATTCTCAGTTGTCGGAACATGGAGGTGCCGTTTTATAGTTTGACGCTTACCTGTTGCCAAGATTTTTTCTGACCTTTGTACTGCTAACTTCAACTGCGTCAATTTAGTCTCTAGTTCCATTTCTTTCGGATTCATCTCCGTCTTTTCCGTCCTCTCCGTCTCTGCCATACCGTTCTTCCTTTTTTTCGCTTTAAGGTTCACAATCCTGTCGGAGGTGCCACTATGTAGAGAATTTGCCTCCTCTCCTAACGTAGTTCCCGACACCTCACGAAGTATTCAAAGTTCAGACAATTATATTTAAACAAAAAGTAACAAATAAATTAATGAATAAAATATTTAAAAGTTCTCCCTTGTGTCCCAGATTACCGTAATGTCCCCGATATATCGCTGTTTGTCTATCGATTAGACTAAATCACAACTCTAACTCTACTCCTTCGCTACGGAATAGTCAACTTGCTCCCACACTCATTTCCATGCGCTGTGCATGTCAACAAATCTTAATTAGATAATCATCTGTCAGTCCTGACAATACTTGCTACATATATGACACAAGGTCACTAAAAAGTCCTTGTTTATTACATATATTATAACAATATTCTAACCCGGTTTCACACAATTTCTCGTTTTCCCAATTTCCACGAGTGTTGATATAACTGTATTAGTCTAAGACCTGTATAGGAGTTTGTATGCGTTTCATTTAGCACAGGCAATCTCAACTGTTTTAGGGTAAAATGACCATGGCGGTCAACATGGCATATGTGCGAAAACCTGAATCCGGGACGAAAGTCCTGAAAATGACCCGCCCTGAAACGGCAGTGCCGACATAGCTCTAACTTCCGAAAAGCAAAAGTGACAGCCTTTCTGAAGTTCTTATAGTGTTTAGAAGGGTTGCTTTTAGGGGTGGTTATTGGAAGGAAAATTTGTCTGAGTATAATATTTTATAAGAAAATGACCATGCACCACCACCACAAGTCAACTGCTAATTATGCATGAAATAACTAATATACCTTGCAGAGATTAAATTTTCTTATTTCCTACAAATTTTTTATCATGGGATGAAAAACTATGCTTAATTTAATACAATTATTGTATTTAAAACAATAATACATAAAAATACAATAAATATAATATATTTACT
The DNA here is from genome assembly GCA_016169945.1 of Trachythela sp. YZ-2020. NCBI lineage: Eukaryota > Metazoa > Cnidaria > Anthozoa > Malacalcyonacea > Clavulariidae > Trachythela > Trachythela sp. YZ-2020. The sequence continues at coordinate 8,843,939 of JADLSH010000395.1, read as the reverse complement.
TGGGTTCTGTGGTGGCGAACAAACGTTTCGTGAAAATATCCCCCCACAAGTAGATGCTACGTGAGCTGGCTGTGGGTCATTAAAACCAATTTTCAAGCTGGCATTTGAAGATACAAGCGATCTGGTGAGAACGTCGGTGCTTTGTCGAAGCTGTGTTGAGCGAGTTACAACTCTTCAGGGACTGTTCATTTCGGTGACCTGATATGGCCATAATATGACGGTTTTCCAGACCTGCATCGGACCAAAGTGTTATCGTGGTGGCTCTCACAGAATGGTTTGTGTAGATGCTCAACAACTGGGCTTCCTTGCTAATTTCTCTCATCATAACAGCCAGCTTATATACACACACCGAGTGGCCGATTTTCATACCAAACACTGTCGCCTGGGGACCACTTTCGCTTTGGAAACTGAAAGAATGCTGAACAGAGCGGATTTAGCTTGGATAGGTACAGCTTCAAGGCATTGTAGCCATCGCTGGGGTCCATCTGTACAATGGTAAATCCTTCGGATCCACCGGGATGATTTTTTACAACTTGTCGTGGGTCATAGTCGCATACTGACGGTTTTGTTGGCCTTCTCTACCTCGTCAACACCAATATAAGGTTGTGTGGAACCAAACAGCCTTTGAAGGCCCGACGTCGTTATGGCAGGTTTGGGCTTTGTATTTTGTCTCCCTAGTTGCTTTAAATTTTTAAGTTTGGCGTTGAGTATCATGTTAGACTTCATGAAGACAGGATTTTTAGAAAATTTTATTCCCCTGTTGTGAGGGGGATAGTTTAAATGCCTCTCAATGCCGCTTCTCTAGCCGAGTAGGGTTGACTTTCCGTAGTTTTCGCCGGTCTTGTTTCTCACTGCATAGAAAACTTGTTGACCATCGACCAAACTCCAGTGACTCGTGGATGGCTACAACATTCGGATGCACCAGGGCGTTAACAGCATCTTTTCCCTGCTGGAGATATGGTACAGCAACACCCTGATATTGATGCTGTTGGCTAACAACAGACAGACCTTCTTCTTCGATGACAGAGGGCACTTGTTTCACAGTTGGCAGCACCGACGTAGCAGTTGCATCTGATTCCTCAGCTGCTGCTCTATGTTTCATAATCTCATATTTCTTGTCTTCTGATTGATCAAGGACAGCAGCCGAGCTGGTTCCAGGATGTCAGCATACATGGCACATTTCAGTAGAACAGAAGCTTTTGCTATGTGCTGCCTCTTTCCTTCAAGTGTCCCCTTGTCATTCTTTTACTGGTGTCTGCAATGACGTTATGAATGTGGGCCAAGTACAGTCCCCTCTTGTCGACGAAAGCTTTCATGGCTCGCAACTTGTGGTCAATCCACCTGGTACCATTCGATTTGGAAGGATTGACTTGTCGGTTTTCAAAGCTGTACATCTCTTTCAGGATTTCGTGCAAGCTTCTCAGTTCTCTCAGCCGCTTTCCAGAGTTCTGGTAAATGTAGTACAAGTCCCGCAATGCAGTTTCCACTTCCCCCATGTCGTTCTGAATATCATCCTTTATAGCTAGTTCAAAAGCTGATGGTTAAAACACAAAAATAATTTGATACGCTTGCCAAACTTTCGTTGAAGTTGGGTAATAACACCGGCTTGAAGACCTGAATTGACTGCAGTACCATCCGACTCGAAAAAGGCAATTCTCTGAAGTTTCTCTTCAATGCCACCATCTTTAAAAGCATTGATAATAACGCCTGTGATCCCTTGCACATCTTGCGATTCCACCGATTTCAAACTTAGAAAAGCAAGTGAAGGTTTAAAGTCGTCTGGATCTACAAACAGAATGTAGATGACTTCCTTCTCTATGCACGCTGCATCAGTCGCCCTATCAGCTAACACAGTTACACAATTTGCTCTCTTGACTTTATCATTGACTTGCCTCTCGTATAGTGCCTTTGCAGCAAAATGAATAAATAACATGCAACCTTCACAGGTTACAGGTTACAAATCAGATAAAAGTCGACGAATTAAGGTTGATGATGATTTAGGTTTGTTGACGAATTTATAGTATACGCTTGAACGGTTCCGTTTGGCACAAATTTAATGTTTTACTAGCTTACACTTGTCCAAATGTGAGGTGAACTTGGAAACGCGAGGCTACCTTGCCCTTGGACTTGGAGGGAAGCCTGTTGAGTGTTGAACTGCAATTTTCAAATCAACTGGTTTGGTGAGTGTTCATACAGCGTTTATAGTTAAAGCAGATATACTAGATAAAGCAGATATACTAGACAAACTATTACTATATAGCTGTTCGAAATCCTGTGGAAGATCTTGGATATCTATTTTGAGCTAGAAGCTTCAGTCATTTACAGGAGATTGCTGTAACACTCAAGTCATTTTATTCCAACCCCATTGACTTGAATCGGATTGATAAAATTACTTTTCACCTAAAAAATATCGATACTGTAGCTCTTTCCATTTTAAACGAGACATTTTAGTATTTAATGAATTTAGAAAAAAAATTGTATTTAATGACGCAAAACATTTGGAAACATTTCTTCTGCTAAATGAAGAGAAGCAAAAATCAAGTGAAACAAAATACATTGCCAACAAGAATTCGAAAATCTTGCAAGATCTTGTTGATATTTGGGATGTTAATCCTCATTTTTTCTACAATATATGCAGAAGATTATGAAATTATCACTAACGATCATATAAATGAGCGTCGAACTGCTTGGACTGACAAGTACACAAGTGTTATATTCAATGAGCAGTCAATCATACAAACCATTGGGAGCAACCTCTTCCTGATTATGTTCGCTGGTATATCACCGGTGGTGAATATCATTATATGACATTCTAACACAGAAAGCAACTCGACTCTGGACCATGGGACGATGTTAAAGAGCTTTTCCTTCATCAAGACTACTTGATATGGCTTATGTTGCAGATCCCTACATGTCAGAACTGTCAGAGAAAGAGTTTATTGTCAGAAAGGGAGAGTTTTCAACACCTGAAAATGCGGAAATATCTTTGGAACGCCCACGACAAGCTGCAGGAACGCCTCAAAAGATTGTAGAGAAAAATCATGTTCCTGAGGAAACAACTCTGCAAACTCTTCCACAAATATTGTTTGAGGTAGAACAATCCATTCAAGCAATGAAAAGCACACTCTATAAAAAGTGTAAGACAACAAACTTAGAAGCAATAACAATGTGTTATACAAGAGTGGCTGTAAAGTGGACAAGAGAAGATAGCATGGATAATTGGAAGCCTGGCTGGTATATAGCTACAGTACAGAGTTAAGATCCATCAAATTATGAAATAGCAATTGAATATTCCAGTGAACCAGGGAAAGTTTATCACATGAGGGTAGAAGATAATCTTGCAGAAGGAATATTACAATTAGCTCAATGTCCAACTGTTGATTCTGATCTCTATGATAGATATACAGAAATACAAGCATTTCATCCTGATGGTGACAAAGTAGACGTGATATACCAAACAAAGCCAAAAGAAGTATACTTGGAAAATGTAACAGAGTTGATCATGAATGGGAAAATAAAACTGTTTGCCTGAGGGTACATGAACACATTGCGATTTGTTGTGTCTATTTATAAGATTTTTCTGAATTTTAATCATGACTCATTCAGTCAGTATCATTTAGGAATGTATTTCTAGTATAATGTTGACCATTCTTCTAATATTATTGAAGTGGATATGAAATAGGCACGACAAATCCAGTGGCAGTATATGAAATAACAGTAATATAAAGGCATGGCATCTCAATTTATTTAATTAATTATTTTTAAATTTATTTAGCTTTGCCAACTAGGGCAGGGTCACAACAACAGCATATGCCAATTACTGTGGGCCCTTTTACCTAACCCACCCTGTCAACTTTCCCTGTGGGAGGAAACCGGAGTACGCGGAGAAAACCCACAACTCCGGCAGAGCATTGACTTTACTCTTCTCACTTCGAGCTGGAAAAGGAAAATGATATATAATCCTATTTTGATATTTTATGTCATTTTTTTAGTCTGATCTATATGCCAAGAGCAATAAAGGATTAGAATCATGGAAGAAAAATACTGTACGCACCATTTTTTAATTCCTATTCAGAAAACTTCGCTTGAGTTTGTTATTGAAAATGTATTCACCAAAATCAAGGAAAAAGCATATGACTATAAATTGTAGTAGCCTATATAGTCAAACTAGTTTGTTTCTTTATCCCTAATTAGATAATTATAATTTTTAATACATTTGGGAGTCTGTAATTACCTCTAATTCATTAATTCATATCTACTTAATTGTTGTGTTGTTATTTTAAACGGCTAATTACTTTTAAGTAAAGAGATGAGACGATTTCTTTAAATATAACTATAATTTGGCACAATTATTCTGATTCCAGGGGGTCTTGGTATAAAGATTTACGATTCCTAGACCTAGCGTTTTTGGCAAACTCCAATGTGATTCTTCGAAAATGTCTGATTCCTACAGGTAAAGTTTTGACACCAAATCCTATAGGATGACTACAGGGTGTCCGATTCCTACAGGTAATATTTTTGGTAGAGGTCATCCATAGGGGGGTTCGGATAATAAATGGAACGTCCCATAGTATAACGCGCCAAATATATCAACAAATTTTTAAAAACAGCATTGAAATTAATTACATCCTGTATGGAGTGAAGTATTAAATTACATCTCGAGTATGGAGTTGAGGTCAAATTTCAAGAGCCTATTCATTCAATAGAGTCGATGGCTAGCAAAGACACGCCAAAAAAGCTCTACAAAAACCAAGAATCGAAGGCCAGTATTTCACGTTTGGAGACTTTGTAATTGTGTTTCTGACCCAAAGCACAGTAAAAGTCTGTTTCTGAGTCAAAATCAAACAATTCTATGCAACGCCGAGACCTTTTATGGTGGCGAGTTGCCACAAGGAAGCGACCTTCCTCGCCAAATTTATGCACCTTGTTAAAGGATAAAAAATAGGGCTAACCTCAGATCCTCCTGCAGGGCCTTTTATGTATTTAAGGTAACCTGAATAAATAATTTGATTGATTGATTGATTGATTGATTGAAAGGAGGCTAAACAATGCCTACAGTTGAAGAAAATCATCACGGAGACGCAAAAAAAGTTATGTGAAAATGTTTGAGCGAAACAATGTGTGGAAATTTCCCCATCTGTCAATAAACCATCTGCAAACGTGTGTGCAGTTGGGGCTTCACAATGACGAAATATTGACTTCAATGCTGCAGCCAAAAAATCTCCACATCCAGTAAGTGTTAATGAAATATCAAAGCTTATGCTATAATTTGAACATCATATTTCTTGTGAGTATTTTCGTTGAATATTTTGCGCCATTTTAATTCATTGCGGTCATGAATGAATTCATTCATACATACATAAACAAAACAAAAGAATGGTCCAATTTTAATACAGTATTATACTCCTTGTAATATCGTTTTGTGCTTTATGATTTTACTTTAAACCTTTCAAAATATATCATTGTTTAGTATACAATAGCATGAAATTGTTTGATTGAAAATATTCACAATGTTTTAAGGTCGAAACTTTTGATGCATCATCATCATAAGTTCTCAATGAGGCAAACAAAGACCTCCTTGAAATGGCAAGGAGGAGTGATGCATCTGTCCTGAGACAACGAAACTATGATGGGTTATCTTCTGAGGGTTGGATGTCTGGAGTTATAGAGGAGATGGCAACCAGGTGTCCGATGGAGCACCATCTATCCGGTGAAGAAGAATCCTGCAATCTGCTTAATTTATGGCATTGTGATGTTTTTGCGATGTAATGAATTAAGCAGAATCCAACAAATAGATTCAGTTCCGTTGATAGAAGGCCAAGCATCTGTAAATGTAAGTCATTCTAAAATTTCCTTCATGATCATCAATAACTTGACCTGCTTGTCAATTATCAGTGGCAGCCACCAAACTTTAATGCTGTAGATCTAATGCAAATTTGTTTTAACCATTGTTAAGCTATTCAGGGTTACCTACTCTGCCCATCCCATAGGCATATATACAGTATATTATACATACTGAGTCTAATAGGCACTGTTTATATGATCTCAGGTACTGGGACACCCTACCTCCCGATCAATCCTGGGAGAGGAAAAATGACATTAGTTTTAATGCAAGTGTTTATATGGAAAGTTTTAAACTTGCCTTGGCTGGTGGGTTACCCTGGGGGTAGGGTCACTCTGTTTATGAAAGAGGGTGACCCTAGTGGGAGGGACAACCTTTGTCCATGTAAACGGTTTGTCTCAGCCTCCAGGGACAACTTTAAGACAAATGTTTCAGACAGATGAACAAAAAGGGAGTGCTTTATCAAGAGGGTATGGTGTCCTGGTCCCCTCTCTTTAAATAGTCTCCCCCAGGGTCTGAAATTGGGAGAACATTTTAGTTGCCCAAGTGACTAGATACATGTACATGGAATAAAATATGGTTGCCAAATATAATACCAGGTCTCCCTATATGAGACTTGAGACCCTATATGATCTATAATTATGAAAGAAGCTTGCTGCTGAGAGCTGGCTATTTGAATATTTCTATATTATGTAGGTTTGTGTAATTACTGTAAAGCAAGCAACTGTGATTTTTGTGAATAAATGTCAAGCTTGCAGTGCATGTGAGAAATTTATGGGTTAACCCATTGCCTGGCAGTCTGTACCACTGATGAGTAAAATTGTCTGGCATTAGACAGAGTAAAATACTAAAGTAGGGCACATCTGGGGACATTGCCAGCTAATGGGTAACAAGAGGCAATGGCAGATAGTTTTGTTGACCCATTAACTACCAGTACTCTACCGCTGACAAGTAAAATACTCTGGCATTAGACAAAGTAAAATATACTAACGTAGTGTGCATCTGGGCATATTGCCTACTAATGGAGTTATGCCATCCAATATATGACATCCTCTGGTTATTTGACAGTTGGCATTTCCTTCTGATAGTTGTCAAACTATGCATGGATAATTCTCATCCATTAAATATTACAAGTAAAAAGTATATGGCAGATCATAGGCAAAAGCAGTTTTAATATATGTTCTATATTATAATGAGTGGAGTTTGATGGAAATTTGTTTAACATTTCCAATTGGTTGGTTCGAATAGGACATTGAGAAAAACGTAGAGAAATTTACTTTGTTGTTACTATACACTTCTTTTAAGTATAATATTTTACCAGTTGCCACATGGGCAACCTTTGCAATATTTGTAGCCATTATCTGTCACCAGATGGAAAATTTGGTTGGAATTGGCAAAATGGTGCCAGGTTATTTCAACCCTGTATCCCCAAGCTCTACCAATGCCGTCCTTATAACTGGCAGTACTCTACCACTGACGAGTAAAATGTTCAAACCCCTCCTTCCTCCCCTTTTTCCAACAACTGTTTTTAATGTGTTCTTGACAGTTGGGTGCTCAAATTTGCCTTAATTTAGGATTTTACTGTCTCATGGCAGACATTTTTACTTGTCAGTGGTAGGGTACTGTTAACAGGTTAAAGTACATTATAAAGTAGACTACATCTAATATTTAAAAATCTGCTGTTATTAACCTTGCTCACCTTACACCCTATGCACATTGCAAATGTTACAGTATGTTGAAATATTTACTGCTCGTCGGGATGGTTGAACACATCAAAGAAAAATATCTTGAAGCTTCAAAGTGTACAAAATTTTGTTGAAAGAATTATAATTGGAACAAGGAAATTTGATCATATGACTCCTGCACTCCAAGAGTTAAATTGGTTGCCAGTTGATCGCTTGCTACAATATAGAGATAGTGTTCTAGCTTTTTAAGTATATGAAGGGTCTCGCTCCCAGTAATGTTATGGACAAGTTTCAAAATGAAGCACGATCCATTTGAGGAACACTAGAACTAAGGATAAACTAATTATTCCAGCATATAGATCTGCCTCTGGTCAACAAATCTGGAACTCATTACCAAACAGCATAAGCAGTTTAAATGACTTGATTCAAGTTAAAGAGGGGCCATGTGCGAGGCATTGTTTACTGGGGACTCCACCAGAAATATTGGGTTTCTCTCGTCCCAGCCTTAACGTGTGGCGCGTGCCAGTGTATTGTTTATGCAAAGATCATGGCAGAGCGCACTCCTTTGACTTCTAGTACGTCTGATCTTAATACTCCAAACGCAAGAAATACAATGAAAGCAAGCGGTCGAAAACAATATTACATGAATAGAGATGCATCTAAAGTATATTTATTCGATGTATTTGACCGATTGTTTAGAGGCTACAGCCTGAATTGGGATAGCCGGCATGCAGGAGAGGAGAGTGAGGATTTTGTTAAGACTTCAGAGCTGATAGTAATATTGTTATATAGTTTGCTAAACATTCATAGATTTTATGGACTCAAAGGACTTATAAAGCAACCGGACAGGCTCATGAAAATTGTAAGTTGTTTAACTTTTGAAATTCCTAGTTAAATTCACTTCACAGTAATGTAATGTATTTTGTTTATAGTTGACTCTTCGTGTTTGTATTTGTATTAAAAACTATATCAAAAAGAATACGGCGAGTGTAAAACAAGTGTGGTCTACATCCGTGCTAACGTCCAAATCAAGTATCACTCCAAGACGAGGGTGCGAAAAATTTTCGTTAACTAAATGTGGAATTGCCAGCTTGCAAAAATCGGGAAACTTTGGCGACAAAAACCAAGCTTTCAAGGACAACCAACGCAACTAAACAGTGACAGATCGTCCTGTGAAAGACCCCGAAGCGCAAGAGTTGTTGAAAGGTCAGAAAATTCTATATTTTGTGCGTTTTGTTTACAAAAAGAAGTACAAAATACGAAATATTTGAGAACAAATATGGCCATATGGCGTGGACGATGTATAGCACGATAACGAGGCTCATTAAATATACAGAAACTGCAATTAAATTACATCGCTCAAAATGCCACCGAAAACTGTTGATGTCAAGACGCTTATTGGAAAAAGAGACAATGTAATTCAAAGTAGGAGAACTGACAACCATACCTCTGACTTTGATGAGTCTAAGGATGGCCCATGTCCACTTGGTTGTCAAGCAAGACACCTGTTGGCCGCATGTCTCCACTAATGAACTTCATCCGTTGACCAAAGATGGGAGATTGTCAAGCAAAATCAGAGATGTAGAAAATGCCTTTGACTTCATCACACAAAGGATTGTAAGAAGATTGATGGAACCACCTGCAATAAATGCAAGAAAATCACCACCGATCCTTGCACAATGTAGGATACAGAGTCTCTGAATCAAGATGCTAATACCATCAACAACAATGCTGACATGAATACCATTAAAACTGCAGCAGGGCTGCTACTAGTACAAAAGGTAAAAGTAAAGAATTCGGAAGGAGAATTTGTCGACATCCTTGTCATGTTGGGCACTGCGTCCAATACCAGTCTCCTCTCAAAAACAACAGCAAAGAAGTTAGGATTACGTGGACCGAAAACACACATAACCATGAATCTCGCGGGGGTAGTAAAAGGTCGGAAACATCTGAAATCATCAGAATCACACTAGCATCTGCGGTTGAAGAACACATCAAGAAACCTCTTCTGGTTCATACTGTCAACAAACCTTGTAGCAGTGCAAAAACGGTGTCAAAGAGTTCCTTAGAGAAACACAGTCATCTCGAACCAGTCTTAGATAAAGTTCACTTATCTGGTGGAAGCGTAGATCTACTTCTCGGAACTGATGTCACAGAGGGCTTTGTGGATGTTCATGTAATACCAGGTAAATCCTGTGAACCTATAGCAAAGTTGAACTGTTTTGGCTGGTATGTTCTCGGACAGCTTGTTATAAATGAAGAGAGTGTCCAGTCAGTTGATGTTGGTATTGTGAGTGTGAAGGAAAATCTTGACATTCTCCTACAACAAGATCAACTAGGCGTGAAGCCAACGAAATTCTGTACCTTTACAGACAACAAATTACGATAAAACAAATTCGTAAGATCACTGTCTGAATCAACTGCCTTAACAGACGGTCTAATTCAAGTGAAGGTGCCTTGGAAGGAAATCGACCCACCTAAGAAAAGCAATTACGATATTGCCCTTAAGAGCATCGATGCATTCCACTGAGAAATCGCTGAAAGGAAAGAAGTGTATGGATGTTGTTGCTGAAGAAGTCCGTAAGCTGGTGGATCAAAGCTTTGTAATCAAGGTACCGCTGGATGAATTGGATCACTTGAAGCCTGAATGGTATCTGCCACTACAAGTGGTATTCACCCCAGACAAAACAACAAAGGTGCGACTGGTTTTTTATTCCTCTTGCAAAGGTCACAACAGTCTTTCGCTGAACGATCATCTCAAAAAAGGGGCCCAACTACGTTAATGATATCCCGAATGTGCTTGCAGCGTGGAGATGGGATAGTATCGCATACTCAGGTGACGTGAGGAAGATGTTTAATCAGATTCTGGTACACCCGGATGATGAAGTGTTTCACAGATTCCTTTGGAGAGATAAACCAACCGACAAACCTGTTTATCAGTGGCTCCATTTAAGCTTTGGTGATAAGCCAGCGCCTAACATCACTTCCAACTCTATTAAGGTCTTAGCAAAAGCAGCACAGCCTCAACAACCACAAGCAGCAGCTGAACTGCTTCAACATGTGTATGTGGATGATGTTGCAGGATCTAGAGCAACAGTAGAAGACGTGAAGCAAGTAAAACCGTGATTGATTTCGTTCTTGAAACCGGAAAGTTTGAAATCAAAACTTGGCATTCGAACAGTAAAGAAGTTGACCAATCGGAGGGTGAAAGAATCACACATCTACTCGGCCATAAGTGGGATGAAGAAACTGACAAGTTCACTTTCAAGAGAAAGGAAATTCCCGAACTGTCCGAAACGCTCACGAAAAGAAATTGTCTCGTGCTCTTAGCTAAGCTGTGGGATCCTATTGGTATTATCTTGCCTGTGACAATAAAGTTCCGGATTAATCTACAAGAATTTTGGTGTTCAGGTTGATTGATCTACAAGAACTTTGGTGTTCAGGTTACGAGTGGGACGATGTTATACCGGAAACTATTCAAGCAAAGTGGATGGAGAATCTAAGAATAATGAATCATCTTCTATTGTTAGAATTTGACCGGAAATTAAAGCCAACTAACACTAGTGCTCTCCCTGAAATCCACAGATTTTCTGACTCAGGTGATCAGGCGTACAGAGCTGTGCTATTTCTCCGCAGGGACTCGTAGACGGTAGTTTCCGTTGTGTCCCAGTTATTATCAAAGCTTTAGTGGGACCAGCAAAGAAGAAGAGTATTCCTAGGCTTGAACTGTTGGGCAGTTTAACTCTTGCAAGGATTTACGATGCCTGTAAGATAATGCTGAAATTTGCTGACATAGATCAAGCCAAAACGTTCTTATGGGTTCTATCTTGGATTAAGACACCGCCAAGAGAGTTTTGTCCCTTCGTATCCACTCGAGTTGCAGAAATTCAGGAAACTGTTGGATCGGAGGATGTCTGTTACATTCGATTGAGCGAGAACCCAGCTGATGCTCTCACCCGCGGACTTGATCCTGAGCACCTCAAAGATTGGCTAACTGGTCCACCATTTCTCAAGTTACCAGAGGCAGAATGGTCACAGTGGGAAAACCAACCCAAGCCTGATGTTCAGGTTACAGAAACGAAAAGAGAGTTAAAAACCTGTAAAGAAGCAAACAAAAGGCAAAAAAGGCTATGCACAACCTACCGTTCATGCGATAAAAGTGGACGATCCTGATAACCATAAGCGAGACGAAACGTCAGAATCAAAAGCTGAAGAAAATCCCATCCTTACTCATTTGCTAACAAGACGCTCCTCCTTTACAAAAGTTTGGTGAACTCTAGCATATGTCAACCATTTTATTCAGAATGCAAGAAGAAATAAACAGGAAGGAACGATCACTGTTGAGGAGCTGATGAATGCAGAGAAACAGCTATTTCGATGGAGTCAGTGTAGCTTAGATGTTAACTTCCTTAACAAGCAAATTAACGCAAAGCTCTAGGACGATGATTACTGGGTTTGGTGGATAATCGAAGTGAGTAGATATATACACAATTTAAGACCTAACCAGGAACGGTTGCGAAAAATGCAACACTAGGTCCTCTGGCAGGAATTGAACCCACAGCCCTGCGATTCCGGTGCAGCGCTCTAACCAACTGAGCTACAGAGGCCAGTTGCTGAGCTGTAACCGTAAGTTCTGTATATATAGGTTATCGGGTTGTGATAATGTAAACTTCAAAGATTTTTTTGCACTTCACTTGGTTGAACTAGAATACTGGGTTTGGTGGATAATCCAAGTGAGTAGATATGTACATAATTTAAGACCTAACCAGGAATGGTTGCGAAAAATGCAACACTAGATCCTCTGGCAGGAATTGAACCCACAGCCCCTGCGATTCTGGTGCAGCGCTCCAACCAACTGAGCTACAGAAGCCAGTTGCTGAGCTGTAACCGTAAGTTCTGTATATCTCTGTAGCTCAGTTGGTTAGAGCGCTTCACCAGAATTTTATTGGTGCACAAAGTTACCTGGAAGACATAATGAAAGACAGCCTGAATTGGGATAGCCCGCATGCAGGAAAGGAGAGTGAGAATTTTGTCAAGATATATAGTTTGCTAAACATTCATAGATTTTCAGGACTTATAAAGCAACCGGACAGGCTCACAAGAATTGTAAGTTGTACTCCCGATAGTTTTATCTTTTGAAATTCCTAGTTAAATTCACTTCACAGTAATGTAATGTATTTTGTTTATAGTTGACTCTTCGCGTTTGTATTTGTATTCAAAAATATATTATCAAAAAGAATACAGCAAGTGTAAAACAAGTGTGGTCTACGTCCGTGGCAACGTCCAAATCAAGTAGCACTCCAAGACGAGGGTGCGAAACACCGATGGATAGCATTTATGGGTATTGAGACTACCCTGTATGTATATTATACTTGATGAGATTGTAATTTTTGGCTGTATGTGTACATCATTAAGTTATGCAAACATTAATAAGTTATGCAAACATAAATGGGTATGATGATGAAGTGCTGGAAGATGATGAAAATGAGGCATCTGGCAGCACTGGAATCATATCTGTGCAGGAAACACCCAGGATGAAGCTATCCAAATGGAAAAATGTATTGTTTTTACAGATACTCTCATTTCACTACTACAATAATTGCATGGGAACATCTGCAAACGACCTTGTTGTGTGTGCTTGTTTTCTGAATCCTATGTTGGTACATGTCTTGTTGTTTCCTGGGGATGCAAATCAGGAGCTTTGGGAAGAAAAAGCTGGGAACCATATTGTGCTAAGTGGTGATGGAAGGAATGATTCTACTGACAGTTTAGCAGATATGGACGACCATGCTATTTTGCAAATGAACATTATTGATGTTAGGGAAACTGCTGGAAAGAGCAATAATATGGAATGGATTGGGTTTGAGCGAGGACTTGATAGAATGCTCACCTCCCAGATGTCCATAAAAGAAGTTGTTACTGGTGGTCATTTGGAAATAGCAGCACTTATGAGTAAGTATTTATGATATCATGCTACATTTTTCAGCACTGGAGAACGATTTTGAGCTAGAGAAAATTCGTGTTTTTATATCCTTATTCTCAACAAGTTGGGCCAAATCAGTTTTGTTTGCTGGTAAAACACACTAAATGTTTTGTTTCACAAATTGATTAATTTTTCCTGTAAGTGGTACTCTATTTAATATATGAGCTCAATATTTTATGTGTTTTTAATACGTCAAATCAGTTCAAACATTCATGTTTGTTCAAACATTCACGATCAACATACCTTATTTTAGTATGCATTAGAGTTCTGTAAACAAAGTATGAACAAAAAAGTAAAAAATAGCTTTGTGACTACTGTCAGAGTTTGTAAAGAAGGAATAAGTAATTTACACTTTCTACAATGTGGACAACGGTATCAGCATCAATCCCATTAAGTACTTCATCTATCCAACATCATTGAATCAACATTTTACTGCATTTACATTCCAATAATAATTCTGATCACAACGTTTTCAAGAATTCATATGTAAAATTAAGACCTTGACCTTTAACTGCATGTTTTAGTCTGGAATAAAAATTAAGATCAGAAGTCGATTCCTCATATCAATATTATATACAAACGGGATATTTGATAGGTTTAAGTTGATTGGTGAAGACATTCTTTTTTACTTTTTTCATAGTGGCATCCTGGATTTTTCAAATCAGCCATCTTGGATTTAAGCCAACCACCAGAGTTCCCCACTCCAGCAACCAAGCTAATATAGTCCTATAGACCCATGTAAGTATAAAACCACCAAAAAAACAATACACCTCTCACAGCAACAAGGTTATCATAGGAATTATATATAGTGGCAACTGGACTAGTAATTTGTGTGTGACTTTCAAAAATTAAAAAAAAATATTCATTTTGTCATGAGCTACAACCTTTGTATAACACTTGCAGGGAAATTCTAAATCCTGTTCTGGCAATTCAGATTTATATCAACAATAATTGTACATTTTTTTAGATCATTTATGAACATGTATGCAAATTAATTTGGATATGTAATATGACCTGGGACAAACCAAATATCATTTTAAAGCTATCGAATGATGCATGTCCTGTTGCCATAGAGTAAATACTTCTGGAGATATTTACATTTGACACAACTGATCGTAAATACAGCATGTTTGCAACTAACGATAAAACTATATCGTGCATGTATTTTTGGCTTTTAAAAAGTTCTATATTAATTTTCCAAGTTTCCTAAATTTGCTCTATGTGTATATACAATTTGTGTTATTGCATTGTGGACAATTCCATGTAACAGACATTACTCACTTTGCCAAATTTGAAGAAATAGATAACTTTATTTTTTACACTTTAATTGCCATTGTGATTGTATTTTGGAAAAGAAGAAACTGAAACTTATTCTTTGTTACGGCCAATTTATTTCTAGCAAGGATTTACCATGTTGTGTATATTTTCAAGCAAATTCGCATAACAACTATAAAAAAATAAGGATTTAATTCAGCGTCGGCCACGGACATATAGAACAAATTGAGGGTTGCTTCGCGTGTGTCTAAAAGATATAAACAAAATCTCGATGTTTGGAGCTAAAACCCTTCGTCAGGAGAAATTAGTAGACAGACAAACACATTACATCACCTTTTATAGCAATGAAAATAAAGTAGTCATAACAATCATAACAAAATGGAATTAATATGTAAAGAAGATATAAACTGTGTGCAGGCTTCGGCCCGATTATAGGGTTGAAGGCCTGTGCACAGGCGTTACACTTATCAAAGCGCTATAAATGTCGTACAAGGGAAGGGAAGAGGGGATATAGAGGAAAGTATATAAGAAGTATTTAAGGGAAAAGAATGAGATAGGTGAAGGGAGAGGCGCTCATTGATACCATCAGGCTGAATGGTGCCAAGTTTAAAAATGAGACGCTTTTCTTGCTTCCGACGGGTATCATTGTCACCAATAATGGGATGAATGGCACATATTTTCATATCAGAAAAGGAGTGGTTGGCACTGTTGAAGTGCCTAGCAACCGGTTTGTTGTGCACATTGTTCTTGACATCACGCAAGTGCTCAGCAAAGCTATCGCCTAAACGTCTTCCAGTCTCTCCGATGTAGAGCAAGCCACATTTGCTGCAAGAGATGCAGTAAACGAGGTTGGAGGAGATGCACTTGAAACTGTGCTTGATGACAAACTGAGATTTTGGAGCCGAAATACAGGTGGCGAGGTTTAAATGCTTACAAGTGTAGCACTTAGCACGACCACAGAAAACAGTGCCAGCTGGTGACACAGAGTCCTGTTGCAGTGAGCTGTGCACTAGGGTTTCCTGGATGTTTTTACTGTGTCGAAAAAGGGACTAGTGGGGTCTCGGAGAAAATGGAAGACGTTGCAGGGTCATTTTTAAGTAGATTAAAATTCCGGCAAATGATGTCACTTACGTTAAAATTGAAGGGATGACAGGTTAAAACTAAAGGTACTTTTTTATTAGAAATTGCAACCGAAGGTTCTCTTAAGGTGTCTGAACGGGTTATAAGGGAGGCCTTGTTAAGGGCAGTATCTAAAAGATGGGAAGGATAACCACGATTCACAAAAAGCTTCTCATTTCTGAACATTTCGCATCAAAGTCGTCGTCTTCACTGCAGAGGCGACAAAGACGTGAGAATTGAGAGTAAGGGATAGCAGTTTTAGTGTGCTTAGGATGACAGGATGAGAAGAGAAGATAGCTGTGGGAGTCAGTAGGATTGTAAAAGACACATGTGCTCAGCCTGTTACCATTGATAGAAATGAGAATGTCTAGGAATGATACACTGGTCTCACTGATCTCCCATGTGAACTGAAGTGCTGGATGGAAATCATTAACAAAGTTAATGAAGCAATTCAGATCAGCACGTGAGCATGATGCAGTGCCTAAGCAATCATCAATGAACCGGCGATAGAAGTCAGGTGAGGGACCAGTGTATTGTTCAAAGATTTGTTTTTCCACATAACCAACAAACAAAATTGGCATAGTTGGGTCCCATTTTGGAAACCCATGGCCACACCATTATTTGTTGGTAATGCTCACCATCAAACGAGAAATTGTTCAAGGTGAGCACTAACTCTGCCAAGCGTACCAAGGTGGTGGTAGATGGATCCTGAATTACCCTTTGGTCTAAAACGTATTTTAGTGCTTGAAGGCCGTCTTGATGCGGGATGACAGTGTAAAGTGATTTGACATCCATGGTGAAAATTAATTTGTGTGGACCCTGAAAATTGATGTTCTGAAGAATTTTCAGGTCATGCTTGGTGTCCTTGATATAAGAAGGCAAGTTCTTAACCAAGGGCGCCATGATGTGATCGAGGTAGCTAGAGAGGAGTTCAGTGGGGCAACCACAAGCTGACACGATTGGTCTGCCCGGGTTGTCTGGTTTATGAATTTTGGGTAGGAAATACATGACTGGTGTGCATGGAGTGGTGACTAGGAGATTGCCTGTCATTGCAGGTAATTCTCAGATTAGATTATTCGATCTAACCCTACTTAAGACTCATTTCTGTAGTCATATCTCTTTCTTGAGCCATTGCCTACACTATGATGTAGTTCCCAATGGTTTTAAATCGTCTTTTAATCTACATTCCTTCAATGCGACTTATGTGTCGAAGCACATGGCTCGAAGCATCATGTCAGCTTGTAGTAAACACAGCCGTTGTCTCATGCGTATTACCATTCAGGCCATGTCCCAATACGTTCAAGATACTGATTCCAATATTATGAACGTCAAGTCCACTCTTTCCCATGTGTGTCCCCCTGTTTTGTTATCTGGCATAACAAAACACATTTGCTCTTTAAATTCTAAGCTTTACACGTTTCTTCAAACGAGTGAAGCTTCGAAGTTTCAAGGCCTCGTAGGTCCCTGTACTTTTTCGACTACCCATCAGTGTTCCTCTGCCAGTGATATCAATTTGGTGGTTACGATACCTCCTGATTTGCCTTTATCTGACTCTGACAGATCTGTCCTTGCGAAAGGTCTCAAATTTGTACCAACCCTGGGCCCATAGACTCTTTCTCAGTGAAAGAGGACACTGAATCTTTTTATAGACGTTTAAAACTTAAGGCACATTTTCATAACAACACCTCCATCCAGTCTAAGGATGTTTTTGAGGTCATCACCCCCAAACAATCCACCTGGTTTCCTCCGGAAGACCAATTTGGGTCCCTTCGTCTATTCATTCGACAATGTCGACATGACATAGATCAGCTCCCCTGTTTCAGGCCTAAAAGGCCCCCTAATCTTCGTTTAGCCGAATTTAGTGCTCTAAGGTCTTTGCGTACCCGGAATGGCATTGTGATCAAGCCTGCTGACAAGGGGGGTGCCCTAGTCGTCCGGAGGGCCGACTTGTACTGTCAAGAGGCTCACAGACAACTGCGAGGCTCACATGTCAAGAGGCTCACACACACACCAACCGAGCACATAAACCCGACAACCTGGGCAGACCAATCGTGTCAGCTTGTGGTTGCCCCACTGAACTCCTCTCTAGCTACCTCGATCACATCATGGCATCCTTGGTTAAGAATTTGCCTTTTTATATCAAGGACAACAAGCATGACTTGAAAATTCTTGAAATTCATTTTCACCATGGATGTCAAATCACTTTACACTGTCATCTCGCATCAAGACGGCCTTCAAGCACTAAAATACTTTTAAGACCAAAGGGTAATTCAGGCTCCATCTACCACCACCTTGGTACGCTTGGCAGAGTTAGTGCTCACCTTGAACAATTTCTCATTTGATGGTGAGCATTACCAACAAATAAGTGGTGTGGCCATGGGTACCAAAATGGGACCCAACTATGCCAATTTGTTTGTTGGTTATGTGGAAAAACAAATCTTCGAACTATACACTGGTCCCTCACCTGACTTCTATCGCCTGTTCATTGATGATTGCTTAGGCACTGCATCATGCTCGCGTGCTGATCTGAATTGCTTCATTAACTTTGTTAATGATTTCCATCCAGCACTTCAGTTCACATGGGAGATCAGTGAGACCAGTGTATCATTCCTAGACATTCTCGTTTCTATCAATGGTAATAGGCTTAGCACATCTGTCTTTTACAAGCCTACTGACTCCCACAGTTATCTTCTCATCCTGTCATCCTAAGCACAATAAAACTGCTATCCCTTACTCTCAATTCTTACGTCTTCGTCGCCTCTGCAGTGAAGACGACAACTTCGATGCCAAATGTTCAGAAATTAGCAGCTTTTTGTGAATCGTGGTTATCCTTCACACCTTTTAGATACTGCCCTTAACAAGGCCTCCCTTATACCCCGTTCAGACACCTTAAGAGAACCTTCGGTTGCAAATTCTAATCAAAAAGTACCTTTAGTTTTAACCTTTCATCCCTTCAATTTTAAAGTAAGGGACATCATTTGCCAGAATTTTAATAAACGTAAAAATGACCCTGCAACGTCTTCCATTTGGTCTGAGACCATCCAGAAAACATCCAGAAAACCCTAGTGCACAGCTGGCACTGTTTCCTGTGGTCATGCTAAGTGCTACACTTGTAAGCATTTAAACCTCGCCACCTGTATTTCGGCTCCAAAATCTCAGTTTGTCATCAAGCACAGTTTCACGTGCATCTCCTCCAACCTCGTTTACTGCATCTCTTGCAGCAAATGTGGCTTGCTCTACATCGAAGAGACTGGAAGACGTTTAGGCGATAGCTTTGCTGAGCACTTGCGTGATGTCAAGAACAATGTGCACAACAAACCGGTTGCTAGGCACTTCAACAGTGCCAACCACTCCTTTTCTGATATGAAAATATGCACCATTCATCCCATTATTGGTGGCAATGATACCCGTCGCCTCTCCTTCATCTAGCTCATCTACTAATTTCTCCTGACGAAGGGCTTTAGCTCGAAACGTAGAGATTTTGTTTATATCTTTTAGGCACACACGAAGCAACCCTCAATTTGTTCTATAAAAAAATAAGTTGTTTGTAAATTAATGCAATATCTTATGCAATATCTTATTGTTTCGTTGAAACCCCCAATCTGATTGGTCACTGACGAGGCAGGATTTTCCCGTTTTCCCCAATGGGCAATATGCAATTTTTATTGCCTTGTGAAGAGTTTTAGACAAGAACATGGGCTGAAGAAATCTTTTTAAATACTCGAAAACGGAGAAAATAACAACCATGAATGGAAAAATAGGAAATTGAACAATGGTTAGCATTCTATGATCAAGTTTGGTTTGCTTAAATCGAAAAAAGGTAAATTTTTACAAACTCTGCAACTGTTGTCGCTAAGAATTGTTTGTGTTTTGAGCATAGGAAGGGCTAAAAAATCGCTTGTAATAAGCCAGAAGGAATTAAAAACATTTTTAAAGTATAGCTTTAAAACAGGGACACAGTCTTAGGTATTTTTAGATAATTTCGTAGTCTGCTTTTGTCTATTAATTTATAGTCTAAAGAGTAAACAAAAATGACTTGAAACTGAGTTGAACTAGGAGCTTGTTTTCCAAGTTGTTGTCTGCTATTTTCGTGTCAAAAATATAAAAACGTGTTGCATGTAGTAGTGTTTTACTTAGCCAGATGCATTTGTACGAATGATATTGACATTTTGAAAATGAACCAGCTTTTGGACTTGACCGTTACTAATAACTACCCAATTAATCAATTGCCATATAATAAACAACTTACTAACCTCAACCGTTTGGGCTGTACAGGAGAATATTAAACCTCGGATATTAAACCTTGGATGACCGAGCGATAGTGAGGTCAATACAGCAAGTCCTCGGTTTAATATTCTCCTGTACAACCCTCGCTCTCGGGTAGTAGTAAGTAGTTAATCTTCAATGCATTTGTTCAAAAATTAGTGATATGCAAACTTTTAATAGAATAAATAACAATTTTCCAAGTAACGGACATTACACTTTTGTCCATGGTCTCTTGTTCATACGTGTGTTGACATAACCTGAAGTATGATACTTAATTAAACCTTATAACTTATTTAGTTAACATTTTTCTTTAAATACGCAACAAAACAGCTAGAATCTGTAAATGTAAACAAAGTTTATGGAGGAAGGATAACTTATGATTTAGGTTTTCCCATACAATTCAATATTAGTTTGTATTTATGTAAACTAGAAAAATATAAGCAATAAAAAGCTGACTTGCAAAAAAACACCTTGTTTCCATAGCAACCAATCTCCAAGGGCACAGGTTACCCTAACATGATATAACTGATTCAAACTTGAGCAGTTAAATAAAGTTTTAGTTAAGCTTTGTATGTTGCATAGAAGATTCCTGGAGAAAAGGTTTCTAGTATTATTGTTATTGTCACAGCATGAAAAATTCCATTATTTTGTAACAGACATTACATGCCAGATATGTTAGTTAATGAATGGAATTGTGACTATATGATGACAAGAAAATAAACAAAAACATGAAATACTAATTTTTGTAGTTTAAGTTTAACCTGTTGACAATATTTAACAAATCAAGAATGTCTGGAACCTTTCCATGCGAATGGAAAATCTCAAAAGTGACCCCTGTTTATAAGACTGGTCCAAGGGAAGACATGAACAACTGTAGACCAATATCTGTTATTTCTATTATTGCAAAAACAATGGAAAGGTTAGCGTATAATCAACTCTACTCATATTTTCTAACAAATGACATGCTTACAAGTTCTCTACACGGTTTTAGACCTAATCATTCCACAGTTACTGCAATGTTAGAAATTACAAACAAATGGTTCCATAATATTGATATCGGTCAACTTAATGTAGATCATGAAATACTACTAAAAAAAATTAAGCCTGTATGGGGTGAAATGATCTGCTCTCAATTGGTGCAGATCTTACCTATCAAACAGAAAGCAATATTGCCAGGTAAATGACCACCTTTCCCATCGACTAGAAATGGTCAGTGGTATACCTCAAGGATCCATACTTGGACCACTACTGTTTCTAATATACGTTAATGACCTTCCCAATTGCTTAAGGTGGCTCCCTACAGTTCAAAGTTCTCACAAATCAAATACTTCACACAAATGCAATAAATATTTTCCAGAAAAATTCGTCTAACTTACTTCATGCTTATTTAGATAGAACAAAACATATTGCCAAAGAAAAACAAGCAAATATTCTGTTACTATGGCAACTGTGCGGCTTTCATTATTTCTAAAAATAGTACATTTTAACGCGTTTTTCACTGATATTTTGAAAATATGCCTGGTGACCCCCAATTTTATTTCACAATTTTCAGTTTATTTATGTTTCTGGAACTTTTTACAAAAAATAAAAAAACCTGTAGAGCAGTTTGCATTGTATTGTAAATTTTTTGTACAATGTCAACAGATCATCATATGATAGACCACTACCAGCAAGTTTTTGGGCCATCCCATGTGTTATCGGACTGTTGTTAGAGTGGTTTCCATAAACCCGTGAAATATTAGTGTTGACTGTTGAAGGTAAGAAAACACAAAAGAGAACAAAGGTATTTATAATAGTAAGTTGTTATACGCTAAAGTGTGTTTCACAGGTTTATGAAACTACTCTAACACATTTATTTAATAAAAACAAATTGATATCTTACCATGAATAAATCATATCAGAAACAGTAATATCCTTCCCCTCACCAGCTATCAAATAAATTTGACTCCAGCCCTTTGGACACTGGATGGCGGCTTAAAAGGAGGAAGGATTACACTGAAACAAGAAAAATGATATTTTATTCTAGTCAACAACAATATAGAATGATACAAACGAGATGTAACTAAAAAAAGCCTAAATTAATACACATACGTAGGTTAGCACAATGCATCAATAAAGAGTCGTTTATCACAATACACATTAATCAAGACTTATATAGTGTTGTTCACGTGATAATATTATGATATTACATCATATTTTCTATAAATAAATGATATGATCACATGATAAAGAAGCCATGCGTTAAGGGTACCTATTAAATAACAGGGATTTTAAGTGTAAACACTGAATAGTTTAAGGACACCCCTTCAAACAAAATAATCTTTTGAAATACGCGAAGCGAAAGCCCACAACGAAAAAGATTCCACCAAAATTAATGGTAAATACATTAACCAGAATGAACATAGGCGTAAGCATAATCATTCACCAATCAGGTACGCAAATAAGAACATAAGATAAAAACAAATTGATATCTTACCATGAATAAATCATATCAGAAACAGTAATATCCTTCCCCTCGCCAGCTATCAAATAAATTTGACTCCAGCCCTTGGGACACTGGATGGCGGCTTCCATATCATTTATTTATAGAAAATATGATGTAATATCATATTATCACGTGAACAACACTATATAAGTCTTGATTAATGTGTATTGTGATAAACGACTCTTTATTGATGCATTGTGCTAACCTACGTATGTGTATTAATTTAGGCTTTTTTTAGTTACATCTCGTTTGTATCATTCTATATTGTTGTTGACTAGAATAAAATATCATTTTTCTTGTTTCAGTGTAATCCTTCCTCCTTTTAAGCCGCCATCCAGTGTCCCAAGGGCTGGAGTCAAATTTATTTGATAGCTGGCGAGGGGAAGGATATTACTGTTTCTGATATGATTTATTCATGGTAAGATATCAATTTGTTTTTATCTTATGTTCTTATTTGCGTACCTGATTGGTGAATGATTATGCTTACGCCTATGTTCATTCTGGTTAATGTATTTACCATTAATTTTGGTAGAATCTTTTTCGTTGTGGGCTTTCGCTCCGCGTATTTCAAAAGATTATTTTGTTTGAAGGGGTGTCCTTAAACTATTCAGTGTTTACACTTAAAATCCCTGTTATTTAATAAAAGTATTATTCGTTATTTGTGCAATTATTGACTTGTATTCAATGGAAACTTGCCTTTTAGACTTTTAGTTGCAAATCTAAATTGGAAAGCATCTTTTCTTTCAAATAATTAAAAATATTCGGTAGCACTTTTTTAATTTTTGGAGCACCTTTTGAGCACTATTTTGATTTTGGAGCACTTTTTAAGCATCTTTTGGGCATTTTTGGGAGCACTTTTTTAGCTTTTTGGGAGCACAATCTGGAAAGGCCTACCAGAAGTACGTAAAAGTGTTGGGACATCAAATGTACATGAATTATGACCCAGGAGTATTGTGTACACATGTTTGTCCATATCAGTGGTTGAATGGAGGAATTAAAAAAATGATTGCAAAACAACTGGAAGTGGAGAGGTCTGAAGAGGGCGGTAAGCATTTTTGCATAGAGTTATTTTACCATTTATAATCTCTATACTCGGATTATTCACTTGAGGCTGAAGGACTAATCAAGGAATTAGATAGTGTGTATCTTGTGAATGTCCCCCCAGTGTCATTCACTGCTGAAAGCTGGAAAATTTCTGCTTTTTTTCCAGTTCGTGTTGTTTCAATGTCAAAGAATACCAGTTTGTAGACAAAAGAAGAACTATGTATCCGATACTGTTTTGATTGCCTTTCCCATAAATATCGGGACAAATTTTTCAAATTCTTCCAGCTGTTTATGTGTGACAGTAGGAAGCTGTATTGTTGCAGTAGTGTCAGGTAAATTTTCTGCATTGAGATTCAGCCCCAATTCCTGATTCATAAGTTTTCCCCTCTTTCACCTCTATTCTGTTATTTCCTGATAGCCTTTCTGCTTGTAGTTGGTGTTGTCTAATTTTAAATTATTTAGTGGACTTGCGTACATTATCTTTTTCTCGTTTTTTATCTTTTAAGATGTTGTACCTTTCGCAATTTTCACCAGGTTCAATGCCTAATGGTTCTAATGTTTTGTTGACATATAAATATCCAATATTTGTTTGAGAAATAGCACATGGTACCCGAAAGTCATTGCTCTCACTCCCGCCATAAAATCTAATCTTGGGGGTTTTACTGCCAATTATACTGTTTAATGATTCATTTCGCTGTGAATTTGCACATGGTGATAACTGTTTATTTCGAGCACTTTCATATGTTATTACTGGGCGACAAATCTACCACTCTCTTGTAAGACATAAAATATTAGATCACATGAGAACCATTGAAAACCAGT
This sequence comes from Trachythela sp. YZ-2020, assembly GCA_016169945.1. NCBI lineage: Eukaryota > Metazoa > Cnidaria > Anthozoa > Malacalcyonacea > Clavulariidae > Trachythela > Trachythela sp. YZ-2020. The sequence goes on along the minus strand of JADLSH010000395.1, from coordinate 8,819,418 downwards.
TGCTACCACATATGAACATGTATTTGAGTGATTATATCCAATCTAGTGGCATGGCCCGAGAAAGAGTGTGGGCACTGACGTTTAAATTTTTGCTGCTGCTTCTTTGCTTAGCACTGACATTTATGTGTATGGAAGTGCAGGTAATAATTGTACATGGAATAAATTTTCAAAGTTAATGGTTGATGGTTTGCCGCCTCAAAGCACATGTTCTATTTACATTCAAAATACATCTGGTATACATTATGATGTTGTTCTTGGTGTATGCTTGAATGCAAGTTCAGATACACAAAATTTGTACAACAAAAGAAAAGGTATTGACTGTTCTTCTGATCTTTGTATGCTCACAGACCTACAATCAGTGACATAATTATTGGACCGATTAGCCTGAAAAGGCAAAATTCCCCCCTTCCCCCCTTTTCAATGTTGGTAGTCTAACATGCATTTTCTATGTTACATGCTATTGTCTCGTATTAGGCTGTCGATGCTTTTTCCAGCAGATAAACCAACATTGAAACGGGGGAGGGGGTTTACCAGTGAATTTTGCACAATTGTGTACAAAAATACCCTTTCTATACAAGTGTCCCAAATTTCAATGTCACTGATTGTCTGAGTTTTTTCTTATGGCTTGCTGTTAGTTAGGAATTTGTTGGTATTAGTTTGGTTGATAATTAAGTCTTATAAATAGCTATGGTGGTTCTTTAAACATATCGTTCTATCATATAAAGATGTGATTTGTATGAAATTGTACCCTAAAGCTACGTTTGCTGTAGATTTTTCTATCTATATATATATTTTATATATAGTGTAGCTTAAAACGCGCGCGCTATATTATTGTAATTTTGCGTGGCTGTAATACAAGCTATGCTTGCGGCACTATTTTAAATATTTATTATTGGCCGTTCAATGACACATCAACTATATATATGACTGGATCGCTTAATTATTTGCTAGCATGAATTACATTTCAAGTATTTGGACAAATACACTACCAAGTCTAATTTTACAAACAAAATGTGAATTCCCTGTTTGTAGACAAGTAATTATCATGCGGGAAAGTCTAAAGAGCACAAGTAACCGCACGTCTCCACAAGTAACCATCTTTAAGCATTCAAATAAGATGCAATGTGTAGTTATTTTGGACAAATATAACTGTCTAATGTTACACACAAATTGTGAATTCGCTATTTGTTGACGAATAATCATCATCCAAGTATAAATAGCGCAAGTTACCACAAGTAACCACAAGTAACCATCAGTAAGCTTATATAAGTAAGTATATCATATATAGTTATTTAATCAAATGGTTACTTGTGGTTACTTGTGCAAAAAGTCTGTTATTTTTAGAAAAACACATGGTTACTTGGCATTAATATATATGTGTATTATATATGCATATATATATAATCTGTATATAAGCATAATATACGCAATAAACACAACAATTTTGTTTGCATTAGCCACGGCTATAAGCATTATGTAATACGACACCAATGCATTAGTTAGGCAAATTTGCGAGATTTAAAATATATTTTGCTACTGGTATGCATGTATTCAGTAAACATTATACAACAATAAAATAAAATAAGTATGATAAGTATGAAATTAGGACTTCTTTCTCGGAGTTGCATAATTGCTCTTTTGAGTTTGCGCTCATCTCGTTGTGTCAATGATTTACGCCGACCTTGATAAGACTTTTTCAGCTTTTCGGTATTTTTATTTTTATTATCAAACCGCTTAAAAACTCTTAGAAGGCTTGACTTTGACATGTTAACGCAACTTTCCGATACGAATATTTGAATTCGCGCCTCAGCAAGAGGGCTAAAGCTCGCTGCTCTGCAGTTAAATCGTGAATTCGTGCTATGTTTGCATATTAAAATGAAACTATTGTTACGCAATATAATTAATCTTGGAATGGTATCGACCTATCAATAGCTCAATTGCCACTGAATTCTTGCTGAAAGTTTCATAAAGATATCTTGTTTAGTTTTCAAGTTACAGACATTTCAAAAGTATGATAACGCAGTAAAATACTCAGACAATCAGTGACATAATTATTGGACCGATTAGCCTGAAAAGGCAAAATTCCCCCCTTCCCCCCTTTTCAATGTTGGTAGTCTAACATGCATTTTCTATGTTACATGCTATTGTCTCGTATTAGGCTGTCGATGCTTTTTCCAGCAGATAAACCAACATTGAAACGGGGGAGGGGGTTTACCAGTGAATTTTGCACAATTGTGTACAAAAATACCCTTTCTATACAAGTGTCCCAAATTTCAATGTCACTGATTGTCTGAGTTTTTTCTTATGGCTTGCTGTTAGTTAGGAATTTGTTGGTATTAGTTTGGTTGATAATTAAGTCTTATAAATAGCTATGGTGGTTCTTTAAACATATCGTTCTATCATATAAAGATGTGATTTGTATGAAATTGTACCCTAAAGCTACGTTTGCTGTAGATTTTTCTATCTATATATATATTTTATATATAGTGTAGCTTAAAACGCGCGCGCTATATTATTGTAATTTTGCGTGGCTGTAATACAAGCTATGCTTGCGGCACTATTTTAAATATTTATTATTGGCCGTTCAATGACACATCAACTATATATATGACTGGATCGCTTAATTATTTGCTAGCATGAATTACATTTCAAGTATTTGGACAAATACACTACCAAGTCTAATTTTACAAACAAAATGTGAATTCCCTGTTTGTAGACAAGTAATTATCATGCGGAAAGTCTAAAGAGCACAAGTAACCGCACGTCTCCACAAGTAACCATCTTTAAGCATTCAAATAAGATGCAATGTGTAGTTATTTTGGACAAATATAACTGTCTAATGTTACACACAAATTGTGAATTCGCTATTTGTTGACGAATAATCATCATCCAAGTATAAATAGCGAAGTTACCACAAGTAACCACAAGTAACCATCAGTAAGCTTATATAAGTAAGTATATCATATATAGTTATTTAATCAAATGGTTACTTGTGGTTACTTGTGGTTACTTGTGCAAAAAGTCTGTTATTTTTAGAAAAACACATGGTTACTTGGCATTAATATATATGTGTATTATATATGCATATATATATAATCTGTATATAAGCATAATATATGCAATAAACACAACAATTTTGTTTGCATTAGCCACGGCTATAAGCATTATGTAATACGACACCAATGCATTAGTTAGGCAAATTTGCGAGATTTAAAATATATTTTGCTACTGGTATGCATGTATTCAGTAAACATTATACAACAATAAAATAAAATAAGTATGATAAGTATGAAATTAGGACTTCTTTCTCGGAGTTGCATAATTGCTCTTTTGAGTTTGCGCTCATCTCGTTGTGTCAATGATTTACGCCGACCTTGATAAGACTTTTTCAGCTTTTCGGTATTTTTATTTTTATTATCAAACCGCTTAAAAACTCTTAGAAGGCTTGACTTTGACATGTTAACGCAATTTTCCGATACGAATATTTGAATTCGCGCCTCAGCAAGAGGGCTAAAGCTCGCTGCTCTGCAGTTAAATCGTGAATTCGTGCTATGTTTGGATATTAAAATGAAACTATTGTTACGCAATATAATTAATCTTGGAATGGTATCGACCTATCAATAGCTCAATTACCACTGAATTCTTGCTGAAAGTTTCATAAAGATATCTTGTTTAGTTTTCAAGTTACAGACATTTCAAAAGTATGATAACGCAGTAAAATACTCAGACAATCAGTGACATAATTATTGGACCGATTAGCCTGAAAAGGCAAAATTCCCCCCTTCTCAATGTTGGTAGTCTAACATGCATTTTCTATGTTACATGCTATTGTCTCGTATTAGGCTGTGGATGCTTTTCCAGCAGATAAACCAACATTGAAACGGGGAGGGGGTTTACCAGTGAATTTTGCACAATTGTGTACAAAAATACCCTTTCTATACAAGTGTCCCAAATTTCAATGTCACTGATTGTCTGAGTTTTTCTTATGGCTTGCTGTTAGTTAGGAATTTGTTGGTATTAGTTTGGTAGATAATTAAGTCTTATAAATAGCTATGGTGGTTCTTTAAACATCGTTCTATCATATAAAGATGTGATTCGTATGAGATTGTACCCTAAAGCTACGTTTGCTGTAGATTTTTCTATCTATATATATATTTTATATATAGTGTAGCTTAAAACGCGCGCGCTATATTATTGTAATTTTGCGTGGCTGTAATACAAGCTATGCTTGCACTATTTGAAATATTTATTATTGGCCGTTCAATGACACATCAACTATATATATGACTGGATCGCTTAATTATTTGCTAGCATGAATTACATTTCAAGTATTTGGACAAATACACTACCAAGTCTAATTTTACAAACAAAATGTGAATTCCCTGTTTGTAGACAAGTAATTATCATGCGGGAAAGTCTAAAGAGCACAAGTAACCGCACGTCTCCACAAGTAACCATCTTTAAGCATTCAAATAAGATGCAATGTGTAGTTATTTTGGACAAATATAACTGTCTAATGTTACACACAAATTGTGAATTCGCTATTTGTTGACGAATAATCATCATCCAAGTATAAATAGCGCAAGTTACCACAAGTAACCACAAGTAACCATCAGTAAGCTTATATAAGTAAGTATATCATATATAGTTATTTAATCAAATGGTTACTTGTGGTTACTTGTGCAAAAAGTCTGTTATTTTTAGAAAAACACATGGTTACTTGGCATTAATATATATGTGTATTATATATGCATATATATATAATCTGTATATAAGCATAATATATGCAATAAACACAACAATTTTGTTTGCATTAGCCACGGCTATAAGCATTATGTAATACGACACCAATGCATTAGTTAGGCAAATTTGCGAGATTTAAAATATATTTTGCTACTGGTATGCATGTATTCAGTAAACATTATACAACAATAAAATAAAATAAGTATGATAAGTATGAAATTAGGACTTCTTTCTCGGAGTTGCATAATTGCTCTTTTGAGTTTGCGCTCATCTCGTTGTGTCAATGATTTACGCCGACCTTGATAAGACTTTTTCAGCTTTTCGGTATTTTTATTTTTATTATCAAACCGCTTAAAAACTCTTAGAAGGCTTGACTTTGACATGTTAACGCAATTTTCCGATACGAATATTTGAATTCGCGCCTCAGCAAGAGGGCTAAAGCTCGCTGCTCTGCAGTTAAATCGTGAATTCGTGCTATGTTTGGATATTAAAATGAAACTATTGTTACGCAATATAATTAATCTTGGAATGGTATCGACCTATCAATAGCTCAATTACCACTGAATTCTTGCTGAAAGTTTCATAAAGATATCTTGTTTAGTTTTCAAGTTACAGACATTTCAAAAGTATGATAACGCAGTAAAATACTCAGACAATCAGTGACATAATTATTGGACCGATTAGCCTGAAAAGGCAAAATTCCCCCCTTTCCCCTTTTCAATGTTGGTAGTCTAACATGCATTTTCTATGTTACATGCTATTGTCTCGTATTAGGCTGTCGATGCTTTTCCAGCAGATAAACCAACATTGAAACGGGGAGGTTTACCAGTGAATTTTGCACAATTGTGTACAAAAATACCCTTTCTATACAAGTGTCCCAAATTTCAATGTCACTGATTGTCTGAGGTTTTTCTTATGGCTTGCTGTTAGTTAGGAATTTGTTGGTATTAGTTTGGTAGATAATTAAGTCTTATAAATAGCTATGGTGGTTCTTTAAACATCGTTCTATCATATAAAGATGTGATTCGTATGAGATTGTACCCTAAAGCTACGTTTGCTGTAGATTTTTCTATCTATATATATATTTTATATATAGTGTAGCTTAAAACGCGCGCGCTATATTATTGTAATTTTGCGTGGCTGTAATACAAGCTATGCTTGCGGCACTAGTTGAAATATTTATTATTGGCCGTTCAATGACACATCAACTATATATATGACTGGATCGCTTAATTATTTGCTAGCATGAATTACATTTCAAGTATTTGGACAAATACACTACCAAGTCTAATTTTACAAACAAAATGTGAATTCCCTGTTTGTAGACAAGTAATTATCATGCGGAAAGTCTAAAGAGCACAAGTAACCGCACGTCTCCACAAGTAACCATCTTTAAGCATTCAAATAAGATGCAATGTGTAGTTATTTTGGACAAATATAACTGTCTAATGTTACACACAAATTGTGAATTCGCTATTTGTTGACGAATAATCATCATCCAAGTATAAATAGCGCAAGTTACCACAAGTAACCACAAGTAACCATCAGTAAGCTTATATAAGTAAGTATATCATATATAGTTATTTAATCAAATGGTTACTTGTGGTTACTTGTGCAAAAAGTCTGTTATTTTAGAAAAACACATGGTTACTTGGCATTAATATATATGTGTATTATATATGCATATATATATAATCTGTATATAAGCATAATATACGCAATAAACACAACAATTTTGTTTGCATTAGCCACGGCTATAAGCATTATGTAATACGACACCAATGCATTAGTTAGGCAAATTTGCGAGATTTAAAATATATTTTGCTACTGGTATGCATGTATTCAGTAAACATTATACAACAATAAAATAAAATAAGTATGATAAGTATGAAATTAGGACTTCTTTCTCGGAGTTGCATAATTGCTCTTTTGAGTTTGCGCTCATCTCGTTGTGTCAATGATTTACGCCGACCTTGATAAGACTTTTTCAGCTTTTCGGTATTTTTATTTTATTATCAAACCGCTTAAAAACTCTTAGAAGGCTTGACTTTGACATGTTAACGCAATTTTCCGATACGAATATTTGAATTCGCGCCTCAGCAAGAGGGCTAAAGCTCGCTGCTCTGCAGTTAAATCGTGAATTCGTGCTATGTTTGGATATTAAAATGAAACTATTGTTACGCAATATAATTAATCTTGGAATGGTATCGACCTATCAATAGCTCAATTACCACTGAATTCTTGCTGAAAGTTTCATAAAGATATCTTGTTTAGTTTTCAAGTTACAGACATTTCAAAGTATGATAACGCAGTAAAATACTCAGACAATCAGTGACATAATTATTGGACCGATTAGCCTGAAAGGCAAAATTCCCCCTTCCCCCTTTTCAATGTTGGTAGTCTAACATGCATTTTCTATGTTACATGCTATTGTCTCGTATTAGGCTGTCGATGCTTTTTCCAGCAGATAAACCAACATTGAAACGGGGAGGGTTTACCAGTGAATTTTGCACAATTGTGTACAAAAATACCCTTTCTATACAAGTGTCCCAAATTTCAATGTCACTGATTGTCTGAGTTTTTCTTATGGCTTGCTGTTAGTTAGGAATTTGTTGGTATTAGTTTGGTAGATAATTAAGTCTTATAAATAGCTATGGTGGTTCTTTAAACATCGTTCTATCATATAAAGATGTGATTCGTATGAGATTGTACCCTAAAGCTACGTTTGCTGTAGATTTTTCTATCTATATATATATTTTATATATAGTGTAGCTTAAAACGCGCGCTATATTATTGTAATTTTGCGTGGCTGTAATACAAGCTATGCTTGCGGCACTATTGAAATATTTATTATTGGCCGTTCAATGACACATCAACTATATATATGACTGGATCGCTTAATTATTTGCTAGCATGAATTACATTTCAAGTATTTGGACAAATACACTACCAAGTCTAATTTTACAAACAAAATGTGAATTCCCTGTTTGTAGACAAGTAATTATCATGCGGGAAAGTCTAAAGAGCACAAGTAACCGCACGTCTCCACAAGTAACCATCTTTAAGCATTCAAATAAGATGCAATGTGTAGTTATTTTGGACAAATATAACTGTCTAATGTTACACACAAATTGTGAATTCGCTATTTGTTGACGAATAATCATCATCCAAGTATAAATAGCGCAAGTTACCACAAGTAACCACAAGTAACCATCAGTAAGCTTATATAAGTAAGTATATCATATATAGTTATTTAATCAAATGGTTACTTGTGGTTACTTGTGATTACTGTCTAAAAAATCTGTTATTTTTAGAAAAACACATGGTTACTTGGCATTAATATATATGTGTATTATATATGCATATATATATAATCTGTATATAAGCATAATATACGCAATAAACACAACAATTTTGTTTGCATTAGCCACGGCTATAAGCATTATGTAATACGACACCAATGCATTAGTTAGGCAAATTTGCGAGATTTAAAATATATTTTGCTACTGGTATGCATGTATTCAGTAAACATTATACAACAATAAAATAAAATAAGTATGATAAGTATGAAATTAGGACTTCTTTCTCGGAGTTGCATAATTGCTCTTTTGAGTTTGCGCTCATCTCGTTGTGTCAATGATTTACGCCGACCTTGATAAGACTTTTTCAGCTTTTCGGTATTTTTATTTTTATTATCAAACCGCTTAAAAACTCTTAGAAGGCTTGACTTTGACATGTTAACGCAATTTTCCGATACGAATATTTGAATTCGCGCCTCAGCAAGAGGGCTAAAGCTCGCTGCTCTGCAGTTAAATCGTGAATTCGTGCTATGTTTGGATATTAAAATGAAACTATTGTTACGCAATATAATTAATCTTGGAATGGTATCGACCTATCAATAGCTCAATTACCACTGAATTCTTGCTGAAAGTTTCATAAAGATATCTTGTTTAGTTTTCAAGTTACAGACATTTCAAAAGTATGATAACGCAGTAAAATACTCAGACAATCAGTGACATAATTATTGGACCGATTAGCCTGAAAGGCAAAATTCCCCCTTCCCCCTTTTCAATGTTGGTAGTCTAACATGCATTTTCTATGTTACATGCTATTGTCTCGTATTAGGCTGTCGATGCTTTTTCCAGCAGATAAACCAACATTGAAACGGGGAGGGTTTACCAGTGAATTTTGCACAATTGTGTACAAAAATACCCTTTCTATACAAGTGTCCCAAATTTCAATGTCACTGATTGTCTGAGTTTTTCTTATGGCTTGCTGTTAGTTAGGAATTTGTTGGTATTAGTTTGGTAGATAATTAAGTCTTATAAATAGCTATGGTGGTTCTTTAAACATCGTTCTATCATATAAAGATGTGATTCGTATGAGATTGTACCCTAAAGCTACGTTTGCTGTAGATTTTTCTATCTATATATATATTTTATATATAGTGTAGCTTAAAACGCGCGCTATATTATTGTAATTTTGCGTGGCTGTAATACAAGCTATGCTTGCGGCACTATTGAAATATTTATTATTGGCCGTTCAATGACACATCAACTATATATATGACTGGATCGCTTAATTATTTGCTAGCATGAATTACATTTCAAGTATTTGGACAAATACACTACCAAGTCTAATTTTACAAACAAAATGTGAATTCCCTGTTTGTAGACAAGTAATTATCATGCGGAAAGTCTAAAGAGCACAAGTAACCGCACGTCTCCACAAGTAACCATCTTTAAGCATTCAAATAAGATGCAATGTGTAGTTATTTTGGACAAATATAACTGTCTAATGTTACACACAAATTGTGAATTCGCTATTTGTTGACGAATAATCATCATCCAAGTATAAATAGCGCAAGTTACCACAAGTAACCACAAGTAACCATCAGTAAGCTTATATAAGTAAGTATATCATATATAGTTATTTAATCAAATGGTTACTTGTGGTTACTTGTAATTACTTAAAAAATCTGTTATTTTTAGAAAAACACATGGTTACTTGGCATTAATATATATGTGTATTATATATGCATATATATATAATCTGTATATAAGCATAATATACGCAATAAACACAACAATTTTGTTTGCATTAGCCACGGCTATAAGCATTATGTAATACGACACCAATGCATTAGTTAGGCAAATTTGCGAGATTTAAAATATATTTTGCTACTGGTATGCATGTATTCAGTAAACATTATACAACAATAAAATAAAATAAGTATGATAAGTATGAAATTAGGACTTCTTTCTCGGGTTGCATAATTGCTCTTTTGAGTTTGCGCTCATCTCGTTGTGTCAATGATTTACGCCGACCTTGATAAGACTTTTTCAGCTTTTCGGTATTTTTATTTTTATTATCAAACCGCTTAAAAACTCTTAGAAGGCTTGACTTTGACATGTTAACGCAATTTTCCGATACGAATATTTGAATTCGCGCCTCAGCAAGAGGGCTAAAGCTCGCTGCTCTGCAGTTAAATCGTGAATTCGTGCTATGTTTGGATATTAAAATGAAACTATTGTTACGCAATATAATTAATCTTGGAATGGTATCGACCTATCAATAGCTCAATTACCACTGAATTCTTGCTGAAAGTTTCATAAAGATATCTTGTTTAGTTTTCAAGTTACAGACATTTCAAAAGTATGATAACGCAGTAAAATACTCAGACAATCAGTGACATAATTATTGGACCGATTAGCCTGAAAAGGCAAAATTCCCCCCTTCCCCCCTTTTCAATGTTGGTAGTCTAACATGCATTTTCTATGTTACATGCTATTGTCTCGTATTAGGCTGTCGATGCTTTTCCAGCAGATAAACCAACATTGAAACGGGGAGGGTTTACCAGTGAATTTTGCACAATTGTGTACAAAAATACCCTTTCTATACAAGTGTCCCAAATTTCAATGTCACTGATTGTCTGAGTTTTTTTCTTATGGCTTGCTGTTAGTTAGGAATTTGTTGGTATTAGTTTGGTAGATAATTAAGTCTTATAAATAGCTATGGTGGTTCTTTAAACATCGTTCTATCATATAAAGATGTGATTCGTATGAGATTGTACCCTAAAGCTACGTTTGCTGTAGATTTTTCTATCTATATATATATTTTATATATAGTGTAGCTTAAAACGCGCGCGCTATATTATTGTAATTTTGCGTGGCTGTAATACAAGCTATGCTTGCGGCACTAATTGAAATATTTATTATTGGCCGTTCAATGACACATCAACTATATATATGACTGGATCGCTTAATTATTTGCTAGCATGAATTACATTTCAAGTATTTGGACAAATACACTACCAAGTCTAATTTTACAAACAAAATGTGAATTCCCTGTTTGTAGACAAGTAATTATCATGCGGGAAAGTCTAAAGAGCACAAGTAACCGCACGTCTCCACAAGTAACCATCTTTAAGCATTCAAATAAGATGCAATGTGTAGTTATTTTGGACAAATATAACTGTCTAATGTTACACACAAATTGTGAATTCGCTATTTGTTGACGAATAATCATCATCCAAGTATAAATAGCGCAAGTTACCACAAGTAACCACAAGTAACCATCAGTAAGCTTATATAAGTAAGTATATCATATATAGTTATTTAATCAAATGGTTACTTGTGGTTACTTGTGATTACAAAAGTCTGTTATTTTTAGAAAAACACATGGTTACTTGGCATTAATATATATGTGTATTATATATGCATATATATATAATCTGTATATAAGCATAATATACGCAATAAACACAACAATTTTGTTTGCATTAGCCACGGCTATAAGCATTATGTAATACGACACCAATGCATTAGTTAGGCAAATTTGCGAGATTTAAAATATATTTTGCTACTGGTATGCATGTATTCAGTAAACATTATACAACAATAAAATAAAATAAGTATGATAAGTATGAAATTAGGACTTCTTTCTCGGGTTGCATAATTGCTCTTTTGAGTTTGCGCTCATCTCGTTGTGTCAATGATTTACGCCGACCTTGATAAGACTTTTCAGCTTTTCGGTATTTTTATTTTTATTATCAAACCGCTTAAAAACTCTTAGAAGGCTTGACTTTGACATGTTAACGCAATTTTCCGATACGAATATTTGAATTCGCGCCTCAGCAAGAGGGCTAAAGCTCGCTGCTCTGCAGTTAAATCGTGAATTCGTGCTATGTTTGGATATTAAAATGAAACTATTGTTACGCAATATAATTAATCTTGGAATGGTATCGACCTATCAATAGCTCAATTACCACTGAATTCTTGCTGAAAGTTTCATAAAGATATCTTGTTTAGTTTTCAAGTTACAGACATTTCAAAAGTATGATAACGCAGTAAAATACTCAGACAATCAGTGACATAATTATTGGACCGATTAGCCTGAAAGGCAAAATTCCCCCTTCCCCCTTTTCAATGTTGGTAGTCTAACATGCATTTTCTATGTTACATGCTATTGTCTCGTATTAGGCTGTCGATGCTTTTCCAGCAGATAAACCAACATTGAAACGGGGAGGTTTACCAGTGAATTTTGCACAATTGTGTACAAAAATACCCTTTCTATACAAGTGTCCCAAATTTCAATGTCACTGATTGTCTGAGTTTTTCTTATGGCTTGCTGTTAGTTAGGAATTTGTTGGTATTAGTTTGGTAGATAATTAAGTCTTATAAATAGCTATGGTGGTTCTTTAAACATCGTTCTATCATATAAAGATGTGATTCGTATGAGATTGTACCCTAAAGCTACGTTTGCTGTAGATTTTTCTATCTATATATATATTTTATATATAGTGTAGCTTAAAACGCGCGCTATATTATTGTAATTTTGCGTGGCTGTAATACAAGCTATGCTTGCGGCACTATTTAAATATTTATTATTGGCCGTTCAATGACACATCAACTATATATATGACTGGATCGCGTAATGATGTGCTAGCATGAATTACATTTCAAGTATTTGGACAAATACACTACCAAGTCTAATTTTACAAACAAAATGTGAATTCCCTGTTTGTAGACAAGTAATTATCATGCGGGAAAGTCTAAAGAGCACAAGTAACCGCACGTCTCCACAAGTAACCATCTTTAAGCATTCAAATAAGATGCAATGTGTAGTTATTTTGGACAAATATAACTGTCTAATGTTACACACAAATTGTGAATTCGCTATTTGTTGACGAATAATCATCATCCAAGTATAAATAGCGCAAGTTACCACAAGTAACCACAAGTAACCATCAGTAAGCTTATATAAGTAAGTATATCATATATAGTTATTTAATCAAATGGTTACTTGTGGTTACTTGATGCAAAAATCTGTTATTTTTAGAAAAACACATGGTTACTTGGCATTAATATATATGTGTATTATATATGCATATATATATAATCTGTATATAAGCATAATATACGCAATAAACACAACAATTTTGTTTGCATTAGCCACGGCTATAAGCATTATGTAATACGACACCAATGCATTAGTTAGGCAAATTTGCGAGATTTAAAATATATTTTGCTACTGGTATGCATGTATTCAGTAAACATTATACAACAATAAAATAAAATAAGTATGATAAGTATGAAATTAGGACTTCTTTCTCGGAGTTGCATAATTGCTCTTTTGAGTTTGCGCTCATCTCGTTGTGTCAATGATTTACGCCGACCTTGATAAGACTTTTCAGCTTTTCGGTATTTTTATTTTTATTATCAAACCGCTTAAAAACTCTTAGAAGGCTTGACTTTGACATGTTAACGCAATTTTCCGATACGAATATTTGAATTCGCGCCTCAGCAAGAGGGCTAAAGCTCGCTGCTCTGCAGTTAAATCGTGAATTCGTGCTATGTTTGGATATTAAAATGAAACTATTGTTACGCAATATAATTAATCTTGGAATGGTATCGACCTATCAATAGCTCAATTACCACTGAATTCTTGCTGAAAGTTTCATAAAGATATCTTGTTTAGTTTTCAAGTTACAGACATTTCAAAAGTATGATAACGCAGTAAAATACTCAGACAATCAGTGACATAATTATTGGACCGATTAGCCTGAAAGGCAAAATTCCCCCTTCCCCCTTTTCAATGTTGGTAGTCTAACATGCATTTTCTATGTTACATGCTATTGTCTCGTATTAGGCTGTCGATGCTTTTTCCAGCAGATAAACCAACATTGAAACGGGGAGGGTTTACCAGTGAATTTTGCACAATTGTGTACAAAAATACCCTTTCTATACAAGTGTCCCAAATTTCAATGTCACTGATTGTCTGAGGTTTTTCTTATGGCTTGCTGTTAGTTAGGAATTTGTTGGTATTAGTTTGGTAGATAATTAAGTCTTATAAATAGCTATGGTGGTTCTTTAAACATCGTTCTATCATATAAAGATGTGATTCGTATGAGATTGTACCCTAAAGCTACGTTTGCTGTAGATTTTTCTATCTATATATATATTTTATATATAGTGTAGCTTAAAACGCGCGCGCTATATTATTGTAATTTTGCGTGGCTGTAATACAAGCTATGCTTGCGGCACTATTTTAAATATTTATTATTGGCCGTTCAATGACACATCAACTATATATATGACTGGATCGCTTAATTATTTGCTAGCATGAATTACATTTCAAGTATTTGGACAAATACACTACCAAGTCTAATTTTACAAACAAAATGTGAATTCCCTGTTTGTAGACAAGTAATTATCATGCGGGAAAGTCTAAAGAGCACAAGTAACCGCACGTCTCCACAAGTAACCATCTTTAAGCATTCAAATAAGATGCAATGTGTAGTTATTTTGGACAAATATAACTGTCTAATGTTACACACAAATTGTGAATTCGCTATTTGTTGACGAATAATCATCATCCAAGTATAAATAGCGCAAGTTACCACAAGTAACCACAAGTAACCATCAGTAAGCTTATATAAGTAAGTATATCATATATAGTTATTTAATCAAATGGTTACTTGTGGTTACTTGTGCAAAAAATCTGTTATTTTTAGAAAAACACATGGTTACTTGGCATTAATATATATGTGTATTATATATGCATATATATATAATCTGTATATAAGCATAATATATGCAATAAACACAACAATTTTGTTTGCATTAGCCACGGCTATAAGCATTATGTAATACGACACCAATGCATTAGTTAGGCAAATTTGCGAGATTTAAAATATATTTTGCTACTGGTATGCATGTATTCAGTAAACATTATACAACAATAAAATAAAATAAGTATGATAAGTATGAAATTAGGACTTCTTTCTCGGAGTTGCATAATTGCTCTTTTGAGTTTGCGCTCATCTCGTTGTGTCAATGATTTACGCCGACCTTGATAAGACTTTTTCAGCTTTTCGGTATTTTTATTTTTATTATCAAACCGCTTAAAAACTCTTAGAAGGCTTGACTTTGACATGTTAACGCAATTTTCCGATACGAATATTTGAATTCGTGCCTCAGCAAGAGGGCTAAAGCTCGCTGCTCTGCAGTTAAATCGTGAATTCGTGCTATGTTTGCATATTAAAATGAAACTATTGTTACGCAATATAATTAATCTTGGAATGGTATCGACCTATCAATAGCTCAATTGCCACTGAATTCTTGCTGAAAGTTTCATAAAGATATCTTGTTTAGTTTTAAAGTTACAGACATTTCAAAAGTATGATAACGCAGTAAAATACTCAGACAATCAGTGACATAATTATTGGACCGATTAGCCTGAAAAGGCAAAATTCCCCCCTTCCCCCCTTTTCAATGTTGGTAGTCTAACATGCATTTTCTATGTTACATGCTATTGTCTCGTATTAGGCTGTCGATGCTTTTTCCAGCAGATAAACCAACATTGAAACGGGGGAGGGGGTTTACCAGTGAATTTTGCACAATTGTGTACAAAAATACCCTTTCTATACAAGTGTCCCAAATTTCAATCTCACTGATTGTAGCGTTAAAAGGGTTTCTAGCAGAAGAGCATAGCACTAGTGTTGACAATGGATCTATTTCGATGAAAATTGATGAAGGCAAAAAAGCTTCCCATGTTGTTTGTGATTATGTTGATAGACTTAGTACTACATGGAATCCTTTTCCACCTTATTCTGAAATATGGACAAAACCACCTGTTCATCCATGTTCAAGGCAACACATAGATATCTCTGATTCTGATCAGGACAGTGACTATATAGATTTAGTAAATACAGTTGAACGGCACACAAATTGTAGCACAAGATATTGGTTAAAACATGAACCCAACAAAGCAGAGCTTGTTTGCAGATTCAAATACCCATTTGCTTGCACAATACAAAATACAAAACTAAAGTTTGAACCAGTGCATACCAAAGACAAAAGCATAAAATACAAAGCTAGCATAGTGACTGCAAGAAATGATCCTAGATTAAATAATCATCAGAAAATTCAACTTGAAGGCTAGAGGACAAACTGTGATATGCAAGTTATACTAAATTACCATGCATGTGTTGAATATTTGTGCAAGTATGCTGCAAAAGGCAAACCCAGATCTAACACATTGAAAAATGCATTTCGCACTGTTGTAGGTAACCTAAAAACAAATACAGGACCCATCAAAGGTAATGAAAAAGATTATGATAAAAACACTTGGTGAAAGAGATTTTAGTGCACAGGAAACTATGCATCTATTACATTCACTGAAATTGCACAGTTCATCTTTTCAAGTTTTTCCAGTCAACTTAGATGGAACTTGTGGTTTAAAAAAATGTAAAAAACCGAAGTAGTACCTGTACCTGATTCCATTTTGGATAAATACTCCAAACGTGAAACTTTTAAGAATGATTTCCTGCTTGTGATGACACTTAATTTAGCTCAGTTTATTACAAATTACAAAATTGTCAATGGTAAACTTGTCAAACAGTCCTCAAAAATCATTCCACGCTTCTTTCCTTGTTACTCTTTGAACCCAAAAGGAGTGAATTACCCCCTATATTGCAAATATCAGCTTTTGAAATACAAACCTTGGAAAAACTCCCAAAATGATGCATGGAATAATGAAGCACCCTCAAATACTGCCTATGTCAATTGTTGGCTTTAATTTTTAAACTCTCCTGTTGCAAATCATTATGTACCAAATTGGGAAACGCACTTGCAAAATGTTGTCCAAGATGATAATGGTAATGCTAACTTTAGTAGTGAAAATGAACATGAAAATCCTCCCCAAGAGGAATGGATGATTTTGTCTAATTATCATAAACTTGAAGGCACACATCAGCACCCTGAAAACTCATACAATTAGATTCAACAAAATACACTGCCGAGAAAATTGCCTCTATGACTAATTGGATTACCAACCAGAGGGCTGAATATACTGTTCCAGTAAGACACTATCAAGTAGACACAGTGACATTTAGTGAAAAGCAACAATTAGCTTACATCATTGTTAACCACCACAGCAGAACAATGGCAAAAGAGCAACTTTTAATCATTATAATTGGTGAAGGTGGAACTGGAAAAAGTTATTTAATAAATGCAATTCGAAATTATTTAAAACATAGTTGTACTGTAACAGCGACAACTGGAAAAGCTGCTTTTAATATAAATGGCATAGCTGTACACTCATTTTTAAATACAGAATGTCTAAGAAAGATTTATCTGGCCAAAGCTTGCACTACAAGACAATTTGTTGTCTGTCGAGTACATTTTAATTGATGAATACTCTATGCTGGGTCAAAGAACCATAGGGTGGATTGACAGACGTTGTAGACAAGCCACTGGCTTAAAAGATAGTTTTATTTTGTGGTAAATCCATAATTCTGATTGGTGACCCTGCACAGGTACCACCAGTTGGAGACAAACCATTGTACCATGACAAACCATCTGATCCAATAGCTGAATAGGGCTATCTAGCATATAACATGTTTGATAAAGTTGTGGTTCTTGATGATCAGAGGGTAAGTGGTAGTGAAAATGACCAAATTATATTTAAAGGCATTTTATCCAGACTTTGAACAGGAGAAATAAGTTTAAATGACTGGAAATTATTTCTCACTCGCCAGCCAAGTGTTGTGTCTAACATTGATGATTTATCAACTGCAACAAGGTTGTATTATAGCAACAAAGAAGTAGCAAAAAAGTACAATTATGATCACTTAGTTAAGTTAAATACACCAATTGCGGAAATCCATGCCCGACATTCCAGTAATGACGCCAAGCATGTTAGTCCCCAAGATATGCTTGGTTTACACCCATTTATTTTGATTTCCAAAGGAGCAAAAGTAATGTTAACAATGAATCTATGGGCATCTGTGGGTCTATGTAATGGATCGACAGGAACCATTATTGATATTATTTATGCACAAAATCATGCTCCACCTGACTTGCCTATTGCTGTTTTGGTAAAATTTGATGACTATTGTGGTCCTTCCTTTGCAAATATGCCTTCTTGTGTTCCTATTCCACCAGTGACTGCCACTGTAAATATTGAAAATAGCATACTTGAAAGACAACAATTACCTTTAACGCTTGCCTGGGCATTGACAATTCACAAAAGTCAGGGTATGACTTTGGAGAAAGCATGGATTGATGTAGGGAAGAAGAGACCACTCTAGGAATGACATATGTTGCAATAAGTCGTGCACAAAATTTATTTTCGTTAATAATGGAACCAATGACATTTAATAGACTGACCGCTATAACAAGTCACTGCGATACAGATTGCAGGAAGACAAACAACTCCAAGCAACTGCCAACTTTACTAGCCTGTAATTGTTTGTGTTTCTTATTTTTTAATGTTCTTATATATTAACAAACGATTTCAAAAGTTAGATTTCTGATGTAGAAAAGTTTCAATTTGGCTTGTGTAGTACAATTTTTTATCAACAACATATACTGTAAATGTGTTTGATTACTAAATTTTTTAAACATGTCTTTAACATTGAATTTCACTTCACCATCAAGCTGACTTTGAGCTATCGGACATGGAGCTTGCTGACATTCAGATTGCAGTAACCAAGGGGATGAACACCACCACATTTAAGGGTAAGAGTTTAGAAATAGTTAGAATCTGGGCAAGCAATGCTTTCACCTCCTTACATAAAAGTCTATAACATTCAAATACAAAAACTGGATCCTTATGCTTCTTCCCTCGAAATGCTGTCTCCACCACAGTTTAGAACAATACCTGCTTTTTTGCTAACTAAGATATTAGCTTGACAGTTAAAGTAACTTACATTAAATGTGAAAATATAATTGAACTGCATGTATTTTCTCTTAGAGGGTGATAGTGCAGCTAGAGCGAACGTCAAAGTTTCTGAAGGTAAGTCAATACTAAATACTTAAATGGAAATGGCACCATGAAATATAACTATTATAATAAGCTTCTAAAAAATCACAAATATATATTTTTAACATTGATTTTGACCTCACCCTCAAGGTAACAAGGAGTTGCTCCCTCACAAGAAATGAAAACCACCATGCCCAAGGGTAAGAATTAATATCATTCACTACAATACCTGAAGAATGCCAATTATATACAATATTTTTTGACATTTGAATATTTGTCTTAACAGTTATAAAGTAACTTATATTAAATGTGAAAATGTTATTGAACTGTACGTATTTTCCTCTTAGGCGGTGAGATGTCTAATGTCAAATTTTCAGAAGGTAAGCAATTGCTAGATATTTAACTGGCACATATTTAGGAGGGTTTCCCAAGCACCAAATATCCAATGAAGTGATTTTTGAAGCGTAAATATTTAATACTATATACTACACTCCAGTATAATAATATATAGTTAATTGTTCAATAACATTTTCACATTTAATATAAGTTACTTTATAACTGTTAAGATAGAGATAATGAGGTCCAGACATGTTTTTATACTCTCCTCAGTTTTTGTTATTTTATGGCTTTTCGAGTATCAGTTTGCTTCCAAATTGAGTTGTATTGGTTGCCTAAACACAAAGTTTGTTCTGCCATCGAGAATTGATGCCGAAGGAGCAAAAAACTTGCCTCTAAAATGAACAACATGGTCGCTGTCAAGATTACGCATGCCGAAAAGGACTATTCTGCTCTCTGGTGATATCGAAACAAACCCAGGATGGTACAGAGATCATTTTGGAGAAGATTATTTACAAGAGTTTGCAAAGTCCGTAAACTGTGGGTCTAACAACTTGAACATTGCTCATGTAAATCCGTAGTCTCAGAAACAAAGTCGAAAAAGTTAAGCTTCTTTTTCAGGTATGTTGTTTTGATATTTTTGCCATCACAGAGACGTTTTTGGATGTGAAAATTCCAAACTGGCACCTTGAGATTGAAAACTACAAGATTATTGTATTGATACAGATTGATGACGGGTTGAAATGGAAGACCCACGTAAATGAGCTCGTTAAATCCTACTCCCAAAAAATAAATTTACTTCGATCATTGTGTTTTCTTCCCACAAAGGTTAGAACTGAGTTCTATTTTAAAGTAATCCTACCATCTGTAATATATGGTCTCCTTATTTGGGGTTCATGTGGTAAGACATTATTTGACGAACTAGAACGTATGCATGTAAGAGCAGCAAAGATTATTTACAATCTTGAATGGTGTACTCCTGGCATTGAAGTACTTCAAAGTTCACATTGATGCACATTGCAACATATGTATTCAATCAGACTTACCATTTTAGCTCACAAGAGTTTTTATGGACAAGCACCAACACATGTAACTTCTTTATTTACGAAAATAGTTCACCATATAATTTAAGAAGGAAACTAACATTTACCTTGCTGAGACCAAAGACAGATTTTATCAATAGCATTTAAAGCTGTCTCTCTGTGGAACTCTTTGGACAATGATGTGAGAACATATCATGACTTAAATATTTTTAAAAACATTTTAAAATCTTAGTTAAAAATCTGTAATTTAAAATTAGATCTAGTGTAGTGTAGTAATTTATAATATTTTAATAGGTATATGCACGACCACATCAGCTATGCTGTAATTTTATCGTGTGAAATAAATGCTTATTATTATTATATTTTGCGAGTAGCAGGTTGATGATTCAGTTGATATAATTACAGAAAAATAAACAAAAGTGAGCTCTCCTTTTTATAAAACTGAGCCTGTATTAATCTTTTTATTTCAGATAAACCCGTCATTGCATGTCTTCATAATTTATCGCCTATTAAAAAAAGCCAGAGAGACAACATGTACTTCCACATGACATTGCAAACGGAAGATATGACATACAGATCAGTATGTTTCTCTCCAGAAAAGCACCAATATTTTTTGGTGAAATATGAGGTGCATATAAATAAGCGTATCCACTGGACACAGAGGTATCCTTTGATATAAAAAAAATTGAGTCCGAAGATAAATGAAATTCCATGAAATTACTCAGTGAAACGTGATGGTGGAGCAAATGGGAGATCCTGAATCAGGTTGCTGATTTCTTTGGCAATGTTGCACCATTCCTTAGGGAAAATGAGAGCATTTGTCCTGCAAATCGTCAGCATCTATTGGATATAATAGATAATCCTCAAGATCTACAAGACCTGCGTTTAGAGCTAGCTGCAATTGTGGATGCTGGAGTTTACTTTGTTAAAGCTACCTACTACCTCGAGGGTGACGGGCCGCTGATCTTCTCCTGCTACGAGAAACTGGCAGCCGTTTCGCAAGCTGTTGCTGTTGGTTATTATCCAAGCACTACTGCAGTTGCTCGGGAAATTGCTTCTGGTAATGCTGCTCTCCAAAACCAGCTTATGGCACAAGCGAAAGCATGCATTCAGCCCGGCTTGAATTTCTTTCAACAGAAATTCAGTGTCCAGTTTCACACAGTAGTTTGTGCCTTTAAGGCAGCACGACTTTGCTGTCCTGTTCAAGTTCAAGTTCTGAAACCAACTGCAGATTAATTGGAAGAGTTTAGAAACTACCCCTTTCTAAATGATGATAACTGCATTGCAAGCTTAGCTCGGGAGATACCAGCCTATCTCGCTGCTGCTGAGGGTGTAAACAGTATCAAACGAAGATGAAAAAGTGGATTGGTGGGCAGCACACCGTGATACCCTTCCTAACTGGGCAGCAGTTGTCAAAAAGCTGCTACTTATCCAGCCTAGCTCTGCTTCCGCGGAAAGTCTTCTAAACACATTCTCTTCCCAACAAGAGCATACACTCGAAGATTGCCTAGAAGCATATGTAATGCTGAGGTATAACAACAGTCAGAGGAAGTAAAACTGTGAAACATGACTATATCAAGCCAATTTGGTGGCTTTAAAGTTTTTATATAATATATATAGTTATTCCAAAGCTTAATAATTATGCAACAAAACTGAGTGTTAATTGTTAATAACTGTGTGATTCAAGTAAGTGTCATTGAAGTCAACCTGATGGCATAAGCAACTGTTATACAATTAAAATTTTGCTAGAGACTAAAGAGTGTTTAAAATATAGTTTATATCTTACTTTGTGCTCTTTCTTTTGTGAGCAACTTTTCACATTTTAGGAGCAACTTTTTCAATTTTCGAGCAATTTTTGGGCAACTTTTGAGTA
Source organism: Trachythela sp. YZ-2020 (assembly GCA_016169945.1). Taxonomy (NCBI): domain Eukaryota; kingdom Metazoa; phylum Cnidaria; class Anthozoa; order Malacalcyonacea; family Clavulariidae; genus Trachythela; species Trachythela sp. YZ-2020. The sequence goes on along the minus strand of JADLSH010000395.1, from coordinate 8,797,155 downwards.
TTTCTAGAACACAATTTCAGCATTTTCGTAGCACAATCTGAGCATTTTCGTAGCACAATCTGTAGAAGCTTATACTGTGTGCTTCAATACGAAGAAAAATGTTGTGTCGGTGCACACAAAAAAATGGCAAATAAAATACATATAAATAGATACAATTAAGCCGTGCTTGGACAATTTGATACATATATACAATTGAGTGCTTGGACACATTATTTATTATTTTGTTTAGTTACGTTAAATTAGTTGTGACGTTGCGTTACCCTTTCACACATGAACTATGAACACAATTGTAATGTTTTAATGTAAATAATTTACATTTCCATTGAAAGATTTCACCTTTTACAATTTCATATACCTTTTTCTAATAATATACAATTTTACAAATCGTGTGATGGTTATATGCCTATATAGTTCCATTTGCTTTTAACACGGCCGCAGCATTCCCTACGTTGCAGGTACCTTAGTATAGGGTATTGTACTTCAAGAACCCACACCATGATGCATCACAGGATTGGTGGTCTCCAAAAGCATGAGGGATGATACACTTCAAGTATTTACCCTTGATTTTTGGCATTCGTACAAACTCTACATATATTGTTCCTAGTTGCATACAACAGTACATTCCCGGTAGACATACCCATAGCTGTCCCAGTTCCTGTCAATGAGTTATGTCCTTTCCTACGGTTTTGCCATCCCACATACGATGCTGCAAACCCAACCAAACCATTATCATCTTCATCCTCCCCTGCTAACATAGCCTTTTCTCGTTCTTGTTCAATGTTTTCCAGGCAACTTTTTTTTGCAATTGTCTCTGTAGCATTACCAACCTATCTTTCCCTTTTTTGAAAGGTAGCTGTATTTAATGGTGGAATATTTATGGTGGATAAAAGGTTATTCAATTGAGTTTGGCCTATTCCAATGTGTAGGGAACCTAAGGCAGCTCGAAAATTAGTATCAAATGCTGGTGGACCATGGATTCCAGTTTTATGTTGATGTTGTTACTATGTTTATGAAGCCACAGTCTGAACATTTCACATCAAATTTGCTGGCAAGACCACTTCTTGTTTCATTGATGACATTCACAAATGACAAAGGGCCTAGAAAAATAATGCATTACAGCTATTTCAAAGTTTGGTTCATGCTGTCTCCCTGTAGTATCAAATGACTCTTGTAAGGTGGGTTTCACCAAGCAATATTGTGCAGCAGATGGTGGTCAACCAGCTGCTATTAAGTGAGAAATGCTATTTAATTATTGGTAGGCTAATAAATAAGATTAAAAGAGTGAGTTCTGCAATATGTGTGTGCTCCAAAAGGTATCTGTATTTTTAAAGTGTACCACCATCTGCTGCCCTGTTATTTTTGCTGGAACCCACCAAAAAGTATCTTGAACACATGCATATATATAATTACCTTTCGAGCAAGAACTGCATGACAAAAGATTGCTTCGAAACACATCTAAATCAATAAATATACAACCATGGGGAACTGACTCCTGTTCTGTCTTTGGAATCTATAATAAGTGTAGTATTATGAGATTTATCTTTTCGTCTTTAAAAGTCGAAAACATCAATAGTAATAGTTAAGGTGTTACAACATAAGTTTCTACTTTACTTATAGTACTTTACTTAGCTGCAAATCCCAGCAAGTACAGTGTTTTTATCGCCAAGCCCGAGTTTTTGTCGTCATTGACCTCCACTCCCTCACATTGAAAAACTTTGTGGAAAATTGCACCACAGACTTAATTTTAGAGTAATTTTTACTCCTCTCACAGATATTTCCCCCCCATTTTTGTAAATAAATAACACTGCAAAAGCTTGTTTTTAATGCAAAAAAAGTCTAAAAAATGTTGCCATTTTCAATTTTGTTTACAATGTGCGTGGAAATTCACACACAAAATTCCTGCACTCGCATTTTTCCACACGCTACTAGATCTTGGCTTGAGAGGAGTGCTTTCTGGTCTGTCGCTCACACGCAACTTTCGCACGCGACTTTATTCTAATGTAAATATCTCCGGAAGTATTTACTCTCTTGTAATGGCACATGCATCATTCAATATATATGCGAAATAATTAGCACACATCTAAAATGTAGCAATCAGACCTATCCACGCCATTCATGAACTGGTTATACTCGTGGATAACAAGGGGCTGAGGAACAATAACTGTCTCAAACTTTCCATCCTTCACTCCTCTTACAACTTACCTGAGCATTCGCAGAATGAAGTGTTGAAAGGACTGAAACAGGTTTATTGTCAATCCATTGCAATGCTAAAAATAGGTACGCTAAGCGTACATGTATCTGCTCATGGTGATGTTGGCCATGAAGGAGTAATATTCAACAATAGGCAATTTCGTAATTACGGGCGCCATTTTGCATAGGGGGCAAACACAAATGAAGCAACAATAGCATGACTCTAGGGACAAATGTTCCCATTGGGACGAGGTGTATATAATTACTATGGCTGGCAGAGCCATAGGTTTAATATACCCCTGTCTGTCTGTCTCACGACAAAAATATGAGGGATATTATATTTCCAACAACAAACATTGCGCCTTCAACACTTGATTCGGCGCATCGCCCTAAAACATCTATACTCTACAATAGTTTGAGCGAACGTACCATACGTGGGTATTATTTGTATTTGTGGGAAACTAAAGAAAAACTAGACATCAGTGTTGAATATAATTGAAACATAAACGCGCAATAACGCGGAGCTCTATTTACTAGACTAATTAGAGTTCAAGAGTCAGCTATCACATATTCTTGATGATTATTACACTGTAAACAGGTCAAGTTTTTATAAGAAAACCGAAGACGTTAGTTCTCTCTACATCTTGCAATATTTTAAGATGATCCTATAGCTCCTCATTATTATACTTTGATTGGACCCAAACGCTTGAACAGACTCGATAAAATTAAAGTATTCGGCGAGACGCATTCCTCACAACAATAGTGGAATACGCAAAACATTTAACCTCGTTCACGGCGCATGTATTGGTCAAACGTTGGCAGACCAATTCAAATGAGTAACAAATGTATATACATAATTATACAGTTATACAATGTTTTATTTTTAATATGTTGTAGTATTTCTTATATACCTTAATGGCTATTGATCTTCGACAGTTTGACTGTTTAGTTTGATAGTTTCTCCTTCAGAAATAGAACAACTACATTTGAAATTGGCCACATATTTTAAAGCATTCGTTCTGGTCAATCATTTCGTATTGAAAACCTTCGTATTTCCACGTTTTTATATGATCTAAGTATCTAACGACGTTTTGTCAATTTATTTTTACATTTCAAAACATAAGCGCCATGTTGAGTTTAAGATCTAGCCTGCGAACAGGAAGAATTTAATGATGTAATAGCCTTGGGAAACATTACGTCATTGCATTGTAAGCCACTTGCTGATTGGCTATCAATTTAAATAAGCTCGTCGCTGAATGGCTATAAACCCTCGTATACACACCTCGTATATGCCACCGTATACACATGGTCTTATACAGAAACAGAGCACAAAAAGCGCATGGACAAAACAACAATTATACAACTGACAGACATACAACAAACATTTAAGACAAACACATTTAACAAAAATATTAAAAACAACAAGAAGGTGTGTGCAAAAGGTTTCGGGCAGAATTACACTTAACGCAAACCGTTTTCCATGTCCTCGCATCGTCAGGGTCATAACATAAGTGCAGAGAATTACTATAATATTGCTTAAGTAGGGTTTTAAACGTAGCCAAAGAGATAGAGTCCCTACGCATTTCCTTTGGCAATGTATTCCAAACTCGTCTCGATCTGACCAAGTAGGACCTAGCGTACGTAGCTGTTCGGCATAGTTGTTCCTCTAATATAATTGTGCCGTCTGCGTTGTCTCCAGATCTTGTCGTCCTCCTTGTTTTCTTTACCTTTGGTACAATGTCTTTGTCTACGTATGTAATGTCGGATATTATTTTAAACAATTGTACCATGTCCAAGTACTCGTGCCAATAAGTCGATGGTATTAAATCTGTTTGTTGAAGTCGTTCTTTGTAGGTGTCATTGCAGCGATATGGTAGTACAAGCATGTATTTTGTCAATGTTCAATATTCGTTCAACGTTCTTGATGTTGTCCACAGTTTGAGGGGCCCAGACTGGCGAGGAATATGCGAGATGTGCACGAACGATAGCAAGATAAATTGTTTGTTTCGTGTCTATACTTTTGATGCTCTTTGTTGTTCTTTTTACATAGCCCAAGATCTTGTTGGCTTTCGCACACTGGGTTTCGACTTGCTTCTTCCATGTTAGGTCAGTCGGGATCCAAACTCCAAGGTCTCGTACATGCCTACAGTGTTCTATTTGTAAGTCGCCCATCGTGTAGCAGGTATTGATTAACTTACAGCGTTTGAGTGATATAGTTTCAACCCTGCATTTCGTTGGGTTAAATGCAAGGTTGGTGGACGTGGACCACTGCGCCAAGGTGTTTAAGTCCTCATGCAGCTTGCTACTATCGGTCTTACTTGCAATAGGCTTGAACATTTTCGTGTCGTCAGCGAAGGTAGCTATTGTTGAGGAAGATACTGCGTCAGGTAGATCATTGACGTATAGAAGAAAAAGGATAGGTCCAAGGATAGACCCCTGAGGTACACCTGATGTTACCAGTAAAGAGGAGGATGTGGTTCCAAGGACTGTGACCTGCTGGCAGCGATGGTGGAGGTTTTTGCGACCACTGCAAGCAAAGCGTCTCAGAAAAAAAACATTCCGGCATCATATGGCTTTGGATCAATCTCACCAACTAAAGCAGAGATTGAATAAAAGAGATTCTTCGACTTCTTCATCCAACACAGATGGGGAAACTGGTTTTGACAGTTGCTACTTTCCAGATATATAAATTCCTTAACTTGAATGCCTTGAAAACATGCAACTTATATTAAAACATTCCAATTCTACATTTTAATAGCAAACCACTTAACCACATGAATATTCAGGGGGATTGGATATGTCGACTTATTGATATAACAATTGTTTCCAGCATCTTATGCTGCAATAGCATGCTCGTACCAGATGATTTATGTCTTATGAGTATATAAATTTTCTTGTAGATGTGTCCCATGTAGCTTGTGATAAGACTATTTCTGACACAAATATGCCAGGCAATTCTGGAGCTGAACATGTAAGTATGTTTAAACAATCTGTTATGGTAATAGGTTTAATATTATATACGTTATATTAGATGAAGTACTGTGTATGAGCCCACAGTTGAGACTGCTGGTCAGTAATACATACATAAGGAACTGTCTGCCATTTTGTAGTGATTTGAGATTTAGTTAGTATATGTTTAATAAAGCTGTAAAACATAACAATTGGTGACGAGGATGGGATACAACGAGTGTTAGTGTCTCCATACCATCCAGCATCTAATGGCCAAGCTGAAATGCTTGGATTTGATTTGGCCATCAAAGCGGCAACTTAGCGACTTATGAATCATTACTTGATAGTGGTCGATGCACAGTCAAAGTGGCCAGAGGTGATTGGGCCCATGAAGACGACAACTGCTGAGTCTACAATCAATGCATTACGCTGCATCTTTGGTTGTTATGGTTTACCTGAACAGAGTGTTCACCTGCCAAGCTTTTCCTCCAACGAGAATTGAGAACTAGACTGTCCTTAGTAAAACCTGATACTGCTAGTGTAGTTTCAACCAACCAGTCACGGATGAAGAGTTGTCATGATCAACATACAAGATTTAGGGAATTTCACGCTGGTCAGCCAGTTCTTGCTCGGAATTACAGGTCAAATGGTAAATGGCAACCCGCAACCGTTCTTGAAAGAAAGGGACCTCACTCATATGTTATAGCTTTACCGGACGGAAGACTTTGGAATCGCCACGTCGATCAGCTTTTGCAGGATAGTCCACCTCCACCACCAGTGATTAGTGAGAGCTCTGAACCTATACCCGGTAACCTTGGTTCTCCGACAAGCACACAAGTTTTGCCCACTCAATCTACTTGTACTTCTTCGACGGAGTCCACTCCTGCAGATCCAGTGGTTCTTCAGCCCGAAAGCACGGACGGCAACCCATCCGAATTGGCACAAGGCACCCCTGGTAGTCCTATTAAACTAAGAAGATCAAGTAGAACGATCAAACCGCCAAAAAGGCTCATTGAACAAAGTTAGACACTTAATTGATATAGGATATTCCGTCAAGCATTATGTATTATTAGATGGAAATATATTAGTTACTTTAATTAGGGAAAATCGGACATCATTTACACTAAGCGGAGAGGTGTTATGGTAATAGGTTTAATATTATATACGTTATATTAGATGAAGTACTGTGTATGAGCCCACAGTTGAGACTGCTGGTCAGTAATACATATATAAGGAACTGTCCGCCATTTTGTAGTGATTTGAGATTTAGTTAGTATATGTTTAATAAAGCTGTAAAACATAACAATTCAATCAATATTTGACACATCAACAATTACAAATTTTGTAGAAGGTTTAGGTGGATGGTATAATTTCAATCGAGTCTTGTAAATTACAAATTTTACCTATTAATGAAATAATGTAATGGTAATGAGAAGGGGTTATGGTAGCCTGTGTAGCTGGCAGTTTTACTGTCGTTGCAATGGAAGTGTTTCTGAAATATTGCATCAATTCATTACCTAGAATTGATCAAGTCATTCATTGAAAAATTTATCAACTTCCTGTGTGTGTGAATCGACCAATGGCGTCTCATTTCAGGGACTGATTGATCAATTGGGAACAAGTATGCTAGTAAACAGGAAGTTGAGCAATTTTTGAGCAAATATATTGATCAACTTATGTAATATTTCAACACTTCCATTGCAACGACAGTAAGGGGTTGGGGGTTAAGGCGAAGGTAGTTTTTAGGCTCTGCGCTCGCCTCAAAACTACCTTTGCCTCAACCACTTAAAACCGCCAGGTACACAGGCTAGGGTGATGGATGCTGGGTTTGAATTTCAACAAACAATTATTGTATGCTTGCACATTCATCGATGATTTTCAGCCAGGCTCAGTCTTGGCCCAGTAAACCGAGCTGAAATTTCAGCCCAGCCAATAATAAAATCCTGGTAACATTCCAGCTCCCATTGAGCTACCCAATTTGAAATTCAGCCTTGACAGGAACCTAGCCAGCCTATGTATTGTAGTTGCAATTAGTTTTTACCTGCCTAGTTTACTATTACTTTTATGCACCTATCAATGTAAATCCCAAGAGGGAGGCGAGGAGGCTGCGGGTATGGAGCAGGAGTTGTGTAAAATCCAAGAGGGAGGGCGGGGGGCTGCGGGCATAGACAGGGGAGTTGTGTTAGATGTTCACCCCCCCCCTTCGGGAATTTTACTTTTATTTCGATCGTGGGGGTAGGAATATTTTACTCATGTGAAAGACTACAAGTCATCAACCAAGAGTGAAGGAGTTGTACTATGTATTACATACATTAATTCCATTTGTACCTGGTTCTTTCATCCTCTATAACCAAGCCTTAAAACCACTGGTACAGTACATTATACTCACCAAATTGCCAGTTTCCTAAAAACGTCTCCTGTATTCAGCATTAAATATATGTTAGTCTTTGACTCTGATCCCTAGGGCATAGCAGGTGATAACCAAGATTATAATATATATAACTATAATAACGGAATAACTACCCATACTATATTCCCTCTACAAGACTAGTGAAACACTGATTGCACAAAAAGACATACTGGGACTTTTAATGAGTTGAGTGAATTTTTTACCAAAACCTGCGACGGGCGGAGGTATACATTTTATTACCATACTCTGCCACTCCACGATCAACCTGATAAGGCAGAATGACATGTCCTTCCTGAAACATTTGAAGCCTACATTGTGTACTAAACTGAATCTAAATGGAATGTAAAGTACCGTATAATACATTCAATGGAAATATGCATACCATAACCACATTCAGTGGCAGACACTATGGGCAGGGGCGCACATTAGGGGTGGTGTGTGTGTGTGTGTGTGGGGGGGGGGGGGGGGTGACACCCCCCAACAATTGGGAATTTTCCAAAAATGTCAGTCCCAAATTGTAAAAATACACTACTTAATTCGGTCCAAGTTGGTCCGAAACATCCTGTCTAAAAAACGTATAATAAAGATACAAAAGAAATCAACATTGCAAAACCCAGAGATATATTTTCCTCTTAAAGCAATATACTCAAATGTAAGATGACTAAGTTTGCACCACCAATATTTTGCGAAGTGTCTGCCAAAGAGAATGGTTGATTGACATTGAAACTATATTATTTATTATACCTGTGGGCAATTCAGCAAAGTAACAAACTGAGTGTATAATACTAAACTATTCATTGATTGGCTCTTAATTTCACTTTCCAAATCTAATATTCAATTAATATTCAGAAATATCATTTCAGTAGAACTAGGACATGTTTTACAGTAAGTGTAGTTATATTTAACTGTGCAAAATTCGAGGATAATTTATTCATCATAGCTAGTGGTGTGGAGACTCGATGGAAGTACAATAAAACTCATTATATATGTTTGTGTATGGGTTGGAATAGACTGGGATGGTGTGACAAATTGAGCAATTTCACATCTACAAAGTGTCCCATATAGTTACCATGTCCAACCAACTCCTTTGACTCCAGAGCAAGGTGCGAAAGGCGGGTGCTGGTGCCTTCAAACCAGTTTGCTCTTTTTCGGCCTTTCAAAGGCTGTCCATGTCGGAATCACAAGCCTGCCGTGTGCGGTGTGGGTTTTTATGTGTTTCCTAGGCATGCTGATGAGCCCTGATATTGGGCGAAACAGTCATGTTTGCACCATACATTTTATTTACCGAAAAATCCTAAAAATATCTAGTGGGTGTTTAATAACTAAGTGTTTAATTTATTCGTTAGCAGAAGACATTAGCCTAAAACTTGAAATATTCATAGACATTTAAGATGTATAATTTTGTTGGTAGAATGACGTGCATGTACAGTGTATTACTATTAGGCACAAACAAGTTTTTCATTTATCGTAAAAACCCACCGACAAACATAAATTAATGCAACGAGTTACTACAAACTCTATAATATCGAGATGGTAAGCTATGACCTATGTATATTTTAGTTATTGGATCAGTGCTCTAGTGTATATACAATAGTCTACGTGCTCAATTTTTATAAAGTTTGTTAAGTTCTAGAGCTACACCAACAGCTTTAGGTCGTCTTTCAGGTGTTCCATCGATACATTTCTTGGCTATTTTTTGCAGACCAGTCGATTTAGTGTAATAAACAACCAGATAAATTATTTGGCCGAACGAGTAGATGTCGCTTGCTGGGGATGCTGTACTCTTCTTCCCCAAATTATTTCTGGCGCTATATGTTTATAAAATTTGAATATAGTGATCTTGCTCTTTCGAGTTCAGCTTTTTACATTTTTGGCTTTTTTCATTTTCCCAAAATCAATTATTACTGGTTCATGAACGCCTGTGCTGTTGTGCAAAATAATATTATTATGTTTAATATCACAATGAATAAAACCGTTTTCGTGAATATGAGCAAGAACACCAGCACATTTCTCCAGTATGAATGCCCATTCCATAATTTCCAGAGAGAGGTTCTTTGCTGCATGACCAATGGTAACGCATTGTCCACCAATTCCATGGAATACAGTAACCAATGCATATGGTATGGTTTGGATTGAACATGGACACCAAATAGAAAAGGTAGACTTTATTTAAAGAAAACATATAATAAAATCAGGAACAGATTTTAAGCACAGTATATTTGCATATTACAGTAATAGTACCGGTATCAAAGGGACCATTTGTTATCTATCTGGGAGAGGGGAGGGGTTGAGTTGATGGCTGGAATTTATTGAGCTGTCTCAAGTCTTTGGCATGGTCCACCCCTTCATACTCAACATTTTCCCATTGGCCCACCTGTAAATAATGATATTTTTCAGTGTGATTTCAGGGTGACATTTTTGCAACAGACATTGTAAAGCTTTGATGTGGCCCACCCCTTTAAAGGCCATCTTTTTTAGATGACCTACCTTACATAGGTTTATAAAATGTCTTCGAAAAAGGGTAATATACAGTACTTCATCTATATAGACTTATTGATAATGATGTACAGTACATAAACTGTTAGTCTAATTAACCATTAGCTGGCAATGTGCTCTACTTTAGCATTTAACTGTGTCCAATGCCAGACTCTGGGCGCATCGACAGCTAATGGGTTAATCTTTTCTCACCATAGACTAACAGTGAGACTGTGCAAGAATGTGTACACAGGGTTCTCCTTATCAGGTGGTAACCGGTAAAATTTACTGTTTCCACAACTATTGTTTACATCTGAGACTCCTAGAGTTTGTGTAATAGCTTTTTGTTGTAAACACAGTTTTGTGTAAAATAGTGTTGTGTTTTAATAATTGATATGACGTTTTATTGTTATAATATATTTTGAAATCTATGAAAGCTAATATCTTCCCTCAAAATCCCGAAAATGGCATTTCAGAGACTTCAGATTTCAAAATATTCCGGGGGATCATGCCCGGATCCTGTTCAGACACCTCTTTTACCTGCCCTGCTCACATTACTGCGGAGAACCCTATATATAGTAAAATAAATACGACTAAACATACAGACATAGGCAAAAACTATATATCACGAAATGACTCTGCATGTATCGATCTGAAGAGCAGATCCGGGGACCACCTTAACTCATTAAGGCACAACGCACCCCAGTCCATCCTGGTTTGTTATTTACTCTAGGCTGTCTAACATAAAAATGTCAAACATGTCTAATACATCAAAGTGTAAAATCATTGTGCCTTAATGAAAGTTCTCTTTATGCACATTTAACTAATGTACCATGTCCAATTACTAATTAATACTGATGAACTTTCAAGCTGTGCAATGTATTACTACACAATAAGAATTCCATCATATGATATATAGTAATATGTTAAAACTCAATATTATCAAAATTATAAACATTTTCATACATTGGTGATCAAATGAGTTGATCATCATGGCTTCTTGTTCGACATCAGCTCTGCTAGTTTTGCCTTTAAACTGCTTCACAGCAACCAAAACCCTCGGTATTATTTTTTTCGCGCAGATACAAATGTTCCTTCTCCGATTTTGTTGTCACCTTTATTTTCTGAAAATTCCTTCAAATTAGCCAGCTCAATTTCATGGAAAGCAGATCTACAAAATATAAAAACAGTTATAATTATTACCACTAATTACAAACTAAATTAAACAATATCCTTAAAAAGGAATTATAATTATAAACCCATTAGCTGGCAATGCACCCAGATGCGAACTGCTATAGTACTTTATTTTGTCTAACACCAGACAATTTTAGTCGTCACTGGTAGAGTACTGCCAGTTAATTGGTTAACAAAACTATCTGCCATAATGTCTCTTATTGTTAGCCCATTCTGCCCATCATAGCTGGCAATGCGCCCAGATGCACCAGGGTTGAGAGAGCACTGTATGTGACTGAGTAAAGGCAGTATTGGACACTTCGTGAAATATTAGGGGTGGACAGTTGGTGAAATATTGGGGTTGCGAACTTAGGTTGCAAACATATAACCACCATCTTGTTGCTGCAAATATCTAGCTGTCCTAAACCTTTTTGCTTAAATACCATGCAAATCTGCCTAAATTGTAACCTATCAAGGCTTTGTAAAATAATTAATACAGCTTTGTTACAAAGTGAGTCGGGTATCATAAAGGATTTGAGAAATTATTGTGGGGGGCATCACCCCCCCAATGGCCCCCTGGTGTCTGATGGGTCATTCTTGGACAATTCAATCATAGCATTTCAATACAAAAGAAATTTTTTCAGGTAATTATAACATTTATACCAAATATACCCAGGGGTAAAATAGCCTATAAATGCTAAGCCAGGGGAAATTATCACTAAATCTTACAAACGTTTCTGTACTTTTAGAGTATTATGTGATCACGGCAGGAAATTTTCGCATCAGATTGGGCCAACTTTCAAACTGACCGCGTGAAAGTCTGAGTACGAATTTAATATATTCAAAATGGCGGCTCGTTCAGACCCAACAGAAGCTGAAGTAATCACTGCACTTAAACAATCGTTAGACAGGGAAAAACTATCTTTACAAGGAAAAACATCGAACCGCTATAACTTGCGTGATCTTTCGGCCACATTTAATGAGCTAGATCGAGTTGTAGAGGCAGTGGTGAAGGCAAAATATGGCAGTCTTCAACACAGACACGAGTTTGAGCAGGGCAAACTATTTCCAATGCTGGAACGGATTATGGAACGGGCAACCCGAATTATTCTCAGGAGAATGAGTCCACGGATGAGCAAATTGCATCCTTGGATGATTTGTTTTGATGTTTCTATCCCGAAGGAAGTGTTTGGCCTTCTAAGAGGGATCATAGAGGAGTCAAGCTATGGCCTAGAAGTTGAGGAAAGTTCAAGATGTGTTACAATTACGATCACAAACTTGAGAAGGCTTGTAGCAATCTTTCGTAAATTTGTTGATTGTGGGAGTTTTGAAAAACAGCTAAAGGGAGGGAAAGGAAATCTAAAAGTGATTGTTAACGCTGAAAGGAAGTGTGTTTTTAATTATGTTGAAGGATGAGGTTTTAAAAAGGAAACTACATTATGGATATTGGAATGAACATGGCATTAGTCAACATTGACAAAAATACTTTCTTAGGGTCATACTAATTACCGACAAGAACCGACAACAATACCGACAAGAACTGACAACAATACCAACAAGAATTTACTTTTTATCTTCAAATTTAGTCGGGTTTTCTTGTCGGTATTGTTGTCGGTTCATGTCTGTAATTAGTATGACCGCTTTCTTATATATTTTCTTGGGGCCAGTTGTTCAAAGATGGGTTAGCATAATAACCCGGCCCTAGATTGGTTTGTGTAGTTCTCCATGTCTGTTTATAAACCCAAAGCTTGAGAAAAACAATTTCAATCAATTCGAATAAGCTTTGTTGACAAATAGTCTCCTAACTTTAAAAACATGCTGTTACAAATTTAGCTTGCACGTTTAGACTAACCCAGTTTTAGGTTAACCTGTTTTTGAACAACCAGCCTTGTAAAATCTGTGTAGTTTACTCATATGTAATAGCTCCTATTACACAACACTTGATTTTTGAACAGCTCAGATGAATTAAGGGTACCAGCTATTTCAATTTGCCTGGTCCTTCAACTTGTAAATGGGAAAATAATATAACTCCAGTCAGAATGAGGTTTGGCTTGGGGGATTGTGTTTTGGTGCATCTATAATTATTAAAAAATGTCATCAAACCTCACTTTAAGTCAAACTTTCTACTGTGCAGATACTTTATATTGTTTATAACCCTGGTAAAAATGAATACTGACAAATGCCCGAGGTAATGATTACCGCTCTTTTGTAGTATGAGGAGGGTGTTCGCATAAAACCCCATTATCAAATCAGCACTGTTGATAATTAGATGGACCAAGTTTAGCTGGGGAAAATTAAGTGAGAAATTTTATTTATATATAAGATATTTTATTCAGTTGAAGCTGATTTTATTAAATCAATGAACTTGCTGATTCCAAGTCATACAGTGGTTAATCACTTATGCATGACTGATTGTAATCAGGCATGTTGGCCTTGTTAACTGAACAGCTTCTGTTACAGTAAGCAAGTTTACTTTGTTCAAGTTGCTACTTCTAAAATAACAGTAACCAGAACAAAATAACTTGTATAATAATGCGGATTCTGTTAACTAGCCCAATAGCTTACCTTGTGTATCATTATAAATCCCAGGACAGTTACAGAAAAGAATATTTTAAACACTCCCAAAATAACTTTTATTGTCAAATTACATATAATGATACAAGTTATAGATAAATATATATATATATAATACAATATAAAAATTTCAAAAGCCAATCTACTGTGTTCCATAATTCATTATTAATCTACAACTCTAAGATGCATACAAAGCCTTAACAGGTTTTTATAACATAACTGGCAAGGCTGATGATTAAACATCCTAAATGTAGAACATTCTAACTAATTTCATTTTCTGTCTGAGCATTTGAAAGTACAGCTCATACTGTATGAATGAACAGTAGTTCAGTGTATGCAGCAGTGTTAAATAATCTTCTGAGGGGGGCCAATGTAGGCAGTGAGAAATAGCTGAGAGCGAAGGTTATCCAACTGCCTGAAAAATAGCAAAGGCCCTTTGTCAAGAAGTTAGTGCATGAGACAGTTAAATAAGCTATGTACAATGTTGTGAAGTCTCACAAGCCTGTAATGATAGGAGAAAACATTGACATTTCAAGCAAAGGCCCTTTGTCAGAATTAGTGAGGGCCTTTGCTCAAAATGTCAATGTTTTCTGATATTGGTTGTCTCATATAATAGTTCAGTAATGCCTGGTTTCCAGTCAGTGGAATTTTGGGAGCAGGCGAAAGTTTCCCCCAAGCTCACAAGGAAAAGTTCAACAATCAGATAATTCAGGTTGCAAAATCCGCCAATCTGCTTGCAAAATTCCACTGACTGGAATTTATTCCCTCCTCCATACCACTTCCCCTCCTCCATACCACTTCCCCTCCTACCTAGCTACCTGAGAAGGAAGGTTATCCAACTGCCTGAAAAATAGGAAAATAAATTCTTCGACGTTTCGAGCAAAGGCCCTTTGTTCACAGTATATATTAATAATATAGAATAAAATAAAGTAAGATTCATTTGATAAATGTGCAAAATACATCAGCCTTAAGGATACATTATTTTAATTGAAAAAAACAACTCTTAAATTCTAGAGTACTGATTGAGTTTTGTAGATAAAAATAGATGTGAAATTTAATTAATGCACATTCTCAAATGAATTGTCACCTTATAACAATATAAATTCTCTATAGCTGACTTACATCGAGTTATAGAATTAGTGTCAACCTGCCTACCTAATATGACATATACTTCAGACAAACCTTTGTTGCCTTACCTTCAGCAACAGACCTCTTAACCTCACTCATCAGAAAATGAGAACAATAAAAGCACATTTCCTGGCTGGATTCTTTACTGAAACCACAATAACAATAATGAAGTGTATCTTTCAGTACACGAGGAGGAATAAGAGAATCCGGGGTCTTATGATAGGCTAACAATGAAGGCTGATTAAGTGGTAGCCACACTTTGCTTATGTAATCATGTCTAAAGACCTGAAACCAACGTTGCCTGAATTGACTGTTTCTGGAATAACTTGCGATCTGCACATGCTTAGCTTCCCTTCCCTGCATGGTATTAATTCCCAAACCTGTGCCATACTTATCAAACATCCACTGCGAATGTGCTACCACTAAGTGTCCAACACTCCACACAGTTGCCGACACTTTACGCTTGCCACCAAAAATAGCAATTGCAGTGAAATAATCATGTGCTAATGATGGAAGCTTCAAAAGGTTTTCTCTACTTAAGTTGTACATAGAGAAGTATGCACTGCAATCTCTAAGTTTGACTGCAGTAAAAGAAAGGAAAACAAGTTTGGCCAACAATTGCAAATCATCTGAATCTCCTCTAGTGGCATCTACTAAATACATGAAGCCATGTAGAATCAATTTAGAATCTTTTCCAGTGAACCTGTAGGAGAAATCCTTGTCTCTTAATCGGTCATCAATCAGCCATTTTGATAGCTGTTTCTTTAATCGACCAGCCTTAACTTGACTTCCCATAGCTTCCAAATATCTTGCCATTGGACAAGAGCTACGCAAATCGGAAATAGTGGTAAAATTTGCAGGCAAAGAGCTATTGCTATTGGCAATAACAATATTCAGGAGTAACTGATGTAAATGCTGAACTGCATTATTTTTCAAATGCAAAGGTTCAAGCACAGCTTTGTCACAAAACTTACCAAAGCTTCTTGCCTTGACTTCTTACCAGCTATGAATTTGGTTACCTTACTTCTATTGGTCTTAGCACTTACCTTGTTTGACAGGCCCTTTTTAAATTCAGCTACCTGCCGAGCAACTTTGAGCCTCTCATCATATCCCCATGGTTTCCATTTACAAATTGCTTACTAAGTAAGGAACAATCATCGAGAGAGACATTAGCAAAGCTAGAAAAGTAGGTTGCAGCATTATTGAGTTCACCGTTAAGAAATGCAGTGAATTTCATGTCTGAAGGTAGAAGCTCAATGGAAAAAGTAACTTCAACATCAAGTATAGTGTAAGTTTTGCTCTCAATTCTTGCCATATCACTCATAAGCTTCTTTATAAATAGATCAACCACTTTATGTTCTTCCTTACAATTAGCCCCAAACAATAAAAAATTATCATTTGGCCTTGCAACCCTTGAACCGATATATAGGGAAAACTTACTAGCCATGACATCGACTCATATTAATTAGAGCACTATAGGGAAGTGGTTTGGGAATAGGCACACCTAATCCAAATCTAATTCTCTCCTTGGACAGGTAACCCTTCTTAGTTTTCTTGCCAGTGTTCTTCATGACAAGAGTTGATCTAGTGATCTCATACTTTTTCTTAGAAATGATCCCTCCAGCATAGAGTAAAGAGAGTGATCGAATGAAGTTATCTTCACTATTCTCATATTCTTTAGCTTGATTTTTAATCAATCTAGAAAAGCTCTTCTTAATTTTTCCTGGTGCAGTAATATATTGGGCAACATCATCTGTGTGACTATATTTTAAAATTGTGGCAAACATGCCATCCAATGCAGGTTTCCTGTTCTCAATCGCCATTAATACAACAACGCTACAACAACAAATAACCCCTTTGTCCAATGTTTAGAATGATTATTCAATTTCTCTGTTTTTGTCAGTATTTGTCAGTTTGTTGTTGTCGATATTTTTCAGCTTGTTGTCGGTATTTTTTAGTTTGTCGTCGGTTATTGTCGGTATATTTTAGTATGACCCCAGTACACTACATGGTACCAAAATTTACAATATAGGATTATTTGACTTTGACAAATTAACTATATTATTTGACTTTGACAAATTAACTATCAATCTACTTCACACAGTATATACTATTCAAAACATAACTTACATTTTCTTTAACACGTTTAAGTCTTCTCTTTATTGCCTTCAAAGATTTCGATTTGGAAAGGAATTCTTTTCGAAGGGTAGCCCTTTCTGAAGCTAACTCGCCAACAGGGAATCGTTCTTTCGAACTCGTCGTCGGTAGTCGCCTACGAGCCTGTCTCCTATTCCCCATGTCTATACGGAAGCATATTCACCTTCAAAAATTGACAATTTTCGGTGCAAAAGTTCAGCGGCTAGATATAACCAAATTCTACAAACAAGGGTTTAATCGAAAGATATAAATACGTTCTAAGGTTCTATCGTTTCGTTTTTTCGATAAATTCATCTATTTATAGTTATTTACCTCTGATTTAGACCATGTAGGATGAACCCGCCGCTGTTTGTACATCAGCCAACAACCAGTTTGAAACCCGTGAGAGCGAACAAAATATACAATCGAACGACACGATAAACATATCAACTGAAAGCTTGTAAATCGGCGAATTCAGAATGTGGCGCGTAAAATGTAATACTGGTACGCAGTCCCCCGGAAAAGACGCCAAAAATTGTAAACAAACGCGAGATCGTGAATATTCATGAAGCGCGACTTCCGGCGAAACTCGGCACTGGAAACTAGTGACATTTCCTTGGCCCAATTTGCGCGAATAATTTCCTGACGTGGTCACGTGGATGGCTTCAGCTACCCCATCACTCCTGGTTTATAATATGCATTATATAGTATTAAAAGCTTGTATTAAATTAAAGTACAAAGTAATTATTTGCTAACAATTTATACTGTAAAAAACAGTGTTAAACATGAAGGCCATCCAACTTCAGACCGCCCAACTGACTTGTTTATTTTGTACAGTAACCAAAAAACATAGTCAAATACCCATCTGCCTCGTAAGATACAAAGTGAGTCAGTTATCATAAAGGATTTGAGAAATTATTGTGGGGGGCATCACCCCCCTAATGGCCCCCTGGTGTCTGATGGGTCATTCTTGGACAGTTCAATCATAGCATTTCAATACAAAAGAAATAGATATTTTTCAGGTAATTATAACATTTATACCAAATATACCCAGGGGTAAAATAGCCTATAAATGCTAAGCCAGGGGAAATTATCACTAAATCTTACAAACGTTTCTGTACTTTTAGAGTATTATGTGATGGCTTCAGCTACCTCGTCACTCCTGGTTTATAATATGCATTATATAGTATTAAAAGGTTGTATTAAATTAAATTAAAGTACAAAGTAATTATTTGCTAACAATTTATACTGTAAAAAACATGTGGTAAAAAAACATAGTCAAATACCCATATATAAATTCTTAATGTGCACATGAAGAGGACCAGGACTTTAAATGTATTTTGTTTGAATGAAATAGTGTATTACTTTTACCATTCTTAACAACTAGAACATAAATTTACAGTGCTCCAACAAAACAAACCAAACATTTTGTTCATATACATGCATGTATACTAGCTGTCCACACTTTTCAAACTGCAACTCATGCAGAGGGTTCTGATCTTTTTAATGGAAAGCTTAAGCAAGCAATGTTTTTGATTCATTCAACCGGAATACATTGAGCTGTTATAGATGGTGACAGCCATTCTTGTTTGACATCACAGAAGTGAAATTAGATTGACTACCATTCTCCAGATTTCAAGCAAGAACTGCTGACACCATAATAAATGGCTAAGTTATGTACGCATGTTACAGCTGTTCTATAAACATCGATAGTGCTGATCCAAACTTTTAAGGCAGGACTTTACGTGATAAATTTTCACACTTATATAGTGACCCATAAATAAGGCGAAATCCATAATCAGACAACTACATATTCCAGGAATCAAACCCCGGGCACAGTAGTGAAAGACACATGCATTAATCACTGTGCCATCAACTCCCTTCTTGAAATTGAAATTTGAACTCAGAGATCCCAAGGATAGTGCAGAGTTCATGGGATATACTAGTATTACTATATCAGTGGTATTACTAGGCTAATGAATACGAAATATTTGGCAATATGAACATTTAACACGAAAAGTCAAATCAAACTAATTTGTCAATGTCCCTTGTGAACCTTTAATTATGTGCTTTGCTTCATTAAAGTTTGGGTAATTGGTGAGTGTCAAAACTCACTGCAGTTCCAGTGTTGAGACTTTATAAAATCAAGGTTGAGATTGTCCCACTTGATGAGCCTATCAAGCACACTGACGTTTCCCAACCCTGACTAAACCTGTGCCCTTGACCTGCTGTATAGCCAGTTTATAGAGCATCCAAGAGTATTGATTAATTGCCAGCTAATGTGTTAACATAGCTGCAATTGTACCCAAATACACCCTAATTTGTTATTTTAGTCTATTGAATACTAAATGATTTTTCTTGTCATGTGAGGCATATTGGGCATTAATGGGTTAGTTAACTCATTGCACTTCAAATTAACCCATTAGCTGGCAATGCGCCCAGAAGTGCTCTACTAAAAAGTATTTTACTCTGTCTAATGCCAAACGATTTTGCTCATCAGTGGTAGAATACTGACAGTGAATGGGTAATTATTTACCAAAGTGCATCCAACTTTGATATTCACTCATTTCACTGTTACATATTGTACCATGCCAAAAGCCAAATACTTTACTTGCCAATATAGGCCGGGACAGGTCAATTATTTACTGGGCATAAGATCGATGTTTCTGTTAGTTTAATCGGATACAAACTTAATAATTTGTGATACTTTGGTGGAATGGAAAACACAAATATATTTATTGCTTTACTGTACATTTATTAGAATAATGTCCGAAGAAAAATCAAGGCCCTCAAAAGTGCAGATGAAGATTTGTACTTCCGATTAAACGAAGGGTACAGTGAGACGCAACTTTGTATGTAATAAAAATATTTAAATTTGTGGTCTTCAATAGAGAGTGTCCGCCAGAGTCCAAGTCACAACTTGGTGTGCATTTGCTCATCTGCTTGAAAGAGTAAAGAAAAGCTTCTCTACTCTGTATGTTCGATAAAGGCCCTTTGCACAAACTAGATCCTGACCAGGGGTAGATCCTGCAGGCTCATCTGACAGAGGGTGCAGATTTTTCCTGGGGGTGCACCCTTCCGCCACCAGCGCAAATTATGTAAAAATTCCATAGATCGTGAAAATTTAAGTATGAACTCGTTGATTCAGACTTTTTGTGGGGCACACCCCCCCCCAGTATATCCGCCTATCATCCTGACGAAAGGCCTTTACTTGAAAACCCAAGAAATTTCTCCTTACAATACCATTTCAGGCTTAGGAGAATCCACATAAGCCTGAAATGGTTAGTAGAAGTGTCCGGGTGTGGGAAAGTATTGATGCAGCTAATGTCAAGATAAAATTATGATAAAACCTTACAGTAAATCTGACAAATCTGTCATGAAGTGTTTTCAGGTCCTCTTTTTTATTGCATGGTTGAAATTTTATATTTGCTCTGTATTCATGAATTAAAAAAAGTTACTGTAACATAAGCAGATCTAGAATAACCAAGCAATGCAGTTTGATAGTACGTGTATTTGCTACAAGTGCTTATTTCATATTTCATTTTCCATTTACTGTAGCCCAGAATCTCAGCAAAATGCTCTACTGTTTAGAAGATTAGTGCAAGAATTGCACCATGAATTTGGTGGACAGGAAAATTGTCCATGGTCACCTGTTGTTTTAAAAGGTATATTAGCCTGTTTTATCAACGTGATACTGATTTTGTCTACCCTGCTGCCTCCTTTGCAGGCTCGGGTAATTTTTGAAAATATTTTTATAATTAAATATTACAATCAATATACAATTAAATATGGAGAAATACTGAAATGCGAGCAATGTATGACTGGTACAGACGCGCGTCTACCCTGCACGAAACCACGAAACAGTGAACAAATCAGAGGAACGAAACTTCATTCCAATCTTTGACAATTAATCCTCTTATACCGGTTATATTTTTTGCATGCTTTAGTAACTTTACACTTTATAGGGCTAACAAATTGATCACAGTGTCAAACCTCAGATTGTTATTGAAACTTGAAGAACCGAAGGTGGAAATAATAAAATAAGAGTGTAAGGAAACAGTCTGCTGTTGGCATAATTTAGTCTAGTTCTATTCTAATTCAGACGTCATTTGCAATATTTTGGTGTTTCTTTATGCTTTTTTCAGGCTTATAGTAGTGTCCTACTTAAGGTTACATCACATGATAAACATGCATTTGGGTAGATTGGACATTGCACAACAAATTTTAGCTCTAATTTTAGCAAATTTTCCGTGAAAAAAGCTAGAAAAAGGTTGATTTCGAAGTACTTGGTTTGATACCCAAAAACTTTCAAGTTTTGTCTGACTAAACAAAACTATATATACTCCATCAAAAACAAGAAAATAGGTTTACAGTTTATCCCAAAGTTTGTCTAGATATCGCAATTTGATGTGTGCTTCGTGAAATATCATGAGAAGATCAATTAAGATCATTATAACAAATAAACCATTAAAGTAGAGAAAAGTCTACTTATGAACATTTAAATGGCGATATAAAGATGAAATATGGGATCAACTGTAAACTTATTTTCTTGTTTTCCATTCTGTTTAATCAGACAAAACCTGAACGGTTTTACTTAAACACCCGTCAAACTAAGTTTTTCGAAATCAGCATTTTTCTGGCTTTTCCCACTGAACATTTGGTAAAATTACACCTATATTCCTTGCGCAATGTCTAATCTACCAAAACGTACTTTTCATGTGATGTAACCTTAATTGGTACTGCTCATGACAGAATAAACCGGGAGTGTCAGCATATCATGTAAAACAACGAGATGAAAATGCAAATACTTCCAGTGATCTGATAGCAATGAAAAGGACTGGGACAAGTTGTCAAGTAGGTTAAAGCTATACTTATTATCAGGCGAAATTAGTTTAAATTGTTTTGCTTTCAAATTTGCCGTGGCATTTGCTTTCATTTAACATCATTACAAAATGTCAACCAGTTTGACGAAGGAAAAAAAGAATTGAATTTTGCTCGATATTGGATTCACGATACTCGGCCATTCTATATGCAGACAGGACACAGCTGTAAAGTTTTCCGACATTTTATGCCAAGAAAAAACTAAACTCGGAAAGTCATAGTTACGTTTAATGTTTTGTTTTGTTTTTAGAAGCATTCAAGAGGTACCACAAGTCGTGTAAGGCGAGGGAGAAAAGAGTTGCCAGTGGACAAGAAGAGTGGCATGTTCGTACGTGCAGGAGGATAAGCAGAAAGGAGGAGGTGTGTTATTTAGTTTATAACGGTACACACTGTATCATTTTCCTCTCTCGCTCATTTTGAAAATACTCTGTTTCATTAAGAAAAACGTTATTCACCATAACAATCGAATTATTGCATGCATTGGCGCTAATGAAGATGCCTGTTTGTCGCAACATGGTTTTCTAATTTTAAAATTGCAACATCCCTTTATTATATTTCAATGTTTCATCTGAAATAGATTCGAAGCTACAATAACCTGCCGTTATTTTTATTGTGTACTATTCGATTGTGAGAGCAATTAAATTAAGAACACTGAATTGTCCTGTTGTGTTAATGTTAGAAAATCTTGTACATTTTAAGTGAATGCATATTAGAGATGGGAAACTTGTCTCAGACAGGAAACACATCTTAGACAGAAACTTGTCTAATATGAATTCAGTAACAGACCAGTTTCCCATCTAAACTTATCCGTCCAACTTTCCAGTCTAAACAGACAGGTAAGTTTGGCAAAGTTAGACGGCAAACTCGTCTCAGACGAGAAACTCGTCTTAAATTCATATGGAAAATTTATCCATCTGAGACGAGTTTCCCATCTCTAATATGAATTCGGCTATTGTATACCATGTATAATATATTGTAGCAATAAGTTTCAAAGTTTGTTGGCAGATGATGGATAAAAACGCTAATTATGCTAATATTGTCGGTATGTTTTAGAAACTGGCAAGAAGATTGAAGTACCTGAACAAAGTTAACTGGAGCCAGGAGAAAGTTGCGAAGATTGCGGATGTACTCAGGATGGAGTACATGTCTTCAGACGAAAGCGAGATGGATGAAGAAACCCGTAGGGTTAAACATTATAATATTCGAAAGCTTTCGTGGGAAAGCAGATAATTAAGACGGGCAAAGAAAAAGCTCAATAAGAGTCATCTGGAATGGTTGCCTGGATTCCACTATCAAAAAGGATTATGGTATCAAGGGAGCAAGTAGAGGCATTTTACTTTTGACGGCACAAAGGTATCATTCGAAAGCTAAGGGTCGCAACGAACCTGTGTGAACAGGGTTTGTGATTCGTTGATTATAACAGTGAAACACAACACTCATGAAAATAAATTTTCTAAAGAAGAGGCACACACATTGATTAGCCGAATTCATATTAGGGACAGGAAACTCGTCTTAGACGGGAAACTCATCTAATATGAGTTTCCCGTCCCTAACATGAATTCGGCTAATGTTGCATGCATTTCGTCATTATATTTTTTGCATGTTTTATGTTATCGATGCTACATGAAACCTTGAATTGAGTATGGTGGAGTTTTTGTATATATGAACAATGTCGGCAGAAGATCGATACTAAAGAAATTCGACATCTTCAAAAGTGCACTAAAGCATAGTCATTATTAACATGCGCTTTAAGCCGTCATTAATCGACGGAATAAATGCATCTTTAATACAGCTTAAGCAACACATCTTTGTATGATTAAATTCGTCTTTAAGCAACAATTCTACCAATAGTAAAGACGATTAAATACCTCCTTAAACCGCTTTCATGAGCCTTTAAACACCTAAATTAAATGCACACTTAGTATCATTTAATCGAGCTTTAGTATATCGGTATTAAATACGTCGTTAATACACTTAATACAACATACTAAAGGTGTTAAGACACATTTAGTATCTTTAATCAATCGCATTAAGTGCAATTAAACATGAATAAAATACGCCAATCATACTTTAATAGCATAATTAAGGGTGCGCTTTTCGTCCTGTGCTGCTTTCTGCTAAACCAATTAAAATTCACCAACAATACAACGACATCATGGGGAATCGATTGCCGGTACTTTTAATCCGGTAGGGTGAAATGATCCCAGTGGTTTTGCAATCCGAAGTTGTCCAAATGTTCGCCGATGATGCAACAACAGCGATTACAAAAAAGAGCTGTTTGTATTATTGTAAAGAGTGGATACGAAGTTCGATCTGTATGTAAACCTACTAAAGCAACTTGGTCTGCCTAACCTTGAAACAAAAAGAAATCAACAACTAAATGCATTAATGTACAAAATTAGAGACGAAATGGTTCCAATTTCTTTAACTGCATTTATTGAAGTATGCCCTATGGACAAATATTTTGCTCCTCTGCAATGATATTGCTTTAAACCCGGGACCTGTGGACTCTAGTGTCAATTTATCGTCTTCAGACTCAAGTTTTTCTTCCGCATCTGATGACTTTATTTTGTCTGCCTCGAGCAATTCTGACAACGACAAGGAAAACTACGCTACGGCATATTTTAATCTTGGGCTCGGTGATAAAGGTTTACGGATTGGGCATTGGAATGTTAATTATCTAACAACAATAAAATTTGAACAGATAAAGCTATATTTACTCAGTAACTCTAGCTCTGGCAAGCTGCAATTGGACGCTTTATTTCTAAACGAGACATTTCTGAAGCCAAGTGTGCCGGATTCACTTTACACAGTCACCGGTTTCTCTATCTACCGAAGAGAAAGACTGTCAAAAGGTGGCGGTGGTATTATGGCTTTTGTAAGTAATAACTGGACAGTAAAATGCAGAACTGATCTAGAAAGTCCGGATACTGAAGCAATTTGGCTTGAGATGTGTCCTTTCAAATCTAAGCGAACGATTATCATGGGGGTGTATTTACCGACCACCATCTTCTAGAAAAGCCGACGACATGAATATAGAAGCGAACATCGAAAGGGTTCACTTGCTAAATAAGGAAACTATAATCGTCTCTGATATTAACATCGATTATAGAAATAAGCCAATCTACGAAAAACATAGTCTTGTGAAGGGACTTAGAACCATGCATTTTAAACAGCTTGTGGATTTTATCACACGCCCAGTGAGCAAGATGTGTCTTGATCACTTGTATTGTAATCAACCTCATCGAATCAAATTGGTTACTAGTCATAACATTGGCCTTTCTGATCACTTGCCTGTTTTCGTTGTTAGAAAATATGCACGCAAGAGCCTCAAGTGCAGTAACCGTACAAAAGAGTCTCGAATTACATGAAGCGACTTGATGAAAAAAAGTTTAAAGAAACTCTGAAACAAGCCCCCTGGGACACTGCCTTTGTAAATGAGGACATTGATGAGGTTGTTAATGTTTGGGAACAGACATTTAATTATGCTATTGACTCTCATTGTCCTTGGTGTGAAAAGTGTGTTAAACAGACTACCCAAGCGCTGTGGATGACAAAAGCAGTGATTAAACAGCTCCATATTAGGGATCACTTACTGAAGGTGGCAAGACGTACTGATCATTTGGATGACTGGGCAAATTATGTGCTGCTAGAAACAAAGCTGTCTCAGTGCTGCGGTCAGCCAAGTGTGAATTCTACAGCAATTCGTTTGAGGAAAATAAGAATAATGCAAGGGCCTTTTGGAAGTCAATAAAAACGCTGACTGGTTCTAAGAAGAATACTAGACAAATAAACAAGCGGAATATTGATGGTCGCGATGTGGATGATAAAACCGAAATAGCAGAACAAATTAGAAGTCAGCTCTCCACAGTCCCATTTGACCTGTCTAAATTGATTAATTTTGTTAAATCTCGAAAATCCCCGGATGTTAAGTTTTCTTTTCCTGTTATAACTAGCTCTCAGGTCATTAAGATCATCATGAAGTTTAGTGCCTACAAATCTTCTGGCATCGACAAAATCGGTGCTCGTCTTCTACGTATTGCTGCACCAGCTGTTGCACTGAGTATTACCCGAATTATCAACATGTCTCTTTCAACAGGCAAGTTTCCATCGCATTGGAAAATAGCCATGGTTACACCCTTATTTAAGAGTGGTACTGAATGTGACCCATGTAACTATCGCCCTATCTCGGTTTTGCCTATCCTGTCCAAGGTCATCGAGCATCTTGTTCACAACTCACTATATACATTCCTCAATGAAAACAACCTCATCTATACAAGACAATCAGGTTTTAGGAGACGTCATAGTACCGAGACTGCACTTATTAAGATAATCTATGGACAATGATAAGGTATCGGGTATGGTGCTGGTTGACTACCGTAAAGCATTTGATCATGATCTCTTAATAAATAAATTAGAAACCTACGGTATTGTTAACCAAGAACTGAAATGGTGTTATTCGTACCTATTAAATACAAAGCAGGTTGTTCGTTTGGGCGGAAAAGTGTCAAGCGAGGTGTTTGTGAAATATGGGGTCCCTCAAGGCAGCATTTTGGGTTCCCTGTTCTTCATATTATTTATAAATGATCTGCCTCTGCATGTAAGTTCTCAACTCGATCTCTACGCGGATGATACCACAATCACAGATTCTGCCGACTTCAGGAACATTTTAAGTCTTGAACTTTCACTAAACAGCTCTGTTGGTGAATTCCAATCAATGAGTCCAAGACAAAAGTTCTGATGATAACGGGGAAAAGGCTTGTGTCTAAGGTCCATGAAGAGTTAAATGTTACAGTAAATAATGTGACTCTTGATAATGTTGAACCAGCAACCTTGCTGGGTCTTGATATTGACAGTTCACTATCATTATTTTGATGGCCAGGTTGAAAAAGTTTGAAAAAAGCTAGCCTCTCGCATAGCTGTAGCTCTTCAATCAATTATCGTGGATTCCTTTTTATGAGCAATGTAAAATTGATAAATGTTCAATTTTATACAAGCGCATACACAATACCTTGCCCAGCTATCTTGGCGATTATATTATCTTGAATAATGTGCGGAACACGCGGTATGCTAATCCCAAGGTACAAGAGGGAAACAGAGGGTGGACGTACATTTTTAGTTACAGCAACTAGACAGTGGAACAATGTACCTCTAAATACCAGGAAGGTTGATTTGTTAAACTGTTTTAAGAACAATTTGCGGAGTAACATTCTTAAAGACCAACAATTTTTACACCATTTTAGTATCTAAATAGATCCATAAGTTTATACCAACATAATAGTTTATCTATAGTAGTTCTAGCTGTATGTTATAATTATTGTTAATGTATCCATATATGATTGTAATTTATATTAGTTGCGAGGGCCACAAGTTTATTAGCCTTGGCTTATTATGTGCTACCCTCTTTAACTCATTAACTGGCAGACTGTTGCAACATTTCTACCCCTTTAACTGGCCAAGCAATATGGCGAATTCTTCATTGAATTTGTGGGCAATCATAAAATTGGCAATATCTCAAAAACATTTCAAGAGTGATATATAATTGACCTAATTTAGTTTAAATGAGCTTGCATTCGTAAATAGATAATTAATATTTTTGAGTGAGAATTTTTGGTTTGGGTAAATTTTATAGCACTAACATTTTGCCCCTCATGACACCTAATATCTGAAGGGCAATATCTCCATAAGCCTACATAAATGGCAAAATAAAATTAAATTGCTGGGTTGATACATATTTTTATTAAAACTAATTTTCATCTTTTAGGATATAAATTAGGAAATGATAAAAAATTAAAATAAATTCTCTTGAGCCTAGTCCAGGACCTCTATGTTTACAACTATGGAGAAGAGTAGGTTGTTGTTCACGGGTCAAAACATCTATAAGCCAAAACGCAGTGATTGTACCTCGTCGAAGTTTTAAATTCACACAAATATATTTGATAAAACGAATAGTACAAGAATTTATCTGTTTTAATATAAACAAAGGATGAAAAGAGTGAGAAAAGCGGGCATTTGGGGAGGTGTTTTTAAACCAGACTTCGACAACCAACATATTCAAACGCAATTTGCGGTGACAAAACAAGATAAACACCTCAAAGATATAGCTTTTATTTCACAAAATAACGAAATATCCCACGATTTCATGATAAATAAGTGAACATTGGGTCCGAAATAGCTGCTAAATACCGATTTTGGAAAGGGCATCAATTTCATTGCTTCCTGCAAACGAAGCCTTTGCAGCGAGGAACCTGACCTATTTTACATCTTTCCCTTCAAGTGCTCAATGTGTAGTTCTTAGAAAACGAGTTTGCACTAATTTTATGATGAGCTTTATCGATTTAAAGTTTTATGGGGATATAAAAATCCATAAAAAAGCATTTTAGAAGCTTTTGAAATCGGCTGTTTGAGAATTCGCATGCGGCAGACACCTGCATTAATTCAATACACTGGTTTTAAGCCACAATATCTCTGAAATTAGTGGTCGTTTTAAGACGAAATTTACAAAAATAGATGGAACGGTCATTGTGGATCATTCTACTTAGTTTTAATGTGATTTTACTAGGAGTATTCATGCCAAAAAGACGACATACGCAGACGACATACGCATCTTGTCCACAACTTGGACAAGAAGACCAACAAAAGGGTTACGAAAACAGTCAAATAATGCCATAAACATGCACGAACAGTTCTTCTAAAAGGGTAATTTTAAACTAGATTTAACCTGCTAAAATGCTGTAAATTTAACCTGCTAAAATTATAGTTTAACTCTTTCTGGTTGGTCGCATTTTAATTATGTTGTCGCAAGTTGTCACAAGAGCACTTTGAGTACGATCTCCTTTGCAAAATATTTACCCCCTGGCAATGAAATTAACACCATTGGAATCCTTACAAAATAAGCTTTTTAACAGTGGAACAAATGAGGGTTGTTTCGCGTGTGCCTATTGAGATATAAACAAAATCTCGACGTTTCGAGCTAAAGCCCTTCATCAGGAGAAATTAGTAGACAGATAAACACATTACATCAGCTTTTATAGCAACCCTATAAAAGTTGTCACGTGAACAAAATATTAACCAATGAAAATAAAGTAGTCATAACAATCATAACAAAATAGAATTAATATGTAAAGATATAGACTGCGTGCAGGCTTCGGCCCGATTATAGGGTCGAAGGCCTGCGCACAGGCGTTACACTTATCAAAGCGCTATAAATGTCGTACAAGGGAAGGGAAGAGGGGATATAGAGGAAAGTATATAAGAAGTATTTAAGAGAAAAGAATGAGCTAGATGAAGGAGAGGCGCTCATTGATACCATCAGGCTGAATGGTGCCAAGTTTAAAAATGAGACGCTTTTCTTGCTTCCGACGGGTATCATTAGCACCAATAATGGGATGAATGGCGCATATTTTCATATCAGAAAAGGAGTGGTGAGCACTGTTGAAGTGCCTAGCAACAGGTTTGTTGTGCACATTGTTCTTAACATCACGCAAGTGCTCAGCAAACTTATCGCCTAAACGTCTTCCAGTCTCTCCGATGTAGAGCAAACCACATTTGCTGCAAGAGATGCAGTAAACGAGGTTGGAGGAGATGCACGTGAAACTGTGCTTGATGACAAACTGAGATTTAGGAGCCGAAATAAAGGTGGTGGGGTTTAAATGCTTACAAGTGTAGCACTTAGCACGACCAAAGGAAACAGTGCCAGCTGGTGACACATAATCCTGTCGCAGTGAGCTGTGCACTAGGGTTTCCCGGATGTTTTTACTGTATCGAAAAGAGACTAGTGGGGTCTCGGAGAAAATGGAAGACGTTGCAGGGTCATTTTTAAGTAGATTAAAATTCCGGCAAATGATGTCCCTTACTTTAAAATTGAAGGGATGAAAGGTTAAAACTAAAGGTATTTATTAGAAATTGCAACCGAAGGTTCTCTTAAGGTGTCTGAACGGGGTATAAGGGAGGCCTTGTTAAGGGCAGTATCTAAAAGGTGTGAAGGATAACCACGATTCACAAAAAAGCTTCTCATTTCTGAACATTTGGCATTAAAGTCGTCGTCTACACTACAGAGGCGACGAAGACGTAAGAATTGAGAGTAAGGGATAGCAGTTTTAGTGTGCTTAGGATGACAGGATGAGAAGAGAAGATAGCTGTGGGAGTCAGTAGGCTTGTAAAAGACAGATGTGCTCAGCCTATTACCATTGATAGAAATGAGAATGTCTAGGAATGATACACTGGTCTCACTGATCTCCCATGTGAACTGAAGTGCTGGATGGAAATCATTAACAAAGTTAATGAAGCAATTCAGATCAGCACGCGAACATGATGCAGTGCCTAAGCAATCATCAATGAACCGGCGATAGAAGTCAGGTGAGGGACCAGTGTACTGTTCGAAGATTTGTTTTTCCACATAACCAACAAACAAATTGGCATAGTTGGGTCCCATTTTGGTACCCATGGCCACACCACTTATTTGTTGGTAATGCTCACCATCAAACGAGAAATTGTTCAAGGTGAGCACTAACTCTGCCAAGCGTACCAAGGTGGTGGTAGATGGATCCTGAATTACCCTTTGGTCTAAAAAGTATTTTAGTGCTTGAAGGCCGTCTTGATGCGGGATGACAGTGTAAAGTGATTTGACATCCATGGTGAAAATGAATTTAGGACCCTGAAAATTGATGTTGTCAAGAATTTTCAGGGCATGCTTGGTGTCCTTGATATAAGAAGGCAAGTTCTTAACCAAGGGCGCCATGATGTGATCGAGGTAGCTGGAGAGGAGTTCAGTGGGGCAACCACAAGCTGACACGAGTGGTCTGCCCGGGTTGTCGGGTTTGTGAATTTTGGGTAGGAAATACATGACTGGTGTGCGTGGAGTGGTGACTAGGAGATTGCCTGCCATAGCAGGTAATTCCCCAGTCGTGATGAGATGGTTGATGGTGGAACGGATTATGGTGTTGTGTTTGGATGTCAAATCAGTATCAACCCTGCTATAAAACGAGGTGTCACCCAGTTGTCTGTGAGCCTCTTGACGGTACAAGTCGGCCCTCCAGACGACTAGGGCACCCCCTTGTCAGCAGGCTTGATCACAATTTCATTCCGGGTACGCAAAGACCTTAGAGCACTAAATTCGGCTAAACTAAGATTAGGGGGCCTTTTAGGCCTGAAACGGGGGAGCTGATCTATGTCATGTCGACATTGTCGAATGAATAGATCAAGGGACCCAAATTGGCCTTCCGGAGGAGACCAGGTGGATTTTTTGGGGGTGATGACCTCAAAGACATCCTTAGACTGGATGGAGGTGTTGTTATGCAAATGTGCCTTAAGTTTTAAACGTCTAAAAAAGGATTCAGTGTCCTCTTTCACTGAGAAAGAGTCTATGGGCCCAGGGTTGGGTACAAATTTGAGACCTTTCGCAAGGACAGATCTGTCAGAGTCAGATAAAGGCAAATCAGGAGGTATCGTAACCACCAAATTGATATCACTGGCAGAGGAAGTGTGATGGGTAGTCGAAAAAGTACGGGGACCTACGGAGGTCTTCAAACTTCAAAGCTTTGCTCGTTTGAAGAAACGTGTAAAGCTTAGAATTTAAAGAGCGAATGTGTTATGCCAGATAACAAAACAGGGGGACAAACATGGGAAAGAGTGGACTTGACGTTCATAATATTGGAATCAGTATCTTGAACGTACTGGGACATGGCCTGAATGGTAATACGCTTTAACAGTGGGCTATTTTGCCGACTAAACATTACAGAATCAAAAATACTAAAAGTTTAATCCCAAACATACCTCCAGTCATCTTCAGTTCAACTCAAACAATCTTTAATATCCTTTAATATTTGAAAGACTTCTAATGATCGAAATTTAGCTTTTTATCTGTTTCTTTCAGCTGTAAAACGTGCCTTCGATACGGCTTTTAGAAATATTTATTTTGAATTTTTTTTATTTATCGGGAATTTTCCAACATGCACGCGCTTGTCGTAGTTTGACTATATATGGTTTGCCCACACGCTTCAGTCCCGACAAAAAGATCTTATGTAGGGTATTGTACCCTGGGGAATTCATTCCGGCCACTTAAAAAACCATAGCAACAGTCTTTGTTTGTGTTTGGGCCTTTTCCGGTTGTTTTTGTCTGAAATTCCGGTTTGACCCGTACGCTACATTTCAAATTTCGCCGTAAATTTGTCAATTTTTATTGTGTTTCTTTGCAAGTTGGTCAGTATGTACGGTTTTTCAAGCTCTATAAAACGGTGTATTAGCGAAGATCACACGGTTTTTAAAACAGAAGTTGTAATCGACCAAAGGTACTGAATATATAATTAGTTTACGATAATAATAAATATCAGATTACAAAGGTGTTAAAACTCACGGAGATCTGTAAAACAATGCACAGTTAGTCACAACTACTGACATGGAAAATGGAAAGGAAAAAAATGGCGAAAAAATTCATAGTAATTTAAATATATTTAAACAATTCAATATATGATCAAGTGATATTACTAACTTCCAATAGCCAATTAACAACCTGAAAATTTTACATCAAGGGTGTTTACGCATGGAATTGCCCTTGTGATGACTGTCCAGTAATGGAGCCAAAGATGACAATCACTTACCCGATCATCTCTGTGGTTTGTGGTAAATATGACGTAATATGTGCTTTGTTTTCTGGTGTGAGCGGAGGGGAGGGTGGGGGGTCTGGTGCGAATGAGAGATACAATTTTTAATCCTCACCCAAAGTGGGCAATAGTTTGGGCTGACCCCTCACTCCCTAGTCAGGAGTCTGTTCATACCTTGTATTAATTAAACACACATGAAACCAGGGCTGCGTACATAAATTTTGGGGATCAGGGGAATAAAACCTTTGGGTCCTAGCCATTTTCCCTACTCAAAAATCTTTAGGGTCATGTGCTTGTTTAGAAAACAAGATTCCAACCCCTTAAATACAAATTCCCAACCTTTAACAACATTCTTACCCTGCATTCAGTTCTAAAATTCTTCCGTCCAAAATTTTTCAAATCTAAGGTCTCAGAAATGGCAAATTCCTGCATTCTGAGAACCTATTTGAAATTAATATACACACAGTATGCATATTTCACTTTATTTCACTAACCGGTACTAATTTTCCTGATGCGATGTGCCATCAAATATAACTAGTAGGTCTTTCCCTTTCAACTCTGTTCTCAAATTATTACATTCTTCCTGATGGATAAAAGAGACTAAATTTCTCATGTGCCTGGTGTCTGTTAGTCGATAACCATTCCATTGCAATAGATCTCTTGGGGCTTGACTCTAGTTTTTCTAATGGGATTCCCGCTTTCATTAGTGCCATTATTACTCCCAAGACAGTAAAATTTTCACCAGGGAATTCACATATTCGTTCTGCTGGTTTCACGGTTTTAGGATTGTCACCATTAGCAGCACAGGATCGCTTCTTGCCAACTGGTGGAGGGTTAGAGTGGATACTTCGTTTTCTGGACAAATCTGAGGGCTTTGGAGATTGTAATTTGTAAAACCAACTTGGTGTCTGCGCCTGTGGCCTAGAGCTTTCCGAACTCTCTCCAGTATCAGAAGCATGTAATATTGTGCATTATCACAATAAAGTGAATCGACTATCTCAGAGTCCAACTCTGTAATATCCGTTGAATTAGTTGAATCTTCATTTACTTATTAAACAATAATTGCCATTAGTCCAAAATATTCTACATACATGACATATTTACCGAAAGTAACATGCGCACATGCGTGTGACAACATCAGATTGATATCAGAACATCAAAATAAATGCAGCGAGGATAATTTAAACACAAATGTAAATTTAACTGGGTGATTCTTTGCACCGGAGAAGGACCAGGTCTCCCACATTAAGATTTGGAAGGGCAGTTTCCCATTTTCGTCTGCATTGTAGGGTAGGGTAGGCAGGAATTAGTTTCTCCATCATGACCAGAAACGATGCGTTAGGAACTGTACCTGTTGCCACTGTTTTGTGTTAAGGTATTGCTACCAGCGGTCTAGTGAAAGGCAAGTAAAGATTACTGCCCATCGTTTGCTGCAAGCGTGTCCTCCTCTAGTGCACCAGACTGTCACTTCCCATGGACCAAAAATGTCCAGTCCGATGTGGGTGAAAGGAGGCGATAGAGTGATGCGTTCTGTTGGGAGGTCTGCCATTGGTACGTGAACTAGTTATAAGAACTTATAGCATTTGTACTAGGGTCTGTCGGATAATTTTGAAGTTGAGGGATGAAATTATTGGCCGTTGGGTTTAGTCTTTCAGTTCTTTCAAGGGCTCGAGCCGCAGTGGAAGACGTTGTGGAGTTGCGAGAACTACGAGAATAGTGGGCTGAGTTCATTTCTTACAAAAGTTCCTTTTGGTGTTTGGATCACTGAGGCTAGCTAGAAACTCAAATATTGACAGAGAAACGGCGTGGCACTGGTGGAATAGCGAACATACTCCTGCTGAATGTGATTTTATTTTATCTAGCGAATCAGGGGTTTCTGGCAATTTAGTTACAGCAGCTGACATGCTTCGCTACAATTTGTCGAGTTTGGAATTATCGGACTGAATCCTGTTTTCTATGGACTTTTCCCGGGGGTTTTACTGATTTTTTGGGATGTAAGGATAGACTGTTAGTCGAGACTGGTATATTTTACCATAGCATATACTGGGAAGAACATTTGAAACACCTTTAATTAACCTCAAATCAGTTAAATGGAGAACCTGTGCAACAGTGACAACACCTTTACTAACATCATAATAGAAAACAATGTTTAACAAACAAGATACTGGATATCATCTTGGAGTACTTAAATGGCATTAAAAACTGTTAAACTAACATCAATATTCATGGCTTTCATTAATTAAAATATTTCTTGATAAAGTCTCTTTCAACATACGTACTGACTATGGGTAATCTCATTGTCCTGTCCTTTTGCAACAGAAACATCTGTACAGCTGGTCTAGGGTCATAAGAGGCAGTTGGAACTCTGTTCCAATGTATGAGCAATCTGTTAACAAGAGTCTGCTCTGATGATGATGCATGTTGTAAGTTGAAACACCTTTCTCAACAGTCATGCTATGTGGAGATAGAACACGAAAGCTGGAAAAAAGCTGGCTCCTTGCTTCCTCTCAACATGGTGTACAGCCTTGCACCATAGTCTTTCATTGAAATCCCTTCATTCAGCTTCATGTAATCAAAGTTCTCAAGCAGTGAGTCTATAAAAGCTTGGGTCTCAGTCTGTTGAATGTTGCATGTCTCAAGTAGGTGTCGAGAAGCAGAGATAAATTGAGCTGCTGTTTTTCGAGACAGTCACATTCATGATGATTTTTACCAGTTCGCTCTGTTCATTCAAACGTGCCTAAATAAAAAATAATTTATTTTACTTATTGTAATTATCAAAGGTCAGAGATGAAGTTTAGAGATGGTATATGTTCCATAAAAGAAACAATGTTTGTCATTGGAAGTGATAATATGTCCCCTTCATTGACCTCACCTGTAAGAAATTGAAAGCAGATTCTCTAATCTTGATTCTAATTGCAGCCTTATTTCTTTTAATGGTTGAGATGTGTGCATGGTTGGTTGTTCTGGCAGTTCTGGGCAATTCTTCACATTGCTGGCTTTGCTCACGATGTTTCTCTGACCGTTCCTCTTGGCTGCCTGATCAATTTAATAAGAACAGAAAATGTTTAAATTATGACATACCTGTTCAATAATAATAATAAATGATAAACAAGTATTTTAGTTATAACTTTTGAAACAAAGTCTTTCAAATTAGATTTCAGGGGTCAGTTGTATAAAACGCTTAACTACAGTTTATGCAGTTAAATCGTAGTTAATTCTAAAACACAGGATTCGGATTGACCAATGATCTCACAAACTTTAGTTAACTTTAACTATTTTTTATACAACCAGCCCCAGAAACCATTTTACCTGGATATGCTTCATCTTTCAAGAGATCTAGTTTCTGAAGAGCTATGTCTCTATATATCAAGATATGTGGAACGATTATATTGGGCTTCTGTGTTTCTTTCTCTACATAACGAAATACAGAACAAACATCAACCATGAAGGCTATCAACCATACTTGTAGACTGGATGAGTGCCAAACATTCAGGAAACCTTGAGCTTTTGCTTTCTCACTTTTTTCGTACTCGCCATGTGGTGGTTCAACAAATTTTGTCCAATGCATTCTATAATTACGAGATTACTAAGTACTGCTTCACATAACTGGATTAGGTGTTGGGCGAATCTGACTTTGTGGTGTGCTGGAAAGGCTTTGGCTTTCTTGTTAATGTTAATGGCTTGTAGCTTTTTCGTTCGCAGGCTAGATGTCCGGTAGTACGTTGCTACACTGATGACATTTGTATTCCAAACTTTGAGCTCTGGGACTGAGTACATTAGATCTTCCATGGCTAAATCAGACCTATGGCAGGCACACCAAACATTTAAATTTTGATGACCTACATACTCTTCCATCCTTGCCCACAAGCCTGAAACACGTACAGTGTTTGCAGATTCTCCATCTGAACTAATACCAACAAACTTTGCTTGTACTTAATTTTTCTGAAGACCAACCCGTCAAGTGAAGCTTTTGCAATACAGAACAGTCCTTCTGCACCACGTTTTTCTTGCACTAACAAATTGAGTATGCCCTTCTAGCCAGTGGTGAAGCTAGAGGTCATGCTGGTCATGCTGGTCATGAGTAAAAAAGTTTCAAAGAAAATTTTTAGTCTTTAATTCCTAAAATTTAAAAATCAACACTTGCACCCTGATTTTAAGTCAATTCGGACCTCTTTGAGGTATGATTGCGAGTTTCACCCGACCGTGGGCTAATGGCACGACTAAAGGGTAATCCGCCCATTAGTCGTGCTCTCATCAGGCGACCATGACTAAATGATAAATTCCAACGCATGCTATTGGCTACATTGCCTCATACGCATGTGTATCTCGCCGAATGTTGTCTTCTTGTCATGCCCATCTTTGAAAGCACAACCAAATTAAATACTGTTTAATTATTCAGCAATTTTGGCAAGTTATGAATATGGAAATCGATCACACTCAACCGAGCGTAACATCTGAAGGCCGTAGTACCAGATATATTATCTCTGAGCTTTTACAAAGGCCTTTTAGCTCACAAAATGTGATTGAGCAGAAGGAAATTGTTCGAATGCAATGACCAATGCCAAAGCTTCTGGTCAAAACAAAAAATAGAAGCTTCCAGGAGTCATGGTATGCAAGGAAAGATTGGTTGTGTGCCAGTGAAACGAATAAATCGCTATTTTGCTGGCCATGTCTTTTATTTCATCCTAAATCGACAACTTGGACACAGCCCGGGTATGTCAACATGTATAATTTCTTGAGCGACTGCCCTAAGCATGATTCGTACATGGATTTGTACAAAATGTGGAAAACCTTTGATAGGGTTGACCATGAGAGTGTGGATGTGTTGTTTTCGAGGGCAAGGAGGGAGGCTGTTGAGAGGTATAATGAGGATGTGAGGCAAAACCGGGAAATGCTAAATAATATTAGTGAAGCTGTGCTGTATTTGGCTAAGCAAGAGCTAGCATTTAGAGGCCATGGTGAATCCAGCACAAGCTTGAATCAGGCTAATTATAGAGCTTTTAAAGTCATTTGGCAAATTAGATTCTGTGTTCGACCGCCGTTTACATGGCAGGCTACAGGATTTAGAAAAGCCTGATTCTGGGGGAGTTTTTACCGGTGTTTCAGCAGATATCCAAAATGAGCGATATGTGATGTTGTTAAAGGGGTGCTTAGCAGATATGGCGAGTCAGTTAAAGCTAAACTGATTATGCAAACTTATGACAGTGCAGCTGTTATGAGTGGTCATCTCAATGGCCTCCAGACCCTCATCCGTCAAGATTATCCGTTTGCATTTTTCTTCCACTGTGCTGCCCACCGCTTAAACCTAGTTCTGTGCCAATCTGCATTAAATATCAGGGATGTGAAGATCTTTTTCTCCAAAATACCTGTTTTTTGTACCATTAGTAAGCCCAGCTCTGATAGAAAGACATCTAAATTCCCATGGTGTTGATATCCCAAATCCAGGTGAAACTAGGTGTTATAATAAGTCCCATATCGTCTCTTCTATCTTTAAGGGGTATGAAGCTTTAGAGAGAGCTTTGACTGAAATTAGAGATGTACCTCAAACATGGAATGATGATACAGTTGCCTGGGCAGATGGTCTACCCAACAACCTTGGAAAAGCCCTCAATTTTATACGATATTCTGCAAAATAGTTTTGTACATTTTCTCAAAAATTATCTTCGCAATGATACTGCCTTTGAAACCTGCTATGTGGCTGTTGAGAATCGAGTTGGTGACCCATTAAGAAGATCGGAGCAAAATATTAATTATAAGCAGCTTTATTGTGAAGTGATTGATATACCATTGTTGGTATGGTTAATGATCGGTTTCAAGATGTTGACAGCTTCTCATTTCTCGATTTGGTGAACCCCAAAATCTTTACCAAGTGGCAAAGTGGTGTTCCAGCTGCCAGGGTGCATTCCGTGAAAATGGTACACCGGAGATTGAACAGGAGGATTGTACCCTTACGCCAAGACAAATAAAAAAAATTTTATTACATATTTTGGTGCGCCAGTATGCGGGTATAGTAAAATCTTTCCGAAATTGTGGAGAAAATTAGGGTACCCCAAAACGCAATACCGCAAACTGAATTGTCCAAAAATGCAATGCAGCGACGTCGCAACCGTATTCAAGATGGACGCAATTGTGCGAAATATAATTAAATGTACATAAAGACGACAATTCCACTTTCTTTCATATTTTTACTGAATGATGAACACATTCTTGCTTACTTGCTATTGTTCTATTAATCTAAATGGATTCTATTTTAATAGTTTGTTGTATGCTAAATTACTGTCTAAATATCAAAAGCATTCTTTCACATACTACAACACAACAGCAATTTGTGACAACTTCAATATATGTACAGTGGTAATACGGCTCAACGTTTTTTTATTTGACACTGTCTAAATTTTAGACTTGGTCACAGAACTTAATGTTCATATTACACAGTACTACATATCTGCTAGGAATGGGCAACGACCAGTATCGCTATCAACACGGTCAACTACTTTTGAAACATTGTAATCTTTTGCTCTGGTGGAAAAAAACGTTTATTCGATGGGACTTTATCTTCTCATCGCCCTTGAGATATATTTGCACACTTTCTTCAATGATACTCTCGCACTTCTTCAGAGATGGTAGGCACCAATTTAACTTTGTTGTACCGGCAAGCATATCATTTGATTGACCCCTGACTGCTGCTGAGCCCTCATTGCACTGTAGTAGCTTTCAGCTATTGCTTCTGGCCCGCCTTTCGCTAAGACAACATCAACCATGACACATGAAGGTGGTTTTGCGATTGAATAGATCTGCTTGTCAGAGTAAAATGAAGAATACACACTTTGCTCGTGTAAGCGGACAGTATGTTCTTCGCCATCACTGTATCTCAGCATATACATCACATCAAATAGGGTTTCTGCCTTGCTTGGGATAAATTCGACAAGAGCAGCATCTCTTTGTGGGAGTGGATTGTGTTTATCTCTGAACCATTCAGGACAAAAACCATTCCACGCGCCAGCAAAAACAGCTTCCTTTATGCGCGACATGTTTCGATGAGCCAAATGCTCAAATGTGGCCGATTGGAGATACACTTCATGACAGCTTTGCTTTCCTCCACGCCATAACTTTCGTATGTACCTTCAGATACCAAGAGCTTCACATTTCCATCATCCTGACGGTGTCCGCACTGTAGGCTAACTAAGCGTCCTGCGTCAAAGACCTCCAGGTGCGACAAATGCGATTTGGAACTACAGTGTTCATGATCTCTTGTGATATCTTGCACTTCTCTCATTTTCCAGGTATAAACCTTCTCTGCAGTATCAATCTTTGTTATAAGCCAACCCTCCAAAAGATCCACACCATTAAACTGGCCTCCGGGTTTGATGGAATCTTTAACTTTCGACAATCTCTTGTAGAAAGCTTGATCTCCGTGTGCACCCTTTGACATCTCTTCTTTAACTTTCGGCCACCACAACTTTAGCTTCCACACTGGGGTGTCGAGGGATTGCACACGAAGCATTAGATCAACAACTGGCTTGACTGTATCAAGAAAAGCCAGCAAATCAGCCACAAAATCTGAACCCAAAATCTTATATTGAGTCTCTTCTTCTTCGTTGCGGTTTGGGTGCAAGAGGTTGAATGCCTTGCAGAAAGCATTGTAACTTTTCTCGATCTTGATCCATTGTTCATAAGATGAACTAGTAAAGCGC
The DNA here is from genome assembly GCA_016169945.1 of Trachythela sp. YZ-2020. Classification (NCBI taxonomy): domain Eukaryota; kingdom Metazoa; phylum Cnidaria; class Anthozoa; order Malacalcyonacea; family Clavulariidae; genus Trachythela; species Trachythela sp. YZ-2020. The sequence continues at coordinate 8,756,944 of JADLSH010000395.1, read as the reverse complement.
TGCGTGGCTGGCATATGACACTGGTCTTCGTGCTTCGCGGTCTACCATTTGAAGGAATGCGAAACCTTTTCCATTTGCGAGTAGGGTGTTAAAAACGTTACATCTCTTAATGAACCTTTGGAAATGGATACCACTTGGCGTTTGCGAGTCCTTTACGTCCAGTACACCCAAATTTATTAGATGTGCTGCATCCCACATTACTGGCAACAACATCTTGTCACAATGTTCGGGTAGTTCTCCTAAAACTCTGTGGATAAGTTCTTCGCAAAAACCCCTTGCTTGGTGATGGGGGCCATCTGCAGCAACACCACAGAGTCTTGTGATGATATCTTCAGCGAAGTTATTTTCAATAGCTTGAACAAGGGCATCAGCAAGTTTGTCATATAAGGCTGTTTCAAAATCAGTGTATACGACTGGCGCACCAACTGGAATATGACAAGGAGTACCTGTATCATCACAAGCCACAATGAGAATAGCTTGGTTAGTTGTTCTGGACGGCGTAGCCTTGTCGACTGTTGCCCAGAAATGGGGTGGTAAAAGTGTGGAACTAAGTGGTTCCATCAACCATTTCTTCATTCTTTCATTCACGGTGGTTTCTAGGCAATGCAGAATGGCATTAAAATTATTCCTTCTGTGTCCAATTCTACCAAGTTTGCAGAACTACAGGATAAGAAAGAAATCAATGTTTCCAGGTGTTTACCAGCGGCTCCCATCTTTATATCTACAATTGCAGCTCGAAAAAGATTTGACGTGCTTTTTAATTTCTTTTCTTCCAGGACTTTCTGTTGCTTGTAGAGCTCCATTGCTCGTTTGTGTTGGTTTGATCCACAACCAACGAGACACAAATGCTCCAGGCAAGCATTTTTTTTATGGTACCACGTCACATTTTGGCCTTTTATGAGAGCTTGCGTTTTATATTTTTTCAAAAAGATTCCAGTTGCCAGAGTTCCGTTACTGGACGTATTCAAGATCTTCTGAGCCTGCAGTGGGGTTAGATTTGCTAGGGAAGGTTTGGCTTCTTGTTGTAGCTGAAACCATGGCAAGCAGCGTAGCACCTCCGTTTCTGTAGTTTCATCATAAAACCATTGCAGAAGTTGTGAAGCATCATCCAATTAGATGATATTCTTTCCCTCTCGTATTTTATTCACCGAGGTTCTTACTTCACTGTCTTCAAAAGCTAGTTGGGTCAAAGATGCATGATGTTTGCTGATGCTGTCCATCTTACCGGATAAGTCGGAAATAGCACCCATTATATTTTCAAGAGTGACACTTTCTCCTGAAGTATCTGACTGAGGGGTTGAATAACATAGAAGGGTTGACTGGCTCTTTGTTGGTAATTTGGGCATGTTGAGGGAGTGTTCATCACAAATCTCTGAATCCAGTGGCTGAATGGCTGCTGGCATATCCATGTCTAAATCAAGTGGATAATCATCTTTACAAGACTCAGTAGCGGAATTGTCAGTTGAAAATGACTCCAGACTGGACACTGGGCAGCAACGTTCGGTTGAAAGAGATATCTTTTCAGCATTCATCTCTTGTTTGGATAGTGAAGCTTCAGCTCCAGTTTCAAGGGCTTTTTCGGTGTCAGTGATTGTCTTAGGAGAATCTTCTTGTTCAAATTTTCCCATTTCGACGTATTTCTTTTTTAATTCTTGTACTTCTAATGCTGTTGAGGGAACAAACTTGCCTGACACTGAAATTGGGTGGGATGTGCCAACGATTCTTGTGGCGTGTAATGCTCGATGTATCGATTCTGCAAATGCTCGCACATTTTTCATTGCGCTTCCCCTGTAAGGATAACTCAAAACATTGAATACAAATGTACTTATCTATGGGTTTCTCTTTCTTTTGCACAGATGTTTTTTTTCTTTTTCTCTGAAATGACAACTTTTTCAGTAGAGCATCCTCTTTTCCAGTCCCAAACCAACTGCCTCTTCTGTGAGCAGTTTACTCGATCATCATTCGGTTTTTCTTAAAAAACCCATTAATTTTCGTTTTAAATAATTGACACTTAACAAGTCAATAGTACCGTAGTGTCTCATGCAGTGTGTTATACTGCAGCAGTATATATCAGTATATTAGAGACCTTAAGATTTGCGTTTACTTCGAACCGCAAACTGCAGTTTGTCGTCAGCCGTTGGCGGTTAGTATTTTTAGGTTATTAAGATTAAAGTGTATGAAAATACCGCAAGCCATTACTATATGACAGGCTACATGAAGTAGTTCAATGTGGCAGCAAAACAAACAAAAATGGCGACGGCGCGAAGGTACGTCTGTCATATTTGACATTGATTATATTGCTGTTTTCTCCTTTTCAGATAAAAAGTATTTAATGTATATTTGCTCTGGTTTTAGGAGAAGCTTTAGAGATGTTCTAACAGTGATGTCGTACGATGATAGTAGCGATTCTTCAAATAGCAGTAGTGATGAAGAAGACCTCGATTTGCTATTTGTTGACGTAGCGTTTGGGGAAGGCCGAGTGCTCGATAGCATGCCAAACATTTTTGATTTTACAGAAATAGAGTGCGAAGAAATGTTTAGGTACAGTAGTTTCCTCTTCTGTTCTATTTCCCAGCATAGAAATTAATACATATTCCCTCTCTTCCCTTTATCTTTTCACCACATTATTTGTAATATTAATAATAAATTTATATATATATACAGTATATATACATATATTTGATATGTACACTATGCCGGGCTTTTATAGTTTTACCCTTCGTCAGTACGTTCTTCACATTGAATATAATCTATTGATATTTATTTTCTTATTTTATTGCTAATATATCAGTGTACTTATGTGCATGAGTGTATCTCCATGCATGTAGTCTTTTAATTTATTATTTTCACTTGCCAGGTTTGAGAAAGGCAATATATCTCGTCTTCTTGAGGCGTTACAAATTCCAGCTGTCTATACTGGTTATCAGGGCTCTGTTTTTACTGGTATGGAAGGACTTATGGTTATGCTGCGTCGGTTAACATATCCCAATAGATGGTGTGATTTGGTGAACATTTTTGGCAGATCCGAGGCTGAGCTTAGCATACTTTTTAATATGGTAACTTATTAAAAGTTTAAGTTACATGCTTAGTAAAAGTATCTAAATGATATAAGACCCTATTTTCAGTGAAGCTTCTTTATATATGTAACTGTCTATAATCCACCCTCAAGAATTCTTTTTATCTTTTGCAGTACCATACAGTATGTACTTGATAAATATAATTATTGACATTTGTTGGCATGAAATCAAACAAAAAAAAACAAATTGATGTTATTACTCTTGTAGGTAATTAATGACATCTACACTCGCTTTGGCGTGATTTGGCGTGGCTGGATCCTGCCATTTTTGCTGATGCAGTACACCGCAAAGGAGCACCACTTAACCAGTGCTGGGGATTTATAGATGGGACTACCCGACGTATTGCCAGGCCTGTTCGAAACCAGAATGTGATGTACAGTGGTCACAAAAGAATGCACTGCATTAAATTTCAGGTGTGGAATGTAAAAAATAACCTATATATATTTTGGGACTTACTATGATATTCACATTTTCAGTGGTCATTTGTTTGGGGGGATTCCCTCCCTAATATCTCTGGATTTAAAAATTTCACAAGACCACTGGCAGGGGGGGAGGGCATCTCTTGGAACTGGAACTAATATCAATGAAGCCAAATCTTATACTCATTTGTTTTCCATTTCTAGTCTGTACTTGCTCCTAATGGTTTGATCGCTCACCTGTTTGGGCCCATAGAAGGCAGAAGACATGACGCTTTCATGCTAGGAGTTAGTGGCCTACTACCACTACTTGAAAGGATTATCAAACCTGACGGTGAACCATATGTTGTCTATGGCGACCCAGCTTATGGAATATCACGTCATATTATATAATCCCATTTAAAGGAGCACATTTAACTGAACCACAACAACAATTTAATCGTGATATGAGTGAAGCTCGTGTAAGTGTCGAATGGGGATTTGGCAAAATCGCACAATATTTCGCATACTTGGACTTCCAGAAGAACTTGAAAGTTCTCCTCCAACCAGTTGCTAAGTACTATGCAGTGGGAGCCCTGTTGACCAACTGCCATACGTGTCTTTATGGCTCTGCAGCCAGTTCATTTTTTAACATGGACCCTCCATTACTTGAAGATTACTTGACCAATAGGAACTAGGAAGTACTAGAAGGCCCAGTTTTGTCCATACCATGCCGAACAAAAACATGACAATTGTTATTGTTGAGTATATTTATTCATATAACTTAATTTATTCATATAACAATCAATAAAATACATTATTTATACATATTTACACACAATATAATTAACTTTGTACAAATTTTGTGCTGTACATACCCACTTTATCAACAGGGTCGAAAAAATAACTTTGGTGAAGTGTTAACTTTTGCTTTTCAACAGTATGAAACATGAAGGATTTAACAACTATAACAACTTGTCTTTTAGCAGACTTAACATAATTCTCTTTTCTTCTAGTTCCAAATCAAGTCTTTCTTTTCGTTCAGCTGCCTCGATTTCAAATTTGTGTTTCTCAAACTCTAACATTCTCTGCTTGAGCTCTTGCTCCTTTAGACTTGCTTTCCTGTCATACTTTTCTTCCAGCATGTTCATAACAGAGAGCCTGCTAGCTCTTTTTCTTGGTTTTCTAGACACTGATATAATATAATATAAGAGAAATTTAAATAGGAAACCTTGCTACTGTAAGAAAAATCAGATACTATTTAGATGGTGCTTTTTCCCTTGTTTAAAACCTAAAGTTACTGTACCTTTCTTTGCTGGTGCAGGAGCACCCGGATCAGACTCCTCCTCCTCATCTAAATCGTCATCATTTTCTGAGTCAGAATCACTTTCATGCTTCCGCTCTGCAATAAATCAACAAACACCACAATAATTACTTATAGGCTTGTACTTATTCACTTAATGCACTTGTCAATGGGAACCCCCATCCTGGGAAATGTGGGGCATATATGGGACATGATTGGCGATTCTCTTGCAAAACTTCCCCCAGTGGGTGATCAGCACAGTTTAGCAGGATAATTTTTGGGGGTATCAAACTATTAATTGAAAAATAATTTTTCCATCAGAATTTAGTGGGGGTTTTAAGGCGTTCAGACTAAATACATTTAGTATAAACTCAGTAGTAGGCTATCACGTATCGTGCGTTTTGATTGGCTACGCTACTAGCAGGGTTCGAATTAGTTGAGAAAAAATGATGTGCAACTTTTTTTTTAAAATGTGGTTCTAAATTTTTATAAAATAGGTTCATGATTGTCTTAGCTACTCGGTCAAACATCTACTCAATCAAACTGTGAAAATTTAATTATTTGAATACTTTTTAAACATTGTTTGCAATCATTGATATTCAAACCTAACACATAAAAATAATCAGTCATGTGTTTGTCTGTCATGGTGGCTAAAATTTGACACCTTCCAGTCTGCAAACATGCTGCTAGTGTGCATGCAAACACACTATAAAACCTGTTTAAATCTATAAATATGGATGGTGTTCATTAATAGTCCCAAGTCTGATTTTTTTGCACATCGTTTGGAAAAGTGATGTGCAATTTTCACTATTTGATCCAGAACGATGTGCAAATTGCACATTGCACACTGTTGATTCGAACCCTGGCTACTAGTAGGCTATTAGTCATAGCCTACTAGTAGCAAAATTCAAAACAATGGCGGAAAATTCGCGTTTTGCCGAAGTGTCTAATGATTTTTTGGACGACTTGTTGGACAATTCCGTACCAGAGAAAAAACAAAAAGGCAACAAAATATACAATGGCAATTTTTAAGGGTAAGAAAAATAGATAAAACAACATACACTCAATTAAATTTTAAAATTAAAACAATTTAAGGCGAACAAAAAGAGAATAATATTAATATATTTGTGTATTTTGTATTGTGTTTGCCTAGTTGTAAATTAATGTTACAGTTTATACTAAAACAATTAGACAATTCGGCCTCATTGTCTATGAGCGAATAGTCAACTCGGCTTCGCCTCGTTGACTATTTGCTCATAGACAACTCGGCCTCGTTGTCTAATTGTTAAATATTGCCCCATGTAGTAGGGCATTTTTCCAGATTTTGTTTCACCTTAAGTCCAATGCCCCATGTTTCTCTGGGGTGGGGGTATGGGGGTTCCCATTGACAAGTGGAAACACATTCACATTCATAGGGTACACTTTCAGAGTATATTATTGATGTTCATTTAATAATTAAGTGAATTAACTCAATTAGCTGCTGCAAGAATCTCTTGACAAGTAAATCCTTCAGCTTTCTTTAGACAGAGTAAAAGGGGAAAGTCAGGCATGTTACTGCTCAATAGGTTGACAAACTAAAGGTGCTGAAGAGTCCTTAAACAGTTAATTATACTAAAGCCATATTGCATTAGAGTAAAACATACAGAGTGGGGCACACAAGTTTATACATTGCAGAGTGTGAAATCTTACTTGACATTCCAGATAAAGCTTCCTCCCTCATCTCAATTCCTTTTGCCTTGTCCAGCCTTTCTTTTTCCTTTTTCTTCTCTCTTCCTTTGATCTTTAGGTTTTTTAACTCTTCTATATCTCTCTTGTAAGTACTTATATCTTCTAACAACTGATGCAGTTCAGAGTACTCCTCTTCAGTACCTGATCTAAAACGTAGAATTAATCAGACACATCGATTTAAATGCATTTGCATTCACAAGTCTAATAAATATGAACCTATTATTGTACTCTAAAATTTATATTCAAAATATATACAGTAGCTTACTTTTTAAGATTTTTCTTATCCTCTTCATTGTATTTTATAAGTAAACGGTCAACTCTCTCTCTACAACCTCTTCCTTTTAGGATTACCACTTTTTCTGCAATGCTGAATATTTCACTACACTTTCCCATTCCATTGGCGACGAGGGTCTTCGTGCGAGAACTTCCTTACACAATAATATGTCATAGGCCACATTTGGCCATCTGAACGGGGCCATTTTCTAGAATTAGTTAAGGTCTAAGTTACGTCTGAGTTGACGATATTTCAAGAAATGTACACAAATTATAAACTCTTGCACATCTGGCGAAAGTCAACTTGTTTTGGAATGCCTGGCGCCATATTTGTTTTCATCGTGCTCGTACAACTTGCTTTTAAAAGTCAAACTCGCCTGGAAACTTTCTATAGAACCTCATAAATATTAAAATCCAGGACTTATGAAATTAAATAAGCATTCTGTAGGATATAAACGTGGCTTTACAATGGTTTAGTAGCAATAAAACTCTGCAGTAATCGACTTACCTCTAGAAGCACTCCTTCGCGTTCAAACGTGAACCTCGGACGGCAAACTTGACGTTTGCGGTTTGAAGTAAACGCAAATCTTAAGGTCTCTATTACTTGTTTTAAACTGCTAATATAAATTCCTGAAATTTTAAATAATTATTGACAGAGAAAACTTACCTTTGCTGTTGCACATGTTGCAAATCACCTTTTGCCCATATCCCTCTTCCCCAATAGGTGTTCCACACTCAAATATATGGACATATTTATTACATTGACATATATAAATATTAAGAAAAATAACAGAAAACATGATTGCCAAGGACCTCTCACCCTGAAGGCTTCTGATAAATTAGGTTAAAATATGTTTCAGTGCCCCCTTTTGAGTGTATGCCCCTTAGCCCCTATCTTATCTTAAGATCTCAAAGTATTTAGTTGTTTTATATATAGAGTACTTACTAGGTATATTTGAAGGTACAAAAAATTAGTCATAAACTCATATCACTGGTCAGGCTGGTCACTAGACCGGTAGACGGTAGACAGTAGACCCTAGTGCCCTTACCAATGATTATGTTGTACACAATATAACTGTTACTTTAAAATCTACAGACTACAGGTAACAACTCAAGATTCACTAAATTCAAGCGGAATTGAACACAATCCATCGAGTATTAAAGTTTTCAAAAATGAATAAAACACACTATAAATATTTGGTAATACTTCTCATATTATATATTAACAAATAATAATATTAATATAATTGATATAATAGTATAATACTAATAATAGTTTACTATAAACCATAAACCACTATAAACCACTAAAACCAGTCCGTCTAAAAATGAAATAACACTTAGGTAAACATTAGATATGTCAAATTGACAGCAAGCATTCTCTGTATTAATTGTCTAATCCCAGAATCTTTGCAAGATTCAGAAGATTGCATGATAATTAAATTAAACAGTATAAAATATCCATGTTCTCATCATTTACTTCTTTTAGTTCTTTAGTCTTGTAACTTTATAATGAATTATTAATGTTAAAACTCAGAGCGGACTATATCAAGAGGTCAAGTTTATATTGTATGCAATTATGCAAATCACAAATGTGATCATAATACTGATGATAGTACTCATTGATACTTCATTATACTAGTAAACTTACCTTCAGGCCTCTGTATAATTACTAATAACTCAGTAGATCTGTCACTGTCAGTTGAAAAACAATGAAAAACAATAGAAAAACATATCTTCAACGCTGAATACTCGCCATGCTTGATTGCATTAATTATGTGTGATTGTCGAGTTCTGCACACACAGTATACCAAGACCGGAAGACCCCAAGTGTGTAAAATCAGTCATTTACTTCTCAGTGCATCGCGCGTGGCACGTTTTAACTAAAAACTGTATGATTGCTGTGTTTGTTATTTATATTTAATCTTAAAATCTCTTAATTCTTAAATTGTTTTGTGTCTACTGACCCATCGATTTGCATTGAGAAACACAGGCAGTTCTGCAGCTCATCGTTTAACTTTTTTCTTTAAGACTGCCTTTAATCTCTAATAATTCCACATAGTGGACTGGATCGCAGTAGTGCAGATTTACAGCAGTTGGTTTGAACTGAGAAAACTCCCCATTTCTTTCGTCATCAGCATATATCTTTGCTTGCTACTCAGCATGCATTTGAGCAAGACTCCATGAGGACCACGACCAAGCTGCAGGAGTTAGCAACTTGCCATCATCAGGGGCGCAAATAAGGGGGGGTGTGGGGGGTGTCACACCCCCCCAATATTTAAATATTCGGTCCTGGTGGTTATTATAAAGTCGGTCCCAAACCAAATTGAGACTCTCAGTCATCCTCGGTACCCAGAGCCCGTTTTATGCACAGTCCAAAGGGCGCGATGGGGGCTCCGATAAAATCACCGATCTGTATGGAACGTTACGGTAATTATATTTTGACAAAACATCTCAAAATAACATTTACTGTATTTTGAATGCGTGCTATTTTGTCGGAACCAATCGCGGGCAGTTATAGCTACACGCGGGACGCGTGATTTGCACATGATGTACGTAATTCCTACAATAACAAATCAAAAGTCTATTAATAGTTACTGGTATATTGTTTGTGAAATAAAACTTCTCTAGTTTTACAAATGGAGAGTAGTTTATATGATTTTTACAATTTTACAATATTCCAATTTCCAAGGCGTATTGTTTCGTAAATAAGCGAATAATTATTTATTATATTATTATTATTATACACGGGGCTTATAAGCTTATTTATTTTTATGAGGTTTCATTTTAATCACCGATTCGTGCCATGTCTTCGAGCATTGGCTAACCGGAAGTTGTGCTCATTTGGAAGTTATTTCAAATTCATAACATCCACAATTCACAACACAGAGAACATGGTCATGGAGATAATTTATCAAATGAAGTCATGCCGCATACTCGTTATAAAGTGACCTGTGCTCTCTGCAAAAAGAAATTTGACAACGATCATAAAGCGCAACATTGCAAGCGTTTTCATACAAAATACACAGCAAAGACACTACCACTATTGCACAAAAATCAGACAACGGTATGTATCCCCTAAATTTTTTATTTTTACCGCCTTGCCGGTTAGCCTTGAGTGCCTACATTATATAGTATCACTGTACATATTATTGTATAAATATATATACTTGTTTATCATTCTAGTCATGTAAATCATTCAATGTTATTTTATCAATTTATGTTATGTTCTTTCCATATACCAATCACCTCTTGTCTCGTGACCTCAATCTATCGTGGGTTCAACCTGCAGGCTCCAGTTTCGGTAAATATTTCGTTGTTGACTGGAAGATTTCATTCATTTTCAGCTACCGGTTTTCAGTAATGCGAAACCGAATAAAGATGCCACAACATCAAAGGCAGATGAGACAAGAACACTACAATTAGACAATGCTATAGTCGAAACCGGTGAATCAGATGGAACTATTGGGCAAGAAGCAACACCTGAGTGTTTAGAGTGGGATGAAGATAAGTCAGCGGATGAAGAATCTATTAAAGCAAGCGCCAAATCGGTATTTTTCAAATAAAATAAATCATTTTGTGCTGTAATTCACCTTTTAACCCAGTGAAACTGATACCATGTTACGTACTTGGTATAAAGTCCGGAAAAAGTTCACAGAATTGGCTGACGTTTTCATTTAAAAGGATTTTCGATAGAACTTTTCATTTTGAATAGACAAGACCAGCGCCTTTAATAGTGTTTTGAAGAGACAATATTTCTTGAGTTGGAAATCCACACAATACAATGATATGGCATATTCTTGCTGTGTATTTGTTGATTTCCACCTAGCTACAAAGTTTTGAAAATTAATATTTCTTTTTCGCGTAGGCACATGTTGATCGTAAAAGAACTGCAGATGATGTGCTTTTTGATAAACCAGAAGGGCAGTCAGGCAGCAAGGAAGAGAAGCAACCTAGATTGCAACAACAATCTGATTCAGTAAGTTTTTCCTTAGTTTATAAATAATTTGTCTTAGGAATTATTATAATTGTTTTACATTATAAACATCGTTATTTTTTTACATGGAGGGCCTGCTGACTGAATGGGCCAATCTAAATAATGGATTAATGGCATGACATGATAATAGCATTGCTCAGACTGTCAGACTTAGTTAAGTCAGTTTTCTGAGAATTAGGCATTGATTTTTAAACTAAGATAAAATCTTATTAAAAGGTTCCATCCAGAGAAGAAGCAGAGTCACCTAACAACTCTGATTGTGAACAAGAAGATGATTCTCAAATTTCCTGGATTTCCTGTTTTGGGCAGTTGAAGTTTTTATGTGGACATATTTCAATGTGCGAAAGGGTTCTTGAGAAAGCTTCTAAAACAGATGCTCCTCAACCTTGTGTTCTCTTGGAAGAATTAGTTAGTGTAACCGAAAAGGTAAAAGCAACATCATCTGTTCTTCTATCTGATGCAAAGAAAAGCCTTGACAAGCTACAAGAGATGAGTCCAACCATTTATGCAGCCGAAGTCAACGAGTTTGTCCCTATCAGTAAAGACCCTGGGAATAGACGGAGAATTCTTACAGACCAAGACAGAGAATTTATTATCAATTTAGGCCCATTTCAACCCAAGCTTGGGTCATATCCTCGAAATAACGACATTTCACAGTCCAAGCAATGTAGATTCTCTTCTGAGTGGTTTGACGAATTTCCCCATTTGGAATATTCTGTTGTCAATGATGCTGCATTTTGTTTTGTTTGTCAGCTTTTCCCGACAGGAGCAGGTCATGAAAAGTCAAATGATGTTTGGATTGTAGAAGGTGTTCGCCAATGGCATAAAATGAAAAGCAGAGGAAAGTCCAAGCAAGGAAAGTTATCCAGTCATTTTGGAAGCAATAGTCACAAGGCATCGTTAGAAGCACTGGTCGCATTCCAGCAAAGATTTCAACACATTGACAGAATGATGGATGAAGAGCATATGAAGCTGTGCATTGAAGCTGAAGCAGAGAAATCGAGAAGCTGTTAAGATTCTTATTGATATTGTGCGATTCCTGGCCGTCAGGGATTATCTCTACGAGGGCATGGAGCTGAGAGTGATGCAAATGGTAATTTTCATCAGCTGGTTATTTTAGTTGCAAGGCATTCTCCAACGTTGAAAGTGTGGTTAGATGAAGCAGAAAAACGTCCACAACGTGCAACATATCTCAACTGGAAATCACAAAACGAATTTTTAGAGCTCCTGGCTGAATATGTAAATAACGAAATTAAATCAGAAGTTGAAACTGCTCAGTTTTTTTCAGTTATGGCAGACACTACTCCAGATACTTCACATCTAGATCAACTGTCCGTAGTTTTAAGATATGTTACCCCTTCTTGCGTTGTTCGTGAACGACTGGTTGACATGTGGGATATTGACAGCAAAACAGGTTACGGGCAAGTGACGGCCATTCTCGAATCTCTTCGCGGCAAAGAATTCAACACGGAGTCCATCGTTTTTCAATCTTATGATTACACATCTTCAATGTCAGGAAAATTCAAAGGATGCCAAGCAAAGATGACAGAATATCTTGAAAGAGAAATACCATATTTCCCCTGCCTTGCACACAGGATAAATACAACTGTCGAACACAGTTGCGAAGCAAGCGATGTCATCGCTGGCATGTTTGATACCTTGGAAATGATTTATGTTTTTTTCACATCCAGCACCAAGCGCTACATGGTTTTTCGTCAGAAAGTGAAGGATAAAGAGATAGAGGGGGCACTTCAGCTGAGGAATCTTTCTGTCACTCGCTGGGTTGCTCGCTCAGAGTCAATTGTGGCAGTGTGGGCGAGTTTTGACGGCATAATTGCTGCTTTGGTAAAGAAGCGGAATCAGAAGATGCCAAGACAAAGGTTAAAGCTAAGAATCTACTTGCAGCTGTCAAATGTTTCGAATTCATCGTTGCCTTAATGTTCATGAGAAATGTTATGTCTAAAACGAAGATTTTAACGAAGCAAGTTCAAGCCATTGAATTGAATATTGTTGATGCTTTTGAAGCTCTTGATGCCACGATCAACACCTTGAAGTATTTGAGAGAGAAAGAAGAAAACATAAAACTCCAAATAGAAGCTGCTGTTGCGTTTAGTGCTCAACATAGTGTCAATGCTGAATCAGAATTTGCTAAGCACCACAGGAAGAGAGTGGCACCGCGCAGAATTGATGATACTCCTGAAAACGCTGTTCATTTTGGGTTGCAAACGTTTTACAGAAAAGAGTTCCTGCAAGTGCTCGACGCCCAAATACTATTGCTTGAAGATAACTTGAAAGTGGCCTTTAAGATCATAGAGCCCGCTGTTTCCTTGTTAAAGCCACCGTACGAAAGTGAAATTATTTCCAGAGATGTGTCTTCGCTGATTGACTTGTTTCCACCCAATGCCAAACCGGACGAAGCCTGACTTGAAGTTGAACTACAAGTTTTTCGGAATCATTGCTTGGCGTCAAAACAAGGCATTGCTACCATTCATGATGCTTTGAATTATTGTTCGAAATTCAAAGAACTGTTTCCACTCACATTGCGGTGCTTGAAACTTGTTCTCACAGCTCCAGTAACATCGGCTTCAAGCGAGCGAAGCTTCTCAAAGCTCAAATTAATTCTCATCCGTAGTACTACGTGCCAGGGAAGGCTTCAGAGTTTAATGACATTGGCTTGCGAAAAAGACTTGACTGATCAGATTGATCTTGAGCACATCGTTACGAAATGGGCAAATCTGCCGAAGAGTGGACAACTAATTAAACTTTGAAACATATTGTTAAACCCTGCCTCTCACCACAGTCCACAGACATCACCGATTACCAGTCCGAATAACGGAACCAATGTCCCACTGCTATTTAGTTCATATTTGAAAAGAGTCAACTGAGGATATTCTGTTGTTGTAGTTGTTGTATTAAAATTACAAGAATTGAAAAATGACCGCGTTACTATTTATTCTATAAGATCGTAATAATATGTAGTTTGCACGAGCCGCGAAGTCGGTCCCTGGTGGAAAAAAATCGGTCCTTTGTGCGCACACCCCGCCCGAAAAAAAATTGCATTTGCGCCCCTGGCCATCATTATACACATATACAGCCATGCAGACCAAGGTATTAATGACAGGTGGGTCATTTGATTTCATGGTTCTTAACCAACAATGATTTGTATCTTTGCTGTTCCATTGCTGGTTCAACTTTTCTTTTTCCATTGCAGTTGCACGAGGAGCCCCGTGGAGATGATTGATTACATCTTTTGATTTATTTTGCCCATCACAGCGAACAGCTTGGCACATATAGACTCCTCCTTGCTTGTTCCTCGTGTTTGGAACAAATAAGGCATTTGATAAATATACTTTTTCTGGCAGTTGTAGTCTGACTTCTTTCGGTAAACAAAGAGAGAACATCTGTTCCAACTTTCTTTACAATTGCCTTGGCAGCAAGATAGAATCCTCTATAATGGTCGGGGAATTGTCTTCCCCGTCCGACTCGATAGACTGGCCAGACTCTACCTGCATCACATCACTTTCTTCATCGCCAAGGCTATCTGACATTTCATGATTTTTGATACTGGAACATGTTTCTTTATCAGAATCATCAATGAAGCAATGAATATCTTCGTTTTCTCCATTATCATCATTTTGACCCAGGTTGCCGTAAGCTATATTTGGTATTTTCGCAACGTTCTGGCAAAAGACTGTAAAGTTTGTGATACGGATATTTGAGAATGTTTTCAAACAATTTAGTACACAATTTGTCGTGATGGGTTTCAAGATCATCAAAGTTAAGAATTTTACATGCATCTTTATATGGCTAATAGGGCGGAATTATTGATAGTGCTCTCTTCTGTATACGTTCCAAGTCGACTAGGAGTTTAGTACCTTGAGGTACTCCTGATGGTACTGATCCCCATTGTGAAAAACAATCTTCACTTAATTTAACTCTTTGATAACGATTGGATATAAAGTCGATGACCCAGTTTATGCTAGTGGGTAGATCCAGATTTTGTAACTTCTGCACAAGAATAGAGTGGTCGATCATATCAAAGGCCTTACGATAATCGAATAATAACGCACGTACCATAGCCCCGTTTCCATCTGTTTCTTTAGCCGAATTGTGTATCATGCTAATCAAAGCAATAGTGGTCGACGATTTTGGGACAGCTCCAAATTGATTGGAATCAATAGTTTTAATTACAGAAGGTTTGATATAATCTGACACTACAAATTCTTAAGGAAACCAAGGAAATCAGCCGGAGCTGTGTGCCAATATCCATTATTGGTTTTGATTTAGGAAGGGGAAAACATTCGCCAACTTCCATGAACGCTGTACTTTTTCATCGTGGTAGGAGTAGTTTAAAATAATACTGATTGGTTTGGCAAGGGTTGTTGCATTTTCTTTAAAAAGCCATTGTGTTAGCTGATCAGGGCCGCTAGCTTTAAATCTACATAACTTATCGAGGAATTTAAAGACTCTCTCTTCTGAAACTTGAAGGAATTCTGTGTTAACTGGATCAGATACCATTGGAACTGGAATAGGATTGTTGGACTGTGTGTATTCTGAAATTCATGAAGTGGAGCAAGAAATTTCTCATTAATCAAGTTTGCTATTTCAATGTTAGTTTTCCCCACTATGAATTTGATTGATCAGTGATGGACTAGTTGTTGCCATTCCACTTAGATTTTTAACACTTTTCCACTACACATGAGGATTGGTAGATTTCATATCTTGTATTTTGTTGGCATAATAGGTTGCTTTACATGTTTTTTCTTTTTCTATTTACAGCGTTGCGAAAAAATCATCCCAGCGCTACAAACAGAATAGCCGTCAGGTAGCGGTGTCTGTAAATTTTTAAATAATTCTACCTCAAGTCAAGTTTCAACATTGGAATCGTGTTCGTCTGTTTACTCGTGACACATCATTTCCTGTTTAACATTTTTATCGCTATTTTGAATTATTCATGATTGTATATTTCATGATCGTCGTTGTCTGAACTTTTCCCTTGGTCTTTTGTAATAACGTTTCAACACCAGCTGCGGGATTTCCCCTGTTAATTCTTATCAAGTCAACTATGCCATTTGTTGCACTATCTTTGTCGCCGCGCAACATACTGGTTATATTGCTTATATTCATATACCTATCAAGTTTTACCCGCCTGAGTTTTACCAGAGACTTGTCCCAATCCACACCCGCTGATCTCAACTGTGAAACTTTGTACATGTCACAATTGTTGTCTAATCCAAATATTAACGAATATTCCGCCGAACGATATTTGTCATATCTCCCGTCGCTCAACCTCCGCCAAGCCTCTCTCCTCAGATAGGAAATTAATTTGTGGACTTCATATTGCCACGAACTTCTCCATTTCAATTATTCTAATATCTCTATCTAATGACATCGCAACCAATCCTGGTCCTGACTACAGCATTTTAACATCACCACCTAACGTGCGTGGACTAATCAACCCCATAACCCGTTCTTCATTTAATGTTTTATATCAGAACGTCAGAAGTCTGAAGGCAAATTATCATAACTCTGGAACTAATTGCGTTGTGAATAAGCTATCCTGTCTACATGACGTTGTCTATGGCAACAGTATAGATCTGATTGCTTTGGTGGAGACTTGGCTCTCTAGTCATGTGCGTGATGATGAAATCTTACCGGTTGAGTACAACATAATTCGTAGAGATCGTCAAACTGGTAAACGGGGAGGTGGTGTTCTACTTGCCGTGAGAGATTCAGTAAAAACTTAACCTTCTGGTTTCATTTCCGACACATTAGAACTTGCATCTGTTGTCATTAACTCCTCGTCCAGTAAAATACTAGTTGCTGTCTGTTACCGTCCACCTGACTCCACCATTGATTTTATCCATGATCTATCTCGATTTCTAAAATTTGTACAAGATTCACAATTCAGAGATGTTGTTATAATTGGTGATTTTAACTACCCTAACATCCAATGGTCTAATCGTTCAGGTTTCTCTACCTTAAGTTCTGAAATTGGTTTCATTGACATTGTCTCGTAGTTTAATTACCTACAATTGATCAACTCTCCTAGCTGCGGTAACAATCTTATCGACCTGGTTTTAACTACAAATGAACATTTGACCAACAACTTCGAAGTTACTGATGACGACTCCATCTCTCTGCACTCTGATCACAAAGCAATATTTTTCAACTTAAAACTTCATCATCAACCTTAAACAATCCTCTGAACGTATAGTATATGATTACTCTAAGGGTGATTTCGTTGGCCTCGTTAACTGTCTTAGGAACACTCCACTAGTAGATATAGTCCTCAAGAGAGTCACGACGTTAATCTTGCCTGGTCAAAGTGGAAAAACGCTTTCCTTGCCGCTGTAGACTATTTCGTTCCTAAAACAAAGCTCAAGCGTTCATTCACCCCTCCGTACATCACCAAGGACTTACTCCACGCCATCAAAATGAAAGAGTCACTAAGGAGAAAGGCTAAGAACTCACCTCAACTTTGGGAGAAATTCTAAAGCGATGTTCTGAAGTAATCGCCCCGTCTTTGACTGCTCTCTTTGAGCTATCTCTTCAGCAGGGTGTTTTCCCTTCTGAATGGAAATCTGCTAATGTCGTTCCCATACCCAAGAAAGGCGATGCTCATGAGGCCACTAACTACAGACCAATTTCATTACTCTCTCAAGTCTCCAAAGTTCTTGAACGTCTAATTTTCAGTCAGGTTTATTCTTTTGTTATGAACTCTTTGCATGATCTTCAACACGGCTTTCGTCGCCATAGGTCATGTGTTACTCAACTTTTGAATGTGCTTCACGACCTTGGTCATACTCTTGACTCTGGTAAGAAAATTGACATGGTTTATCTTGACTTTGCTAAAGCGTTTGACTCTGTGTCCCATAGCGAACTCTTGTTTAAACTTAAATCGTTTGGAATCTCTGGTCCACTTCTTAACTGGTTTGCCGATTACCTTCGTGATTGTAAACAGTGTGTTGTCATTGAAGGAGTTTCCTCTTCCTTTCTTAGTGTTACCTCTGGTGTGCCACAAGGTAGTGTAATAGGTCCTCTCCTATTTATACTTTATGTGAACGACCTTCCAGATGTAGCGTACGGGTCAAACCGGAATTTCAGACAAAAACAATCGGAAAAGGCCCAAACAAAGACTGTTGCTATGGTTTTTTAAGTGGTCGGAATGAATTCCCCAGAGTACAATACCCTATATGAGATCTTTTTGTCGGGACTGAAGCGTGTGGGCAAACCATATATAGTCAAACTACGGCAAGCGCCGTATCGCAGCCAAGTTTTACCAAATAAAGACACAGATAAAAAGCTAAATTTCGACCATTAGAAGTCTGTCGATATAATAAACATGAGAAGATATTAAAGATTGTTTGAGTTGAACTGAAGTATGACTGGAGCTAATCGACCAAAGGTAGTGAATATATAGACTTTAATTCAGCGTCGGCCACGGACATATAGAACAAATTGAGGATATAATATGTAAGGATATAGACTGTGTGCAGTCTTTGGCCCGATTATAGGGTCGAAGGCCTGCGCACAGGCGTTATACTTATCAAAGCGCTATAAATGTCGTTCAAGGGAAGAGGGGATATAGAGGAAAGTAAGAAGTATATAAGAGAAAAGAATGAGCTAGATGAAGGAGAGGCGCTCGCTGATACCATCAGACTGAATGGTGCCAAGTTAAACTAGGGATCCAAGGATTGTGCAAAGTTTCAAAGAACCATAAGTTTTGAGGAAAATGGGAGGGAAAATGGGGGGAAATTCAGTAAGAAAAACGAAAGATTAATATGGAAGCACTGAAGTACTCTGCGGCGAAGACATATTTTTGTTGAATTTTGGATCCTGTAAAACCATAATTTACAAGTAAATGCAAGTAATGTTTCAGGAAAATCTCTCCTTGTTCTGCAGATAAAGAATATTTCACAATTCGCCGTGGGAAGTGTATGCGTATTTATTGCTGACGTAAATAGATGAGTCATGCATGGAATTATATCTAGTAGCAGTATTTATATGTCAAGATTGTCAAGTTCTCATGACATTTGTTTTTCGAAGGCCTATTTTTAACTTCGCTTTTGAAAATCGTGTTTTTAACGCCAAGCGTAAACATACGCAGGCAAATTATGCCCCATTTATAATTACTTGTAACAAGAGACGGACCCTACCAAGCTTTCCAAGAAAATGCTCATTGAAACTTTGCTTTTAGTAAAAAATATTTTATTTGTAATCTTGAGAGAGGACAAAGTTATCAAGGCAATGAATGTTGTGGATGAATAGTTACAGTAAATATTACGTTGTCGTTGTGTTGAAAGAAAAACATTCATTAATCGTTATGTTTATGACTTATACTCAGTATTAAGTTATAGAAGGAGAAAGAGTAAAGAGTAGTTACATGTATGATATAGTTTAGTTTTGTAAATATTACAGGGTTCATATTATTAAATTTTGTGTTGAAAATTTTGTTTACAGTAATATGACTACTGTATATGTTTGTACTCTATTATTCCGGACTGTCACTTCAAATTTTGCACATGGGCGGCTATTATATATTAGCCCAAGTTAAGTAAGTCCAAGTCGGAAATCTGAATTGTTTGGTGAAATAGTATAAGGGTGTATAGTCGGCCACTGCCTTCAACAAGAACACCGACACAATTTTTAAGGGGATTTTTTTCAAAGCGGAAATACTGTGTAACTTTCGTTTTCCTAACAATGTCAATGACAATGCATATATACAGTAAACAGTACTGTTTACGTTCACACTTCAAACGTAATTATTTATATCACAGAAAATCAGAATTTACATTTATTTTAAAATATTATACATCCCAATACAATTATATCCCATCAATTCAAGGTATACTGTAAAGTTTAAATTAACACGACTATTGTGACTGCAGGCTTTGCAGCACGTTTATATGATTCCGTTTTATACCATGGAGGTTATAATATAAATCGGATACTATAGTCTACACTGTTTTGAGAGTTCATAATACAGATTACAGATCGAATACACGCAGTATACTATATTATATCCAGCCATCGACTTGCACAAGTTTATTGACATTGCCACATTGGCATTGTCCCTATAGTTCATAAGGCTATAGTTGCGCTTGAAATAATATAGCCTTTAAACTGCTACCACATTTACCTTCCTTATCATTTATATAATCTGCAAACTCGCATTTGAGATACAGTCTTTAAATATTTTGTCATAATCATATTCTCGAAAGCAATGTCAAATAATATAAATGATAATGTTCTTGTCGCTAGACTCGCTACACGGCACGTGTACGAATCTCGCAATCACCTCGCGGCCACGCACTTGATAGCGCACGTGCATTTGAGATTGCACAAAAAATTTAGTGTTCCGGGGGAAAGATCGCCAATTTAATGTCAATTCAACGTCTTCAGCAAATGTTTCAAGTTCAATATAAAGACTCTAATTCAGCATAGTTTGTGTAAAATCGCCATAAGATCAAAAGAATATTTAAAGAAAAATGTGAAGCCCTGTCTTGAAGCACTAAATCACTAAATGTTAATGAAATTTAAAAAGAAACATAGATTGTATGCACCCCCCGGAAAGTTTACACTATGATGTATGTATCTATGAATGTATGTATGATAGCTCATGTGAATTTTCGCCCCTCATCACAATACTGCAAAGTTAAAAACTTTGCACTAAAAATGAGATGCTTTTCTTGCTTCCGACGGGTATCATATAATTAGTTTACGATAATAATAAATATCAGATTACAAAGGTGTTAAAACTCACAGAGATCTGTAAAACAATGTGTTCAGCGATTTGTTTGGGATTAGCCAAGAACAGGTGCGTTTGCTGAATCGATTGGTGGTATTTTCATCCGTTTTGGGTGAGGGGCGCCAAAGATACAAGCGCTCAAAATCATCATCCTTCGAGGTAGGTCATCAATTGACGGTGAACAGTTCTTTCTAAATTTTTTGATAAACATGGTAAAACTGAGATTGGTCGATAATTACTGCGGTCAGAAGAGTTTCCTGATTTGAAGATTGGTGTTACTTTAGATGGAGACGGTATTTCACTAGACGCAAGAGATAAGTTGATAATAAATGCTACGGGTTTCACAATTGCTGGAGCAACGTCCTTGAGGATATTTGGGGCTAAATGTCAAGTCCATTAGATTTGGACCTTTCACTGGAGCTTTATTTACAGTGAAAGTGGGATTGCTAGGGAGTGTTCGTGATTTCGTAGGATATATCTTCTTAAGTGATTTTCTCGGGATTTTCAAATTTTTCTCGGGAAAGCGACACTTTTCTAAATCTATTCCATCGCTCTAATATATTAATTCTACTTTGACATTTTTATTATCTATTCGGATGCACAGACGATATCCGAAACTCTGAACTTGTATTTTTGCTCAATCGCAAGTAAACTGGCTGAGAATTTCCGATTCGTAATAAGAACTGGTCCTATATCAACAAAATCTGCATCAAATGATGAATTTCCTACTTCCAAACAATTTTGTTTCGAACCTATATCAGTAGAAAATATCGAAAACCAATTGCAAGCACATCAGAAAATAAGGCAATTGCATGCGATCGTATCGGTGCCAGGTTGCTAAAGAATGCTGCAGCTGTTATGCGGCTCTTTGCCTAGCTCTTGGAAAACCAGGCGAGTCACAGCACTTCATAAGCAAGGTGATCGGACAAATGTCAATAATTACAGGCCAATAACAATACTTCCTATGATCAGTAAATTACTCAAGCGAGCAGTTCACAATCAATTGTATAAATACTTTATTGCAAAGGAAATTCTTGCAAAAGAACAATTTGGTTTCCAAGCAAGAAGATCAACCGACGCAGCTCTCATTCACAGTACAGATAACATATTGACATGTATGGATTCGGGCCAAATCACTGGGGCAGCTTTTCTAGATCTAAGCAAAGCCTTCGACACTGTAAACCTTGAACTGCTATTACAGAAATTTACCCATGCCGGACTGTCAAATAACACTGTGACATGGTTTCGGTCTTATTTAACAAATCACTATATTTTCACCATGGTTGATAACAAAAGATCATCTAGGATGCAAGTGTCGATAGGTGTACGTCAGTCCACTCTTCTTTATCCTGTTCGTGAATGATTTACCACAATGCCTTAAATCTTGCAATGTGATGCTCTATGCTGACGACACTGTGATCTATTACTCATCTTCGATGATTAGTAGATAGATAGATAGACAGCTAAAAGCTGAATTGCATAATACTTTACAGGATAAAAAATTTTATAGTAAAATAATTAGAATAAATTAATATTACTATCTTATATAAAATTATTGAATTAGTCTATATACTATTACCATAAATAAAAGTGTTTTTGGGTCTATTAGTTTTGCATATTGGCACATTGAAGCTTCAATTTCGCCGTAAGTTCACATCACAAGTGTTAGGCTCAGGTAGTAGGTTGTGTAACTTATGGTTCTCATTACTAGTTATTTAATTGAAGAGGTTAACTGTTAAGGTTTTTCTGCGGTCATAGAGTGTATTTAGGTTGCTTATTGCTAGGGCATCAGCGTAGGTGACTTGAGAGTAAATTATTCTTAGTGCACGCTTTTGCAATCGTTCGAAGTCATTCGATAAATATTGCGGTAGTCCATTATGGAACACTGGACATGCATACTCAGTAACAGGACGTATGCATGTAATATAGAATGTCAAGAGCTCTTTTGTTGGTACATTTGCTCTTTTGAGTTGTCTTAAAAAATAAAGTCTGTCGGACACCTTACGTGTGATTTCTGAGACGTGAAAGTTCCATTTTAGATCATTTGTGATGTTCAATCCGAGAAGTTTAACATTAGGAACTACTTCGATAGCTTTTTCATTGATTACAACGGGAGCGAAATTGGGGTCTTTCTTAGCGAATGAGATCCTCAGCTCTTTGCATTTCTCTTTGTTTAACTGAAACCTGTTCTGGCGAGAAGACTTCATAGCTAGTTCTGAGACAGCATTCTGGATGTTACTTATTTTGTCCTTATGGACAGGTTCAGCGATCGTTGTGTTGTCTACATATTTCCATAAGTCATTGTCAGTGACTGCAACATCGTCAATCATTAGCACAAAGAGCCACAGCCCAGTTTGGTTCCTTGTAGCACTCATTCCATTCCGATTTACAGTCCCGTTTTAGTTTCTCTCTGCTTACGACACTTAAAGAAATCAATGATCCATCATGCAATTCCGTATGGGATGTCTAATGACCTGAGTTTACTGGCCAAGATAGTATGGTCGATCAAATCAAAAGCTTTTCTGTGTCAAAAACGACAACTCGTAGGGTTGCGCCGTTTCCCATCTGCATGCTTAGTCCATGTGTGTATCATACTTATCAGGGCATGCGTCGTTGATGATTTAGGGATGAATCCAAATTGGTTGGTATTAATTTTCTTAAGTATTGCTGGTTTCACATGTTCTTCGACAACGAACTCTTCGGAGTGTTGAGATGGGCAATCTTTGCTTCATAGTATTTACCTCTACATGTCTTTCGTTCTCGGTTGACACAATTTCTTAGGAGGCGGAATATAGGTAGATTATTCTGTGCAAGAGCTTTTTGCCATCGTCTAATTAGATATTTTAGCGCTGGATTAATCCATGGCCGTTCATTTGAGTGGATGGTTTTAGATCGTATGGGGAGTATAATGTCCAAGCCAGTATTTAATGGCTATTTCAAGTATGGATACTTTCTCTGAGCATGTTGTACCAGCACTGATGAGTGTTGATATGTCAACTCTTTCCAGATATAGGCTTAAAGCGAGAAGGTTGCTTTGCCGCAGGTCTCTTGACTTGACCTTGAACCTTGATTGTGGGAGTAGGGTATGTGACTTTGACTTGACTTCAATAGACAAATGGTCAGAAAGGCCAAAAGGAGGCCTCTTCTCTGGGGTGTCGTAAAAATCTTGATTTGTGAGAATCAGATCTAGCATATTTTGAGCTCTAGCTGGGAAGTTTATGATCTGATTGAGCTTGAAATTGGATTTCAGCCTTGAAACATTGAGTTTATTGAAGGCGCCAATAAGTAGGATTCCACAATTCGAAAATTTCGATTCTATTGATGAAAGACAGTTCATCAAATAATTCAGCATAGCTGAATCATTTTATCTTGGTGGATGGTAAACTGTCCCAACAATAACTTTGCTGAATCCTCTTGG
The DNA here is from genome assembly GCA_016169945.1 of Trachythela sp. YZ-2020. Lineage (NCBI taxonomy): Eukaryota > Metazoa > Cnidaria > Anthozoa > Malacalcyonacea > Clavulariidae > Trachythela > Trachythela sp. YZ-2020. The sequence goes on along the minus strand of JADLSH010000395.1, from coordinate 8,733,002 downwards.
GAGGCGGCTTGGTCTGATCTTGGCCCACATAACTTCAAAGGAAGAGTCGAAAAGGTCGTCTAACAAGGAAAATTGGATTGAATCTCTGATATATATACACACACCACCATGCTGTCTAACTTCCCTATCATGACGAAGTAGATTAAAACCACTAATAGCGACAATATTGTGAATATATTCTTGAAGCCACGTCTCGGTCATGCAAACAAGGTCTAGATTTGAATATTTAATGTAATGCCGAAGTTCGTCAATTTTTGGGGTTAATGACATAACGTTTGATAACAAAACGTTTGGTACAAATGTTTCCCCAGATGTTTCCTTTCTATTTCCGAGCGTTTCTGATATTGGTGAAGAGTTAATATATATACAATTAGTTGAGTTGTGAGATCTTAAGCCGGTTGAAATTACTTTAACAGGATTGACTTGGCTGTTGGTCTCTCGGCTGTAGAATGCCGATTCTTTGGCGGCGAGTTGTTTCTCTTAATTTCACAAGTTTTCCTGCCCTCTTTCCACGATAAGATGGCCATACTTTCCGTAGAAGACCATTATAAGCGGTATAGAAGCAATATGAGCCATATATGCAAAAGTTTAAAGATAAAATATAGAAAAATATACAGCAACTAAAATTGCAACCGACAATAGGTGCATTTACATGTCAAATCCAAACTTAATGCTGACCTGGCCAATATAACAGATTGGTTTAATCGTAATTTTCTAACATTGAACTTTGAGAAATCGAATTTCATTCTTTTAGGAAATTCCCACAAATTAAAATCTTGTGGAACGATTGAGCTAATTGTTCAAGGGGGAAAAATTAAACAGTCGAGTAACATGAAATATATCTTGGGATCACAATTAATGAAAACTTAACCTGGTCAGACCACATTAAAGCTTCGAGTTTCAAGATAAATCAGTGTATTGGAATCCTGAAGCGTGTCCGTCACATTTTACCCGGGAAAGAACTTGTAACTCTTTATCATGCAATAATTTTACCTCTGTTTGATTACGGAGACATAGTCTGGGGTGACAATAGTAATAAATGTCTCATGGATGATCTCCAGATCCTGCAAAACAAGACGCGAAAGTCATATTGGGTTTGTGAAGGATAAATTAATCCACTGATGCACTCCAAACTTTGCATTGGGCAAAATTACATCCAAGACGTGAACAACATCGTTGCATTGCCGTGTATAAATACATAAACGGTCTTATGGAAGTGGAACTTGAAATGATAAGGAACATTGCTATTCATAGTTATTCCACACATGGGAGGAATAACCTACATTTGCCAAAAGTCAAGACCGAATGGGGAAAGCAACATTTTGCTTTCTACGCGGTGAGAGCTTGGAATGATTTGGATGATATTAGGAACATTGTAAATTTTAAAACTTTTAAGAGAAAACTATCTTGCCAGAAATAATCTTAGGCTTATAGCATATTTAATATTTGGACTTAATAATACTACTGAACTTGGATTATCCATTTTTTAAAAACTAATTTTACATATTTCATATTTACTATATAACCGTGACAGTAAATGTATGTGTGTAATAATTTTGTGTAGCATTTTTAACTTTACAGGACTTCGTTGAAAAACACCTTAGGGTGTGACATGTAATTTCCTGAATAAATAGTATTATTATAAAATATGATACAATGGTTGATAAAATGACAAGCTTGTTACACGTTGTCGACAGGCTTACTACGAGTTTGTTAGGCCAACAACTTTTCAACAAGATGTGAGGTTTTTACATTCGCAGATAAACCTCAAACGCCTATCAGTTTAAAACCCTATAGAAAAGGGTTTATATAGCATGCGGCAAATTCTGAAGTCAACAACGCATTAATCTATAAAGATTTTTTAAAAGTGTTTATGTAACGAAACTTCACCCCATCTTTATGATTGCATTTTAAATACTTATGGTTTTCATGTAGAGTCATTTAACCTCTGTATTTGTGTGTAAAAGTTCTTATCACTTCTAAAAGCAGCAGCAGGTTAGAAATATTCTCTTCCTCAATATCTACGCCTTCACTTTCAGCATGCTGTTCATTTGTATAATGAGATGTGCATTTCCCTGCATTTTACAATGATTGTATAACATGTGCAAGTAGACGAAATATGTGATGCTAGTTGCAGAGCAAAGCCACATATTAAAAACTACATCGTCAAAATCTTAACCCTCCCCCTAAATTTACCGGCCCTCCCCCCAATAATTAAAGTTAACAAAATTATATTCGGTCATTTTAAGTATTCTTTAAAATGCAATAATAAAAAGCAATCATAAAAAGATGGGATGAAATTTCATTGCAGAAGCACTTTAAAACTCTTTCTCTACTGGTCCCTATCAATGCATTGCGAAAGCTCAATGTGACTTTGCAGGTTCATATCATCGGTTCAGTGCATGCTATGTAGATGAAAATACCACTCAGCTACTTTAATGACTGTCTCAAAAAGTTTCTGGTTTCCAGTTTTCTTTGGGCACAGTATAGAGACGACCAGTAGGGCCACTCGGTGATGCAACATGTAGCCGGCTTTTTATGCAAAAATATGCAGTTTACTGGCCAGGAAAGTTAGTCCAGCTTGCTTATTGGCCAGAAAAAGCAATTGACTGGCTGCCAATGCGTAATGAGCGAGCACACAAAATTTCAAATGAGTGGCCCTACTGGTCGTCTCTATACTGTGCTTTGGGCGAGGAGCGCGTTCAGGCTTAAATGACATTGGCAACAGAAAATTTTTATTGCCCATATCTTTCAGGCTTACCTACGGAATTTTTCGTATTTTCGCTTGTCTACTGCATTTAGTTTTTGAGAAAATTATGAAAATGTTTGGCAGTTGTCCGCCATTTTGAAAAAATCCTGATATGCTAATTTATGCATGAATACATTTTGTGACGTCATTTGTAGGGTCCACATATATAACAATATAAGATATATCACATGTAACACATTCTAATAACATTTTGTCAAACAAATTACAGATGTATGGCGACTTATATTAAATAATTGTGTAACAATTTAGTACCACTTGTCTGCGAATATTTTTACGACAGTATTTGAACTATATGCGAATAGATTTGATTCCATTCGAGTATTATATTCTGCCCATGTTTCAAGACACATATCATATACTCCAAATGAATATATACTTGTTGTGTAGCAGAAATAGTCTGTGCTTATTAGCAAAAGGCTCCACTATGAAATATTATTATTTAAACACATTTTTATACAACAAATATCGAACAAAATACTACAGCGATACCTAACATTAGACTTTGCATTGAAAAGTTTCTATACTATAGACTACAGTTTACACTGGTGCTTTTTATTAAATGAAATTGGCAACGAATTGTCAATTACGACGTGTGGTAAACTTTGCAGCAAAATACATGGCAGAAACGTTTTAATAAGCGTATAACATGTTTCTACCACTGCCAACTCTGTGTTAAATAAACGCATAAAATGGAAAACCACAAAAAAAATTCTTATACAAATATTACATCGATAATTGTCTTTATCTCTTGAATGGCTCGCTAGAGAAATGTGTAAAAATTGCTCAAATTCCAAAACAATCAAATCGGCTTCCATGTGCATAAATTTCTCTACAGTGCGTTCACATGACAGTTCCAATTGTTATTGAAAATACAACAGTAACGAAAATAATCACAATGTGCATGATCAAATATATCATATCTGGCTGGCACAATATAGATTCAAAATACACAAGCATGCATAAAACCCCAAAAATCTAAATAGTTTGAGCTACAGTACTCCTTTTATACTTTCAATACAGTTGGACAGTCTAGTATAAAGAAGTACTACAAATAACATGCATGATTATAATTTGTAAGACATAATATATTGTCTTATATCAATGATAATCATAACTGATATGTACATGTATGATAAACGGCACGCCGTGATTAATGATATTCTACACTGTAAAGAAACTCGCTACATTTTCAGAAAATATTTTCCTAGTTTACTTGCTGCCAGAGAACAGTTATATCTGGCTTGTTTCTATAAACTAATTATATGTACTAAATAATGTATATACGACCAATTGACATGTATGACAGGTGAAAGCACTCATATTTGCGGTCAAAACAATACAAGCAGTCTGCCTTTTGGCATATGCTCACAATTTCATATATGAATTGCTTGAAAAAATATTCTTCAATAAACTCTTGAACTTAAATATAAATCTATTTCAATATAATATTACTCTTATCCAACAATTCTGCACTAGATTTCCTTTTCAGTACATTTTAACGCTTGAACCTGTCTCAATCACTCAGTGTCTCGAATTAATAATATAATATTTCATCCATCTTTTCTTATGTGTTCTTTAAAGAGTGTATTCTAACTACAACACATGGTTCTTTAAACTTTTTGCAGAGTATATGACCATTTATCTTTCTCGTTAAATTTAAATTTACACAAAATAGTATAGCTTCAATAATACCCAATCATCCTCAAACGCGTCAGACAAATCACGATGTAGTGCAGAATTGTTGCAAAATCCGCCGCTCCTTTCCTTCCCACTCACTTAATGTGGTCTCATCTGATAGTATAGCACTTCCCTAGTTGCCTTGCCTGGTTATGAGAATTTCTGTTCATTATAACGCTCAAAATAACATATTTTAGTTAACACATAACCCTCACGCAATATAAATCTCTATGTTGTTCTGAACGCAACCCTGCTAATGATGTCAAAAAGGTCATTGACCCCAAAGATAATTTTTTCAAGATGGCGGCCGATGAGCAAATTTTATCAAACTTTACTTGCATTTTACTCGCAAACAAAAATGTTTCAGAAGAAACTGGTAACATTTTCCTAGTTAGGTGGTCCACTAAGATTAAATAAGCCAATAAACATTTTAGTTGCCAATGTCCTTTAATTTCCGCCATTTTTTTCAGATATTCGAGTCAACATGGTTGCACATTGGAGTAGGAGTGAAAGGTATTTTGTTATGGATAAAATCCACTTCTGTGAAAGTTTGTGCAAAGGTGAGCATTGTTTACTTTGTGATGAGTCAGTGTATATATTATCTATCGTAGGTTCGTTTCAAATATATAAGCGATTAACACTTTTTCTTATTTTAAATGTCTGTTTTAGGAATTAAAATGGCCACAATTTATATATATTTATTTGTGTTGCCCAGTTGTGATGGTATAATATTTACTGTATAAAATAGTATTATTTGGGGCTATCTTATTTTGCAGTCTAGCCCAGTTGGTCATACAAATTGTCAGATCTTCTGGGGGCATCCAATTATTCAACTCCAATAATAATAATAATAATTTAATATAATTTCAATTTATATAGCGCACATATCCTAAAAAGTCCAAGGCGCTTTACAAGTGTAACAAGCTAAGATGCTAAATATGTTCACAATTACTTACAACTATTTACAAGGTTATAAAATATTAAAAAATGTACTTGACAATGTAATACACAACTAAAAACTAATGTCCATCCGGAGAATAATATAAACTCATTATCTACAAAAATTTTTAAAAAATGTGTTTTTAAACCTTTTTTAAAGGATGATACAGTAGACGACTTTCGTAAATCATAGGGCAGTCTATTCCACAGTTTTGGTGCACAAACAGAAAATGATCTGTCACCATAAGTTTTGTAGTTGGAAGGTGGCACGAGTAAAAGTTCATTTGAAACAGAACGCAGTGATCGACTGGATTTTCTGTATTCCAAACAGCAAGTCAAATAATCCATTCAACACTTTATAAACAATGAGGAGGATTTTAAAGACGATACGATAATGTATAGGGAGCCAGTGTAGTTGGATCAGGACTGGTGTAATGTGATCGTATTTACGCGACATTGTAACAACTCGAGCAGCTGTGTTTTGAACTGATTGTAACTTGGAGATTAGTCGTTTAGGAAGACCATACAGAAGAGAATTACAGTAATCCAGCTTTACTGTTATTAGGGCATGGATTATAATCTCAGCTGAGTCTTTCGTCAAGTATTTTCGGATTCTAGAGACATTCCGCAAATGAAAAAACGATGATTTACATACTTGCTTGATATGCTCATCGAAAGAGAACGTTTCATCTAGCATGACACCAAGACTAGTAGCAGTGACAACATAGGGAATCAATTCATCTCCAACTTTGATTCGGTCAAGTAAGGGGCGAGGACGAAACTTAGAGTGCACCACAACCGAGAGTGTTTTATCTTCATTCAGTTTTAAACCATTAAAGAGCATCCATTGGCGTATATCAGCTATGCAGTTCTCAATAAGTGTCTTCGCAGAATCAGAATGACTATCAGCTTCAAAAGACACATAGTTGAGTATCGTCAGCAAATATATGACGTTTAATAATATCTGCTATGGGGGCTGTATACAACAAATAGAGAACTGGTCCAAGGACTGAGCCCTGTGGAACACCGGTCTTCAAATCACGAGTAGAGGAAAACGTTCCACGTTCCATTGATATTTACAAATTGACTACGAGATGATAAATATGATCTAAGCCAAAGAAGAACACTCCCAGTGATTCCAAAACGTTTTTCTAATCTAGACAGTAAAATGTCATGACTTATGGTGTCGAATGCAGCCGATAAATCAAGAAAAACCAAGATAACCGGCTCTCTCCTGTCCAATGACTGCAAAATATCATTCTGCACTCGTAGTAGGGCTGTCTCTGTACTATGAAATGCCTTATAGGCCGATTGGAAAACTTCATGCAAATAGTTTTGGGTGAGATACTCATTAAGTTGAACGAACACTGCTTTTTCAATTAGCTTCGACAAAAAATTGAGATTGGAAACAGGCCGCATAATCAGCATTCATCTTCTTAAGTAATGGATTCAACATTGCAACCTTCAAGAGCTCCGGCATTGTTGCATTTTCCAATGAAAGATTTATTATCCTAGTATATACAGGAAGTAAGATTTCATAACATTCCTTCAGCACTGTTGCCGGAATTGGGTCAAGTGGGCAGGATTTCATCTTAGAATTGTTCAGGAGTTCCCTAACATCCGAGTCAGTTAGTTGTTTAAATGCATAAAATGAGGACAGAGGCTTCTCGTCAACAGCACAAGGTGGATCAAGAGTATCTCTTGCATGACATATTTGAACTTGAATTTTCTCAATTTTTGCAGTAAAATAGTCAGCAAAAGAATTTGCCAGACTTTGATCATTCAAAGCTTTTGGATATCTTAGATCAACGTCATTTTTCTGAAGCAACCTATTTACTGTTTTGAATAACAATTAACAATTTGGGATTAGTGGAATGTTCCGTTATCAAGTTGTTGTAATATACTTGCTTTGATTCATAAATCAGTTTGTTAACAACTTTACATTGGTTAACATAAGCTGTCCTATTACTCAGTATTTTAAACAAACGCCATTTTCTTTCAAGTTATCAACGAAGCCTTTTTTCTTCTGCAATACTAGAATTATACCAAGGTGCTTTAGGACGGATAGTAATTATACTTTGCTTTATGGGTGCATGCTTTTCCAGAAGACAGTGTAAGACTTTTTCATACTGATTACATATAGACAATATGTCATTCGTGTCACTCATGAGATTTGATTCATGAATGTCTGTATTAAAAGTATTAAAATTAATACCTTCTTTCTCTGACACAATGGTCTAGCCATATCCAAACAGAAGCTAATTGCCGAATGATCAGATATTTGCTGATCATAAACGCGTAGATTGCTAAGAAATGAATCATCAATATCCGATCTAACCAAGACCAAATCCAGCAAATGTCCATGTATATGCGTTGTTTGATTCACAAGTTGCTCACAATTGAAGGACTCAATTAAATCTAAAAATTGTTTTGCTTGAATGTCATTTTGATCATCAATACGGAAATTGAAATCTCCAAGAAGTAAAGAGGATAAAACGATCTTTTCAAGAACGCTTGAGAATTCCTCATAAAACAAATTCACAGACAAACCATTTATTGATGAAGGCGGTGGGTGATAAATAACAAGGACTCTGATGGACTTCGTACTCACAAAGGAAATATCCAGGTATTCAAATGATCTAAATTCTGTTTCATATGACGAATTGATAATGCAAATGCTTTCTTTGTATAGAAAACCTACACCTCCCCCACAACTTGTGGTTCTCGGTTTATGGACAAATTTATATCCCCTAGGGCATAACTCACGAATTATTAATTCATCATATGAAATAGCCATTATGTCAAGATCATGTTCAACAACAAAGTCTTTGATAATCAATGTTTTATTTCAGATTGATCTCGCGTTAAGAGTAGCAAACTTTATAGGATGCTTAATACAAGATGTAGAAACATCATTGACAAATGGAACTTTTATAAGATTATTCAAATGTCGAGTGCCAAATTGACTGCCATTGTTAACGACGCTATGCCTACGCCTGTGTGCTTGAAACGACCGATTCGTTATTCGCGTAGGAATCTAGTGAAAGATAGGCCCAGGATTAATTGAAATATCCTTAAAAATTGTTATATCCGTTGGAGGATCACGTCCAGGAATAGCCAAAGTTATTTGTCCATGTTTAGTCCAACATGAGATCACCGTTGATGTTCGATTAAACCCTGACCTTGCCAAATTCAGCCGTATAGGTTTCATGCCAACATTTACAAACTCGCATTGATCATGAAATCTGTCAACAGCAGCAACCATAAAATTGCAATTAAGGTCTACATACCCATTCTCGTCGTTCACAACATTGAATGCTGTGTTAAACACTTTTAATCTCCCAATAAACAGTAGGAAAATCACAACATTTAACAGAGCTCGAAAATGCATGTCAGCCATCGCTGATTCATATCTATTAGTTATGTGGTTATATCAGCCCTATATAAATGATTGTTAATAGCAAAAACCAAACACAAAAGTGTGGGTACACAAGTGTAGTATCCGGTATAATTAGTATGCATGAATTAGTATTCCATTTTCAACGTGTTGTTGTTGATTTGTATATAAGGCTTGAAGTATTTTCATTAAACACTTTTGTATATCTTCGGTGAGTTGAGGTCATTACTTTGGCGACGAGGATAAAAAGCAGCGAAGTATGAAATAGTTTTTGAGTAACAACATTAAGAACACTTGAAGAAATCGACAAACAATGTCTGATAGCACGAACAACAAGAAGTGGAAAATGCCAAAGCATTGACTATTCATGTAATAACAGAAACAAGAAACCTGAAAATACGACCTTTCGCACCAGGAGACGATCAGATTACTATGGATAAAGCGTGGGATGATTGGTTAGAAGAAATCAGCTTCGTTAGTAGTATAGGAAATGGGGGTACGAGCACACTTTTCCAGAAAACCACCCTAAACCTAGGGAGTTTGCGGAGACCATTCCCCAGACGCACTATGGTCACCACTTACGCCGTCATATTTGCGTGGAAACGCGGTCAGTCTGAAACTTTGACCGATACCCCCATTTCCTATACTACTCTATGGTTACACTTACGCAGACTATTCTGCAGATTCACACTTCTTCTTATAGACATGCTTTGCTGTTATAACTCCCCCACTCATTAATCCTAGCAATGGAATGTACGGACTTATTTTCTCAACCGCTTTAAGAACAACGCCCTTTAGTAACGTGTTATCATTCAATTCTTTAGATAGTTCATCAGATGACTCTATAGCCTCAAGGCCACCAAGGATATCAGAGAATTTTGATATAATTAAATCAGTGAGATACTCATTCGCCTTTTTCATTTTATCCTTTTCCCATTTCTTATACAGTTTCTCTATTGTTTTGCTACTAGCCTTTTTGAGGTAGGCTATGGTTTTGTCATACTCCCCATCTTCAGCCAACTTAATTAACTCACTTCTGGCATCTATTTTATTATTATCATTTTCACCTTTACCATCAGGTTTTAGTATTTCTTCTATATCACTATCACCACCGGTAACGACTTTTCTTTTCCTAGGCATTATATATACTATACCAAGCTATATATTCCATTGACTAGGTTGATATCCAAGTACTTAGCGTTGTTAAGATCAGATAACAAAGATTTCCCACGATCATTTGATATTCCCCAAATAACTCATCGGCTAAGACCTTCATACTGCGCTTATTATGCGTTTTAAATAAGATAATTTGCGTAGTGTTATCCCTAACCCCAGTCGCTATGCTATTTAACTTTTGGGATACTATAAATAAGCTAATCCCATGGTGTCTACCACTATATGCTAAGTAGCTAAGCGTACCAAAGTTGCTATGTTGTTTGGCTTCATTGGAGATGTCATCAATTATAACAGCTACTCTACTACCAGAAAGGTTTTTAATGATGTATTTAAGCATACTATCAATTTTATCACCACTCACCTCAACCGCTATTACTCCATCGTCTGCGTCAATTGGTTTCCATTCCGCATACGTTTTATTAATCCAAATAGTTGGACATAATATGATCACATAATCAAATTTACCTGGTTCTATTAAATGGTGTAATAACACATATGTCTTACCAACTCCTGAGGGGCCAACAATAAGTGTTAACTCTGGTTTATCCATATACTACTTTTATTGTATTGATTGCAGGTCCTTATTAATAAGATTAACAAGTCCGTCACTCACCACAAAGATGTGACACATTACATTAGCTGCAGTCGCCTTTTTAACAATCTCAAGAAGTATACCAGATTGTGTATTTACTATCCGCTTACCATTAGCTGTAACATTACCTGATTACATCTAAGATCAACAACAAGAGCACATGAGTCCTTATAAAAGCGCTTGATCCCCAGGTCCTGGTCTGCAACCGGTGAACCGATACCAAACACTCTGCTAGCCTCCTCATAGAATCTCTCCTTGGTAATTCCTGAGAGTAGATAGAGTTTGGTACCCCTTCAATGGTGATCTTTACATTCTCAATATTGGGATAAATATACTCTTCTGTGTCACCTCTTGCTTTATTGGTGAATAGCAGAACTATGGACTTCATTGATTTCCTAGGTAGGTTAATACTTTCATTCACAATAGTCTGATCCTTACCCCATTCTACTGTTTTCATTAAAGTCACATGTTCATATGATAGTGATCGACCAGCTGAGTATAAATTAACTATTTCACCGGCTAACTCTTCATTATCCACAGTCTAGTACTCTAGTTCCAAGTTCCCCAGTTCATACCCAGCTACAGCCTCACCACCCTGCGCCTCCATAATATCAATAGCTTTGATGAGTGTCAGTACATATTGGAATCTATTATTCATATAAAATGGTGCAAACAGCCCATGATCACTAATGATACAGTCTATTTTAACTCTTAGCTTATTCCCATATACTGAGAACATCAACCCATCAGACACTTTCCCAACATCACTTGATGTGGCTCCTGTGTCGTCACCAGACATAAGCTTTCTAAGGTTCTCACTACCAATTCCATACTCAACTCGTTGGTCCCTTTCTGACTTACTCAACCATAGGTCCTTATATACATTATACAAGCCCTCACTCGAGCAGTCATATACTATCTCCCCAGCTAACTTTACCCTAAACCTTTCTATTATTGACTTCGATAGGTTATTCAGGAACCAACTCTTTGTGTTCTTATTTTTAAAGTCAAACAGCAAGTGAAGTGACCCGGGAACTAAGCAAGTATCCGGCTTTAGCTTTGGGATGTCTATATAAAGCTCTTCTTCGCCTGGTGAGACCTCATTGGGGTTCATTGTTATAACATGCCTAGTCCTCACTCCTTTAACGCTGGACATTTTCATGTGTCGATAACCCGGCTGAAGTTCTGACTCTGTGTTGTTCATATATTATTACTACGTTTTATTATTTTCGCTGCGCTGTACACTGTGCTGTACACATTTGTGCTAAACAAATACAGCTTGCCATCTGTGTTTACTTTACTACGCATCAGCGGCGCTTATAATTATCATAAATAAACCACGCTACAGCTAGAGCCAATAGCCATAAGTTGTTGGCTAGAAAAGCGAGACCTTTTGCTCCATATTTTAACAGTGTACTTAGGATAGTGCCAATCGCTGATACTATTGACCCCAAATAAGGACCAAGTGTAGCGGCGATCTTTTTAAACACGTTATAAACAGCTTTGGCTAATTTACCAACCGCCGAGGCTCCTTTGTAAACAGCTGTGCGTCCACTGACTATAATACTAGTTATAATCCCACCAATACTCAAGGCAACAGCGGATAGCCCAACTGTGAGCTCTTTGTTATTCTTAAGCCATTCCTTAAACCTTTCATACCTGCTGATATCCTCTTCTTGTTGGGCGCGAACCTCTTCCACTTGCTTTTGCTCTATTGTTCTATCCCTCGCATTTTGTAACCCAATAACTCTTTCCTCTAATAGTATAAAATCCTCCACAGGCATATCCGGATCATCCCTTTGTTCAATTACTTCACTAAGTGTGTTATTAAAGTGGTCTGCCTGGATCTGCAAGGACCCGTTGGGGCCAATTCTTGATTCGGGGTCCATACTACTTGACGGGTTTAGCACATCCTCAAGCTCTCTGTTTTCCTGTGGCGTTAGTTCTAGTATGTTTTGGTATTCCCTGTGTGTCTCAATTATTTGTCTGACTATGGCTCTCGACACAGTGTCCTTACCTAATACCTTTCCACCTTTCATTCATCTGAGCTTCTTATTTATTTGCCATACGCGCTTCATTTGGTCGGTCACCACTATTCTTTCATGTTCATCCATATCTAAAGTAACTCTACCATCCCTTAATGCAGCCAAGCGTTCACTTATGTCATATGTATCTATCGCTAAATTATAGTTTTCATCAGTCACATCTCCGTAGTCACCCGCTTTCTCTACGAACGTTACCTTTGACGTACTTACCTTACCATTTATTGTTACGTTACTGTTGTCACTAGGGTCGTCTAAAAATAATGAACCTGTGTTGTCTATAAATGAGGTACTTGCCTCATCACTGGGGTCGTCTAAAAATAATGAACCTACTTCCGGGCTCTTAAGCTGTCAAAACCGATCCACTGCTTTCATTCTACCATGGATATCTACATATGACTCTGGTTTTTCTACTAAAAGATTTCTTAGTCGACCATATATTGCGTCCAACTGTTCATAACTCATATCGTTATATTCTGGATACTTTTCGAGCTCTCCCATTTCAATGTCTTCAAACTCTCCATCCATCTACTATTCAACGATTACTTTCTGGAATCCAACTATTGTGTTTATTATCATAACCTAACCACTTCACCAGAATCATCTTCTTTCCTTCGAGTGTTTTCCTTTTTAGTATTTTCTCAACTTTAAATACACCACCGTCTCGCTTATTACTAACAGCTGATAATTCCTGCTCATAAAATTAACCAATAATTGGCTCACTGGAAAGATCAGCAATCTCATAAACATTCGGATCACCACGAATAACCTTCGCAATTTTAAACAATTCCTCCGTAAAGTTAGCCTCATAGCCTTTGGTAAAGGTGGACTTATAACTAGATACTCTAACAGTATCATCAACCTTAAACTTATTTAGCGGTAGGTCTCCATATATATGACCGAAGTGATCCTCAAACTCAGATAATACCTTATCCACCGCCTTAGTCATGTTATTAGTGTCCTTTCTGTAAACCGCAATGGCAAAGCGCATGCGCCGCCCTCGTGGCTGGCAGCACAAATTTTTGCTCTTCAATTTTTTAACTTATTTGGCTTCATAAATGTTCATGTTCGTCTCATTTTGAATTGTAAGCAAGCCTGGATTATAGTATTTCATCATCCAACTGAGTGCAATACGTTATGTTGACGTTTGAATGGGATTTTCTCATTTCGCTACGAACATCAATTTCATCTTACAGAAAAGTTCATAATTTGAAAGAGACTTTGGCTTCTCTCAAATTATTAAAGTCGTCAAGGGGCACAAGAGCAGGGAAAAGAAGGAAGCGTAAACGTGGGTACAATCACTATATATCTGTTCGTATTTCTGGTAGAAAGATAAATTACCAGCGATGCCAACAGCAACGTTCTGCTTCAAATCTTATTCATATTGACTGTCGCCATGACCACGAAGCGTGTCGCGAGTGCCTTCTATATTCTTGTCTAACGTTCGTTCCCTTGTAAATAAAACTGATGATTTGGAGTCTGTATTTCGTCTAAACTGTGTTGACTTGGCCCTTATCACAGAAACGTGGCTGTCTAATTCCATTCCTGATTCTACAGTTGAGATACCTGGTTATTCACTGTTGCGAAAGGACAGGTCGGGTAGGAGAGGTGGCGGTGTGTGTGCTTACATTAAATCTAAATTTAACTTTCAAAGTTCTGGATGAACTGTTATGTCCTGACTTTGAATCGGTTTGGATCTATCTTCGACCGCCTAAACTACCGAGGGAATTTACATGTTTAGTTGTGGCTGTTATTTATCACGCACCGGGCCAAAGTCAGGCTTCTAATACTCTATTAACAGATTACATTATTTCATCTGTTGATAAAATACGCCGTATCTATCCTTGATTATTGGTGGTGATTTTAATCGACTGAACGTTACACCAATTCGTGCAAATTGTGTCCTTAAACAAATTATAACTTTGCCAACTCGGGGAAATGCTACGCTTGACTTACTTTTTACCAATTTAAAAAACTATTATGAATCACCCATCATATTACCACCGATTGGCACGGCTGACCATAATGCAATATATGTTAATCCTGCCGCAAAATTAATGAATTTCAAACCTATTAAAGTCAAGTCAAGATCTGTCAACCCATATGCTAAATCGGCATTTGAACATTGGTTAAATTCAACGAATTGGTCCTTTGTCTATGATCTCAACTCTTGTAAAGACAAAACAGATGCATTTTTTAATTTATTGAAATGTGCTATTAATCAGTTCTTCCCAGTACGAATGATCAAACGTCACGCTACTGATAAACCATGGATTACGCCTGACTTTAAAGATCTTGTTAGGAAAAAGCAAAAAGCATTTTCATCCAAGTCACCCATGTATCATGAGTTGAGAAATAAAGTGAACAGAATGGCAAAAAAGTTAAGGGGAAACTTTTTTAATTTCAAAATAAGAGGTTGTGACGATCCAAAAAAATGGTGGTCTCTGGTTAAACAACTTTCTGGTCAACCCAAAAAGTCTTCCTCAATATCAAGTATTATTATTAATGATGAGGCTGTTCATTCACTTGAGCTTGCGAATGTCATAAATCAATCGTTCTTAAAAGTTTCACGAGAGATGATCCCGCTGCCAAATGATCATTATATACCCACTTCCAATGATCGAGACCTGATTGCATCTAAATTTTATATTTCTGTTGATCAAACAATCATTGCTCTAAAATCTCTTAAAGTATCTAAAGCAACTGGTCCAGATGACATTCCCAACTGGATTTTAAAGAATTATTGTACTCAACTGGCTGGTCCAATAACTTCCATTTTTAACGCCTCCATACAAGAATCATACGTGCCACAGCAGTGGAAAGTGGCTGACGTAATCCCGATTAATAAGGTACCTATTGTTAAAGATATTGAAAATGATCTGCGTACAATTTCGCTCACATCCACGTTGTCTAAGCTAATGGAAAAGTTTGTATGGCAATGGATGTTGGAGGAAATTGGTTCACGTATCGATATTAGACAGTTCGGATCACTTCCTGGTAGTTCTTTTTTTTTTTTTTATTAACTTTACAATCATATGATTGATGGTTAGAACAACAGAACATAAGTTCCTAATTAAGTCCCACCAAAGAATTACAATATTAGATATACCTAGCTATTACAAAAAAACATTAATATTAACTATTTACAACTATATAGGAATTACATTTATGAACAACAGTTTGACTGTAAAGAACGACACTTGCTACACAAAGTTTTCCAAGTTCTAGTACGGTCTACATCGAAAGTATTGTTCAGTCTATTCGTATAATATAGATATAGTTTAGATTTAAGTATAGTGACTGAAGAGGATGATTTGATATCTGAAGGCAAGTTATTCCATAAAAATACAATTCTATTAAAGTACGAGTTTCTGAAGAGAGACGTTTTACACAGATTTGGACGAAGAAGATCACCAGAACTGGAATGAGTGGAATGATGGAGAGGCTGAGTAACAAACTGATTAATGTCAAGTTCGAACATCCCAGATTTGGATTTGTAGAAGAAGATGATATATTTAATTTCATGCCAGTAAGAAAGAGGGATTAGATTAAGTTCTTTCAACCGATCAACGTAGGAGTTCAACTACCCATGCACTAATTAGCATGGTCCATCATTGGCTACAGTCCACAGATAAATCTAACTGTGTTCGAGCGTTCTTTTTAGACTTCAGTAAGGCCTTTGACCGAATAGATCACCAAATCTTATGTAAGAAAATGGAGGCCATGAATATTGATATATATTTACGTAAATGGGTTCAAAGCTTCCTGTCCAATCGTAAGCAAAGTGTAAAACTCCCCAACGCTCAATCTGATTACGAAGACGTCAATGGCGGGGTCCCACAAGGGACAGTATTAGGACCAATTTTGTTCTTAATCATGATCAATGACCTCGTTGAATCGATCAATCACAGGTGGAAATATGTAGACGACACGACGGTTTCGGAATCTCTAGGCAAAAACGCACCTTCGAACTTGCAATCAATTGTGGATGATATTTCAAATTGGTGCAGTAGCA
The DNA here is from genome assembly GCA_016169945.1 of Trachythela sp. YZ-2020. Lineage (NCBI taxonomy): Eukaryota > Metazoa > Cnidaria > Anthozoa > Malacalcyonacea > Clavulariidae > Trachythela > Trachythela sp. YZ-2020. The sequence continues at coordinate 8,716,394 of JADLSH010000395.1, read as the reverse complement.
ATAAGATGGAACTTAATGCTAAAAAATGCAAAGAATTTATTATCTGTTTTTGGAAGAAAGATATCCCTACCTTTTCACCTATTAAAATTCAAAATAATCCTCTCGAGAGAGTTAGTGTGTACAAGTCCCTTGGTGTTTTAATTAATGATGAGTTAAAGTGGAATGATAATGTTAATTATATTATTACTAAAACGTCTAAACGTCTTTATATGTTGTACACTTTGAAGAAAGCAAATGCCGATCAAGCTACTATGTTGAAAGCTTATAAAGCCTGTGTTAGACCGGTGTTGGAATATTGTGCACCAGTGTGGCACTTTAATCTAACTAAATACTTATCTAACGATATTGAACGAATCCAAATTAGAGCATTGAGAATTATTTTTCCGAACTTGGATTACGATGACGCAATGAAGAAAGCAAGCTTAAAATCACTAGAGGAAAGACGAACCGGTATATGCGAAAACTTTTTTTCGAGTTCAGTCAAATCCCATACAAAGATGCAAGATTTACTAAGAAGACATCCAGGCAATAGTTACAATTTAAGACAGAGACATGAATTTTATCCCGTCAGATGTAAAACTGATCGTTTTAAAAACTCTTATATTCCTTCTATGTGTTAGTTCTCAACATTTGTTTTAACTTTTTTATATAGTTTTAATACAAAGTATTTTGTAAATATTCTATCATACTTTATATGTCATCAGATGTAATTCAACTTTTGTTGCAATATCTGTTTTAATAAATAATAATAATAATAATAATAATAATAATAATAATCTGCTAAGAATCTCTACGACTGTTAATATCCAGTAATATCCTTTGTTCTTACCCTTGTATTTACCCATATCAACAAGGTCCATCTGTATTTGCTCGCCAAGGTAGTCAGCATGTGTTTGTCTAAATTTATGTCTTCTAACAATTGGTTTATATCTTGTGTAGGTGTCTTGCAACTTTAACCGGATTATCGTTCTGATCAGTGACATTGAATACTAATTGATTAATAACACCATTCCCTACACTAACCTTAGACTAGATGTCAACAAATGTTTGGACACTACCAAATAGACTTTTATCAGTGGTCACCGGTAAGCTACAGATTCTTCTACTTTTCCTACCTGATTCATCTATATTACGTGCCGGATCCACAATGTTACAACTAATCTTAATGTATTCAAACAAATAATCCGTTGTTAATGTTAACAGGATTATCACTGACGGTGGTTGTACCTCCTTTGAAGCTTCTGTTATCACTACTATAGCCCAGTAACGTAGCCAACCTTTCTGTTAGATTCACAACAATACCAGAGTGTGTCGTTATTCTACACTTTCCTGTCTGCTCAATAGCCTCCAATGTTGCAGGTTCACCCTTAAATAACGACTGTAAGCTCTTAAAGTTGTGATACCCAGCAGTCATTACTATAACCTTTCCATCAATAGACATTGCTGTGAAGGTGGAGTTTTTAAAACGCCAAAATATGGTCGCCTTCTTCACGAAGAGAACAACTTCACAGTAGTTGTATATCCTTGCAGTAGTACTGTTATTTTCAACATACATTTAGATGAGATAGGCTTCTATTATTATCCTACCTATATCCCTGCGTTTATCATCCTGATCTGTTACCACAACATGGAAGCTGCTGATTTCATTACCAGTATTAACTTTAACCTTGGACTCAATATCATTGAACTCCTGTATTTGACCAAAGACATTACCGTCCTTAGGGATTGGTAGATGCATATGCATGAATTACCTTAACTATATCAGAGAAGGTGGCGTGACTAGCCTTAATAGTGAATGTTTTACTACCCACTTTGAAACATGGGCCGCCACTGATGGGTCAAACGCTAGAGGTACTAATGTTTATTTTATAACAAAGAATTGGATATTACTCGACATTAAAAAGAAGGAATTTACGGGTAACAAAGAGTACCAAAAGTATCTAACAATAAATAAGTACTATCACTGGCCTAAGTTGTGGCTACCCTCAGGCGGGGGTATACCCTTGACCGGGGGTATCAATGATATGAGTGTTGGTGCTGTACTAAGTAACTTTGATGTATACGTTAGTGATAGATTTCAGAGTGATCTTAGTAAAATTGAGATTGCGGCGCCCAAGAAACTAATACAGAGATTCGATATTAATACCGTCATTACCGAACCATATTACACCAGTATTTGTGCTATGTATGTAGCAACACATCTCTCAGGGATATCCATGGAGCATCTAAAGGTGGACAACCCCGGGAGTCCGGTAGTTGAAAGTCTTTTTTTATTTTACTTATTTATTTTACTTATTTATTTTTTTTTTATTAATTTTACAATACAAGGATTGAAGGCTCAGACAACAGGAGAAATAGAGTCCTAAATTAAGTCCTGCCTGACATGAATACACTACACTACATTTATATTACTATGACTTTTATACTTACATAACGGAATCATTAATATATATATAATTATACGTGTAAGTTTAGGTCTACGAAACGCAAAGAGTGCTCGATAACATATAGTTAGAGCACTGCCTGATGATTCTTTTACAGATGAAACAGCATGTTGCAGACAAGTTTTGAGGTAAGCGAAAATCTATATATAATTATATATAGTTTTTAGTTTTTCGCTTACCTCAAAACTTGTCTGCAACAGGCTGTTTCATCAGGCAGTTTACAAGTATTGAAAATAAATGACCGCTTATATGCTTCCTGCCGGGGCGGGGAGACAATGTGTGCATGCATGGCTTTGTTTGCGTTGTTTACGCGAAATTTGTTACGATGACGACATCGTGAAATTATTTCAGCTCTTTTGTCGAGTAAACAATCCTTGTTTTTTTCTTTCAAAATACAAAATTTTTCTTCTAAACATAAATTGCATCGTTTTGATCCTCCTGTATACGAAATAGAATGTTTTAAAATTTGCCAATTAATACTGAAATCCTTATTGTTTTCTTTCAATGTCCAAATATATTTCGAAAGTTCCGTGTCATTTGCATGCTTGTTATGCTGAAAAGATTTAGCACTCTTTGCGTTTCGTAGACCTAAACCTACACGTATATTCGCACCCGTATATCGGTTGTGCACTCTTGTTTACGTTATTCATTTCTATTTAACTTCAAAATGCGGCAATTTCGATTTGACTATTCACTAAAGAATATCCCTATACCATCACAGGACGCTTATTTGAAAAATTTGATTGAAAAAGTGGAAAGTGTAATAAAACGTATGAGATGGAAAGCTAATTTCTTTCTTAATAAAAACCAAAAATGTGAAAACCAAAACAACCATTTCGGCCTTGCATCCAACAAAACACCTCCTTATACAATCGAAACGACCTTATAAAATTAATCGAAAATTTACAATTTCGGCCATATAGGAACCAATTTCAGAAATCTTTGACTAACGATCTAAAGAAAATCAATTCGTCTCCCAACATTTTCATTTTTGCAGACAAAACTAGGAATATTTATGAAACCTCGCTCGACACATACAACAAGCTCTTACATGACAACATCACAAAAACATATAAGCATGGATCCGAGGACACTATAGATGAAATTAATTCAGAACTAAAAAACATTTCGAACAATTTAGGAATCGGCGACAGAATTGAAAAAATGAAAAAACGCGAAGCATTTATATCTTTAAAAGATCACAAAGAAAATTTCGAAAACAATCCAAAATGCTGATTAATTAATCCCGCTAAAAGCGAATCCGGAAAAATAAGCAAAGTTATTTTGGACAAAATTAATTCCAATTTGAGAGAAAAACTGAATTTAAATCAATGGAGGAATACAAAACAAGTTATTCAGTGGTTTGGCAATATAAAAGATAAGGACAGACATAGTTTTATTTCGTTTGACATTGTGGATTTCTACCCATCTATTTCTGAAAAACTATTGGACCAAGCTTTATCTTGGGCTTCAAATTTAGCTACTATACCTGAAAACGATATTTCAATAATAAAACACGCTAGAAAATCTCTCCTTTTCAATACCGGAATTTCATGGATAAAAAAAGATAGCCATAGTTTGTTTGACGTTAGCATGGGCAGTTTTCGACGGCGCGGAAATTTGTGAGTTAGTAGGCCTTTTCATTTTAAACCACCTGAGTAAGAAATTTGGCAAAGAAAGCATCGGCCTATATAGAGATGACGGTTTGGCTATTATAAAAAGTAAATCAGCACGTTTAGCAGACAAAACAAGAAAAGATCTCCACAAAATTTTCGAGCAGTTTGACCTAAAAATTACCGCCGAATCATATTTACGCATTGTAAACTTTTTAGATGTAACTTTCGACCTTAACAATGGAAAACATAGGCCCTATAGGAAGCCCAATGACGATCCACTATACATAAATATGCACTCTAATCACCCACCGAGCATCACAAGACAACTACCTGCATCAATTAACAAGCGCATTGCACTTCTTTCATCAGATGAGCAAACGTTTCAGGAATCTGCACCCATATATCAGAACGCACTTAGGCATAGCAACTTTAATCATGAACTTAGCTACACTCAGCACACACCGCAAAAACAACGCAGGAATAGGCAACGCAACATCATTTGGTTCAACCCACCATTTAGCAAGAGTGTTAGCACAAACATGGGACGTAATTTCCTTAGTCTAATTGACAAGCATTTTCCACCGCACCACAAGCTACATAAAATTTTTAACAGAAATACAGTTAAAGTAAGCTATAGCTGCATGAACAATATTAAGTCAGTAATCACTAAACACAATGCACGCATATCTAGAAATAACAAGCCACAGGAGAGGGACACTACCAATTGCAGTTGTAGAAAAACACCATTTGCCGCTTCAAAACAATGCATGACTAGGGACATAGTATACAAAGCAACAGTCACAGTAAGCAACACAAACACGATCAAAAATTACATTGGCATGACTGCAACCACATTCAAAGAGCGATTGGCCAACCACACTAAATCTTTTCAGCATAAAAAGCATGCAAATGACACGGAACTTTCGAAATATATTTGGACATTGAAAGAAAACAATAAGGATTTCAGTATTAATTGGCAAATTTTAAAACATTCTATTTCGTATACGGGAGGATCAAAACGATGCAATTTATGTTTAGAAGAAAAATTTTGTATTTTGAAAGAAAAAAACAAGGATTGTTTACTCAACAAAAGAGCTGAAATAATTTCATGATGTCGTCATCGTAACAAATTTCGCGCAAACAAAGCCATGCATGCACACATTGTCTCCCACACACACTCCCACGCCCCGGCAGGAAGCATATAAGCGGTCATTTCTTTTCGATACTTGTAAACTGCCTGATGATTCTTTTACAGATGAAACAGCCTGTTGCAGACAAGTTTTGAGGTAAGCGAAAAACTATATTTTGCTCTAACTATATGTTGTCGAGCACTCTTTGCGTTTCGTAGACCTAAACCTACACGTATAATTATATATATGTAGACACATATATACACATACATACATAATATATACATAAACATATACATATACACACATACATACACACACATACTTACGCAGAAGGCTTTGTGGGGACTTGAGTTTGACTTCGCGTTATGGGGACCTGTGTGAAATTTCATATAAATTGCGTTACGGGGACTTCAAAGTGTAAACATTGTAAGGACTTAAAAAAAATAGTGTGAACATTGCGAGGACTTAAAAAAAGAGTGTGAACATCGTGAGGACTTAAATAAATCATTGTAAGAAATGTAAGACTTCCAGACTTTCAACAAATATACCTTTATAGAGTGAGAGTTAATAGTTTGTTTTTCGTTCTTGACCTATTACGTGTGGTATTGTTTACATCGTTAATATATTCAGTGAACGCCATTGAGAATGACTGCTAACCAACTACATTGTACAGTGCCGTTGTGTCTTCGTTTATATACGACATTAGAAAGTAAATATTACGTATTGATATTTCTATATAGAGCTGTTTTACTTTGTGCACATACTAACTTGATGCACTATTATTACGGGGAAGAAACTGGACCCGAGTTTGAGCAAATGTCCAAAATTACCCAATTTTCAGACTCCTGATCTATATACAACAATATTTGCCTCCTCGGGGGCTCTCCGGCCCCAAACCCCAGGGTGTGAAGTCGATTTGTTTTACCTGATAATTTAGTTAAAACAAAATATTTGTAGATTACACATATACAGTATACAGAATATACAGTAGATTACACACCTTGTAAATTACTCAGCTGTGGAAGCATGCTATAAAATGTCCATTTCAAGAAAAGGACTCGTTTCTAGGAGACTTGTTATTAAAGATAGAAGTAATTCAAATGTCATTGCATTCTCATCTGATTACTTTATATCAGCGAGTGAAATTGAATCTTGAAACAACAGTGCAAAAAATGGAAGGTTTTATAAAACCTTCACTGTAAATCATCTTGAAATAAAAGCATACAGTTGCAAGACGGAAGCAAGTGCAAAGGCGGTATAACACTATAACAGGTATTTCAGTTGTGAAACAGTTAAATAGCTTTTGATTCAAACAGTAAAGCACGAAAGGATAGACTGGAAAAATATTGCAGAATGGTTAATTTCAACAATAACCTTAAACAACTAGGTTAAGGTGAACTCAAAGTAGTTTGAAGACCGTCTGAAAACATGAACGCTGGTACAGTAGATTACACAGCTTGTAAATTTTACTCTGGACTTTTCCAAGAACACTCAGTGGTGGAGGCACTCTATAAACTGTTCATTTCAAGAGGAACATTAAAAGCAAATTGTCGATATTTACAATACTTCAGTTAAAACAAAACGTTAAGAGCCAAGGAAACACAAGTGTGACTGTTGAGATTGTCTTGATTCCATTCATTCTCATCCCTATTCAGCATTGGCGACCGATTGGCCGTTTGTTATATGCAGTGCATGGGGGAGATAGGTGTGCAGAACTTCCATAACATTACATTAAGTGTAGGTGAAACGAGCATGCAAGTTAACACAAACTCGCAAGTTAACACGAACTCGCAAGTTAACACGAACACGCAAGTCAACATGAACACGCAAGATAACACAAACCCGCCATTGGATACAAATTTGAGTGAATGCTTGAATGAGTGGTTCAAGTCATAGTACAACTGAAGGGCATCAAACCCAGCAAGTTAAGGTAGCTAAGCCGAGGTTACCAAAATTATGTTTGCCTAAATTCAAGGGTGATGTTGAGAAATGGCATGCATTTTGGGAATTATTCGAATCATTAATACACAACAATGAAGAGATGTCTCCAGCCCGAGCCATTCAAGGTTTGCCATTGACAAATGCCAACTACAAGGTTGCCATGGACATATTGAAGGATAGGTTTGATAAGCCCCAAATGATAATCACTGCACACATGGATGACTTGTTAATCTGCTGGAATTAAAGGTAGAAGTAGAGGCATGTGAAGCGAGTTTTTCATTGAAAGTGCACAATGACAATTTTGACAATAACAAATCGTAACAATGCGGGCAAGAATAGTGCTACAGGGGCATTTTTTAACAATTCTAACAGTCAACCGAGTAACATTACATGTGTATTTTGTTCAAAGCCGCATTTCTCAGCATCTTGCGAAGAGGTTAAAGATGTTGGTAAGCGTAAAGAGATTTTAATGCGAGATCGTCGTTGCTTTTTGTGTCTAAAAAAGGGACACCGAGCCTCAGAATGTAATCGTTCATTACAGTGTCGCAAGTGTAATAAACGTCACCACCAGTCATTCTGCAATTTGAGTAGAAGACCTGAATATTCGAGTAGCAGGGAAGGTAAGAAGCCCCCAGAAAGTCAGCATGCAGAATCAGGTGAGAATCGCGATTTGAGAACTCTTTCGGCAACTAGCTTTACAACTAAATCCAGTGTTGTTCTCCAAACTGCTACAGCAATGGCTCGTGGAACAACTACCTCAAATTCTGTGTCAGTTCGCATTTTGTTAGACGGAGGTAGCCAGCGTGGTTATATCACATATGATTTGAAGAATCGACTTGGTTTAAGTACAAAGCGTGTTGAAACTTTGAACTTAAGCACATTTGGTGATAAGTTATATCGCAAACAAAAGTGTGCATTAGTCGAATTTTAGTTGTTCAAAAATGATGGTGATGTTCTGAGCATTTCAGCCTTGACATTTCCAAAGATTTGTAGTGCCATACCTTCTAAAGTTGATCTTAGTACATGCCCAGTTCTTGCATCGCTTGACCTAGCAAGTGATCCCACGAGTGATGACAAGCCAATTGGTTCAGATATGTATTGGGACTTTGTTTCAGGGAAAGTTATTCGAAGTGAAACTGGTCTCGTAGCCATAGAAAGTAAATTTGTTTGGATTCTATCTGGAAGTACCGAAAGATCTGATGTTAATGCAAATTCTGGGAACGCCATCTCAGTGTCGAATCTTATCATCACGCGAGAAGTTGGTGTATGTGAGCAGACAGATGATCTTAAGTTAAATCTACAACGGTTTTGGCAAACCGAATCGATAGGCATTTATGAGCAATCTGACCAGAAAAGCGTCAAGGATGAACAGTTTAAGATCAATATCGAAAGCGAAGGAGAACGATATTCAGTTAACTTGCCGTGGAAAACCGATGATCAAATGTTACCAACCCATTACGAATTGTCCAAAACGAGGCTGACGTACCTAGAACAGAGATTGCAGAAGAATGATAACTTAATGAAGAAATACGATGACATCATTGTCGAGCAACTAGAAGCCGGAATCGTAGAGCCTGTGAATACTTGCCTCATCATACAGTTGTACGGGAGGACAAGTCAACTACGAAGGTGCGAATCGTGCTTAATGGATCCGCAAAGTTAAACAACGAAGACTTGTCTATCAACGAATGCCTTGAATGTGGACCGAACTTAGTACCATCATTATTTGATATTTTGGTGCGTTTTAGGTCACATCCATATGCCTTAGTGGCTGACATCGAAAAGGCATTCCACATGATTTCGATTAAAGAGGAAGACCGGTTTATCTGGGATGGTTGTGTATCGTTTCTGCCGACTTGTGTTTGACCTCAAGCCTAGTCCTGCCATTTTAGCAGCCACAATCAAGCATCATATTTCGCAGTATTAGACGAGCGAACCAGAAACAACCAAAGTATTAGAGAATGATCTGTATGTTGATGATTTGGCGACTGGGGCTGAGTCTGAAGACAACGACTATCCCTCTACAAATCAGCAAATGAAGTAATAGCGAAGGGTGGTTTCAATGTTCGTAAGTGGTACAATAATTCTTCTCGCGTACAGAAGTCTATTTCGGATTGTGAAAATGACGGTGTTGTTGCTGATAATGAAAGGGAGGAGACAGGCAATGATATGTCGTGCAAAGAATCGTTGCCAGCTGCACTTACAGAAGATGACATCTCTTATGCAAAGGTCTCAGTCAATCCATTAAGTAGTAATGAGATATCTGAAATGAAAGTTCTCTGCGTTTCGTGGAATTTGGTGAGTGATACGTTTAAGTACAGTATACAAGATTTAGTAACCTTTGCCAGATTGTTACCAGTGACGAAGCGTTCAGTTTTAAAGATGTCCGCAAGAATCTTTGATCCTCTTGGGTTAATTACGCCATTTAGTATCAATTTGAAGATTCTCTTTCAAGAGTTGTGCTTGGATGCAACCGACTAGGACGCGGAGCTACCTGAATCGTTTAAGAATAAGTGGGACTTAGTGATGTAACCGTTCCAAGAAATTGTTTTCCAGCAAATCAAAACGAACAGGTTATTGAATTGCATGGATTCAGTAAAAAGGGCTTTGTCAGGGAGTGTTAGGATTGACAATGTATTTTATTGGACTGACACGATTACTGTGATGTGTTGGATTCGAAATAAAAGGCCTTGGAAGCAATATGTTATGCGACGAGTAGAAGAGATTCAAAAAATAAGTCAAGCAGTCAAATGGAACCATTGTCCAGGAGTTTGTAATCCAGCAGATTTGCCAACCCGTGGAGTTCAAGCTGACCAATTAAGCAACAACCTAATATGGTGGACAGGGCCTGAAATCATAAAGGATCGAGAAGTATCTGTACCATGTCATGACATTTCGTTGCAAGATGAGAATGTTTTACAAGAAGAAGTAAAGAACCCGTCTGAAAAAACTCATGTGTTTGCGTTACCCGGGAAGAGATGGCCACTGCATGCCAAAGTTTGGATAAAGTTATCAACTGTAATGATTTTAGCAGCTTACAAAGATTGCTTAGAGTAACATGCTACGTTTATCGTTTTATCCGTAAAGCAAAGTGTCGAGTTGGAGGAAACATGGACACCGTACCAAAGAGTCGAGTGTTGACTGCAGAAGAAGTGAATAATGCCCGGATGTCGTGGATCCGAACTGTCCAGTCAAGCATGTTTTCCAAGGAATTTGAATGTATCAAGACTGGTCGCGATTCAAATTATGTAAGACAGTTCGGGTTGTACGTTGAAAACGGCGTATTAAGGTTATGATGATGATGATGACATTTGAACACCGAGAAACCGCCCCAGATAGATATAATGGATCTGATCGCCAAAGGATGCAAAGAATGACAGGCGTGGAGAAGATACTAAGTACCGGTAGCTTCCAAACTAAAGATTGGTATTGTTCTACAAAGCAGCTACAAGAACAGTTAGGTGAAAGAAACAAGTCAACCCCAAAGTTAGACCATGACCCCCTCCCAGTTTCCGGCGTTCCTGAACACAAGAAAGAACCACCTTGTCACGATCAAAGCAAGAATTGCGCTTCAGGAAATTTGGAAGACGAAGAAATTTGAATGGGATGACCCACTGCCGAAAGAAATGCAACAAGTATGGAGAAAGTTGTTCACAGAGATCGAAGAACAGAAGACCGTATAGTTCAACTGCCATTTCCCTCTTCAGAGTTGCACTTCTCCGCTGCGAGCATTCTTACATACGGACCAGCAGCCTATCTTGCTTGGCCTTCGTCCGCTGGGAAAGAAAGTGCGTCTCGTATCTGCCAAAGCCAGAGTTGCCACCCTTTGTCAAACCACTATTCCCGCCTAGAACTCATGGCAGCTCTATTCGCGACAAGCTTAGCCAAGACTATGTACGACGAATTCAAGATTAAACCCGGAAAGGCGATATTGTGGTCGGACTCCACGGTTATCCTCGCGCGGCTTGGTTCAGAATCTACCGGTTTGAACCTTTTGTAGGTGTACCAGTTACAAAAATCCAAGCGTCATGGGAAGCTACCGTTTGGCGATATGTTCCAACAAATCTCAACCCAGCCGACGACTTTCTTCGTGGCATTTCACTAAATGAATAGACGATAGATGAATGGTCCTTCGTACCTGAGAAGGCGCGAAGTGCTCTTAATACTAAAATGCTCTTAATTAAAGATCAATCGATGTTGTATTGACCACACAGAATGATCTACACATTTTCAAATTCACAAACTATACTGCATGCTATGTTAAAAAATCGACAAAGCAAGCATGCAAAATAGACACTTGCCTGTTTAAAACCCTCCTTTTTCGGTCTTTCGACTGTTTTTCCTCCTGTTAATTTGTCCTCTAAATAATTTTCATTTATCTTGTTTTGGAAACTTACTTACATAGAGACTTATGTGTAAAACTATTGAATGAGTGCAAAATTATTTTTGAAAAAAGTTTGCAAAATGGAAGCCTTCTCTCGGCTTGAACTTGCGCATGCGCATAACTTACGAAAAGGTCGAGTCCCGTCAATGGTCCCGTCCAGTCCATGACAAAAAAAAAATGGCGGACGACTTTGCATTCCACAATGTTTTCACATACCCGGGTGTAAATCTCCGAGCGGAATTAGTACCCTCGCACGGCGCTTCAGCCGTCTTTAACGGCTGGAACTGAAGATCTTTTAAAATAAGAATCCGTAAAACATGTTCGTAGTGTTGCGAAAAGTTGCTTTTTCAAACTCCAAAACATGTATAAGATTAGACAATGTATGTAGATAAACATTAATTTAACCAGAAGTATTGACATTCATTGATATTAATAGTAATGACACTAATAGCATGAAATTGACATTTTATAAATAAGAGGAGTTGTTATGGGAGTTCGGTGTAAACATAAGCGTAAAATATAGAAATAAATTGATACAAAAGACAGAAGATTAGTCAAATATTATACATGGTCCTTCGAGATTCGGATTAAACGATTGTGAGATGTCTGCCGTGACGAAAAAGAAGAAAATACGCCAAGGACACCGAGCTTACGCTTCGAAAATACTGGGAAATGTGAAAAGCAGAAAACTACGATACAGCGGTGAAATTATTAGAAGAGCGCTTTGGAAATAAGCAAGTAATAATTAGCAGTCATATGGACAGTTTGCTGAAAATAACACCAGTGAACGCTTCAAACGACGTAAAAAAGCTACGACAAATGTACGACAAAATCGAGACGCATGTAAGAGGCTTACAAGCTCTAGACGTTCCCACTGAATCATACGGTAGTCTTTTGGTGCCTATATTGATGACTAAAATTCCAGAGGACATTCGAATATTGCTAGGGCGACAAATTAAAGAAGACAAAGATTGGAAACTTGACGAGTTACTTTGCCTTTTACAAGAACAAATCAAGAACCGCGAAAGATGTGAGGGAATTAAAGCCATCGAGACACCTCCAGAGAACCGCGAGAGAAAATATCAGCACAAAGATCCTTCGACACTAGCAGCGTTGTTAGCAGAAGAAAAAGGAGCGCGAATTAACTGCACTTATTGTAAACAGCCACACCCAACAGCGGAATGCAAAGTTGTCACCAACGTAGAAGCGAGAAAACAAATTTTAATGAAACAAGGACGGTGTTTTAGATGTCTTCAACGAAACCACATCGCCCGAGATTGCCAAACGAAAACAACTTGTCAAAAGTGCTCCAGAAAACACCACGTTAGTTTATGCGAAAGAGAACAACAACAAAAACGAGACGACCTTGGAAAATCGCCAGAAGAAAAGTCCAACCACTCCAGCACACTATACGTTGGCTCACGAAACTCCATTTTACTGCAAACCGCGCAAGCTTTCGTTGGATTAAGAGAGCCAAAATCGGGGGTTCATGTTAGAGTTATCTTCGACTCGGGAAGTCAGAAAAGTTTCATTAAAAGAAGAGTGCGAGATCAACTGAAATTAGCAGCAATAGCCAAGGAGTCGTTGGTAATAAAAACATTCGGAAGTAATGAGATCGATCGTACGGAAACTTGTGATAAAGTACAATTCACCGTCGGAGATATTGGAGGACATTCCTTGACCAGAATGGAAGCCTACGTTGTGTCTGATATTTGTGCGCCAATTTCTAGTCAAGAAATCGACCGAGCGAAACGTTGTTATGCTCACTTAAGGAAAATCGACTTGGCTGATTGTAACAACGGTACCGAAGAGATGGAAATTCAGTTGCTGATCGGAGCAGATTATATGTGGTCGTTTTTCACGGGAGAAATTGCAAGAGAAGAGAAGGAGATTGGTCCAGTGGCGAGCAAAACCAGTCTCGGATGGGTACTATCGGGTCCAATTTCAGCTACGAAGAAACAAAAACGTAAATTTTGTTTCAGCACATGTTCTAAAGATCGCAGGAGATTACCAAGAGAAGCCCGCAGCAGAAGAATTACTTCACCAATTGTGGGATATCGAGTCCATTGGTATACGAGATAAAGAAACAGTACACGAATCGTTTTTGAAGAACGTCACCTTTCAAGAAGGAAGATACTCTGTTAGTTTACCATTAAAGGAACAGCATGAGCTTTTACCAGACAACTATGACCTGAGCTTAGCGAGATTGAATACCTTAGTTAAACGTCTGCGTAAAGACCCACCAATCCTTCAAGAGTACAACGGAATTATCGAGGAACAGCTTCACAAAGGAATAGTTGAAAGAGTTGAAGAGTTGCAAGAACAACAAGTCGGTCAGACACATTATTTACCACATCAAGCGGTCATCAGAAAAGACGCATTAACCACGAAGACTCGAGTGGTTTTCGATGCCAGTGCGAAGGTCAGAAAGAGTTATCCTTCTTTGAACGACTGCACTTATACCGGCCCGTCTCTAACAGCCGGAATCTTTGACATACTACTACGCTTCAGACGAAACAAAGTAGGACTAGTGGCCGATATAGAAAAGGCTTTTTTGAACATAGCTATTGACGAGAAGCAAAGAGATCTGATGCGATTCCTATGGCTGGACGACATCAACAGCGAAGACCCAAATGTCGAAGTTTATCGATTTGCCAGAGTTATTTTTGGAATGAACTGTTCCCCTTTCCTCTTAAATGCTACGTTGCAGCATCACGTATCTGAACATTACGTTAAGGATCCAGCTTTAGCTAAAGCCCTGTTAGATGCTTTGTACGTGGATGACTGGACATCAGGCGAAGAAGATGAAAGTCGAGCGTATGAACTGTATCGTGAAACCAACAAATGTTTTGCTTCAGGAAGTTTCAAGTTGCGAAAATGGGCATCGAACAACAAAGCAGTCATCGAGAAAATTACCAAGGATAGAGAAAAAAGAGAAGTAAAAAGAACTGATATCGCTGCAGAGGGAGACGAATCGTATGCCAAAACCACGGTAGGTGCTCTGGATGAAATCGACCCTGCTACGGAGCACAAGGTCTTGGGACTTAACTGGAACCTGGAAAGCGATACATTCACCTTGAAACTGAACAAGATCTCTAATCTTGGAAAGAGTCTTGAACCAACAAAACGGAACGTTTTGAAAGTTACTGCCAAATTGTTTGATCCTTTAGGCTTTATTTCGCCAGTGACAGTGCAACTTCGCATGCTACTGCAAGATCTGTGTGCCAAGAAATATGACTGGGACAATATCATTTCCCAATCAAGTACCAAAACCCTTCGAAAATGGCTGGATGATGCAGAGAAAGTTGACCATATTGATATTCAACGTTATTACTTCCCAACTACGACGAAGAGAATAGAATCAGTCACTCTTCATGGATTTGGCGACGCGTCAAAAGGAGCTTATTGTGCGGTGGTTTATCTGTGCGTAGAAACTGAGGACGGCTACGTGACAAGTCTTGTGGCTTCAAAGAGCAGAGTAGCACCCTTGACACCTATGATGATACCAAGACTTGAACTGATCGCTGCACTCATTCTTGCACGTCTGATTACCACAGTAAAGGAAGCGCTCAGTGGAGTCATTAACATCGAAAAGATTTTCTGTTGGACAGATAGCATCACGGTCTACTATTGGATTCAATCAAATAGAGAATTCAAGCAATTTGTTCAGAATAGAATCGATGAAATCCTGAAACTGACAAACGCAAAAAACTGGCGACATTACGCAGGAAAGACCAATCCAGCAGACATTGGTTCCAGAGGATGTCTACCAACAGAACTTGTAAACAACGACTTGTGGTGGAACGGTCCTACATGGTTAAAGGAGTCACCACAGAGTTATCCAATGTCAGAGAAGATAAAAGAAACCGAAGATCCGTCAGAAGAATGTCTAAAGGAACTACGAGTTAAAGCAACGTCGACCACTACAGCTACGAACCTGGTTAAAGAAACCACGTCTGTCAAGAACATCAACCTGTCAAAGATTATTGACATTACCCGGTTTAGTGACCTTACAAAATTACTCAGAGTTACAGCTTTAGTGTTCATAGATTTCGCTGGTCCAGTTTATGTAAAGGAAATGAACGGTCACGAAAAGAATATGAAGAAAGCCTACATCTGTCTGTTTACGTGTGCGACATCTAGAGCAAGTCACTTAGAATTGACGCCTGACCTCTCTACCGAAGCTTTCATTCGATGTCTAAGGAGGTTCAGCGCAAGATGAGGTACACCGGCCACGATAACATCGGACAACGCAAAAACTGTCAAACGAGCGAACAAAGAACTGGTCAAACTATTTGAAGGACAAAATTTACGACAATTCGCAGAGAATATGGGTATCACCTGGAAATTTATTCTTGAGAAAGCGCCGTGGTGGGGTGGCTACTATGAGCGAATGGTTAAACTTGTCAAGCAAAGTTTACGCAAAGTTCTAGGACGAGCTCAACTGAGTTATGAGGAATTCATGACAGTACTGACCGAAGTCGAAGGAATTTTGAATTCGCGACCTATTACTTATATCTATTCAGATCTTACTGAAGAACCATTAACTCCTTCCCACCTGATCATTGGGAGACGACTTGCCACATTACCAGGTGAAGGACACCTTAGTGATGACGAAAGTTTGGAAGCAACATTTGAACGTAGATCACGTTATCTATGCAAATTATTAGAACACTTTTGGAAACGATGGTCCAGAGAATATCTGGTAGACTTGAGAGAATTTCACAACAGTGGATTTATCAAATCAAAGAGAAGAATTCAATTAGGAGATGTTGTATTGATAAAGGATGATGGACTACCGAGATCGAAATGGAGACTTGCAGAAATTAAAGAGTTGATGAAAAGTAGGGATGGAGAAACAAGAGGAGCTGTGCTAAGAACAGTGACAAAGAAGGGATCTCATACGACCCTACGAAGACCAGTTCAAAGACTGTGTCCATTGGAAGTGAATAACGTAATTGATGATAAGCAGGAATTATGCGAAGGAATGAAACAATTGAATCATCGAAACCAGCTAGACGAAAGGCAGCTATCAAGGCAGGTACTGTTCGCAGACTTTGACCAACGCTGACGCAATGGTCAAGGGGGGAGTGTAGATAAACATTAATTTAACCGGAAGTATTGACATTCATTGATATTAATAGTAATGACACTAATAGCATGAAATTGACATTTTATAAATAAGAGGAGTTGTTATGGGAGTTCGGTGTAAACATAAGCGTAAAATATAGAAATAAATTGATACAAAAGACAGAAGATTAGTCAAATATTATACAATGTATTACTGAAGATGCAGCGAAGGTTATGGTACACAGCATGGTTACCTCCAAGCTTGACTATTGCAATGCCATCTTATATGGACTTCCAGATTGCGATCTGAATAGTTTATATAGTGTCCAGAAGATGGCGGCAAGATTAATAACCGGAACGAAAAAGTATGATCACATTACACATGTATTGAAAAGACTCCACTGGTTACCAGTGAGGCAAAGGATTGCATACAAGATCCTCTTACTTGTATTTATGTGCCTTCAAGGAACTCCACCAGTGTATTTAACTGAATTCCTGGTAAAACGTCAAAACAAGGGAACTAGATCTGATAATAAAAACCTTTTGGTTGTCCCTAATGTCTGGAAAAAGACACAAGGTGAACGAAGTTTCAGACGATCGGCCCCTACATTGTGGAACAGTTTGCCGGACGATTTAAGATTAGAGACCAATTTTAATATTTTTAAAAAACATTTGAAAACATTTCTTTTTAAACTTGCCTATAACTAAATAGTAATTCTAGGTTTGTGACTTTAGTGTAATTTTTAACACCACATATTTTATCCTCCTATGTGAAGCGCTTTAGAGTACTACAGATTTAGCGCTATAGAAATCTTGTGTATTATTATTATTATTAACTCAGGAATAAGATTTTATACGAACGCTTTGAAACACATAATCATTTTAGCGATTTACACACACCCGCTCGAACATATTGACCGTATATTGCGACCTTGCACTCTGTATGAACCGAATCAATATAATATTGTAATAAATATGCATAAATTTTGTAAACAATCTCACTCCCGCATTCTTTGGCGTAGCCAGATTAAAACCAGATTAAAATCGTAAAAGGTCGATCGCGTGACATTTTGCACTGAATGGAAATCAGCCTTTAAGCAAGCGACGTTTTTGTCAACACGGACGTCACCCGAAAATTGGTATATCTCATTTTGGCGGCATTTTGCGTAATAACGCTCGTGTAACGAAGCAAAAATCTTATGTTTTGTCATATGTGTTGAAGATTACCACAAACTGATACAAACACAATGAGAAAAACGTCGCTTGCTTCAGCTCGATTGTTTTGCAGTCCCTTAAGGCTGATATCCATTCAGTGCAAAATGTCGCGCGATCGACCTTTTCCGATCGTTTTATTTTGAATTATGAGCCCTCGATCGGATTCGTTCCAGTTGAGGGCTCATAATTCAAAAGAAAACGATCTCAAAAGGTAGATCGCCCGACATTTTGCACTGAATGGAAATCAGCCTTTACCTCGTTGAGATGTCACTGGACTGCCCGCAGGCTAAGTCATGGACAACATTTGTTCAAAACATTGCAGACATTTTAATCCTTCATATAAGTACTGTACTCATGAAACAAAAACTATATTAAATATGCAATATGGGACATTTCAGTTTTGCGAATCACAACACTGTCTGATATCATTGCGAGTGAAATATGAACAGTGAACATTAAATAGTATACAAAATAATGCAAGTATACACTTTAGTACTTTACCATAAGCCAAATAAAACCTCCATTCTTTCTGCATTGTTTGGGAATACCATTTGAACAACTGTATCTATAGACAACAACAAAATATAAAACACAATGTATAAATTATATCTCAATCAGAAATCGTTTACAGTATACCTTAAAATATGTGTACCCAACTCTTTGGGTTAACACAACCAACTCCACTGGCCCACCTCACCAACACCTACACGTTTAATTATTAATGTAATAACTTCGTTTTTTGTAAAATAAAAATGTAACGTCTTATATTCTGGTCTATGTGGAAAAAAAATACAGAAACCAATTTAAAACTGAGGCTCAGATAAAGTTCGTTCTTAAACTTTTTTTTGAATATTTTTGTAACGACTACTATAACGGGTTTTTACAAAAGCAAGATACAATTTACAACTGTCGATATGGCGACACAGCTACCGCTTGGAACTGTTCATACCAACGCAAATAAAAGTGAATTTTCAATTTCATATAGGTATTTACTGTTTTATGTTAAATATTTACTGAATACTGAATATTTCAAACGCACACGTTTGGAGTTATTGTTATACAAGTTTGTAGGTCCCGCCCATGTTGTTTTATAAACGTAAGAGCTTTTGTTTTATATTTTTGTTCATGTTTGTGCACCTTCACGCTCTGTAAACACATTGTTCTTTCAGCATAATGAAGGAAGCAGCCAATAAAATCACCTGCAGCTGAATATTAACATTTGTAAAACAAAGAACACCCTCAACATTGACCACGTACATGGCTATAATCTTTCAAGTTTACCGCGTTTCCAGACACTGTATTAAAGGGACTATGACTCTAGGTACTGAATTGATGCAATATTTTAGGAACACCTTCAATTGGAACGACAGTAAAACCAAGAAATGCGTCCCATTTCCCAACTTGGCACCATGCATCCTCTCGGCATTAATGAGCGCCTCTCTTATACATTTAACTCCTAACTGTTCATACATATGCCTGCCATATTTCGTTCCTTATTTTCTGTCTTTCTTGCTTTGTTATCTTTGTTTACTGCTCCTTATATGATATAAACATATTTTGTGATGTGATTTCTATATTTTGTTTATAGTTTGTTTTGATTAAATCCATCTGATTGGTTTATTTTTATCACTGATCGCTTTTGTATTCACTATAAAAGCACAATCATGTTTCTCCCCCGACCCATTCTACTAATTTCCCGACAAAATCTGATGTCATGTCAGCTGTGAATTCACATAAATGATAATAGATGTGAATACCCTTTTAGAATATAATATACAGGCGAAGCTGATATATTGGCCGCTTGTACGATTATTGCTGCAAATAGTTTCATTGTGTAATTTTGTGCCATCTCTCAGGATCAGAATAGTACAGACACAGTAAGATTCAACAGCTTTAATAATACTGAACAGTAAAGGACACAAACCTCTTTCCAGTTATAATTTATATTTATTTGTTTTCATGATTCTTTTTCAAACAATACCGTATAAAAAATTTCTTCATTTAATTATCTGAAGTTTGTAACGTTACAAAGATTACAGTATGAACTAAATATGTAAAATAATATTATAAATATGTATACATGTATAAAAAGGTATAAATATGTAAATATGTATATATGTAAACATGTAAATATGTATAACATGTAAATATGTATAAAAACTTATTTTTCATTCAACCATTTTTTTTAAACTAGCCTGTATATTAGAGTATGCTACGGGCTGGAGAACCTAGGCGAGCGATATTTCGTGCAGCATGCAGCAAACGCCTTCTATGCAGTCTATATATAAACGTTCCATACTACCGTATCATTTTTACTACATTTTTAGAAGAGGGCTAGCTATTTTGATATCCAAAATGATACGATACGTTACATCTTTAGTCAGAATGAAAACAGGATTAAAATACATGTTGTAAGAAATAAATGAACTAGTATAACACTTTGCTACATCTCACATTGTCAGTTCCGTTCAAACGACGCCAATATCGTAGATGTTGCACAATTTAGATGGAAACTTTATACAAGGTCAAACCCGATCATTTTCTAACATCAGCTAACATTACAGATGCATGTTAAACATTAAACATGCATCAACATATGATGCTTGTTTAACCAACAATGTTGGTTTCATTGGAATGGACCTTAACCATTTCTTCTGGTGATTAGTGCTAATGATTACTATAGTCTAGGACCTGTATAGGAGTTTGTATGCGTTTCATTTAGCACAGGCAATCTCAACTGTTTTAGGGTAAAATGACCATGGCGGTCAACCTGGCATGTGTGCAAAAACCTGAATCCGGGACGAAAGTCCTGAAAATGACCCGCCCTGAAACAGCAGTGCCGACATAGCTCTAACTTCCGAAAAGCAGAAGTGACAGCCTTTCTGAAGTGCTTATAGTGTTTAGAAGGTTGCTATTAGGGGTAGTTATTGGAAGGAAAAATTTGTCTAAGTATAATATTTTACAAGAAAATGACCGCCATGGTCATTTTACCCTAAAACAGTTGAGATTGCCTGTGCTAAATGAAACGCATACAAACTCCTATACAGGTCCTAGACTACTATTAATATCTCGCTTTGTTACTTGGCGTGTCCCGT
Source organism: Trachythela sp. YZ-2020 (assembly GCA_016169945.1). Lineage (NCBI taxonomy): Eukaryota > Metazoa > Cnidaria > Anthozoa > Malacalcyonacea > Clavulariidae > Trachythela > Trachythela sp. YZ-2020. The sequence continues at coordinate 8,695,496 of JADLSH010000395.1, read as the reverse complement.
TCTAGCCTACTGAGCATAGACGTAAATTCAAGTATTTGAAGACTGGCGTCTGCGGCCGTCCCTCGTTCATGAACCGCTCAGTTTGCAATTATACACTAGGTTCGAAAAAGCATTAATCAATATAATGCATTCAATAGAACAAAATTTAAACTTACAAGAGTCATAGCTAGCAATGTTATAGAACTCGTTATAAAAGGCAGTTAGTGGCCAGTGGCCCATGCAAACGGAATATACTAAATAATCCTTGAAATCGTAGATATTGACACTCGTATCGCCAAACTACACTGTTTTTTGCTATATATAAGACCAAACTAACGATAACAACGACCTGCCAACAATCACTCGGCCATCAGAAGAAGAAACATAAAGACTGTTGGACTAGAACGACCAAAATGCCGAAATGTGAAAACAACCGGTAAACCAAATGGCGAAAAGCATTTTTTGAACTTAAAAAAGACCCAAACTCAGTCGAGAGAGAGAAGAAACGTCACAGGCGACCCTACAGAGAGAAACCTGCAAACTGAAGAATCAATGGTGGCTCAATATAGTGGCCGAGATCTGAGCGCTTGCCAATAGAAATGATAGCGGAGGCTTCTTCAATGCCACCAAGCCATCTACTCCCTCTGACCAAGGACAAGCGCCTCTACACAATAATTCGACTGTGCCGAAAAACATGAACTGAGTGCAAGATGGAAGAATATTTTGAAGAACTTTTAAACATCAATCTGACGATCAACGAAGATGTGCTTGGTCATCTGCCCAGTCAAGAGACCATCGACGATCTCAGTCGAGCCCCTAGCCTCGAAGAGAACTACCTTGCCATAAAGCGCTGGAAACCAACAAAGCCTCGACCACATCCCTGCCGAAATTTGTAAAGCAGGAGGGCCTCCGCTTTAGCAAAACCTACACCAGCTCATAGTCAAGATCTGGATGCAAGAGGATATCCCTACCGACTTGAAAGACGTCACCATCTACAAACGAAAGGGAGACGATTCCGACTAAGGAGCTCTACCGTGGGATTTCATTACTGTTAATCGCAGGAAAGGTTCTGGGCAGCGTCGCCAACAACCATCCCAAGCCAATTGCAAAACCCATCCTCCCGAGAACCAAAGTGGCTTTCGAACACCTCGAGGAACGATAGGCATGAGTTTCACGCTCCGGCAACTGTAGAAAAAGTGCCGCGAACAACACCAACCAAACTAACCAATGCGATAATGCCTTTGACAGTATATCACCTATCAACATTGTTTACTGAACAGATGGGAAAGTTTTCAACCTGAGCTGGTTGAGTTCCAAGACTAAAACGATGAAACCTCCATCGTGGATTTCCAGTACCTCGACGATAACAGCGTGGCAAGCGTGTAAGAAATAAAGCCCGAGAAGGAGGGATCATGTCATATACAGGCCCGCTTTGACTGTAAATCCAGATATGACATAAATCCAGACTTTCGAGGGCTTTATCTGTCTTATTTTACGATCTAGGACGTTTTCTAACAGTATTTTCTTGTTTTGTCGACATTGAACGACCAATTGTCAAGTTTTTATCTTAATTCATTATTCACCTAATTATCATTCACGGGCTGCATGTGATACACAGCCCGCGGTATATCAAAGAAAACCGACTCGATCGTAAGCATGCAAATATCGTATACTCGTACTAATCTGGCTTTCCAGTGTGTCATATCCTTTAAGACTTCAGTATTGAAACGTGGAAAGTAGATCTAACATCTGTATAACACACTATAATTATTGTGGGAATGACATACAGTGCATGCAGCATGTGTCTATATATGGGTAATACATGTATATTAAACGCCTTTCTAAGTCATACTGTCTGAAGCGTCATGATTATTAAGCCCGGTTTCCATTTGGTATGGCACAGTCATGTAGTACGGGCATATAAAATGTTTTGATCTTGCTTGTTAATGTGTTGCTGTTATTGCTGTATGCAAGTCAGAAATATCTGATTGCAGAGACTTTGATACCATACGACCGACACAACAAATGGAAATCAGGCTTAAGCAAACTTAAACTGACTTGGTTTAATGTTTGTAAAGACTCAAACGCATCCTGTATTTGTTAGTATAAATGCTTTTTTATTGTTATTTTGAACTACAATAGCATTTCAAAGTAGATTCTAATAGTGCATGAAAACGAGACATTTCTCCGTAAAAATTTGACCTTGCCTGCCTATGCCTAACATACTTAAACGTCAACGGGCTACTTTCGAGAAGGGCCTGTTTCGTCAACTGGCTACTTTCGAGAAGGGCCTCTTTAGTCAACGGGCTACTTTCGAGAAGGGCCTCTTTCGTCAACGGGCTACTTTCGAGAAGGGCCTCTTTCGTCAACGGGCTACTTTCGAGAAGGGCCTCTTTCGTCAACGGGCTACTTTCGAGAAGGGCCTCTTTCGTCAACGGGCTACTTTCGAGAAGGGCCTCTTTCGTCAACGGGCTACTTTCAAGAAGGGCCTCTTTCGTCAACGGGCTACTTTCGAGAACGGCCTCTTTCGTCAACGGGCTACTTTCGAGAACGGCCTCTTTCGTCAACGGGCTACTTTCGAGAACGGCCTCTTTCGTCAACGGGCTACTTTCGAGAAGGGCCTCTTTCGTCAACTGGCTACTTTCGAGAACGGGCTACTTTCCTCAACGGGCTACTTTCGAGAAGGGCCTCTTTCGTCAACTGGCTACTTTCGAGAAGGGCCTCTTTCGTCAACTGGCTACTTTCGAGAAGGGCCTCTTTTGTCAACTGGCTACTTTCGAGAAGGGCCTCTTTCGTCAACGGGCTACTTTCGAGAAGGGCATCTTTCGTCAACTGGCTACTTTCGAGAAGGGCTTCTTTCGTCAACGGGCTACTTTCGAGAAGGGCCTCTTTCATCAACTGGCTACTTTCGAGAAGGGCCTCTTTCGTCAACTGGCTACTTTCGAGAAGGGCCTCTTTCGTCAACGGCTACTTTCGAGAAGGGCCTCTTTCGTCAACGGGCTACTTTCGAGAAGGGCCTCTTTCGTCAACTGGCTATTTTCGAGAAGGTCCTCTTTCGTCAATAGTGTTAAACAGTGTTTATTTACTGGGTTTCAGTTTTGGGGGTTACTTTTGACTTTGTACTTGGTAAAGGTTGAATAGAACGTCAAACCAATCAGATGATGCCGCAGACTTTAGACTATAAACATACCGTACAGGTATATTTCATTTACGATTGCTAGGTTAGGTAGTGGCGAGATTTAATATATTTACATGTACCTTGTGTTTTTGACTTCTTCTCATTCGAAGTTGATGTACCTGTATTTGAAAGACATACAATTATGCTAAATAAGAAAAATAATGAACAGGTATTCTCTATAGGAGTATAGATTGCACTCTATATAATGATGACATTAATTTTTAGGCATTGACATTGCGAACCGTTCTCATCTAGAAGGGGAGGGAAGGCGGGGGGGGGGATCTGTTGGAATTAGGAGAGATACTGGACGAATAGGACGAATCCGGCTCAACCAAAAGACGTCTTAAGCCTGTGAAGCTCAGCGAATTATGTTCTTTTTATGGATTAAAATATTTTATCATATTGCTGCGCATTTTCATTTGATCACCTAATTTCGTATTATGATTTATGATATAATAGATCATTACCATAATTATTTGATGTTTCATCTTCTTAGTCGTCGTCAGGAAAGTAAAAGTCTGTAAAGAAATTATGTAAGATTTCTCTATATCAAGCTATAGCTTATGGTTCCTCTCGGATAATGTCTAGTTAATATATTATGCCGTATTTGCATGTTTTGTGGGAGAGATCGCGTTTGATTGCCATGTGCATGAGTTTGGCGTGCAATAATTCCAGCAAACTCTCGCCCTACTCGTGCGTTCAACCGGACCATGAAGCATGAGAGGTGATGGGAGTTCTTCAGTATTTTGCAAGCTTTACAATATTAATTTTGAAATTTGCTTGCTACGAATGAGAGTTTATACCTATAACTGTTAGAGATTGATTCATACCATCAATATTGATGTCCCTGAAATTCTTTCCCTTGAACTTGTGCGCCCTTCCCAATCTCCAGGGTGCTTTGTGGTAAACGGTAAAACTCCTTGTGGACGTGGATATCATGACCCATATGATCGGCCAGCCACCCCATCTCCGATTCGTTCATGTCGACCACCTGGACACTGTGGCTACATACTTCCGCATATTGGTCGACCGGGACTAAGCTCCCATTCTGTAAATCGGCATCCTTGCAGACGTGTCGCAGTACATCATTCCCCCTGAGGCTGTGGCGGGATGCGTTGTTATTCATGGGGAAAACATACTCGTTATCCTCCCGCACACAGCTTTTCTCTCGGTAGGGTCAGTTCCATCTGTTACATCTGGTGTTAAAATAACAGGAACCTTTCTGTTTCTTTTCTCCACCATGTCAAACCTTAGAAACAAACAATAACTGTTAGTTAATAGCTTTTACGCTTATTGCTTTTATAATTCCATCACATCACTCATATCACCAAAAACAAACAAACAAACACAAATTTGCCGTCCATATTTGGAAAACGAAACGTTTCGTGTATAAAAAAACAAAACCATTAGAAATCAAGCCATTATTGGAATTTGAATGCCTTAACACTACACTGAACCTACGGGTGCGTAAAACAGAATTGAATTGAAATTTATGCATGGCGAAGAAGCTATTTCAAACTCCCAGCAGCATAAAATATTGTGCTTAACTTAATATTACTGCAAACACAGAAATTAGCTAATCAGTGGCCGCGCGAGTGGACGGATGAAAAGATCCATATAAACACACGGAAATATTCGTCCCGCTAGGCGAGACGTCTCGGCAAGTGGGATCATATGAAACGCCCGTAATAACAAATCAAAGGGGTGCACAGGAAACTGGTTACTTCAATATTATTCAGAACTATACAGAAAGCTTCGATATTTTTGAGGAGTTCGCTTATCAGTAAAGAGATTGACGCTATATTATTGTACTCCAATGATCTATTCCCGAATCTCAGTTTCACTGTTGGAGAGTTGAATGGCTAAAGACCGTTGCTTTTGTTTCCTGGCCACATACCTAAAGCTTTCAAATAAACGTAATAGTATAATATACAGACCATTATATATCGAGACTTTAGACCAGTTGCAGACAAACTGAAACTTACCATCCATCATTATACACAGCCTCGATTTTATTCTTTTGACAGAAAATAGATGAAATTTCAAAGCAATTAAAGGCTATGCGAAGTCGAAGTTATGAGTGTATAATCCTGTGCTCATTGGCATTTTCTGTAAGTTTAAACTGCTAAACGGAAATGCCTAGAGTGTAGAAATTTCATTATTAATAGCAAACATACTTATCGCAGAGCTGCTTTTCAGAAGTGGATAAGGAATCCAGAACTTCTTGATTGTGGTTGTCTCTCCAGTTGCATCTGTTTCTATATGAAGACAACTTCATTATTGTGGTCTCTCCTCCTGTTTCAATTGAAAATACGAAATTTATGTAACTTTGCTGGAAATGTATATCATACTTTTTTATCAAAAATAATAGTTATTCTGCTATGTTTATTCATCGAAGTTCGTCTGCTATCATCAGTTGCTCACAGAATGTCGAAACACGAGGGACATGCATGCATGCCAGTGTATTGTTTTGCGGCTAAGGTAATCATGCATTTAACCATACATGAATATTTCGAGGCCAAGCTATATTTGTGATCTATGTAAATGGCACGAAAATTCGAAATTCCGAGAAAATAAAAATATATATATCGCAGGGATTTTCAAATCACCGTATGTCGCGCGCCTATTTTAAAAAGGGACCCAATGGGTACCTTACCTCTTCTCTTGTTAAATACGATGAGCCTCGCAAGGCACACTTCTGACAGGAGTCGGAAATTTTCTTTGTTGGCCTCTTTCCTAAGGTCTTCAGTAGCCGTTTTTATCGCTTCCAACAAATATTTTCGTAGTTTCATCAAGTCACTGGTGATTGGCAGAACCTGAGGGTTGTTGTTTTTTTTCGTGCCCAGATTTTCTTGGGCCGGGGAAGTGATCTTTTTTCCCCATTCCGTGTCGTACAATTCAAGAAAATTGTTGATCTCCTTCTTTCGCTCCATTTGGCCCTCCCTTAGTGCTTTCCCTCGGAGTATCTTCGCAGCAGTCATCATTGCGTAGCCGCATTTAACCGATGTTGACGGACTTTTGAACGTTTTGTTGCCACTGTCATCTATAACATACCCCCCAAGGTTTCTTGCACACTGTAAGAGCATGTCGAAATACTCGGGGGTTATAACTGTAGCCAACGTGGCCTCACCTTTTCCAGTCAGAACTCTCATCTCCATGAGGGCACGTGCGCATTTTTTGTGAAATTGCCACCGCTTTTTCGTTGCCTTTCTGCTCCACCATGTCACTCCCAACAGCCAGGATGGTTGGATCTGCCTGGGTGACCGCAGAGATATCATCGGGAACCATAACTATTAACACACTCTCTAACTGCTTTCTACATTCACTGGCGCTGGTTGAAGCCAATAGGAGCTTACCGTCGTACCTCATACGCTTTATGGATGGCTTAATGCCGCTTTCGTCAGACATGCATGTTGAGGCATGCCTGGAGAGTTTGTGCATAAGGAAGAAGCCATTGCATCCTGTGCATGGCAAGTACTGCTTCGCATCAGCACCTCCGGCTGGCCTCCGATCTACTTTCAATTCTCCCTCCCTTTTCTCCAAGACCTTGATGTCGTGGTTGAAGTTCCCCATTTTTCTAAGTTTCACGAACTGGTCTTTGCCGGATGAGGGGAACTTCAGGGCCGCTTGAACTTCTTCTTCCTCTTTGTGGACTTGTTCCAAATGCCTAGCCAATTTGGAAAACTCCTTCTGACAAAAAAAAAAACTGTTTCTTTTGTTATACTTGCGTTTTCCCGTACTTGCGCACTGTGCTGGCTGTACATAAACTGCGAAAAATAAAGAAAAATTCAATGATTCAATTACAGAGTAAATTATTTGTCTGTGTTTAACGAAATATTGTTTTTATGGCTTATATAGTTAGACATTTTTAAAGTTTTAGTTAAAACATTGAAATACTATTGGCTTGGAAATTTCAGAGCTCGATCCAGATTTCAAAGATTAAGGGCCCTTTTTCACAAATGGCCCCCCACTTAGAAATCCTTAAAATATGCCCTGCGTGATTATCGAACAGCTATATGAGCTATGGCCTTATTGCTGTATAATAAATTCTCTACTTCAACTCTCCATTTATAAAGACGTTTTTCAACAATATTACTGCACATATTCTGCATGTATGTGAGCAAAATCTCGCGGAGTCCTGATTATTAGCCACAATAACTAACACTCGTGCAACCTGGATAGACGAGCTAGTTACAAAAGCCGAACCAAAACGCGTGTTCGTTAATCATAAAATTTCGGATTTAATTTGAAATCCAAAATCATTTTACTAAATTATGCATAGCAGCATGGACACTAGCTTGAAAATACTACACAAAATATTGACTCGGACGTTTTAACTCGAAAATTGTGTACCCAGCCTGTCTGAGTTTTAACTCGAAATGGAAATCAATAGAAAACTATTTACCCCAAAAATCCTTGTCAAAGCAACAAGAAATATGTCTATTTATGTTGAGTGTACAGAATGTCTTAAAAGAAATACACACAAGCTAGCGAAGACGAACATTCTTAATTGGCCTCGGTACAACTATTGCGGGAACATGTATATATATATTGATGTATCAATCACCGTAGATCCAATGGATGTAGATAAAAGGCGGATACGGATGACAGACGATTATAATAACCACTACTGCAATACTACTATAACAATCATCTTCATTTAAAAATGTGTTAGTCTCCCGCAAATATATATAGTAATTAAAAAGAAACTGATTTCATAGGGGCATATTACCTAACTCAACTAAAAAAATACTGCTTTAACGGAAAAACTATTGAAAATGGTACCTAAAAATAAATTAATAAAAAAGAAACAGAGACTACCAGAAACCTTTCGAGGGGGAGGGGGAGGGGAGAGGTAATATATTTTTGAACTCTCATATACGATTTCACTCGTTTTATTCTCCAGATACATAGCACTCCCCACTAAATAGATGCACAGTATATGCATGAGGATTGAGGGTACACTAGGACATACTCCTTCACTCTTTCTCCTATATATATTTGAAATAATATATATTGCTAAACTATTACAGTTTACAACTGATTCCATAATCCTTCATACGCAGTCCGTATCCGCCATTTATTTACACCCTGATGCAATATGTGCTAAGTGAAATTTTGATACTTTAGAGAAGTGTTTGACACTATATAGATCAGACTCAGTAGAGCAACATACGTATGTAATATGTGAAGTGCACAAAAGAAACAACATATACCTTTTGAGTCATTTGCATCATCATTCAATGCACTGGTTTTCGACGTATACATTTTAACCTGAAAGTATAAATTAATACCTGAGCAAAGAGAGTGAAAGAAAAAGACATTTTCAGATACATGTATGTGCATACATGCATGCATACATGCATGCATACATGCATGCATACATGCATGCATACATGCATGCATACATACATGCATACATGCATACATACATACATGCATACATGCATACATGCATGCATGCATACATGCATGCATGCATGCATGCATACATGCATACATGCATGCATGCAACATGCATACATGCATACATGTACATCAATGCTTTTATACATCATACATAATGCATGCATACATGCCATGCATACATGCATGCATACGCCATGCATACATGCATCACATACATGCACTCTGTCCCATGCAACTCATACATGCCTTCTGCATACATGTGCATACATGCGCATTGCATCATCATACATGCATGCATACATGCATGCATAGACAAAGCGAAAGTCATCGAAACTAAATAGAAAGTAAAATTCAAATTAAATCGCAGGTTCTTATAGGGATTAATTAATGTATATAGAAAGTGAAAATTAAATGATCGAAATCCAGTCGAAAATTTACGTTACGCGAGTTTACGTTCATATTGCCCCATCCACTTGCTTCGGCATCCCTTAATTTATTTAAAGCGATTTAAAAATAAGAACTTACTGGTGGTTCTTTTTCTTTTTGTTGCTTCTTTAGGCTGTTATCTGTTTGAAACACAAATCGTGTTTAGTCAATCGCATTAAATTTCTCGTTTCATCCCGCAACTGATCATTGCCGGTATGCAATACATCATATTGTTAAGACAATGTCTATAATATATATCTATATATCATGTCAATGTCTATAGTATAATGAATGTATTTGTTCTTGTTCGTTTAAACAGAAAATCTCCCTCATAGTTTCAAAAAAGTCATATATATATATATATATATATATATTTTCGCTTACCTCAAAAGCTCAAAACTTGTCTGCAACAGGCTGTTTCATCTGTAAAAGAATCATCAGGCAGTTTACAAGTATCGAAAAGAAATGACCGCTTATATGCTTCCTGCCGGGGTGTGGGAGTGTGTGTGGGAGACAATGTGTGCATGCATGGCTTTGTTTGCGTTGTTTAATGATGATACGACGCGACATCGTGAAATTATTTCAGCTCTTTTGTTGAGTAAACAATCCTTGTTTTTTCTTTTTAAATATAAAGAAATGTGATGCTTAGGTATGATTAGATGCATATTTATAGTGGATCGTCACTGCTATAGGGCCCTATGTTTTCCATTGTTGGAAAAGGTCTGTTACATCTTGTAAACTTTTAGATGTAACTTTCGACCTTAACAATGGAAAACATAAACTATAAACAATGACGATCACTATACATAAATATGCACTCTAATAATCATCCATCAAGCATACCTGCATCAATTAACAAGCGCATCGCACTTCTTTCATCAGATGAGCAAACTTTTCAGGAATCTGCACCCATATATCAGAACGCACTTAGGCCACAGATTAAACATTAACAGATATGGAAGTTTCCCGCGCGAAATTTGTCTCGATGGCGGCACTTCGCAAAGATTTCGCATGAACAAACGGCATTCATTGAACAGAAGATGCGAAATCTTTGCGAAGTGCCGCCATCGAGACAAATTTAGGGAAACGAAACTTCAAACGAGCGCGATCAACATCAGCAAACATGTTGATGTTTTGACGCCATAAACGAACTGAATTCTACTCAATCGCCTGAAGATCGTCTCGACAAACGAGGCGTGAAACTCAGAGTAGCGATGTTTCAGTTTTAAGACACTTATTACAAATTTATATATATATATATATATATATATACATGCAAGGAAGCCTTTCTTCCATTCTAAAGTATTTGTGCACAATTTTTGTACCCTAAAAGTTTATTATAACCAATAATCTTATTTTTTGACAATAATTTTCATCACTTAAATTTTTACTGCTTTCAACCATCATGGTGGAATCATCATGTATAGATATAAACGGGAAGCCATTTGAAATTGGGTATGATAGATACCAATGATTTGAAATGGAACAAACACGTAAGCAATACCGTGGAAAAGGCTTCTAAGAGACTTTATTTATTAAAGCAATTAACACGCGCTGAAGTGAACTGAAGCTGATATCACACCTTTTATACGTTTATACGTGTATATTAAGATCTATTGTTGAGAATAGTCGTCAAGTCTTCACTCTCCTCTCTAACTACCTATCAATTTAAATTTAAAGTCGCGTGCACCGCGGATTATTCACCCAGACAGGAGTTACATTTTACATTAACAAAAACAAGTTGGTTGGATACATTATCGAAAACGAAAAGAGAGAGTGTGTAAAACTATTTTCATCAATCGAAGCAAATAACGATCACAAGTTAAAGGAACTTTTGCCACCGAAAAATTCACCACCAAACAATCTCAGAACAAACAGAAAATATAATCTTTCCATTATGCACACAAACAGATTTAGTAATTCCTTTATTCCATATTGCGCACGTAATGCAACTTTGTAGGTAATTTCAGATCAATCAATATTTTAAATAGTTATGAACTTTACATTTAGATTATAGACTTTTTTAGAGACAACAACTATTATAATTGTGATATGTAAACATATATAGGTACATACATATATATATATATATATTCAATAGTAATTCAGTTCTCAAGACTGTAAATATTGATTCAATTAAACGTTCTATCTATCTATCATATGAGTTACAGCAACAGTGAAATTCTGCTGCTATATTTATTAAAATTAAATGTGTTCTTACCAGGACGACCATTAATTTTCTTCTTTGAGGTAATGTCACATATATTGGCGACTTCAGGTTTCTTTGACTCCTTTTGCTTTTTCTGTTTAATATTTAGAAATGATAAAATTACATATATAAAGAATACGCCATTAGTATAGTTGGAATTCTCTCTCTCTTTTTCAAATCCTATACCTATATATATATTAATTCGTTTACCTTCATTAGGCTTCTGGCTTGATTTGTAAAGTGCGTATCTATACAAAAATAATATAATTTAACTATTTAACTATTTAACCATGTATATATGTCTATTTATCTATTTATGATATTCTTCTACGCATTTCAAATAAAGCAATCATTAAAGGTGGAGACTTGTAGAGAACCATTGTATTTGGAAATTGTGAAAAAATATTCTCATGCAGTGAGTGAGTTTTTCAGTGACTATATAGAATGAATATCGCAACGCGATTTAAGGTCCTAAAATCTTGATAAATTCAAGTGCATCTTGATAAATTCCATCAGAAGAAGAAAGTCTGCATATTAGTCCGTATATAGCAAACTTGGTCTAAGGTTAAATCCAACATACCTAAATCATATACAACCCAGTGATTTATATCGCTGGTGCTCGGTTTCCCGGCACTATCACACTTTAAATCACTTCAGTCTCTTCGAATAATCACAAAAGCATTTTAGTATTTCAGGGACAGATGATAACCGCTATGAATTTGAAGGTATACTAAAACTTTGTCTGGTAGAATTGACTTATCTAGAAAAGACTGCCTTATTGTCTTTATTGACATTTTATTTATTTAATTTTTATTTAATGAATTTAGTATAAACATAAAAAAGAAGTACATGGTTATACTAGATGTTAAAACTATAGGACTCTAAGTTCCCTACAAGGTTTCACACCATGCAGAAACACATGCAGGAAATTTCTATATATAGGTGATGTTGGTCTCCTATATTTCGCGTATAGCTAAATTATCCAGAGGATGTATTGGTAATGGCTAATGCAGATACAAATTCACAATCTATGTAATCTATGATTGCATGTTGTCAATCTCCAATATAGATAGTTTTCGCTTACCTCAAATTACTACAGCCTGTTTCACGCAATACACCGTTTTCACAATCACAAGCTAGAATATTAATTCTGTACTTATTGGTTTTTGCATGGTATTATTCTATAGGTTGGAAAATCCATCATGCAAGCGTGTATAAATTATTCCCACGGTGCATCGCGCAGTTATATGAACCGTTAACGGCAAACTGAAAATGTAAATTTACCTTCGTCGTAATCGCTTTCCGAACCAGGCTGATTATCTTCGTCGCTGTCTTCCTGCATGAATATATATTATATATAAATATATACTATCATGACTTTAAAACTAGACTCAATATTTGCTATAATATATTGTACATAGTTCAATATAATAATGCACTAAACACTCCAGTAAACACTCCAATAATTTAAATTGTTTGCCGGCTGGTATGAAATTATCTTCTATTGTTTTAGCCAGTCGTTGTGCATGTGCGCTATATAGCATTTACCTTAAGTCTCGGATCTTGATGGTGGGTTATACGTGAGTTATCTAAAATCAAAAGCGAAATCAAGACTAGTTATTGCAAATTTCGTCCCCCCACATGACAGAAAGCTTCAATGCACCTTGCTGTCGAACTCTCTTATCACGCGCCTATCTCGAACTAAATTTTCAACTTTTTCGCCAATCGCCAGCGAACAAATTAAAGTTTTGCCAATCAAGAGCCATTTCGAGCGAATTTTAAAATGTGTAAACCCGATTCGCTATGTTCGCGCGAATAATTATCCAGTTCGCGCGACACCTTCTAGCATTAGTCGAGAAAAAATCTAATCCTTTGAAATCCTTGAAAATATGCACTAATCTAAACCTTTTTATGGGTAAAATTAAGACTAATTGAAGTAAAATCGTGAAGGCCGAAAGGTTTTATGCGCTTTCTCGATATATGAGCAAGTTACCCAAACCCTAAGCCTTAAACTAGCCCTAACCCTAGTAAACCACGCTAATGTCTACTTTGGTTGCCGCGGGAGAGGGTTTTACGCCGAAACACAGCAAACTTGATTCGGCAACTAGGCGCAATAATTATTTCAGTAGCAAATATAAGTTTTATTTAAACGGTCATGATTTAATATTGCTAGTCATTTTCTCGTTCTCGTTTTAAGCAAAATTTTTTATATAAAATATATTTTACAGATATGAGCTTTGTTTTTGACTTTTACGTGGAGGGACTATATCCACGGCGAACTAATGAAATGGGACACTATCTGGCGGGGGACACTGCCTGCTGTGACACCGGGATTTCAACATTCGAGAAATGTTAAAACTTCTGCAAGTCCGCATAGTCCCGGGGTTGGGGAGTAATTGAGTAGTGCATAACTCGAGAAGGTTGACTGTTGTCGGCAAAACTACCTGAAAAATACAATGAGAACCTCGACGTTTCAAGAGAAGTCCCTTCGTTCTACTAACTTCCAGACGAAGTGTCCTCGCTTGAAACGTTGAAGTTCTCATTGTATTTTTCAGGTAGTTTTACACAACAGTCAACCGCCGGCGCCGTATTTGCTATACTCTACCCACGCTGACGCCGCACGTTCAAGATATAACTCGAGACTGACGTTTTTGGGAGTAAACGCTCTTTCCCTCTTTGGTCTGTAGAGACTTGATGTAACCCTTATGATACAATATTTAGGGTTAGCATTAGGGTTGGGGCCTATGGGATTAGTGTTGATATATATCGATAAGGGCTACATGAAGTCCCTACCCTTTGGTCATGCTGTGGTCACAGAATACTATGCAGAAGGTCATCTCTATATTGTTTTTGCTATTCGTTATCGATTCGCCACTCGGCAAGTGCCCTAAACAGAAGCAGTCACAGTAACAGTGGCGAGTTACTCAAAAACAATATAGGATGACCTTCTGGATAGGTTAGTATTCTGTGCTGTGGTCATGTTCATATTAATAGGCAATCATGATAAAGACTAATTGCTGCCGTAGGCAGCCACCTATTCTTAACACGTTAGCATTTCAGAGTTCACTCGACCCAGTCTTTCGCGCACTTATGTACATTCAAAATCTCGATTTTTTTTGGATGGATGGTGTCTGTGCAATTCGGAAATTTTCGTCAGCCCGAACATTTGACGATTTTTTGTTTTTCGATTCGACTTGAGCTCAAGCCTAAAAGGTATTTTAAAAATTGTTTTTTTATTTCTTGACATTTGTTTCTTAATTTTGTGATTTGTAATATTAAAAACATTGCTATTCAAGCTGCTCAGACCAATACTTTAATTATAGTCGAAGTCATGCAAATATATTGTCATATCTTTTCATTTCAGAGAATCAACATTTTCATAACCTTTGGCAAAATCCAGAACTGTCTGTAAGAGTCTCACAGTATTAGTCCAGAAGATATACTTGTTATGGATTTTCTGTCATCGTTTTATAATTTAACCTACAGAGCATTATAGGTACCCGGCGTGTGCAATCGATAAAAATCGATGATCTGAAAGCCAATCGATATCAATCAATACCAATTAATTAATTGATATCGATTGGTATTTGCCAATCGATGACCAATCTATAGTCACAAAATTCAGTCCGTTTGTCAATCGATATTCATAGATTGGTATCGATTTCATCGATTTTTTAATAAGGCAAATTTGGTAATGTCAACTCATCCATGCACGCAAACAGTGTGCACTATCAGAAAATGTTCCATTTGTATCTATCTTTATCTCAATTGAAAAATCAAATTAACAAACGACTTAATAGAGAACTTAAGAATTTAAAAAAAAATGACAACAAAAAGATAAAGGTTTATATATAAGCTTCACCGGAAAGTGACTACAGTGGTCGAGAATACCAATTGCGATACCAATCGAACACTGTTAGTTCATCGATTGTTATTGATAATCAATACCAATCGAACGCAATTAGTCTATTGATTGCTATCGATACCAATCAATAAGGTCACAAAAAACTTCACCATTGATTGTTCATCGATTTTCAATATCAATCGATTAATTGATATCGATTGATATTAATTGATATCGATTTTATCGATTATCGATTTCATCGATTGCACACGCCGGGTAGGTAGGGAACCGTCCGGTTGTAAACAAACGCTTTGTTTACATTTTTCATATTATAACAATGGACTTTATCAACCAAATAGCAATTTTATACATTTTCCTGCTTCTACAGTAAAATAAATAGTAACTGTAGCACAAACAAGCTTTGTAAGATTGTATAACTGTTCGTATTATGATTAGGAGACTGCTTTGTACGCATGCGCAGACCGGACTATTCCCTATACTTTATTTAAACAAATTGGTAAAATGCTGTTAGCCCCATGTATATTAAAAGGTCATCGAAGAGCTATTTGGATTCCAGATACCTGTCTGGATTGTACTCCTTAATAGATTCAGGATTCACGTGGGGGGGGGGGCATTGAAATTTCAAAGTATCCTTTGGTGGGTTTTTGAAATAGCCCCAACAGGGCCCCCATATAAAATATGAACTTTTTTAAGACATCTTCATCCCCCCACACTCCCTTCAGCATAATAAATTAACTTTCCCTTATTGCAAGAAACTCAGATGCTGGGGGAGGGGGGTGGTCAATGCAGTCTTGAAAAGTTGTGATTGTCTCATTCTCTCAGAATTTTATGGAAGAACTACTACGTCTACTGTAGTCTAACGAAATAGTCTACAGTCTGTGGTTTCTACAGCTAAAGGTTCATGGAATTGCCTGATTTTATTCCTAATGAGGACTGTCAATGAAGAGATCTGTAGAATGATGTTAATCCATGCAACCAAAAACAAACAGTTGTTATGTAACCTTCTGGTGTTTATTCAGACACCTGAACTTCAATCTGAATTTTTACTGCAAAAAGACGACTGAGATTTGTCGCTTGTTTACTAACTATTGTGCAAAACATTAGTGCACTGTCAAATGTGTTATATTTACTTTGAGTGAAAAGTGAAAGCCTTGTCAATTATCACAAATAAGTGACAGTTATTTGTAATATTTAAATTAACTGTAATTACAATTATTTTATATACTCTTTAAAATACTACTGTAGTTATATCATTCATTTGTCTAATCTTGTAGGTTAAATTATTCTGATGCCTCTTCTCTCCTCCGCAGAGGCTTTTTAGCGAGCGCCGCGATGTAGCAAAGCGAGATATCGAAAGATTGGGAGAGGAAGGTGCGCTTACATAAAGTTTCCATGGGGCCCACTCTTCCCTTGATCACCTGTGCACGTTCACTATTAAACCTGAATGCCTCACATTCTCTGGGTATTAAGCCCGCAAATTGAGTTAAAATCTTAAATAAACGCCTCTGCATAGGAGAGAGTGATGCCTCTGTAAATTTACGTTCAGTTAAATTTTGCTTCCCATAATGCATGGCTGCGAGGCAGCAATTCACTTGCGATAGTAACTTCTAGTTACGCAATATATTGAAAGGTTTACATGAAGTATTGCATTGCGTTGATGTGCTCACAAAGGGCTGTGGCGCTACTGTATGTAAACCTTTCAATATAGTGACTTGTATTGCGTAATTAATCTTTTTATTAGCTAATTAACAGCGCCTTGGGACGAGGCACCTGTTTCTCAGGGGATCACCTTTGTGTCTCTCTATCGCGTTGTACAGATTAAATATCTCTTAACTCTGTTCGTTGATTTGGACCAGAGACCTCAAGGAATTCTGTTAATACTAGTTACATCATTACAATTTGTCAATCCAATTGTAAACATTCCAAAACTTGATTGTGTTCGATTTTGCAAGTAGGTATATTAAAATATGCTATAACGCCTATAATCCCTCCCTCTTTCTTCGCAATACTGAGAATTATTTTGATCGCGTAAATTGTAGATCATTGTAAATTGTAGATATATATATTTTATATTTCTCCACTTGTATCATGGTGACAAAAGCCCCCTAGGGTATCCGGGGTGAAGTGACAGGTCCACAAGGCGAAGTGATCGGTCCTCAACTTGCGATTTTTGGCAGGCAACTCTCCGTGATTTTATTTCAGACCAGCTCCAATTATCCCTCACTATCCACTGTTACTCCCCATGCCTATTGTTTCCATCTTCCTAAAATAGTCTTGTAACTGGCCTGTGCACAGGATGTGCACAGGCTTCCTTGTAACTGACCCTAAAACTTACCCTAATCCCAACCCTAAACCTAACCCTAACCAAATTGATGAAGAAAAATGAAGAAAAACTAAATTGGAAATCGGGAAAATTGCATAACGTCAGTTTGGTAGATGGAAACAAGTGAAAACCTTGCCTGCGGAGGGAGGAGGCCAGGTGGGGCCATTGAACTATATACAAACTATTATAGTTCTATGGGTGGGGACGTCAGGCAGACCAAGCATGGTAAGTGCACAGAATACAAATATATACACAAAAACATCAAAGGCACCGACTCAAGATATCCTTCTGGTGTATTATTGCGTTTGACGAAGGAGAACCACTGATCTGAGAGTAACGCTTCCTAATCGTGACGTCACAGCTGGATGCTATGTCTTTTGAGATTATATTTAAAATATATTTGCCCTTGCCTCGCTTCGTGTGTATGGCATTTGCCTCGGTTTCGTGCTCGTCTTAATTTCCATCTGCTTTCCATATTTTGCGAAGACAAGGAGATTTTGGCTGTTGTTTTGGGTTTTTCCTGCGGTTTATTGTGAAGGTAAGTGGAGTCAGTGTGTTATTTTTTATCTTTAAGTGTTACATATGAATTTGTCTTGCGGTGTTTTACCGATTAGAAATCCGACATTTCAATTCGCTACCAAACCACATGCTTTTTGTCAGCTAGAGTTCACAGCAGATTTAACTTAGCTCTGCTTAGTAAAGGGTTTGGATGCAAGTCCAGCATATTCTCTTTGGTCATTGAATGTTGAAGAAGTAAATGTTGTTAAGCATTTGAAGTTGCAGAGTTGTGTTGAAAAATGAGTTTCAAAGCATGACAAATAAATACACAAATCCCAGTAATTTGGCTGGGTTGCCTTCAGGCAAAAAGACCATGTCTATAGTAGAATACTGGGTTTGGTGGATAATCCAAGTGAGTAGATATATACACAATTTAAGACCTAACCAGGAACGGTTGCGAAAAATGCAACACTAGGTCCTCTGGCAGGAATTGAACCCACGGCCCTGCGATTCCGGTGCAGCGCTCTAACCAACTGAGCTACAGAGTCCAGTTGCTGAGCTGTAACCGTAAGTTCTGTATATACAGGTTATCGGGTGTGCGGGTTGTGATAAGGTAAACTTCAAAGATTTTAATTTGCACTTCCCAGTTATTTTAACACAATTAACCTAATCAGTAATCATAGACAAGCAGAGCGAAGTTATACTGACGAATTCAGCTGTAATTTTCATGAACATCTCTTGCCATGTTTGATTACCAAAAATGACATGTGTTGCAGTGGCGTAACTACTATGGGTTTCTGACCGGGCGGACCTGGGGGGCCCCCAACCCAAGCAGCCTAGCTCAGACTGTAGAGCAACAACAAAAAATATATTCTTTCTTGATATATTAAAATGTCATTTTCTGACCGTCAGAATTCTGTAAAATCTTCCCCCAAAGTCCAGGAAATGGCATTTCAGAGAAAATTTTCAGGGATGTCATGCCTCCAGACCATCCTAGAATGCTTGTGCCATCGCGATAGTAGGCAGAAAAGTACATCAATTTTAGGTATATAATGATTATTTCTGATCATCCAAGTCAAACTTATTTAAGTCCTGTCCGTTAAATTTGTATACACAAACATTATGTTGTGGTTTAATATGCCTTTCGTCCACATAAATCCAGCACAAACTGTTGTTGAACATTTCCTTTACAGAATTGAATCAAGATAAAGTCAGATTACTGTACAATGTTTATACATTCTGTGTCCTTGTGTAACAGTGTTTTATAGAGAGGTTACTCCGCATTATCCACACCTTTTCTAGTCTGTGTTCAATTTGCTTATTAACTCATTTACTGGCAGTATTGTTCCTTTTATGAGTAAAATTATCTGGCGTACTAGACAGAGTAAAATACTAGGGTAGAGCGTAGTAAAATACTAGGGTAGCACCATCTGAGCGCCTTGCCAGCTGATGGGTTAATTGTTATTTTGAATAATATTTAACTGTACTGTATTTCTTAGGTACATGATCTAAAATATTGCAAGCATTGTGGCGATGAAACTTACAAATGTTGCTTACCTGTCATCGCCTCATCAGCTTCCTGACCAAGGATTGGTTCACCAGAAGTATCTTCATGCTGTTGAACATTTCCTTTACATAATTAAATCAACATACAAGTCAGGTTACTGTACAATGTTTATACATTCTGTGTCCTTGTGTAACAGTGTTTTATAGAGAGGTTACTCCTCATTTTTCACCTCCTAAAGGCTAGTCCGCCTGGTGCAAGTTTTTGACATTTTTGGTCCGTGCATTCACCAAACGACAAATGTAGAGATAAATTTTACCTATGAATTTACCAACCGCCACGACGTGTACCTATAACCTATTTGGCGTATGATCAAAATGTAGTAATCATCTTTGTGCCAGTGTGGCCAGATTTGGTAATTTTAATTACTTTTGGTAATTTTTGGGACTTTTTTAGTATTCAATATTTTTAGTAATTTTTTGGTAATTTTTTGGTAAATTTAGTAATCTGTTGGTAATTAGATAAAAGATTAATTTCTCAAATTTTACCAATTGTTTTGTATGAACACTGTCACATTTTGAGAGAAAATCAGATAGTGTCCAAACCAAGGGGCAAAAATTACTAAATCTGGTTAAAAATTACTACATGACATAATAATCACATGATAATTGCAATCACAGATTGCCCACCCCCCATAAAAATTTCCAGGTTATTCTCATAAGGGGCACAAGACGGGTGGTTTGGTGTTCACGGCTTTCGAAATAGCATTATTTTTACAAATTGTGTTTACAGTTTGGTATCAAATAAAGTAAAATATCTCCATATTAATTGAAAATGATAGGAAAACAAGAGCAAATATTCCCAAACAGGTTTTCAAAAAAAATGCTGAAGTAATTACCAAAAATTTCTAATTACTAAGAAGTGCTTAAAAATCATGAAAAATTACCAAAACTATTTTAAATTACCAAGTCTGGTCACACTGCTCGTCAATGCTATTTAGTAGTTAAGACTTTTATACAACTGGCCCCTGAAGGCGACAGCCCTTTTGCCCCGCAGCCTCTGCCGCTCCTGTCCTGGAGCAATATGAATAATTATATTTATACTCATTATACTCGCTAAGAATTATGGTAGTTTAATGCAAAACTGATTTATGAGCTGTTTTGGGAAGTGTGCAACTTTTAGTATTTTTTTTCTGGATTTAGTAATTTTTCGGAGGCATTTTTAGTAATTGGTCCTGAAAAAATCTTGTCACACTGCTTTGTGCATCTGAGTTTGTATGGCGGCGTATGAAAAGAGACGAAGCAACAAAGGTAAAATCAATCCGAATTTAGTACATAGGTTTCAATCATAGTTAATATAGAGATAGCATGGTTAGGAAACTCGACTTTCGCTTTTGTTCTATGTTTTTGTTCGCTTTTGTGCACGAACACGGTTAATCTCTGACGGTTAATAATGGTGAATATATTGTAGTTTTATGAATTGACCAAGAGAAATGTTTGGGCTTAATCTCCAAACCGTGTTTCTGAAATATTTAATGAATGTAAAACAAAAGATTTGTGCAAGGTCAGGTACCGTTCAACATATTCCCATTCAATTGTTTCTAATTTGACGAGTTTCCCAGGGATTATTCTAAGGTGCAGTGATAAATCATGAATGAGATTTGTGCGATAAAATGCGATATGTGTATATTTTTGCATGAAATAGAATATGCAGATTTGGGCTCATTAGCGGTGATTTTGGCTCATTTGCCTGCATATAATTAGTGACATGCATGGGGTAAATTAACAGTAGTAATATTAAACTAATATTTAAAATTTTCAAACAGTTATAACTGAACAATACAAATGTAAATTTCAGTTATAATGGCTTGAAAATTTAAAAATTTACGATTGCGTGATTGGCTAGTTTTAATTTTAAAATATGCAAACGCGGTCTCTGTTCGCCCGTTCAAGCTGTAATATGTTCACTTGGTCTTTTTTTCTTTTTTATCCTTTGCGCAATTGCACCACAACTTCATTGTTGTGCAAGACCTAAAGGTAATTTGCCAATCATGGTTTTCTGTATTTTGGGGGTGTCACACCCCGGCCATACCACCCCTTAATTTATGCCCCTGATTATGTGACCTAAATGGTCTAAGGGAACAACATCCTCTGGAAATAGATTTTTATCCTTCCTTTTGGAAATTCTAATCCAGGAATTTTCAAGGTCCTCACCCAGGGCATGTACAGATGAAAATGCAACATGCTATTTTACTCTAATGCCAGATAATCTACTCACCTTTGGTAGGGTACTGCCAGTTAATGGGTTAACATGATATTTGCTTACAGCCTTTAGGTTTGTTATTTATTGTCGTAATGTTGGCAACGCATACATTATAGCTAGTGTAAATTACCTTTTCTCCTACGCCATGGCAGATTTTTGACCCCATAGTCATAACGTAATTCTTCATGTACATACAAGTTGGGATGGACATACAAGTTGGAATGTGTTTGCTTGCAAGATCCTTCTATGTCATTCTATGTCATTCTATGTCTATAACCCATATTTTGCTACTGTCAATAACATACAGTAAGATGGGGATGGTGCCAGCCAAAAGGATCAAATGTTACAGTACTGTATTCTACTGTACATGAAGTTCCTAATGTAAATTTGTATTGTTTATTTTTTATGTATTAAAAAATTCAGTACCTATGTTATTATTGATGAATCTCTGTTCTAGGTCTTCATTGTCATTGCAAAGGGAAGTTGGCTGTCTTTGGCTCTAGGAAGCAATTATGGTACATCATGAATATATTTATCTATCAGTAACCCATTAACTGGCAGTACCCTACCACCAACAATTATAATTATCTGGTATTAACCCATTTACTGGCACTACTCTTCCACTGACGAGTAAAATCATCTGGTGTTAGACAGAGTAAAATGCTAAAGTGGGTGCATACCCAAATTAGCAATATATGATATAATAGGTTGTGTTGACTGTTAAGAATTAAGGAAATGTTGTATGTGTTAATCTATAAACATAATTACCTAAATGCTATAAGTTAATTTGCTATGAGAACGATAGCTGACAGGATAAGCCAAATTTGCAATGCAACTGTCTCAATTTCTGAGGGGGTCGGCCGTTAGGCATAAGACACAAAGTCGCTACTTCATATTAGAGCCATAAGTTATGCATGTAAATGTAGTCTTGCAGATGACTTATCGACACCTTACTAACATTTTTGCCTAAGTCAGTTTTGAAGAATTTTAGTTCTTTGACTTAGCCAGGCTTCCAAAAGTGTAATACAACTCCTAAACATATGTGTATGTCGATTTTCCAATTATGCATGTGCTCTCAGATCTCAGTCAGATTTTTGCCTGAAGGAACTTGACCAGATAAAAGCTGAAATAAAGGAAACATCGAAGAAGTATACAGAAATTTCAAATGCTATAGCGGCGATAGAAGATTATAGCTTCAATTACAATGTGAAAATAGTTGGTATGCCTGTAGTCAGCGAGTACGAAAGGGCTGAGGAAACGGTTGAGATTTGCCTACATCTATTTAGAGCTCTAGGTGTAAAAGATATTTCTCCCTATGATATTGATATTGCCCACCGGGTACCAACGAGAAGAAATTTCCCGAACAAACCTAATCCAATCATCTGTAAATTCACCAGACGAATTTCAAAGGAAAAGGTTATGGCTGCGCGAAAGAATGTATTTAAGATCTCTTCTAGTGATATTGGCTTCCATGAACAATTATCATTGGAAGGGCTACAGCTTTATGACCACTTAAGTCCTCGGCTGCAAACTCTTTGCGTGAAGCGAGATTATTTAAAGAAGCAAATGGATATAAATTCTGCTGGGCGAAAATGGCTTTATCTTTCTTGAGAATCTGAAAGCTCGCGTGCTTATAAGTTGAAAGATCTGGTTGGTCTGAGAGCATTAACAACTCGACGCTAAATGGAACTTGAAGTCACATACTGAGCTAAGTTAACATTTATATATAAATTGTATGCGTGTGTTGTAGTTCTTGAGAATTAGTTTTAGTCGAACAGAAACGAAATGTTAGCTAAGCATAACCAAAGTCATGCTTCAATGAACAGAGAGTTGTGTAAAGAACTACCTTTCTATAATTTTAAAGGAGATTTGGCCTCGATTTTTAGAGGTTTCTCTGTGTTGAAATCTAGGAAAGACCTTGAAAAATTGTCAGGCTTTCATGATTTAAATTTGTTTAATCTTAATACCATGCATGATAATAATTTAGACCAAAATAATTATATGTCATTTCAGCAATTACAAAGCCATTATTATTCTCCTCATAGTTTTAAATTAATGAAAGACAAAGCCGTATTATCTAGTCAGCAAGAAAACTTATCTATTTTCCATAACAATATTAGAAGCTTAAATTTAAATTTTGAAAATTTACAAAGTCATTTACTTGATGAGCTTGATTATCACTTCAATATTATAGGTCTTACGGAAACAAAGATCACATCTAATAACTATGTTAATTGCCCACAAATTCCAGGGTATGATTTCGAATTTGTACCAACTCCTTTGAGTTCTGGTGGAGTGGGAATGTATATTGATAAGTCATTAAGTTATGAAGTAATAGAAAAAAGTTCTAATGAAGCGTTTCAAGCATTATGGATAGAAATATCTTTTGTTCAAAAGAAAAATATTATTGTTGGAGTAATCTATAGACAGCATAATTCTCCGCATAAATTTAAAGAATATTTTGATGAGGTTATTGAAAAGTTTACAGCGACTGGAAAATCGTTATGTATTATGGGAGATTTTAATCTAGATTTATTAAAAATTGAAAGCTCTTGTTATAGTCGAGATTTCTTTCTATCTTTGCAAAGTTGTTACCTCATTCCCTCCATTGATAAGCCTACTCGGGTTTATAATAATTCTGCAACATTGATAGATAATATTTTCATAAATATGCCGGAACGAGTAACAATTAGTGGGAATATAATTTCTGATATAACTGATCATTTCTCTCAATTCTGTATTTTTAAATCAACTAAGGATAAAATAGAAATACCAATAAAGCAACAACGACGTGACTTTTCACAATTTTCTGCTGTTAATTTTAACAATGAATTGTCTCTCATAGATTGGGATGAAATATTCCTAAAAGGGGATAGGGATATTGATAAAACATTTTGCTTTATTTATAAAAGAATTAATGCGATACTGAATAAACACGCACCAATCAAATTGATATCGCGCCGTCAAGCTAAACGGCTCTCAAAACCTTGGATTACTAAAGGAATAAGAACAGCTATCAAACACAAAAATCAACTATATGCTGACGGAAAACAGTCTGAGTATAAAATATACAGAAATCGAATACAAAGATTAATACGATTAAGTAAAGCTAACTATTATTGTGAATATTTTAACAAACATTTGACGAATATGAAAAAAACATGGGAAGGAATTAATACTATTATGAATCGTAAAACTCAGAAATCATCTTGCATTCAAGCTATTAAAGACCATAATAATGGTAATAGACTTATAAGAAACGTAACCCATATCCCAGATATACTAAATAATCATTTTGCATCAGTTGGACATAAATTGACTAACCAGTTACTAGACCCGAAAGCACTATTCCGACTTTCTTATAAACTCTAAATCTCCTCGAGATTCGTTTTGTTTTAATCTAATTACTCCTGATGAAGTGAAACTTGAGATTTTAGCACTTCCAATGAACAAAGCACATGGTTTATATTCTTGTCCCTCTCAGATATTGAAATGTGCCAGCGATATTATTAGTTACGTATTGTGTAGATTATTTAATTTATCAATTGAGTTAGGAGTATATCCATCCAAATTAAAAATGTCAAAAATCATTCCAATATTTAAAAATGATGACAGGACTGACGCTAATAATTACCGGCCGATATCGCTATTATCTAATTTTAATAGACTTTTTGAAAAGATGATGTATAAAAGGATGCAGAGCTTTATTCAAAAACATGCTATTCTTTCTTCTTGTCAGTATGGCTTTCGAGAATTGCATTCAACTGAGCATGCAATTCTTGATATTGTTAATACCATTCAGTTAAATATGGCTAAGAAATTATTTTCGTGTGGAGTATTTATTGATTTAAAAAAAGCTTTTGATACCGTTGATCATGAAATCCTTTTACAAAAATTATGTTATTATGGATTTAGAGGAATAATTAATGATTGGTTTAGTTCATATTTAAATGGTAGAATGCAAACTACACAAATTGGTAATCACATATCCAAAAAGGCTGCAATAACGTGTGGCGTGCCTCAAGGATCGGTCTTGGGTCCATTACTTTTCTTGCTTTATATTAATGACATTGAAAATTGCTCTAAGAAATTTAAATTTTACCTATTTGCTGATGATACAAATCTACTCTATTCCGAAAAAGACCCTAAATCTCTTGAAAAATTGTTAATGAAGAACTTTGCCATTTATATGACTGGCTTAGTTCAAATAAACTTAGTCTTAATTTTAAAGTCTACTTTTGTTATTTTTCATCCATATCAAAAGAAATTAGTATATCAACCTATTATCAAAATGTATAATAACGAATTGAAAGGATATACAGAGCTTAATTGTGAAGATTATATTAAATATCTAGGGGTTTTAATGGACAAGAATCTCTCATGGAAATATCATGTAGAACATGTTCTAAGTAAAATAAGTAAAACTGTAGGCATGATTTCAAAATTAAGGCACTTTGTACCTAAACATACTTTACTTAATATTTACAAATCGCTAATAGGTCCATATCTCTCCTATTGTCTTGTTATCTGGGGTCAGACAAGCAAATCAAATTGGAATAATATCTTAGTTTTGCAAAAACGTGTTCTTCGTTTCATCCATTTTTCTGATAAACGAGAGCACGCAATACCTTTTTT
Source organism: Trachythela sp. YZ-2020 (assembly GCA_016169945.1). Taxonomy (NCBI): domain Eukaryota; kingdom Metazoa; phylum Cnidaria; class Anthozoa; order Malacalcyonacea; family Clavulariidae; genus Trachythela; species Trachythela sp. YZ-2020. The sequence continues at coordinate 8,669,208 of JADLSH010000395.1, read as the reverse complement.
TGTTGCCACAAATATTTTACCAGTAAATATCTTATTCTATGAAAATGTACTTACATTGATGCATGATGTTAAAAATAGAGTTGCACCAGTAAATATCCTCAATCTTTTCCAGAAAACGTCAGATATTCATTCTTATAATACTCGTTCTTCAAAGTCAAATAATTTTTACATTAAACAATCGAAACTAGAAATTCAACGAAAGTCTTTTTCTCATGTTGGAGTAAAATGGTGGAATGAGGTACCATTTTGCATAAGAGAATTGCCAAAAAGAGCATTTAAGAAAAGGATACGTAGTATCCTTTTGGACATTTTACAAAATGAAAACACTTATCCGGACATAGAGTCGCTCAGCTGTAAAATTAAGAAAAGATCACGCAATGAGGCCTCAAATTGAAGCATTATTATAATTAAATTCCTACTTTTTTTCCTGTTCTTGATATACAGTATATCATTTATTTCCTTCCTAAAAACGTTAAGTTTATTAATGTGTAATTTTTTTGAAAATTATTTCACATTATGCATATATACTTTGCTATATAATTAATGGCTTTGTAAATTAATATTTATTATAAATTGTGTGTTATTATTGTATAGACAAGTCCGCCTCGACTAGCTTTTAGCTATTAGCGGCCTTGTCTTATTATTGCTTGTATTTATGTTATTATTGTTTGAATAAATTGAATTGAATTGAAAAAAATTGAATTGAATTGAATTTGCCTAACTCAATTATGTGACATAGGCAATTTTACTTCTAATTTTTTACGCTTACTTAAATTGCTACAAAATGAGTTAGGCAAAAATGTTAATAAGGTGTCGTTATGGAAAATGCCCTTGAGTGTTTGTAGGATTAAACTACCTGGTAAAAATATAACAAGAACTTCAACAGTTGAAGGCCCTTCGTCTGAAAGTTACGAGTACTAAGTGATTTCTATTAAGTTTCACAAGTAAGACTTGGACTTGTTGTTGTGAAATGTAAATCAAAAGAGTAGCCATTTTAGGTATGATAGTGTCTAGAAGGATATACATGCGACCTAATCTTTGAAATTCTATTGTGTGCAAAGCTCATTAATTATTCATGACAATATGACAGTCAAGAAAGAACGGAAAGAAATTTTTTGGGAGCTTTTGTTTTCTGGAATATATATTTGAATATTATATTGATGAGGTTCACTGACCATTGATAGATTTTAGCATTGGACTGATTGGAATGTTGTTCCTTGTTATTCAGTGATATTTAATATTTAGTGATCCGATAATCCAGGACCCGATAAAACTATCTGTGAGTGTCTCTTGTTGACCTATTAGCCGGCAATTTCCCCAGATGTGCCTTAACCTATTTTACCATGTATAATGCCTGACGATTTTACTTGGGGTGGGCCCTAAGCTTGGGCAGTTTTCCGGTGTTTAATTAAACCGGTTCTTTATTTCAACAACCGGAAAACCGGTTTTTATACTTTTGTATACAATTGTGATGACATATTTATAAGCACAAAATACACAGTTTAACCAATCACTTGACGCATATTCCGCGAAAGCGTCAAATTTATTCGCACGCGATCAATTTTGTAACCTGTGAGTTTTAATAATATCTCGAGTCACGCAAACTGAAAGTAGCAGATTTTGAAACATATTTATAGTATTTGGGGAAGAATATTGAACCAAATTACCAAAATAAAGCTAGATCTAGAAACTAAAAACATGAGAGAAGCATTATAGCAGAAATCTTTCTCATGAAGACGTGAATGACGTTGCCCTCATTGCCATTGGAATTTCGAAAAAGCGTACTAACTTAATTGTGTCAAACCCCGCGCTCGCTTTAGTTTAGACCTACGCTGTTTGTAGTATAGGTTTATTGCTTATAGGTTTGTAGCATAGCCTAAATTTTGCAATAATTATCGCTAAAACATCTTGACATTATAAAGTAAAACATATATTTTGTACATACCGACCATCATATTACTGTAAATTATATAAAAGACGGGATTACAGGAGAAGCAAAATTATAAATTAAATTAAAGTTAGCAAACTTTTTCGCTCTAAGAAAACCAACACATTGTTCTGGGTTTTTTTCGTAATTGTGTGCTACTTTTCCAATTTGCGATGAGTTTTTTAGTCATTTATAACTATAAAGCAGTTATTGCCAGAATAACAATTGCTATTTGTGGACTATAATTCAATACTGGATTGCTTTAATTTTCGAAAACTATGAAAAACCACGGTTTTACGGTTTAACCGGTTCATGTCAGACGGTTTACCGGTTTCTATATATTTTCAATAAAAGATGCCTTTAACACAGTTTGAACCCCCCTTCAGTGGGGAGTAAACCTTGTTTAAGTAAATAGGGGGTTACTAAAAAGGGGTGGGTTGATTTAAAAAGGGCGGGATGAGCAAACAGCTGTCATAAAAATTGCGGAACAAGCTAGCGTTTTTAAATAGATGGGTCTGTAAATGTTGATTCAAGTGTGAACCTGTCAAATTTTGCTCTGAAAAAAGGTGTTGTAAAAGGGGGGGGCTTGACAAGTTTTAAAAAAGGGGGATAAGACCCTTTCCGAACTATACTTAAAAGAACTGGCCTGGTGAAAAAGATTGGCAAGTATATGTGACCCTGAAAGCACACAATGGCCATTCTGGACTACTAAGAAATTGAAAGTGTTGTAGGGAGAATGCTCCTAATTTCGGCCCCTACAGCACTAGAATGACTATGCAATTGGTTTTGGCAGCCAATAACTGCACTCCTTAACCCATTAGCTGGCGATGCACCCAGTTGTGCCATACTCTTGTGTTTTATGTCTAAAGCCAGACGGTGTTACTCGATACAGCCAGTTAATGGGTAATTAAATCCTGACACATCTCAAGCAGCCTTGATATTTATAATATTCATCATCTATGCACACATCTTTTTTAAGGTTTTCTTGTATGTATTATCGGGGGGGGGGGTTATATGGGGCGAGTCAATTCATAAGAATGGGATTTTGTAAAATTATATGTACTTTGGGAGCTTTAGGAGAGAAGATGGGGGGGGTCATCTAATCAAATGGGAGGGCCACTGTGAAGAGTCAGATGTTGCAATCTGCTTTAACCGTGTTAGCAGACCTGGGTCAAAAGTTATTTTGCATACTTAGTAGAAGCATTGCATTTGTTTTTGCAATATTTACCGACCAGATTAAATGGATTGCTAAATTCAAGTTAAAATACAAATTGATCAACTAATGTCATCAAAATGTGTGGTTTGACTATATTCCTGTTGTTTGCATAATTTTATTCATCAAATCTAAGCCACCAAGCCCTGAGTTATATTTCCTATTGCCAAAATTGAGCCCTTTCTCAGGCCCAAATGCTCAAACATTCCCCTGGTAGCTGGGTCCCCCATGCAAATTATTTTTGGTTACTAGCAAAAGGTAAATATGCAGGCATGCTGAGAAAAGGTTGAGCATAAAGGGGTGGGCCAAGATTTAAGGGATACACCAGCCCCCTCCTAATGAAAATAAACAGTCCGCTATGTTTATTTCTGACATTATATATTATTTGTTCCCTAGCATATTCATTAAGAATCTGTGTATACAACTACATTAGGATTCAGATTTAAGAGTGAATTCGACGACGACTCACAAAAGGTAAATATCAGACGATATAATTAAAATATATTACAAATCTATTTACTATTGGCAACTAAAACCGAGACAAAATATGTAACTTAGCCATGTGAATTGAGAAGCTAGGTATTACTTCGTATTTACATCCAATTTTTTAGGGTTTCGTTCAAGTCTTTTCTTTTTTTATCTAATAGTAATACTTGATTTGCATTTCGCGCTAAGAACGGACGATATTTGTCGTCATAAAACTCTGTCTGGTTCATATTTTTAATCATATAACGTGTAGCTCATATGCATTCACACATAAATAAAATTTATGCAAAAGCGCAAACGGATGTGACGAATGCGGGGCAAGGTTTTCGAGCTTGTTGCATAGACCATGAGCAATCGAATATGGTCTATGACGTAGGCTATGCATGCATGCAAGATTTCAAATTTGTATACAATCAAGAACTATTTTTATAAAATAACATGTTTATTACGCAAGCTGTGATTGGTCAATACCCGTGCAGGATGAGACAATCATGCACGGAAAATTTTAGGCGCTTCGCGGGCTTTTTAAAATGTCGGGAAATGCTAAACATTGTTTCTTTGTCGTTATTTTATAAAATAATTACCGAAAGGTTTTCCGTGCAGGATTGTGTGATCCTAACACTTGGGATTTTTTTATATTTATTTCAGAAAGTCTCGCAACATCCCGCGTGTTAGCATCACGCAATCCTGCCACTGATCTGAAAATATAGTACCTGGATCGAGCTTCTATACCTATGAAAATTGCAATCTCGTACCCCGAGCCTGCGATGCTTCGATTCCTCCCAAAGGATCACAGGCTCGGGGGACGAGATTGTGAAAATTGAAGCCAGTTTTAGATTTGGCGGCCATATTGGAGGGACCACCAATGGCCGTCGTACAAGGAGTGCAGTACAAGGAGATATGTTCAATTTGCGCTGTGTTGGGCGATGGAATTATTGAAGTTTAATTCGAAATATGTACAGGAGTTGGTATATTGTTAAAATCACCGATTTGGTTCGATTTCGGGCGTTTCTCGGCGAGAAAACTGTTCGCGTGTGTGTTGTTGTCAGCCATGAGTGAGCATATTCACATTTTGGAATAAATCGCTGTACCGTGCCTCTCGGTGTAGTAATCAAAGAAATTACAAGAAAGGAGACAGTTCCACACCTGAAAGTAATACTGGGCAAATAGTGATGGTGAAAGATCGGCCTTAAGTACTTTCCACTATTTGCCCAGTATTACTTTCAGGTGTGGAACTGTCTCCTTTCTTGTAATTTCTTTGATTACTACACCGAGAAGCACAGTACGGCGATTTATTCAAAAAATTTCACATGAATATGCTGACAACAACATACACACGCGAACAGTTTTTTCGCCGAGAAACGCCCAAAATCAAACCAAATCGGTGACTTTTAAGAATATACCAACTCCTTTACATATTTCCAATTAAACTTCAATAATTCCATCGTCCAACACAATGCAAATTGAAAATATCTCCTCGTACTGCACTCCTTGTACGAGGGCCATTCCGTAATTGGTGGGCCTCCAATATGGCCGCCAAATCTAAAACTGGCTTCAATTTTCATAGGTATATATATTTTCAGATCCTGCATGGAAAACCATTTGGTAAGCCAACATGCATCCATGTTTTTTTTGCATGAAAAATGTGTCTAGTATATTTTCCCTCCTATTCATTCATATATTTCAAAATCGCACAGAAAATTGCAGCAAAAATTGTCTGCCTCGCAGACCTCAAATATTTTTAACCATAACGACCATAGACATTATGCACAAATATTATTCTTCCATTTCGTTGCAAATGGCGGACGGAAAATGTGTATTTTACACAAAGCTATATTTTAAAATTTTTATCTTTCGCTCCAAAGACTGGTTAAAACTTCTATTTTTAGCAGAGATTATCAGGACTCTTAAACGTAACTTTCGGCAAAATCAACATTTTTTATCCGACATTTTGTCAACATGTCCCACAGGCATGACTTCACTTTGATATGGTTTGTTGCGAAAACAAACCCCGTTTACTAGCAACTTTCTCGTTCTGAATAGTATTGACTGTAAAATACTTCTGCTTTGCTGTTTACTTTAGCTTGGCTATAGTTTTGGTTGTGACCATATGTGTTTATAGAATAGTTGCAAAATTAGTTATTTGGGGTCCAAGTCACAGAATAGGAAATGACCAGAAAGGCCACTCAGCAGTGCAACGTGACACCCTATTTTTATGCAGTTATCTGGCCAGAATAATGGCGGACCAGCCAGTTCAGCGTGTTTATTGGTCAGAAAATGCAATTGACTGGCTAGAATAATGGTAATGAACATGCGTAATGCGACATGCGCAGCGTCAAAACCTTCAAAGGTTCGGCCTCAAGTGGCCCTTCTAGTCATTTCCTATTCTATGTCCAAGTGTTGGCTGCACAGTGGCGTAGCCAGCCGATTTGGTCCCACTATGCAAATTTCAAATCATTATCATTATTCATTTCTTTAGAATTGATTGCTGGCTACGCTACTGTGGCTGCAGCCAAAAATATACAACACTGCTAGTCCCACAACATTTGGAAGGCTAGTGGTTGAAGTGCATGACTGCCTGCCTGTTAGTGACTAATGCCAGATTTTTGTGTGCAAGCCAGGGGAGCTGAGATGCAGTGTCTGGTCCCCTGGAAGAGCGGGTTCTTGAATTTTAGGGTATAAGACATACTCCCTAAAGTAGAAAACGTTATTTATGCATGTAATGTAATATAACTATGCATTATGATTGTGTGACTCATCCAATTGAAATTGTGTTTGACCAAAACATGGCAAGTTGGTTGTAATGGTTCTGTTATTATTCAATAATAAATTTTGACTTTGGTCCATCATTTAACTGTTAACAAGGGGAGGTATATAAATTGCCAGGGGTGGTGCAAAAATTCTCAGGGGACTGGTGCAAAATGATCCCAGGAGAGGTGCTCACCTCCTCACACCTCCCTTCAAAATACAGCCATGCTAGTGACTAAGTGGCTGTTGGAGCAAGACAAGATCTCCACATGTTCCAAGAGTGCTCATCAACATTAACCAAACATTCTAGATTGCAAATCATTATTTTTGGTCATTGAACAAACCAAACTGTTGTGGACCATCAGGTCAGTTTGTATGTCACTCAAGTAAATCAATTAAAAAAATTATCAAGTTCACAGGGGGGTGGATGAAATCTGGTTCAGATTGGGTGCACTTGTAAAGGGGCATCTTAGGTCCCTGTTCAAGATATATTCCTAAGAGGGGGTGGAGATAGTGGGCAAACTTCCCATTTCCTTTAAGGGGAGTGTCAACATTTTCTGTAATTACTTATTTTGCAAAATATATGCTAATTTAATTTTCCAGGAAATTTGATTATAGCATTTCTTTTTCTTTGTTTTGACAAGTATGCAAGGTGAGCTAGCATGATTTTCCAGGCCCTCATCTGCCTACAATAACTCATGTGGACATTTATGTGGGAATTCAATAAATAAAACCTTGGACTTGAAATTGATGCAATAGTTTTCGGGCTAGCAAATTTTTATAATATCTGTATTAATACTACATAGGAAACTGCATTTCAATTGTCCCCAATTTGACCTCAAAGTGCCGTATATAAATAACAAAAGATCTAGTAAGCCTTGCAGAATTAAGTATTTTGTGAAAATTGAGAAATACAGCTGTTCCAAAAACTTAACAATTAACACGTTGTAATCATGTGAACAATAACAAGATAAAATGCTCCAAAGTCAAGGTCTCAATCTCAATTATAATGCACTTGGTCTACAGTGTTATGGAGCCATCTGTTATAATCGCGTACTAAAATATGATTAAAATGGCGAAAAAAGCAACAAACCTGCGACTTTTTAGCACTTGTCTACATTATACTGTATATTATACAGTGGATATTGAACGCCTTGACAAATCCCCACCCCCGGGACGACCTGAAGGAAGTAAATGCCCAACCGTAGGAACAGGTGTAGCTGTATAATGCCTGACAAATACCCAGGGGGGTGGACACACATGGAATTGATCGAGACATAACCTCATTATCTACAACAATTGTTATGAATGTACCAACTGTGATCAGCAGCAACATGCACCTAGTCTTTTAATTTTCTCCAAGGTGTTCAACTTCCAATAACATTAAAGTAAGCATATCTGCATGAATGCATATTCAACACTCATTTACATATTGGTTTTAGTTGTGTTGGAAAGAATAAATTGATAGTTCAGACCTCTAAGTATAAACTTTGGAAGAATACTAGGGGGAACAACTTTGTCAACTTTCAGCAATCACTGGAACAAAACGTCTTGTGATTTCAATGTGTACCGATATTAGTTTAATATAATCCAGCTTTGTAAACATAGATAGTATCTTATCATCGTTTTCCAGCTTGACATGTGGCGCTTACCACAATGATATAAAATAATAACATACTCCGTAGACAGGAGGTCTTCTGATTCAGTCTTCGTCTTGTAATGTTCACTGTTCTTACAAATAAAAGTCATATAGCGTTGACTCTTTGTGTGATTATTCTCGGTAAACATGTTACATAATTTGGTGGCAGCGGTAATGGCAACAATAAAGTCCAGTATTTTACCTGAACGCTTCGAGACTGGCGATATCGTCGTTTGGCTGCGCCATTTTGAGGCCTGCGCGGCTGCCAACGGCTGGAAAGACAAAGACAATGTCAAGAAATTGCCGGCCTTTCTCCATGGCCGCGCTTCTACCCATTTCTACAAGTCTGCTGAAGCCCAGGCGGATTGGGGGGCTCTCAAAACTGCATTAACAGAATCGTTATGTCCTCAAGTGGAACGGGAAAATAACTATACACTGTTTGAAGCCCGTATTTTGCGCCCTGGCGAAGACCCCGCTGTCTTTCGTTGGGAACTTGAAGCACTCCTCAGGAAAGCGGACTCCACTTTACCAGCGGCCGCTGTAACCGCGCTTTTATCGCGGCAATTTATGAAAGGTTTACGCGGGACGTCCGTCTCAAACTACTTGAACACGATCCTTGCCCGACGTTGGAGAAAATTGTCTCCTTTGTGCAATGGTGGCGGGCTGTCCAACGAGAGGAATTAAATGACTTACGCTCGGCGGCTTGCCACACGGAGTCGGCTGACATTACGAGTCTTACTGCTTTGGTTACCCAACTCATCGCTGATGTATGCGAAATTAAAGGTGATCAAACTCCAACACAGCCAACCGCACTTTGTCAACTTTTTGGCGAGACCGGTCATCCAGATCATCGCTGCCGAAATATGAATCAACAACAACAACAACAACAACAACCAAGACACCAGGCTCTTCAATGTTACGAATGCCAGGGATTTGGACACTACGCTCGATTCTGCGCCAACCGAAGAAACAACCAACAACGGAACGTAAGTGATTCTGTTCCTCTAACTGCATCCTCTAAAACTGTGCCTTCTCATCCTGTTCTTAAATGTACAATTGATGGTGTCAATATTAACGCCTTAATCGACACTGGCTCTATGCGATCGTTCCTGAATAGTAATGTTTATACTGTTATAGACTTTGATGAACAACGGCTCAGGAAGCAACCTTCCACGGAATAATGTGTCTCGATAACCGGCAACCCACTTACAGTTAAAGGTAGTGTAAATGTAGATTTAAACATTAGAAAAATACCGTATAATGCTAACTTCTTAGTATGTGATAATATTCCATATGACTCTTATTGATCATGATATTGTGCGGTCCACTGTAGCTCTATCTGGCACAGTGGAGGATGGTTCTCCTCGAGAATCTGCTAGCTCACCTTGTTTAAATGTTAACGATCAGACAGCCATGTTTATCCAATCAAAAACTAAGGGCCCTATCCCTGTCATTTTGTCGGACGATGTAGTTATTCCAGCACGTACCGAAATGGTATTAGAAGGCAAAACCAATCACAAACTTGACCACACCACAGGCATGATAGCACCATCACATTTATTTTGTGGTCGAGAAGCACGCATACAAGTTGCATATGTTGTTGTTGAGTCGCACAATAGACATGAACACATCGTTAGAAAGTGTTGAACTTAAGTCAGGAAGTAAGGTAGCTGAATTTTGTCCGCTGGTCGCTTCTACATCTGCACGTAGCACTATAACCAGACATGACTCTCAGCAGATAGGTGCTTGTAACTCAGTTTCGTTTGACAAGCAAAACTTCATTAACTCGATTGATCCTTCCCTTACTCCAGAAGATAAACGCAAGATAGAGAATGTACTTGTCGAATTTTCAGATGTTTTCGATGACAAGGTATTAGGACACACAACAGTTACTTCTCACACAATTGACACAGGCGATGAATCGCCAATTAAGCAGCGTGCAAGACGATTGCCTTACACATATCGCGATGAAGCTGACCGCCAGGTTAAGGAAATGTTAGATCAAAAGATCATTCAACCTAGTACCAGCCCATGGTCCTCCCCAATTGTTCTCGTAAAGAAAAAGGATGGGGATCTCCGTTTTTGTGTGGACTATAGAAAATTAAATGATGTTACCAAAAACGATTGTCATCCACTTCCCAGAATCGATGACACACTTGATGCGCTACAAGGGGCTCGATATTTTAGTACATTAGATCTTAAAAGTGGTTATTGGCAGATCCCTGTTATCTGGCGCGTTTTTACGGTCAAAATTCAATAGTTACAAGTCGAGCGTCAATGGTTTAAATCGATCGACACTTGCTCGAAACGAACAGAGCGATATACAAATCGAACAGTCAAATCGCCATCAATGGTTTAAATCGATCAACACTTGTTCGAAACGAACAGAATCAAATCGAATCGATCAATGCATATTCAAATCGAGCATACGTTACTCGAATCGATCGTCAAACTTGCAGCGAGCAGTGTTTCCACCTTTTTGAAACGTAACTTCCATTGCCGCTTTCCAAATGAAATTTTCGTCTAAAAATTTCCTTGAATTTCGAATTTACTTCCTTTTTTCCTTGTCAATATGGCTCGGTCCTTTCCACAATAATGGCTCGGTCCTTTCCACAATTCTCACACGCACGCGCTAGACTTGCTCCAATTATTTATATTTTTTAACTTATTCTATATTCTAACAAATATAATTATCTTGATGAAAAGTATAAAATAGTGCGAATAAATGTAAAGAGATCTTGAACACCCAAAATGTTTATATATCAACGCAAAAGATAGACGGTTATATTTTGACTTTTAATATAAATTACTTTATAATGCGCTGTAGTCGAAATGTAAGTACAAGTATACCCCAACCCAAGAAAGGGCGGGGAATAGCGGGACAATGAAATGATCCTCGGTTTGCTTTTCCCTGTTGGGTAGGCAATGTGTTTGCTTTCATTGCCTCGCCAGACAGGTCGGAGAAACTGATCAAATCACATTTGTTATTGACAGATAATATAACCAGGCACATGCGGTGACATTGGAACACAATTATTGTCCCTGGGGTGAGATGACGGCTCATTCGGTAAGGCTGCAAAGTCCAAGTCTCCGCCTTTCCCGGGTTGGGGTAGGCGGGAGGGGGGAGGGTTACATCGGCTGGTGCATAATATAGACCATTGCTTGGAATGTCTGTATAATTATGGATCATGTTGTATTTCCGTAGCCCCCCAAATCTAATACCTAGTATATTAACCATTAAGCCACGATGCGCTCTGGTGCTCTCTTCTTTGTTATTTTACGCTTAATTACTCGTCAAGGGAAGGCTCCTATAAATGTTCATTTCCTTGTCAGGAGTGAGACAAAGCAAAATAATAAAATTGGGTTGGGTGCATGCCCCTTTAATATATGGGTGTTAATAAATTACATATCATTAATAAAACTCAATGCTGTTGCCATTTGGCGTTGGCTGTATTCTTGCCCAATGGCACTGTTTCGAACAAATGCCTTTTTTGTCTGGTCCTCCTGGAAACGCTCTGACTGTCGAAATTAATATACCATAAATACGGCTATGTCATTCCGCGAACCAGAGGCGATGTTCGAAGACCCGTTTTTATAGAAATTCACGTGAAAATTTTGGACTTATTTCAACAGCAAAAGAGCCAACGCGAAACGAAAACACAAAAGGTTTAGAGGCACAACAATATCAATCAAGATTATGTTTGTTAGAATATAGAATAACTTTGTACTTTGTATATATATACGCGTGCATGTGTGAGAATTGTGGAAAGGACCGAGCCCACGTATATTGACAGTGGATACCATTTTGAAGGAAATTTAGGTTATAATTCCATGACATGCAATCACGAATATTTCTCTTTGATCTTGACCCCAATCCCGACACAATCCCTAACCCTAACCCTATTTTGTGCGTGTCATGGAATTGTAACCGAAATTTAGACGTAAGGAAAAAAGGAAGTAAATTCAGGGAAATTTTTAGACGAAAATTTCATTTGGAAAGCGGCAATGGAAGTTACGTTTCAAAAAGCTGGAAACACTGCTCGCTGCAAGTTTGATGATCGATTCGAGTAATGTATGCTCGATTTGAATATGCATTGATCGATTCGATTTGATTTGATTTGTATATCGGTCTGTTCGTTTCGAACAAGTGTTGATCGATTTAAACCATTGATGGCGATTTGACTGTTCGATTTGTATATCGCTCTGTTCGTTTCGAGCAAGTGTTGATCGATTTAAATCATTGACGCTCGACTTGTAACTATTGAATTTTGACCGTAAAAACGTGCCATACTGTTAGGCCCAAGGACCGCAAAAAGACTGCTTTTGCAACACATAATGGGTTGTATGAGTTTTTACGCATGCCATTTGGATTGAAAACAGCCCCTTCCACCTTTGAGAGAACCATTGAGATAGTCCTTTCAGGTTTGACATTTGAAATTTGCCTGTGTTACTTAGATGATGTCATAGTATACGCAAATGACATTGACGAACATTGCGCTCGTCTTCACGCAGTGTTATCGAGATTTCGTGAATATAATTTATGTGCGAAATTATCCAAATGCACTTTTGCCGCTCAGAAAGTTTCGTTCTTAGGACATTTGATATCGGCATCGGGGGTTCAGCCCAACCCAGCAAAAGTTAAGGCAGTTATGACTTTGGCGGCACCATGTTCTGTCAAAGAGGTGCGAAGTTTTCTTGGTTTAGCCGGGTACTACAGGAGATTTATACCTAATTTTGCAAGTGTTGCTGCTCCGCTCACGGAGTTGACGAAAACTGGCAAACCATTTATTTGGAATGAGCAGTGTTCTAATTCGTTCAATACTCTTAAGCGGTTGCTTTGCTCCGCACCAGTATTGATTTATCCTAACTTAGACCGCAAATTTATACTTCACACAGACGCATCGGACTTTGGTGTCGGGGCCGTTTTATCTCAAAAAGATGATTTAGGTCGCGAACGGGTTGTAGCTTATGCTTCTCAGTCACTTTCTGAACGTGAACATCGATATTCAACTACAGAAAAAGAGGCATATGCCATAGTGTATGCAACTAAACATTTTAGAGTATATTTACTGGGTCGCTCCTTCACAGTAGTTACTGATCACAATGCCCTTCGTTGGTTACATACCATGGAGCCAAAAGGGCGCCTAGCCAGATGGATCATGGATTTACAGGAATTTAATTTTACAGTTAAGTATCGTGCAGGGACTGCCCATGATAATGCAGATGCTCTGTCACGACTTAGTCCTGTTAGCGAAAATTTACCCAGCACAGCCTCACAGGTTTCAGCTACAGTAACTACGTTGCATTCTGATTCACAAAACACTACCGAAACATAAGAAATAGTTATTCAAGTGAACAAAAACTCACAATCTACATTAGATACATGCAATAACTTAGGTGTTGTCACCATAAAAAATATAGGTATATTGAAAAACGTTTCCGAAACAAAATGTGTGCAAGATAAGGAATCCTATTTGTCTTCTACATCAGTAGATCCCACGTTCAATTTAGCCAAAGCACAGAGTGAAGACAAATGTATAACAAAGCTTATTGAACTTAAGAGAAACAAGGTACCCGTATGTCAGGCACTTGCACAAATGTCATCAGGTCGACTTAGGCAATATAGGGGACGTTATAAACAAATATTCTTACAAAATGGGTTACTTGTCTTACACGCACGAAAGAAAAGACAAAGTAATTTTTCACGAACTAGAATTGTTGTTCCAGAGTCCTTAATTTCGCATATTCTTGCTGGCGTGCATGATAACCCCTGTGCTGGGCATCTAGGCATCACACACACACTTGAACGCACTGTAGAACGGTTTTATTGGCCAAATATGCGACAATCTGTTGACGATTATGTAAAGTCATGTCATGTTTGTACTGCTAGTAAATCACCCAGCTCTCTTCCAAAGGCTCCTCTAAAACCTATTGAAGTAAGTGAGCCATTTACGTTTTGGTCCATGGATTACATGGGCCCCATGAGGGAAACATCCCGGGGCAACAAACATATTTTAGTGTGCATGGATAATTTTACAAAATGGTGTGAGGCTTTTCCCACCAAAGACCAAAAGGCAAGCACGGTAGCAGAAATTTTGGTAAGTAAGATCTTTTCCCCTTTTGGCCCACCTACTGTCTTACATTCTGATCAAGGGAGAAATTTTGAAAGTAATTTAATACACTCCGTTTGTGAGATAATGGGCATTCACAAGTCACGCACAACAAGCTATCACCCTAGTTGCGACGGTTTAGTAGAGAGACAAAATCGAACTTTACAACATATGTTAAGTGCATTCGTTTCGAAAAATCAAAGTGATTGGGACTTGTGGCTTGATCCAATAGTTTATGCATATAACACAAGCAAACATGAGTCTTCTGGCTTTTCGCCATACGAAATGGTGTTTGGTTGCCAACCAAAGCTTCCGATTGAGCTAGAATTAGGTATGCCACTGACAAATTCCATGACTCAACACGAATTTTCAAATTCACTGCGCAACACACTTAGGACCATTCGACAAATTGCTAAGGAGCATTTAGGAACTGCACGCACCAGACAGAAACAGCAGTATGACAAGAGCATCAATTGGAAAGCCTTTTATCCGGGTCAGACGGTATGGCTACATCGTCCCAAGAAAGGGAAATTGGGAAAATCCTGGTTGGGTCCCTATACAGTTGTAAGGAAAATGGGGGTAGACTACCGGATAAGATCTAGTGATGGCAAAGAAACTGTTGTCCATCACAACAATCTTAAGCCTGGTAGTATTTCGGCTTCTAGGGGAGAGTTAGTTTGCCCTTATAAGGAAACAGGTGAAATTCAGGTTGTGGAGCCAGACAATGATCAACCACAATTGCCAGATAGACAAGCTCCTCCCTTACGGGTAAGACCACGTAATCTCCGACAGGTTATTCAACCACCTGCTTGGCAACAAGATTACGTTCCATAATGATAGGTCAGTCGTATGGAATATAATATTATTCAATAAATGCTGTAACTAACTTCGTTTTTGTATACCATAATTAGTTCTCGAGGACGAGAACCTAAGGTGGGAAGTAATGTACCGATATTAGTTTAATATAATCTACGCGGTTTCTGCGCATTTAATGTAAATTAGAATAGGAAACCCCTTAACCTAGAGAAACCGCATTCTTTGTGGTTTATACTATTTGATCAGCTTTGTAAACATAGATAGTATCTGTATCATGGTGTTCCAGCTTTGTAAACATAGATAGTATCTTATCATCGTTTTCCAGCTTGACATGTGGCGCTTACCACAATGATATAAAATAATAACATACTCCGTAGACAGGAGGTCTTCTGATTCAGTCTTCGTCTTGTAATGTTCACTGTTCTTACAAATAAAAGTCATATAACGTTGACTCTTTGTGTGATTATTCTCGGTAAACATGTTACACAATGTATGGAGTAGTGGGCAGACAAAGGGCTTTTGCATATAATATATTTTCAGTTATTTTAATGGGAGGTTCTTAAAAATACAACCTTTATTTGCATACACACAGCAACCAAAACACTAATTTTTGCGACTATTCTATAAACACATGTGGCCACAACCAAAAATATAGCCAAGCTAAAGTCAACAGCAAAGCAAAAGTATTTTACAGTCAATACTGTTCGGAAATAACAAGAAAATCGCTGGTGTAAACCCGTTTGTTTTCGTGACAAACTACAAACTGAAACTACCTGTCTACCTGTACGTAGAAATCAAATACGTAAGTCAGAAATACATAAAAACATATTAAAATCTAGATTCCTTGGTTACACAGCTCCATTTGAAGGGGTAAATTGTCTTCTTACCAACCACTTTATTTACTTCAGAATGTGCGACAGAGTAGTTTTCGAAGCCAGCTTTTTGCCAAATTTGCTTCACTCCTGAGTCCTGTGTCAACTCGAAAACAATTTCTCACTAATTATCGAATGTATTTCACCGAAACTTACGTTTAAGAGTCCTGATAATCTCTGGTAAAAGTAGAACTTTTAAACCAGTCTTTGAAGCGAAAGATAAATCATAACAAATTAAAAATATAACTTTGTGTAAAATACACATTTTCCGTCCGCCATTTGGCACGAAATAGAAGAATCATTTTGCCCAGCATGCTTTGCTATAGCTGGAATTGCCCATTTGCCGTATCCTAGGAAACGAGAATAAACCCGGGAAAACCTTTCAATCTTGCCAAATAATACAAAACAATCCTTTCCTTGATAAATCTAGTCTATTCCCTCTGTTATTTGTAGTTAAAATCACAATAAAATAGTGTTTTTCGCCATTGAATAAGCATCGTCGCTATGACCTATGTTGTCCTATTGTTGTCGTAAGACTTATCTTTTTCATTTATTTATTTATTTTTACTTTTCTAACTTTCGCAAGGGCAGAAAAGTTCACAATAGGCACAAAAATTGTAAACAACTTCAAATAAACAACAAGAAAACATCGCCCATCTATAATCATGTTACATCATTGTATTTTGTGACCTTGACCTTGGAAGAGTAGTAAGCAAGGTCATTGTCGAAGGCCAAACAAATCAGATCGAAGGTCGAAGGCCTTCCTCCCGCTCGCGTCTGTCTTTTTTTCAAAGCTAGACCTTTTCAAACTAAACCATTTGCCTATTTTTGTGTTAAAAATTGACTGTTTAATGAGAAAGACCAGTTTGGCTCATATATATAGACGCATGCCATACAACGAGATGTTGTCAGTTGTCTGAACAATTTTTAATTTTAGCGCAAAATCTGACACATGACTTATGAGTTGTATAGATACCATTTTATAGACATGATTACCACCAGCACATTTTTCATTTTTTTCACCTATAGGGGCTATATGCGAAGGAAAATTTAATATTGAGAACTTACTTTTATTCGACGACTACTACGGGTTTCTTTTTGGTCCGCCATTTTACCAGTACGCAGCTTAAGAATACGATTTCCAACCTGAACATATAAAAAAGAAAATTTAAAGAAACTGTGGACTATCCTATTATATAGGAGAGGCAGTTTTAGTGATGGAAAAGACAGCATATGACATGCATGATGGACCCCGTACGGGTATTGTAATAGTACAGCTTGAGAACCACGACATATTACACTAGTGTTTTTCACACAAAATGCGCAAATTAAATTAGCTTTGTCAGCAAAGAATTGGGCCAATAATCGCAGTAAAACGGACGGAACATTTCAATTGTTTGC
This sequence comes from Trachythela sp. YZ-2020, assembly GCA_016169945.1. Lineage (NCBI taxonomy): Eukaryota > Metazoa > Cnidaria > Anthozoa > Malacalcyonacea > Clavulariidae > Trachythela > Trachythela sp. YZ-2020. The sequence goes on along the minus strand of JADLSH010000395.1, from coordinate 8,651,996 downwards.
GTAAGGTATCGTTTTTGCAATGCAAGATGCCAAGATTAACGAACAAGTGCCGACATTGCAGTTTTGTTGTTGTAGCATAGACCATAGTCCATTTAACAATTAGTCGCCGAAGGGGAGAAAGTTATGAGGTCAGTTGAAAAGGCTATAGGACAAAATTCAGCGCTTTTCTCAGCGACCGGTTATTAAAAACATGCCGGCAAAAGACGAGTGTCAAAAACATATCAAAGCGAAACAAAAACAAACAATTTCGTGAGAAAAATACTTTGGAAGGGCTCAAATACAAAGTAGAATGGTTTTAAAAATATATCACAGCTAGGTTTTTGCTGAATATAACGATATAAATGAGGATAAAACGAATAATTTTCAAAATAAACAGTTGAGTGGTTGAGCCGTACGGAAAAAGTTTTATACATGTACATATCAACAGCGAGAAAACGCTGCCTTTCATGGAAGAAAAATAGTGTATTTGTTATCGCTTACCTTTAAAAATGTCAAAAATATATCCTCCTTGAATTTAGCGGCAGTTTTTTTCATTTAAAACTTTTAATCAGGCTCAAAAACCCGATTTTTGTTTTAAATTCGGCAGCTTGCGAAGAAGCCATTTTGAAAAAAAGTGATAGTCACTGGGCAGTGACTATCACTTTTTAGAGGCTCAATTTGGACCAATCAGAATGCAGGAAAAGCAATAGACACCTCACAATTTCTACTAAAGTGTTATAGTTTTTCAGTTGGAAAACTAAAAATCGTTTCCTAAAAGGTCCGAAATTCTCATGCAAATTGACTGTAATATCGAACTTTGTCTTTTCCCAACTGTTGATGTAAGTTTTAGCTTTCGTGCTCTATTAAATTGCGCGTTTAAAACACAGAAAACTTACTTTTCACAGACGAGTTTGCTTTCGCCTTCGGCTTCGTGCCTTCACCTTCGGTTTGGCCGGGCTCTCACAAAATCACAGCGAAAGGAAAACGACTAAAAAAGAAAAACTCCATTATAGTAGTATAGCTTACCATTTCTTTAGAACTATATACTAACACAAAACGCAAACCTACATCTAGAGTAGTTGATTCTTTTTCAACATTCACTTCGATGTTCGCACTACAACGTTGATCGAATTCGAACGGTAAAGCTTTTCGAATGCCCCAAGCTCCAATGCAGTAAAATCATTTAGTTGCTTGATACACGGTTTTTGTTAGTTCTATTGCGTGATTGGACGAAATTGCCGCCATAGGTTATAACGAATTTTGATTGGCTCTTCAAGATTACACGTCACTACACGTCACTACTGATGTGAATGCAATACTAAGGGGTAATCAGTTGGGCGTAACAACTTTCTATAGATCGTTTTCACTGATGTCACGGCTTTTTTTACAGCTTATTTTAGTGTAATATTTTCTATGTTTTGCATAGAGCAGGCAAAAATATACCTAGAGCCAAAATTTGGGAGCGATTGCGTTTTTGGTGGCTGAACTGTGGGGAAATTAAAATGTCAAATGTTTGCTTGATTAGTAGTGATTAGTACGGGGACGCTTTGTTGGTGTACCACTTTGGTACACCAACATGGCGGCCAGAATACTAAGGCCCGAAGAAAGCCGAATTTTAATCAAAATGGTTAGATTTACACACAAAATGACGTAGATATCACATTTAAAGCTTAACCAAGCCTAACACGTCGAATTGTGTGAAAGAAATAGCTTTCCGCGACCTTTGAACTGAATGCGCTGATGTCAGCATTGCCAAAATATTGCAGCTAAATAGCTGAATTGCGTGATTATTTACATTGGCCTTTGGTATAAAAATTATATATATACATCAACTGTAATTACTTAATTACTGAAACTACAAGTCTATATAAAACTCGTTACTGAATGCCCGTCTTTAGACAAAATCAATGTTACGAGCAGAAAAGGGATAAAAGTTTTACCATATCTATTAGTCTTATGTTTAACTATATTATAAAATCTAGATCTTCTCAGATTATATCGATTATCGTTTTTACTTGGAAGAAGATGAGCTAGTTTATGTTCAGGGTCTGAATGCACTTGGTTAAAAAGCTTCACACACGCAGATTGTCGCCTGTCAAATAGAGATTCTAAGTTACACAAAGTTAACTGAACAGGGTAAGGTTGACCAGGATATATAATCGAGAGAACTCGTCTTTGAACACGCTCCAATGCTTTACTGAGGTATTCTGGAAGAGCGTAATGGTACACTTGAGAACTAAATTCGAGAACAGGCCGGACACAGGTGGCATAAAAAAGGACAATATCATCAGGTGGAACTTTAGCACGTTTGAGTTGGATTATGAAAAAGAATCGTTTGTTTGCTTTCTTAATAATATTATTTATATGCTCATTCCAGCAAAGGTCGTTGCTAATCGTTAGACCTAAAATCTTGGCATGGTGTACAACTTCCATTTCACAGTGGTTGAGTTTTACTTTCGGAAAGGTGAGATTCCTTCGACCAAAATGAATAACAATTTCTTTGCACTTTGACTCGTTCAGTTAAAGCCGATTCTCCTCAGACCACTTTTGAACATGATCTGCAGTTACTTGTATATCGCTGGAACTGTGTTTGGGTACTACTTCAGATACAGACGTGTCGTCAACAACGTTATTCAGAGCAAGATCATTAATCATTAGAACGAACAGCCACGGTCCTAACTTAGTTCCCTGAGGTACTCCAGAGGGAACACGGCCCCATTTTGAAAAACAGTCCTTCGAAAGTTTTACTCATTGCTCCCTATTCATTAAAAAGTCAATGACCCAGCGTTTCACAAAAGTTGGCATACACAGTGCTGAGATTTTACTCGCGAGGATACGATGGTCTACCAAATCGAAGGCTTTCCTATAATCAAAAAGCAAAATACGGACAGCACCACCATTACCGTCGGTAGCTTTTGCCCATGAATCGATCATACTGATTAATGCCAGGGTGGCGGACGAGCGTGGAATTCCGCCAAATTGGTTCGCGTCGACAATACTCAAAATAGAAGGAGCAACAAATTTCTCGACAATGAATTCTTCAGCTATCTTAGACACAACAGATGTTAATGAAATTGGTCTGAGGTGCTTGTTTATGTCCTGTACAGGCTTTTGTTTGGGGATTGGAGTAATGTTAGCGCGTTTCCACTCTGCAGGTAAAGATTGTTCAGCGAAAGACGCGTTTAAGATATTCGAAATCGGCGAAGCAAGAATATAGCCATATTCCTTTAAGTACCAGTTCCTAATATTATCTGGTCCGGAAGCTTTGGCAGGATTCAAGGCGGCGAGTTTGTCATAAACAGACTCAATTGTGGCAATATTGGTTTCAAAAGGAGAGTTCTCTTGGGGAATTTCCTGCAACAGTAAATTCACAACCACATGGTTTAAGGCTTCGTAATCTTCCATCGGCTTAAGAAAGGTATTATTGATCACATCAGCAACTCTAGAAGGAATGGTCGTATCAACCTAAACGTTTCGACAAAAAGTCACAACAACGATCTGCAAAACATATGCTAACGACCAGTTATTTTTAATAATCTACTATTTTTACTGAATAAAATCTACCGTCTAGGTATGTGCAAACTCTGGTTTTTCAGCTCCGGCTCCGACTGCATACAGCTTAAATATCCGGCTCCGGCTTTGTAGGTTCGCAACTTAGAGGATAGAGACTAACCACATAATAGCGGATATTATTCGGCTCGGCTTTGTACCTTTGTACCTTTGTACCTTTGTACCTTTGTACCTAGAGCTTTTACTAGCGATCGAAAGCTGACAGGCGATTTCAGTTTGCACATAGGCGAAAAGTTCAAGGGACTGGTCATATCGCCTGGAAAAATTTCATCGTGTGATATATGTGAAAATCTTGTCACGGGGACTAATTTTTGTCCCCCGCGACCGGTCGCCTGAAATCAACATGCGTAATCAGCATGCGATTTGCCGCGGAGACAAAATCGAGTGAGCAGATTATGCGACGTACAAGTCGCTGGGACAAAATTAAACTGATAGTGACCAATCCTAGAACATCACAACTTCACGGCTGACTGTGACTTGTCACATAGAAATGTCGCTCGGCCGTGTGACCTTTCTCGTGCGACCAGTCCCTGGAGGTGACTGGTTGCCTCGTGTGACCGAACCTTATAGATTAATAAGCGCTGAGAAAGCTAGTAAGTTTTACAGTTAATTTTCATTACTTGTTCATGTGCAATATACAAGTAATGTGAGCTAAGCCCAGGCAGATATGCTTATGCAGTTATTGCACGGTATTGTTAATATAGATTATGCAGTATTACGATATTAACACATATACAGCTAATTCGAAAAAGGTTGTCCTTCGAAAACTCAAAACCTTAAACGTTAAACTATGAGCGCGCAATGCATCATGGGAACGCAAGGTCTTTTTTCGCATAATTAACTATTGCAGGACTATAGGAGTGAAGGTAATTGTCAAAATGCCGCGTGCATATAGAGAAGACTTACGATGGAGAGTAATTTGGTTGACCGAAATCTTGGCCTTTCAAATCGACGAAGTGAGCATCTTATTACAAATATCAACGAAAACAATAACTCAATATTTGCGAAATTTTCTTATGCTAGGCCATGTAGACTTCAGACCGGTCTAAGTTATTTTCGTCCCGGTCTCATGTAAACATCTATTATAAATAATGCTATGACCGAAACGAACTGATTCCAGTTTGACTTCGTTCCGTTCTCATGTAAACGGACCACTTACAACCTATAGAATTTCGCTTAGTCTAAAATTTTGCCTATAACTATTACGATTCTTGCAGATAATGCAGCCATTCACCACACATGAGAAGTTGTTGATGCGATAAATGCTACAGGCGCGCTTCTTATATTTTTGCCACCCTATTCGCCTGACTTCATGCCTTGTGAGGAGCTATTTTCACAGTCGAAAAGTTATATTTGACAGAACGACATTGCTTGGCAAGATTCACCCGATCCAGAATTGATGGTACTGTATTCATTTCTTCAAGTGACTGATGAAGAAATTCGAAACTATATTCGGCATTCTGAATACGCATAACAATGTTAAGGAATAAAAAATAGTATTTATTTCTACATATATGTATAGCTATTTACAGATTTGACATTTGTGTCAAAAGATTTTGCTTCTGTTCCTCAAACTGTTCTGCCGTGAGAATCCCACACTCTTCCAAACCTTTCAGGTGTTGGATGATACCTGAACGCATTCTTAACTGAAAAATAGTATATTAAAATACATTAATACTGTGACTGTTTGTATACGTTTCAAATAGAATACAATGCAAATTTAACTTAGGATTAATTATAGCCCCATGAAGCTCCGATACTTAAAAATAAGAACTATCAGGAATTTCACACATTAACATGCCCATACCTTTCCCTCCATGTCATCTTCGCCACGTTGAACAGTCTGTGGAACTGCTTCCACCGATCCACTGCACGTTGTTGTTGCAGTTTGTCGCGGAGCACTCTTTGGTTTTTGGCTGGTGAAAAACGGGATTTTCGGTGGCATGTCCTCACTGGTGTGTGTCCCGTTAACCTTAAAATGATAGTACAGAAGTATAGATTTAGTTGTGGTGAAAATAAGTTAGATGATTACATGCATGTATATGTGAAGATAATATTGTAGTACATTACCAGCATTTTAGCCCAGACTCTCAGTTTGAACTCCGGAGTATCTTGTACGTGCTTTTGTCTTAAATTTTGCAATCTGATTCAAACTCAGATCGGGATTGAGTAGGTGTATCTATAAATGTGTTTTTAAACAATGTAAATTAAGTTGAAATCGTTTATTAATCAAAATACGTGAATAATTCGAACACGCGTACCTTCATCGTTTGAATCAAGCAAAACGTCAGGTCGTCTTCGTTTTGGTCCCCTAGATGACGTTCACTTGTCTTGGATTCTTTCTGCCCACAAAATAATCCAACCATCTTTCGCTGACGTGTACGCATCATCAAGGTTCAAGCTGTTGCTGATAGTGAACCATTGATTTTTTCCCGGTTATATAGCCAAGACGAAACAAGTTTGCGTCGTCGGGTGTGGAAAGTTCCTCGCGAAAATTTTCCAGCAAATATTTTCTCAGATCTTCTACGCTATCAAATATCGGAACATTTTGATGCCTGTACGTGTCAAACTTTGATCTATTGGCTTGATGAACAACCTTGAATATCACGTTTACAGTATCTCCTCCATCCATTTTAACATTAACTTGTTCGAAAGTGTGTGCAAAGTGAATGCAACGTGAATGCGAAGAATTCCCAATGTCAGCGAATTACTAATTTGGTATGAAATTGAATGTAGGTAAAATGCAAGCTCAAAGAGGTGGACCCTTTGAAATCACATGGGAATTAATTAGAACTAATTTAAATTTCATACCAAATGAGTAATTTGCTGGCAAATTTTATCTTGCATCATTCTGTAGTAGTTTAAAATAAATTAAGAGTCCATTGGGAATTCTTTGGCACTTTGCATTAACTTTCTACGCATAATATTATTACGCAAGCGTATGATGTGCCGATAACAGTCTTGTCTAGCATTCGAATTTCGCACACATTGAGAAATCATTTTCTTTAATTGACATCTATAAAAAATACTCACTTCATCGATTTAAAAGTCCAAGTCAGTTTCGGTCAACCAAATTGCTCTCCATTGTAAATCGTGGATATACCATGGATAGTTAAGAGTTAAAAGTCTTTTAGCTCTCCATGGCTATACGCACGCCGCATTTTGACAATAAGGCTCTGTTTATATGTCGCTCTTGTGTCGAGTCAAATTCATTTTTCCCCCCGGAAATCGATGTATAAATATATTGTTAAATCTGAGACAAGCTTGTGTTATTACAATGTTTGTTTACGACGATCTTTTGATGGATTTTTCGTATATATTTTTGGATATATTTTTTAATTTGACGCCGATTACAGACGAGCAAGTTTTCTATGACAAGTTTTATATGGCAAGTTTTAGTTGCCAAGTGCACGTGTGTATGTGCAACAAGTTTTATATGACAAGTTTTTGGTTTTCTGACCGCCACGATAGCTATTACTACCCATTACAACAATAGATCACTGACCAACTGCATGCAAGTGCTCAGATTACTTTGACAAGTTTTCTTTGTTGACCCATACAGAGGAGCAAAATTTGTACTTTGACAATTTTTACTGTAACAAGTGTATTTGTCACAGTAAAAATTGTCAAAGTTATGATACAGACGAGCAAATAAAAGTTGCCACATACAAACTTGTCATAGAAAACTTGCTCGTCTGTAACCGGCTATAGTCTTGTAATAGTTGATTATGCGAAAACAGATCGTACGTTCCCATGATACATTTCACGCTCATAGTTTAACGTTTATGGTTTTGAGTTTTTGAAGGACAACCTTTTTTGAATTAGCTGTATATACTTACAGTTGTAGATACGATTATTCATTGTGCCATATGTCATTTTGACTTTTCAGCCGGAGCTGGAAGAAAGCATCCTAACTCCGGCTGTGGCCACAAAACTCTGGCAGAGCTGCGGCGTACAGTTCTACTACCGTCATCTAGAGTCATCCAGTGTCATCTTTCGTCATCCAGTGTCATCTAGAATAACCCCCCCCCCCCTCCCCAATTCTATACAAGTGAGAAACGTGATTATGGTATTGTTCGACTACCGATGTTTCGCAAACGCCCCATAGTACATATATATGGAAATATGTATTCAAAAGTGCCCTTCGATAAATATCTGTCCCGCTTTCCCTCTCATCGTTCCGGCGTCTGTTCGTTAGTATGTAACAGGGCATTCTTGCTGAAAAAGGACACAATTATGTAAGCAAATTCACTAAAATGTGCTTCAAACTCTATTAAATCTTCCAAATACGGCATTACCAGTCGAGTATATAAAGAGGCCTAAGGAAAATATACTGACGAATCTGGATTATGGAATATATACCGGTTTTATAACTTTTAATAAGGCCGTTTATTAGGTACATATGGCACTAGACTTTAGTAAACTTTGTGGTCTGTGGTGACTGCCGGCAAGAAATGAATGATTTGCTACTAGCTTTGCAAAAATTTACTCAAGGATTTGCTTTAAACGGATAGTCATAGAATAGGAAATGACTTCAAGGGCCACTTGAGGCCGAACCTTTGAAGTTTTTGACACTGCGCATGTCACATTACGCATGTTCATTACCATTATTCTAGCCAGTCAATTGCATTTTCTGACCAATAAACACGCTGAACTGGCTGGTCCGCCATTATTCTGGCCAGATAACTGCATAAAAATAGGGTATCACGTTGCACTGCTGAGTGGCCTTTCTGGTCATTACCTATTCTGTGGTATAGTTATCCAAAATCAGAGGAGGAATGGTGAGTATACCAGAATGCATTGCGTTGATTATTCAAAATTAAAATTTTCGACAAAAGTTTGTTTTAATAATTATTTTATCAATGAATCTAATTTAACGATTTTTGTCTTGTTTGATTTATTTAGCTTGTTTTAGTTATGCTAATCACGCATTGTATTAACCCTTGTTACAGGTCATGGCACATATAGCTTTGAAATATGCATGAGGTAATAATTTCTGTTACAAGGAAAAGTAATACAAATCACAGCATTGAATTGAGGAAGAGTTGCTCTTTCTATTGATACTTCCTCAAATCGACGAGTAAGCGCGGTTTGAAAATGTGCGCCGAAAATTGCTGTATGAACCACAATTTATTTTATAATTGGGGAACATACATATATGCGTTTTAAGTTAAACGTTACCTTTCGTTAAGTTAAGAGTCCAGGGACAACACCAAATGTAAAGTATGAAAATTTCACAGACCACTCTAAAGTACTGTATAAACCACAGGCAGCCCAAGCTCACATTGTTGCTATAGTAATATTTTTTTTTATTAATAATTATTTATTATTCCTGCTTGTATGTTATGGTATATTATGTGTATGTGTTATGTCTGTTATGCTATTTGCCAGAAATGGTATGATGGAATTAAATATATATTTATTATTGATGGTGGGGGTACTTCATATTAGCAAATTATAGTAGACTTAATAGTCAAATATATATTGTCCAAAAATTGCTAAAATATTGTGTCAAATGAAGAAATAAAGTTACTTACTTCTACTACAAGTTGCAATCGACTTTTCGGTGTTGACTTGGTGTGATTTTAAATCCACTTTGAGGGGATGGTATTCTATGTAATAGTAAGGAGAAGGCAGGAGAATACACCTCCAACGAACTCGCATCGGCTTCACAAATCCTTCTCGCGTCGCATAATAATGCATCGAATCGCCAAAAAAACAACAGATCCATAAAGCCCATTACATTTCCCATCACATTCATCGTCTTCAGCAAACACAAGAGATTTTTTGTCGGTGAAAATCCATAATTTGTTCGATTTTCTGACAATCTCAGGCTCCGTGGCTGTCGATACCCAGGGATATTCAGTTGAGAGCTCGCGAGTTCGAATTACGCTCTCTATTGTTATTGGTTCATTCGAATCGCGTTCACGCGACAACAAATACATTACCCCCACCCGGACGATAGAATTTGTAAGCTTTTAGGGTTGACTCCGCCTATCAGAGAAATGATATCACTCACGCGGATTATTTAAAAAATATAACAGTTGATGATTGACAAGGTTTTTCCCTGAGCTCGAGTGTTTTTAATATAACCTGGGTTTCATATTATTCCGAGTTTTAATATAATAGTTTTAAATACGAGTTTAAATCATGTTATCAATTTCGAACGCTAAACGATTGGCTGCGTTCGAATCTGACAACAATTGCAAGAGGAAAAGAAAATCGCCGCCTGACCATCACGTTTTTTGGAAGTTGTGGCTACTCAGGAATTATGAGCTAGTATTGGAGTCGTGTACAACAGTTCAATCAATTATCACTCACGCGGCATGCACAGATCAAAAGGAAAACCTACCAGAGAAGATGTTATCGCCTGAGATTTTGGGAAAGCTGGTACGCGAGATCTGGAAAGGTCAAGTTAAAAATGTGCGAAGAGGATCTAGAGATAACCGAATATACCAGTTTCTCAATTTGTCAAAAAAAACACACAATCCCATCATTCCCATGCATCCATCTCAATCCGAGACTCGCGACGTCCAAGTCGCACGACTCCCACCAAACTGGCAGGCCATTCGTGTCAACGATAAAAAACTAAATTTCATACGCTTACAGAGCTGGCAAGCAAACAACCGTTGCGCTACAACTGAAGTTTCTATGGAGTTCCAGGATGAAGGCATCGTTGGCCAAATCGTTCTACGAGCTAATGGCTCTAAAGTTGACTTGAACGATGTTAATATAACGAACTCTCTCATGCCCAAGGGATTAAATTCAACAGAACAAATCGAGCATATCCTTGATTTCATCGACAAGTCGGCACTATGCAAGGGATACCATTTAGAATCGGGAGAAAATGTCATAGCTATGTTGCCTCACCATTTGGAACGTGTAACCTCCACAGAAGATGCAAGTTTGATCGAGACAGTAGCATTCTCAGACGAATGTTTCATCATATCACCAAGCAACAAAGCGACAAGGTGTTCGAGTTGTGCAAACCTCGTTAGCACGGATCGTCGTAGGAAGAAAAGGCAACAGTCTAAAGATTCAGTCCACCCAAAGTGCAACAGAAGATATCTGGAAAGAATAGATATAGAGAAACAGTTGAACGATACTAGGAAAGAAAAGGCGAATTGCATGAAGAGAGAGAAATACTGGAGGGAAAAATTTAACACGGATGCGATCGAAATTCAGTCAGAAGATCATGATGATTTGAGCACAATTCTTAACAGTGTGGATGAGAGCAGAATACCTGATGATATGAAAATATTATGGCAGCAACAACAGAAAATCGTCAACACACCTTCTCCCCATGGATATAGATGGCATCCAAAGTAAGTTCTAACAACTTGTTTACTTTACAGGGAAAACCCGTCTCGGTGGGGCCGGGGGAAACCCCAAACGGCATAGAAATATGATATCAAAAAAGATATATCTTATTACGCATTTCCTATATTGTTCGAGTTATTTTTTATGTTTTTCAATACAGTATTACAGTGTAAAAATGTGAACAATTCAAGTATATTAATGATATTAAATTTTCAATTAGGGTCATGAAATTATGTTTGGATCTTTACTGTAAGAACCCACACGTTCTCGACCCCTTGAGGAACTTTATAAAACTGCCAAGTAACAGAACTATCAGGTTTGTGCCATAGCTGACATAGCTGATTATACAATTTTTTCACTTTGAAAAAATCACAAAAAAATTTTTTATATTAATTTCCTTTTCGTTTGTGCAATTTCTAATAGAATGTACAAGAACAAAGTTGAGCAGACTTCTGGATGGAATGACAACATTTTAAGATGGTGCTTAAATGAAGCCAAGAAACAAGGTTTGAAGGAACAAGACTACTGGGGTGGATTTGTCATTGATGAGATGAAGATTCAAGTGAGTTATTTATAACATTTTGTTTATCTCAATAAATAGGTGTTTCCTTTTAAACATTACAGTACATAAGCTATGAGCTATCCACATTTTATATCAATGTCTCAGATATTTTAAATACCACATACTGCATTATACATTGTTATATTCTATTTAAATTAACACCATAGGAAAACCTAGAAATGGTCATTAAGAATGGCAAACACAAACTGTCTGGATTTGTCAACCTTGGCAGCAGTCATGATGTTATGTCACAACTCACAGGTATAAATAATGTATAAGATAATGTATATTTTTTTGTGATTTCCACATTTAACACTCATTAGTCATTGTCCAATTTTTAGTCAATTCCAAACAATATCCAACATTTTTTGTTCATGTAAATTTGTTATGTAGGTAATACAGAACCTGAGTTGGCAACACAAGTTCTGCAGATTCTGTTTCTCAGTGACTGTGGTTTCCGTTTCCCTATTGCCCAGTTTCCGTCTGGCAGCTGCACTCCCAGCGACTTGTACTATTTGTTTTGGGAAGGTGTTATAAAAATGTTAGAGGAAGGATTTACGTAAGTTAATTAAGATATTACATTAGTTTAACCCATTAACATTTAGTGCACCACCACATGCATATAATATTTTAACATATTTTTACTCTGTCAAACGCTTACAGTAGCAGACAATTTTACTCATGCATAAAGGGCAAAAAGGTCCAACCTGTGTGGATCATATGAAATAATATTGTTTCATTACAGCCATGTCTTTTAATTTAGGATATACTGGTGCATTTTGGATGGGGCAGACACCAACAGACAGTTTGTCAAGATACACTTCATTGACTGCAACCCATCAGAGAATTACTTCATGACCCAAAACATATACACAAATCATCCAATGATTTTCATTATGGATCCAAAGGTAAATTAAACAGTCACATAAATATATATTAGCCACTTCCAAGATAATTAATGTTAAAATCAATTTAGCCCTAATTAGGGACCAGTCATTATTTATGGCTGGGGTGGGGGCTGAAGAGAAAATGGTGGGGTAACTAAAAAATTAGGCAGGTCTGGGGTGGGGTAAAATAAAAATATGTATCCATCGCACAAAACTGTTAAAATGCTGACCGAGTGCTTAGTGCAATAAACTGAATGTTTAATTTAATAACGGAAAATCGAATTTTTAATATTGGTTGTTATGAAAAGGTTGATGATTTGGGGGGGGGTCATTTATTTTTTAACCTTCTATAAAATATGGGGTAAAAAATTTTTTGGTACAAAAAAGGTGGGGTGGGAAAAAATTTTGGCTTTAAAACATTTTCTCTTCAGCCCCCACCCCTGCCATAAATAATGACCGGTCCCTTAGTCTTTTGAGAAACTCTAACACACAATATTTCCCCATGTGCCCAGCATTATATTAACTTTACCATTTTACTCTTTCTCATTAGATTACTCATATTAAATAGTTAAGTAAACAGGAGAAATTGTCACAATGTCACATGCATGCAATATTGATGTACAAATATTTTACCTTAAATTAATTCATTATTAACATTGCTATATAGCACAATGTGAAGAAAATAAGAAATAACATTACCAAAAGCAATCACAGTGGAAAACCAAGATGTCTTGAGGTGAAAGGAAACCAGATAACATGGGAACAGTTCAAAAAGGCATACAACTGGGATCAGTCAAATTGCAGCCTGCCAGTACATGAACGACTAACTGAAATGCACTTTGACTTGGATTCTGCTAGTAAAATGAGGAACCATCTTGCAGAAGATGTCCTTGATAGGAAGATGTTGTTCTTAATGGAGGTTTGTTTTCTTATTCAATATGTTGTCTGATGGTATTTTGGAGCATGGGCACAGACAGGGCACTTAATTTGGTCCAAACGTACACCACTGTACTTGTTGTACAATTCTTTTGACTTGTTCATTACATATTTCTCTTAACAGAAGTATCAACAAGCACAGGCCAGCAATGATGCACAATTGGGCACAAGTCTAGATGCAACTGTTGCATTATTAAGACACACCAGTTGCATTGTTCAAATGTTCAACGATAAGTTACCAATATCTTCACTTGCTGATTATAGACTGAAGCAGTTAGGCATGTTTTACAACTTCATGTTGCAGTGGAGGGAAGAAAGCAAAGAAAACAATAGCCATTTTATATCGACAAAGTTATGGTTTGACATACAGTCTATGTGCATTGGGTTTGTATCATTGGTATCTGTGAAGCTTAAAAACTTTCCAGAATCTGTTATCAAACCAGCTATTGTCAACCAGGACTGTGTGGAGAACCACTTTTGTCAAGTGAGGGCGTGCAATGGTCAAAATAATAATCCCACATTCCGTCAGCAAGAGTCAACACAAAACTCCATTCGTTTTGGACAAAGCACCATCAGCAGGAAGAGCAATGCTGGAAAATCCATAAATGCAGAACAGTTGACCACATGTAACTTACCAGAAAAACAGTAAGGTGTGCACTATATATCCAATACCGGTATGACATGTAAATACAATATATCAATATTGCTTGATCTAAATTTACTACCTTGCGTGTTTCCAAGGAAAATTGAAGTTTATTTACAAATTGTTTGTTAAAACAATTTCCTTTTTAAATCGATGATACATGTAAAATACTAAAATTAACAATTTCCGGTAGTTATACAGAACTCAGAAACTGACTAGCACAAAGAAAGACGAAGAACATGTTTTATATCGTTAATCCTGTTGTATTTTAGCTGCCTGTGGTGCCACTACTGGCACTCTGGCAGTCAGACGTCAGGAAGTTTTCTCTTCATGTTCCTTTGAGGAAACTTTTGTATTTTTGTTGCGCTAGCAGGTATTGTTTATGATATATATAAACTATTTAATATATTTGACTGTTGGACAATCCGAATTCCAACTGAGAAGGACTCAGACGTAGAACAAGGTTAAATCAATTGAATTAATAACATAATGCAGTATACGATATGTGGGTATATAATAAAAGTATTTTGCAGAAAACTGCAGAATTATCGTACTCACCACCGGCAACCAGATATAAAGCACATTGTAAAATAATAAGAATATTTAGCAGTTATAGACCTGGAGCGAGATGTATTCCACAAAAAGTAACCCAGAGGGATTAAATATTCCGAGGGCAAAGCCCGAATGATATTTCATCCCAAAGGGTAATTTTTTTAATACCCTGAGTGAAAGCTAGGTCTATAAATTATATATTATACCGAACCTTGTACAAACTGGGTACGAGTGGGGTATTCAAAAGTCGAATTCCCAGCTCAAGCTTGGTATTCGACTCAAATACCATGCCCCGGGGAAACGACTCAGGGTACAAGTTGGTCGGGGCATGGTATTCGCTGAAAAATACCACGGTCATGACTGGTACAAGCCTAAGTTATCTGATTGGACAAACTTATAATATCACAACATATTTCATACAGTATTTGTAATGTCACATTAATTTATGTTTTTGAATGAATGTGTATGCCTGGTACGCATTCTGCAATTCACTGTAATTATTTCCATTTTAGTATTTATAAACTTGATAATTATCAGAAAAATTCTACAAACACATATATAATATCAAAATTGTACTTAAAGGAAACAAACCAGTCTAGAACAAATCTTTAGCTATTATAGCTTTGTGCCATCTTTGTGCACTATAGTGAGTGTATGAATGAAAGTTATATTCCCTCTATTCTGAATCTTAGAATGATTCCTTGTCCTTCACCATCAGATCTGACATGTTCGACTGTGTATTGCCTGTTGTCAACTGACTCAGGGAGTGGAATTCGAGTGTTTAGTCGCACAGTTTGTTTTAACTGAGCAGCTAAAACTTGTTTATTTGCACGCTTGTTGAATTTGACATTGTATGCCTGACAGAGTGAAACCAGCTGTGCCTTCAGATATACCCGGACAATACCCTTTACATCATGCTTGTCAATAAAATTTGCCAATCGACCATGTGACTTGTGCTTTCCTTCACTTTTATCTTCCAATATTTCCTACACATAAATTAAGACATATGAGTCAACTGATTTACCTGACCAATACTCTTTGAGGCTCTGTTTACATGAGCCCTACATGAAGGGCTAGCCCTACCAGTAGGGCTGGTTTTCAGGCCCTAGCTGTTTACATGATAAAAACCAGCCCTTTTGGTAGGGCTGGCTCGCTGTGTAAACAACATTAAATGGCTTCCGTACAACTCATTTACTTTCTTACGAAGTCCAACATATTTTACCGAGCAAATTTTTGAATAAAAACCAGCAGACAATTGCATATTGTTCCAGAGCTAAATATTTAAATCGAAAATGACTTCGAAAAGCGGATTTTAACACAGATATGGCAAGTTTTTACTCAGCTCTACTAGGAGGGCTAGCTCTCCTGTTGCGTTTATATGGGAAATTTTCAGCCCTATTAACTAAGCGAAATCTCGGGTATAGTTAATAGCGAGATATCGCCAAGGAGGGCTGGCCCTCCTCTCATATAAACGAAAAAAAATTTTAATAGGGATTTTAATTAGCTCGCGGGATCTCCCTAGGAGGGCCAGCCCTTCATGTAGGGCTCATGTAAAGAGAGCCTGAGTCTGCAGTCTAGACAGGCCGAAAGTGACAAACATTGAATATTTTTGCCTTACTGGAACATTTTGGCAAAACTCATAAATTATTTACCATAATTGATTGCAGTAATTATAATAGCTACTGTATGTACTTTTTTAATTTTGTTGTACATTATTGTAGTTAAACATTTATTAAATACCTGGAAAGGAACACTGTCACTTTTTTCTTTTTTTTTCTCTTGCTTCTGCAGCACACGTTTCCGTAGCTCTGCACTCTTTCGGAGGTTGTGGGCCCTTCGAAAATCACGGAGATATTGAGCAGCACCCATGTTAATATATCGATGGATGACGTCTTTATACAACTGATCGACTGCTGCTTGAAAAAAGAATTAGTTGATATAATATTTCATACTTATAGGAACTAATTAGATGGTACATTTAAACACACAACATTCAGTGTACTACAATTCTGATGCTCATATGATAGCTACTGTATTATGAAATGTCATATGCAAAACACTAGTAAGAAAAATTGTTAAATATGCAAATGTATAATAACATGCAGTGATTTCATACCGTACCTAACTTATTAGTAGACAAAATATTGGTTGTAAAGTTCTCTGACCACTTCGTCATAAGTGATTCATTCTTCAATAACTCTTTGCATGCCATTGTAACCATATCTTCCTTATGTTTCTTTAGCTTAGCTTCATTCAACAGCAAGACTCTTTGTTGTTCCAGACTCAGGAAGAATTGATATGCAGAATCTGTGATATGTATAAGGCCTGCAGATCTATATTGCAGGTTCTCTGTCACCTCTAGAGTTTCTGGGAATTGGCTATCCTCTTCAAGCTTTGAGAAAGGAATGACAAGTGCCTCTTCAATTATCTCACACATTTTGTTGTGCTTCACCACAGATGCCAATGTTCCACTGTTCTCAGTAAAAATATTGGATTGGACATATTTTCTGGATTTCTCAAGAACCTTCCTCACGGCCCATCCACCCACATGCCTCACCTTAGCTTTACCACATGCTTCCATTTCTACCACATTCATTGCCACTGGTTCTTCTTCTATGCCCTTCTTGACAATATACAATAAATGATCCAAGAACATCAGGTGTATGGCAATTAAAAGTTGTGATGCAAGTGACTTGTGAACAGGCAAAATGATAGTTTCATCAAAAAGGCCACAGACGTATTCTGGGTAAATTTCACTACACAGTAGTTGGTGTACCTTAGCAGTAACTTTGGTAAAGTTCTCGCGTTTCATATTCACAACAACCTCATCAGCATTCTTCATTAAGTAGTTCTCCATAGATTCAAAACTGTGGTACCAAATGATGTTAATAAATGTGACAACCTCTGATTTCTTACTCTCAGAAAGCAGACTATCCACCAAATCATTTCTAGATTTAGAAAATTGATTTTGAGGATCTTCCTTTTTCAGTGATTTAAGCATTTCAGGCATTTTCTTACTTATCAGGTTACTTGGTGCTTTGGCCAATTCTGATTCATTTTGTACAAGCTGGTTGTAAACTACACTTAGTTCAACTGGGACAACCTGCTCAGGAACCTCGAAGTATGAATTAACCAGATTATCCATTTGTTCCATCGGAAACTGAAATTCTTCGTCATTGAGTTTGTCATATTGTCTTTCGTTCACTTTAAAAAAATTTTCATCTGTGACACGCCTATACCGGCAACAGGAAAGGTCTTGCTTCGACTCACCAAGCGAAGTGGAACAATGCTCAATAACAGAAGGTGGTGGTTTTAGCAACTGACCTGGTAGGAAATTCAACATCTGCAAATGATTGGCTGATGTGACCCGTGAAGCTGCAACATAAGTTAACCCTGAAACAAATTCATTTGAGCAGTGCACAACAACGGCTGGCATCGTTAAAGCTTGTGATTTATGGCTGGTCACAGCATAGCATACCACCAAAGGATACTGGCATATCGCACCAATCCTCTTCCCTTGAATATTATGGTTTATCCAGCACTCTTTATTGATAAGCACAATTCCTTCAGCCTCAAATTTGACTTTGGCCTTACAATCATCTGTCATTCCTCTGAAGATGCCAACACTGCCATTCTTCATGGTGGCTGATTTATTCCAAACAAGCATAACCTTGCAACCATGCTTTAGTAAGAGTGTTTCTTGACCTGGCCACTTCATGTTCTTGCTGTTACCTTCAAATGTGGCTTCCAGACGGATGGTCTCACCAGGAAGATTGTCTACAACCGACCTGTTGTGGAGAATAGCTGGAGCATTCTTAAAGAAAACATCGGTTGCATCACTCATTAATTCACTGGGTAAATCTCTAGACAAACTGGTAAGAAACGAACACGTTTCTTCAGAGCACAATCCAAGTCTTAATTGTTGCAAGGCAGCAATAAACATTTCCTCTCCTGTAGACTGGCGCATGACCTGGTTAAGCTGAATTCGATGGGGTATTGCGAACTCAAATACGTTTGATAGAAACATAAACTTCCCATCGTCAAACTTCCCAGGTACCGGGCGCAACTGGAGGAATTCACCGACGAGTATAATTTGTTTTCCTGCAAATGGGTAAAACTCGCAATTGGAGTCAGGAAGTGACAGCTCGTGATGTAAGGAGTTGATAATTTCCAACACTCTTGCGCTGGACATGCTAGCTTCGTCCCATATGATGATGTCCACCTCCCGACTTCTATTTACCACAAGAGAATTTTTACTTGCTCTTTCGATGACATGTTTTGATGGCAGATTAGCTGTCCCGAGTCCAAAATATGTGTGAACAGTGGAGGCGATACCATTGGGGTAGACTTTACAAGCGATTCCACTGGAGCATACGACTGCAAATGACAACTTTTTTTCGTTGCAATAATGCATTATACTTCTCACAACTCTTGACTTCCCGACTCCAGCTTGACCTGTTATCAAGCAGTTGTGTCCTTGACTAACAAATCTTAAAACGTCTGCCTGTTCGTCGTTGAGATCCATGGCGACGATCAAGAATATAGGTGGCCGTGTTTTCTAGCTGATCTGCTAGCAGAGTACACTGTATAGCTATATATCGACGATCGATAATTTATACTTCGACTGCAATTAAACAAAATGTCACGTTTTCTACTGAACTGAAAGGAATATGACAATATCACGAATAACGTTTATTGTTTTGTATGTCCAAATTAGGTTATATTAAAAACACTCGAGCTCAGGGAAAAAGCTTACAAATTCTATCGTCCGGGTGGGGGTAATGTATTTGTTGTTGCGTGAACGCGTTCGAATCAACCAATAAGAATAGAGAGTGTAATTCGAACTCGCGAGCTCTCAACTGAATATCCCCGGGTATCGACAGCCACGGAGCCTGAGATTGTCAGAAAATCGAACAAATTATGGATTTTCACCGACAAAAAATCTCTTGTGTTTGCTGAAGACGATGAATGTGATGGGAAATGTAATGGGCTTTATGGATCTGTTGTTTTTTTGGCGATTCGATGCATTATTATGCGACGCGAGAAGGATTTGTGAAGCCGATGCGAGTTCGTTGGAGGTGTATTCTCCTGCCTTCTCCTTACTATTACATAGAATACCATCCCCTCAAAGTGGATTTAAAATCACACCAAGTCAACACCGAAAAGTCGATTGCAACTTGTAGTAGAAGTAAGTAACTTTATTTCTTCATTTGACACAATATTTTAGCAATTTTTGGACAATATATATTTGACTATTAAGTCTACTATAATTTGCTAATATGAAGTACCCCAACCATCAATAATAAATATATATTTAATTCCATCATACCATTTCTGGCAAATAGCATAACAGACATAACACATACACATAATATACCATAACATACAAGCAGGAATAATAAATAATTATTAATAAAAAAAAATATTACTATAGCAACAACGTGAGCTTGGGCTGCCTGTGTATAAACTAGCAGTATTTATACAGTATAAAGTTTATATGCAGTAGGAGCAAATTAAAACAATAATATATATTTTTATAGAAGATTTTCTTCAACATTTTCTGTTTGTTCTGTAGTTTCCTAGCAAGAGGTCAAGTTGACACATACAAAGAAGTCCCCAGTTAAAAATCATAAATGGACCTTTGAGGAAGATAAGGCTTTCATAGAGTTTATATCGATTGCCAAAACTGATCCAAAGTATGGTCAAAGTTTGTCTTCTGTTTCTCAATGGCCTGGATTTATGCGTGTGTCATCGGCTTCCCCGAGGGGTGAGACCCCGGGATGTACTGGGGTAATTTAACAAAATAGTGGGGCATTTCCAGCAAACTTTTGCCCGTGGAGTAGGGCAAATGCTGGAGCTTTGAATTGTAGTTGCCCTATCCCAAGGGCGAATGACGGGACTTTTTTACCTAACCTGCGAACAGGCTTACTCTGGGAACGAGATTGATCTCCGCGCTGGAAGCTATTTTAAGTTTTCCGTTGCCGTTGAGCGCTATCTGAATAAACAAATATGGAAGAAAAAATAAAGGTGAGGCAATCTTTGTAATCTTACTGTCTATTTGAATCTATTTCACTATTTTTTGGGTAGTTAATACTTCAGATATTTGTTGCTATGTTTGTATATATTTTTTTCATTAATGACATGCATATTCATTAGCATTTAATACATTGGTTTGAATATATTTGCACATTTTTGTAGAATACTTATAAAATTCAGATTATTAAGCTTTTTTGTACTTCAGGTGCTTGTTGAGTTGGGTGAGAGCCGAAAGGTCGTTTAAATTGTGCATAAGGAAGATTTAAATAGTGTCTTGGGTAAACTGAAGGCAATATTTGGCATTCAGAGGGAAATAATCCTACAAGAATATGATGACGATTGGGAAACATGGTTAGATTTGCAGGGTGAGGATGTATGTCATCTGAAACATCATCAGAAGCTTCGCCTCATAGTTCCTGAGCAAACAGAGTCAGAGGAAAAGAAACAGGTAGCAATACTTTTGTATAGCCTTGACTTTGTCTCTATATTTATAGTTTTCAATATTTTAATAATAAATAAAAGAGTTATTTTTAAAATGAGCTTGAGCATGAATTGAAGAAGGGCAGTTGTGTCTATTTTTACGTACAGGGGAGACAAGGTTATTGTGTTAAATTCCAGGTTTGGGTGTTAAAATCAAGGGACATATTATCAAATCCAGGGGTACAGTGCTCAAAACAGGCTGGAATTCCATGGGACCCAGGACCCCCTGCAAAATGGCATTAATGTCCAAGGACAAATTCCAGAATATGTCTGAAATTACATGTCCTCACCCCCCTACCACTTATCAAGACATCTCGGTTTGTAATAATATCTATATAAATCCTAAAGATAAAAAATTCATCCTCACCTTTGCATAAAAATAAGCAATATAAATTGATTTTATTAGCTTCGTTGTATATAAATAAGTGTTTATATGATACAGTTAATAAATAATTATATCTACATAAGTTATGCATATATATTATATACCATGGCTTATGGTATGACAATTTCACCACTAACTGTAGACACCTAAGTTCCTAATTAATGGTAACCCCTCTATGATGAAACAGATTAATTTAATGCTAATGAGCTAAAATCATATGATGTAGGAAGAAGGGAGTGAAGGGACTGTTTTCCCTTCCAGTTATAAATTTTGTCAAAGCCTTTTACTGATTTGTCACAAGGTGCAACTGTTCAGCTGCAATAATGATAAAGCGGAATATCAAGAAGGAAATAATTGTTCAAAGATTGATTCAGTTGTTGTAATGTTTTCGATCCAAACAAGAAGAATAGTAAAATAATCATTCATTAAATTCAATTCTGTACCTATTGTAGGAACTTATTACAGGCAATGAAGGTGATACTAATACCTCAAATTTGATCAATACAAGTGCTGTCAATCGAACAGAAGTTAATTCAAGATCTGTAAATGCAAGAATTGAAGGTATGTGTGTGTGTGTGTGTGTGTGTGTGTGTGTGCTCTTGTTCTTCCTCACTTGTGGGGACAAGAATCGGAATACACACCTGACTTGTGGGGACACCTCAACTTGTGGGGACAATTTTGGTGACCTGCAAGTTAAAGGGCGCAGAAATAGTTGAAAAGCTGTTGATAAGTTAATTTTGAAATATTATGTACGTAAGTCGAGTATTAAAAAGAAAGAATTAGCGTTAGAATGTATGTAAAGTCATTTTTCCAATATTTTTTCATAGTGTCCCCACAAATAGGTTTGGTACGTGTGTAAAGTTGTCCCCACAAGTATGTGTAAAATCAATAGTAATTTATTTCAACTTTTTCTTAGTCTGAATGTTGGACTTAACAAAAAATTGTCCGTAAAAAACAATGTGACAATCCTACTACTCTTTCTTCCACAATTTTGTAGTGTCCCCACAAGTAGTTGCACACCGTCCCCACAAGTATAACACACACAAACTGTCCCCACAAGTATTTACACATATGAAATGTTCCCAAGAGTGTTACACACATGCAATGTCCCCACAAATATTACACACATATACTGCCCTAACTAGTATTAGTAGAATCATACTAGTATACTATTGCAAATGCTGTAATTTGATTGGCTACGCTACTCGCTATCTAATTGTTGATAGATAGCAAGTAAAGAAACAGCCATCTGCTCGGCGCGATTTTTAACGAATTTATTTCAATAAATTACGAAAACGTTTTGAAATACTGTTTTCTTGCTGGTTTCTACTAAAACAATTAGATTATTCGCTCTCGATTTCTATGAGATGTTAGTTCATTCGGGCTTTGCCCTCATCAACTATCACCTCATAGAAATCTTGAGCTCATAATCGAATTGTTAATTATTATATTGCAAGCGCTAGTTCCTGTAGTTTACGCTATATGATTGGCTAATGCCCCCGCGGAGCATTACGGAATTTTTAATGCCCTACAACAAAAACAAACCATATAATTAACTACGTACTTTACTACTTATGGTTGTGCCATATAATAAACTACTTATTAACCTCAAACGTTCGGTCTTTACGGTAAAATATTATATAAATATAAAGTAGTTAATCTTCACATAGGACAAGTATCTTAATGGTGCATGTCCAATAACTGACCACAATTGAAAATGAATTTCCAAAGTAAAACTTGTCCCCACAAGTGCAGTGTGTAATCATATTCCATTCATGTCCCCACAAGTGCAGTGTGTAATCGTATTCAATTCATGTCCCCACAAATGCAGTGTGTAATCATATTCAATTCATGTCCCCACAAATGCAGTGTGTAATCATATTCATGTCCCCACAAGTGTAGTGTGCAATCATATTCAAATCGCTATCCCCCAAAGCCAGAAAAATGTCTGACGAATGACCCTAATCAGTTTGCACTTTGTTACCCGATGTTGCGCTTCAAGCTACTCTGAGATCAGTCAATCAAGTTTTAAAAGTTGTCGGCTGGGTGGGAGGGGGTCATGGCATCAGGGCTGCAGGGCTGCAGGTACCCAGCACTCACATGGTCCTGGGCAGAACCCTGCTTGTCGTACATTGATTCTTAAAGTGCCTATGAAACGAAATTTTTTTCGATGCGTTTTGGTACTTTTAAAGTCGTAGAAAATTATTCTGAAAACGAGATGCTTTCAAATTGAATCAGAAAAAAGTTATCGAGGGTTAAACATGGCATACTTCTGATAAATAGTAGGACTTAATTGCGCGCGGCCAAGTGTTGCTAAATTACTTCCGGTGATGTAAAGAGCAGGGCACGCTTCGACAATCTCAGACAAAGAATGGAGAAACAAGCTTCAAGTGTAAGCAAAAAAAAGGCATTGTAAAGTCTTTTGTGTTGCTGGTGGGCCAAATCAAAGGTCTTGTACAAATAATGGAGATACCCCTGGCATAAGTATGCATCGCTTTCCTACAGATAGCTCAGTAAGACAGCAGTGGGTGAAATTTGTTAGACGGCACAGAGTGGATTTCAATCCAGCCATGTACTCAAGTAGGATTTACTTGTGCTCAGCACATTTTGAGGCAAACTGTTTCTCGAAGCGTTTTGCTACAGCATTGGAAACATTTGATAACACTGGAACGAAGCGTTTCTTGTCCAGAGGCTCTATTCCGACCATTGATGTCCATGGAAACTAAAGGCACAAACGAAATCTCAGCGAAGGAGAAACGACTTGTAAGTGTTACATATTTTATGAATATCACATTGCTATTAAACTTCTTGGGTAATAGTTTCGCTGGTTTATATCCAAGATCCATGTAAATTAGATCAAATTTTTACTTTACGTGTATATGAAAAATTGCATTTAGGATTAATTAAATTGGGATTCACTGTAGATTTGTTTGAAATATATCACAGCCATAGTATGGCCCATGGCTGAGACATGAAAATATTTAACTTATTTCACGCATTGTTTTTAGTTGAAGCGAGATGCGCTCAAAGATTACATGCCAGAACCACCTAAAAAAAACCCCGCTCTGACAACACAAAAGCAACCAAGGCATCAACTTCAGTTGATCAAGAACTCAACACTGCAGACCAAGTTCCCACCATCACAGTTGTCCAAGATCTAACCACCACTGAATCAATATCACATGATGCTGCAGAGTGTAATACTGAAGAAACAACTCTCTTGATGCCTTCCAGTACATGCAAAAAGTGCCAAGAGCACATGAAAGATAAGAGGAATTTAAAAAGAAAATTGGAGAGGTTGAGGAAGAAAGTGGACATCATGACGAACCTGAATGAGCAAGCCTCTGTAAGTGACATAATGTTTTGCTATGGACTACTGACTTACAAGAGGAATTTAATTAAATATTATTTCTCAATTCTTATTTTAGGAATCTGATATTGAGGAAGATGGAATTCTCAGTGATGAGTCTATCTGTGATGGTAATATGGAGTTTAGAAGTGGAGATGAGAGTGAAAGTGACCATGACAGTAATGGTGAAGTGGGTGAAATCAATCATGATCCTGAATGGTCGTGTGAATTGGATGGATATGAAAGTTCTGAGTCAGAATCCGATGATGACAATGATGAAGCAGAGAAACGGTCACGTAACAACATAAGGTAAAACAGTAATGTGCTAAGCTAATGTCTGCCTTTTAAAGCAATGGGCACTAAGTATTCCACGTTTTGTAGTCTCCTCATAATACAGAATTTGCTCTGACTAGCAACAGTATTTAAGTAAAGAGGGGGCATTAGAGGTTCAACACTATGATGTATAGTATCTATAACACTTACTTCCAGAAAAATAAATATAATCAGTGAGGAGGGGCATTGAGAAAAAGAAGCTACAAATACAATTTACAATATCCTTTTAATTTTTCTAAATTATAGATTGAATAAAAATGAGAGTGATATCTGCTCAGAGCCAAAGTTTCTGGTGTTTTACTCTATGTTGGTGAGCCTTTTCTCTATGTTCTGCTTTAAATGCAAAAGCAGCAAACCAACTGTGGATGTGATAAAGAATGGCACAATGGTCTCAGTTATTCAGAACTGCCCAGAGTGTGGTGACAAGTCTTTTAAATGGAGGTCACAGCCACTTATCTTTACGAAGTATCCTGCAGGAAATATTGCTCTCAGTTTTGCTATCCTTATGGCCGGAGCTTCAGTAAGCAAGATTCTTTTGGTGTTTCGACACATGGGATTATGTGCCACAAACATTAGGACTTACTTCCGACATCAACAAAAGTTTATCTTGCCTGCTGTAGCAAAACACTGGGAAACTTATAGGAAAGGACTAGTAACAAAAGTAAAACAATTAGAAGACATTGTGTGGTGTGGTGATGGCCGCTTTGATTCCATGGGACATTCAGCAAAGTATGGAACTTATTCCATGTTTTGCTCACCGGTTGACAAAATTGTTCATTTTGAAATATTGCAGGTGAGGTATTTCTCTTGTGTAGTACAAAGCAAGTGGTATGGCCTAAAGTGTATGAGTTTCACAGGTATTACATCTAACCAACACAGTGTACGTTACATGTGATGTAATCCCTGTAAAACTCATACACTTTGGGCCATACAATGTATCACTTGCTTTGTTCACTGTTTGTATGCTACTACTTAAATTCATCTACACCATAGCCAAGTGGTATATAGACGAAATGGCCAAATATATTGCTTGGTATATACACAATAGGGTTATACAGAAAGTATATACAGTAATGTATAATGTAGTTGTCCATTTCCCTTTTTTAGTCTAATGAATCAGGTGGAAGCAACCAAATGGAATTGGAAGGGGCCAAACGTTGCTTTGCATACCTTCAAACGGCTGGTATTTCAATTAAGAAATTCATTTCAGATCGTCATGCTGGGATCGCTAAGTGGGTGAGGGAAACACAAAGTGGCACCAAGCACTTTTTTGACATCTGGCATGTTGCACGTACGGTAACAAAAAAAATGATGAAGGCTGGTAAAGAAAAGGGATGTGAGGCTATCTTACAATGGATAAAGGGAGTCCGAAACCATATATACTGGTGTGCAACCTCAACAAACGAATGAAGGTTGGACAGATGATTTTGGCAAAATGGAAATCATTCATGTACCATGTTGCCAACAGACATGCAGGACATCCTAACCAATTATTCCCAGATTGTGCCCATGGAGAACTGGAAACACCTCGTGATTGGATTAAAATTGGTAAATATATGCATGCACAGATTTGAAACTAAGGCCATATTCACATAAGAATGCATAAAGTTGAAAATTCATCCAACTTCATTTGTTGACACAGGGACTCGTATGGTTAGTTGTGCTTGAATTAGTCTGGCTTCATTCAATCCATGTGAAAAGTGAAATTGTGCACAATTGTCCCATGCAAACAGGGGCAAAAGCTCACTAATGTAATTTTGTATTTCATTGGGTCATTCTAGCAAAATCCACACCTTCCCCACAGAAGAAATTAGGAGTTAACCCCCCCCCCCCTTGGGATGTTCTAGCACATTTTACTATGTTCAGAAGTAGTTTTCCTTCCTCCTCCAGACGGCATAAAATTCCATCATAAGGGGAGTGTGGATTTTTTTGGGAATGACTCATTCCCAAGTTTATTGTGTTTCTGAAACTTTCACCCTCAATTTGACCAGTGCTAAATTTTTATTAAACAGGGAAATGTATGTCAAATGCTGTTTTAAGAAAACAGTTCCATGTTTTTATACCTTTATTGTTAGCCATTTTGATTTATTTCAGGAACACCAGCCTTTGACAAAATGCTGGTCATTTTGGGAAATACAAGGTTGGAATCTGGAATAAAGAACTTGTCCTCAGATGCCCAAACCAGCTGCCTTGAAGGCTTCCATGCCACCTTGAATCACTGGCACCCCAAGATGTTATGTTTCTCATGGATGGGAACATATTGCAGGTACTATATACACATTGGTTAACTCAACATTAAATTTTTCAGGACTGTTTTGATCAACTGTAGCACCTGACAATTACTGACAACTCCAAGTGTAGGATTTGGATAATGGATAATGGGTGGATTGCAATTTGGGCTGCAATTTGGAACAAATTTAATTGAAGTACTACTTTCTATACTATTTTAGGACCGCTCTCGCTGCACTACACTTCAACGAGAATCTAAGGCGTGAAAGCCAGCAGTCAAGAGATGGAGAGGTTTATACCAATGTATGTTACCCAATGTATGTTACCCAAAGTATAAACACATATGATTGTTTCTAATATCTCTATTTTATTAATTCATAGAAGCAGAACAAGAAACTTTCCAAGAATCCCTTAATCGACCACCTGCACCAACTTCAACACAAAGGAAAGCACCAATGTGCCGTAAATGTGGAAAACCACGAAAAGGACATAAAAGAGGAAGTTGTGATTAATTAATAGGCACATTATTTCCCTCACTAGTTTCGTTCCTCAGAATTTAAATATCCTTTGGAGTTACCAGTATTGTATCTCCCTCTTAGATTGTGATAAATGCATGCTGGTAATGGCCTAGTTTTTTCTGGACCCATGTATCCAAAAAGCCTTCGAGCAAGCCATCTGTATCCAACAGCACGGATATACCTAAAATGGTACAACAAACCAGCACTTTATATTACAATAAAATTTCATGAAAACTATTTATTTATTTAGGTTTATTTAACTAGCTTAACTAGCCACCCAGCCAGCACAACCATAGCGCACCAATTATTACCCAACTCCACCCCTTAACCCACCCTGTGGCTTCCCTGTGGGAGGAGGAGAAAACCGGGGACTTTCGAAACCCGCGACTTTGGCCAGGCGTTGACCTCTTTTGAGTGAGGACTGGGTGAGAAAATTCGCTGAGAAAAAACTGAAACTGAGACTTGAGAGGTGTGAGGTGAAAGGCAAGCAGCTAACCAACTTCCACCGAAGCCCCACTATACAAGACACCCAGCCTTGTACTCTATTAGTGGGGAAGTTTATAACATAGGTGCTTTTCATATGAGCTCAGCTTGCTTGTTTTGCTGGGCAAGCTAGCCAGAAATTATTTTCTTATTGGCTTGGAAGTTTTAGATGGAATAAAGTATGGAATATACTGTATGCATTGTTAGGAGGGGGCAGCCTAGCAAGCCATGCTGGAAATCCTTGCATTTCTTACATTTCTTACATGTCTCATATAGGCTATGTCGAATATTTCTCAACAATATACTTATATACAGTACAAGGTAACACAAGTCGGGCTGGCTCATATTAATAGTCCCATATATGTAACATGCAACAGCCTGTAATATATTTAATTTATTGGCCAAACATTCTTTAAAATTGTGTTTGGATCTGTAATTTACAGTATTTTAATACAGCAATTGAACAATATTTTCAAGTCATAGCAGTTCTTATAGAGCGAACAATTTTACAATTTGATGTGATGTTTATATACCTTACTAAAGTTTTATAGTAAGATTTCTACGTGTATTTTCGTATCACAGAATTTCAATTATAGGCATGACTTGAATACTTCAGTATACTGTAGTAAGCTAGGGCAAATTCCAAATATTTCAGGTATGAGCAAATTGAGCATATTCAAACATATTTACTTACTCTTTGCGAGGAGTTCCTGAACGGCAACGATAGCTCCTTCCTTCCCAAGCTTTTCGTCTGAACATTTTCCACATGTACACCTGAGTGAAAGTTCAAATATGGTTTTAAAAAATGCGATATTCAACGTACGAGTTTCATACTAGATTACAAAATGACTTACCAAGAATCAAACTTTACTTTTCGATCGAATCTAGCTTCCAAAATGCCTGGCGTCAAACCATCTCTGTCGCACTCCTCTTTCGGGTCTTCGTCGTCGTTTTGATCCACTAAATTCTCGCCATTGTGAACAAGTGGTTCATCTTCATATGGGCGAAACTGGCAGCTATATACCTCATCACTTGAATCATTTGTATCCGAAGAAAAACTCCCGTTACTAGCGCTTGAAGACATATTTGCATATACGCAGTATATAAAGCACTATAAACAAACAATCGCGTGCCCTGCTCTTTACGTCACACTTCAGCCGCGCTACATTTACTTGGTCCCAGTCCTCGGACCATATTATTTGTAGAAAACATGGTGTTTAGAACAGAAAAAATGTATTAAATAGTTAGATTTTGTAGATTTTGATATCAAATTCAAATTCTCCGACCCCAAAAGCATAAGGTAAGGCAAAAAAAAATTTCGTTTCATAAGCACTTTAATATTATATCCTTCCTTCGAAGATTGAACTGGCATTGCTGAACGTTTCACAAATATGCAACTACGTCTTAGGGCCTATTTATATTATCCCGGCTAGGCGGGACGGGACAGTTGCTGAGATCCCGCTTGTAATATAAACCCTATTGAGTGTTTATATCATCCCGCTTCTATCTCGCCTAAACGGGATCCCGGCAACTTTTGCCGGGACCCTGCTTACCCATATAAACACTCTATCCCGCCCAGCCGGGATGAACTTTCCTTCTGAGCACACCTAAATCCCTTTCCTGCAGATAATATGACGTCAAGCACTTAACTGACTTCATTCAGGCAATGTATTTTCTCCATATAAAGATGCCATCCTGCCTAGGCGAGTTTCCCGGCTAGGCAGGATGAAATCGTATAAACGGATCATATAAACAGGCCCTAATTCCCAGAGGTGGAAAAATGAAATTTTGAACACTCCTTTTTCATCGAATCGTATTGGGCTATTATTCACCGTAGTGATACAAAAAAGTGTCACTTGACTGCTAAAAGGTTACAACCACATGCAGATTACAACCACAGGCTACAACCATCAGTTACAACCACAGTTTATTGTGTTTACCAGTCTGTGGCGGAGGGAAACCTTTCACAGGTTTTGCAACCCAATTTACAAAGGTTCCAACGGTTAGTTAGTGGCTAGGGCCTAAGGGTTAGTTTTTAGCGAGGGAGGAAAACCGGAGTACCCGGAGAAAAACCCTCAAACCACAGAAAAGAACCAACCAATCTCGAAAAACATGAGTTTATCAAGCACACTGACGTTACCCAATCCGAATAAGTCTGTGCCCTCGACCTGGTATCAAACTTTCTGGTCGTCTCCAGACATTACAAAACAGGGATGCTAGAGTGATTACCGGTCGCAAAAATGAACACTTTCTTTTGCGTCTGTCCGCATCCTTGATATACATTATGCCAGAGTATTTAATAACTCATAAAATTCCACCACATATACTGTATAATTCGGGTTTAGCTACAGGTATTCCCTAAAGTTAAAGGCGCAAACAAATGAACAATACTAGAGTTCCGAAAATTCTCGAGATTTGTTTTAAACTGTGAACTCAGATCAGAATATACAGACGCATTCAATATTCTGCAGTTTCACAGATGAACAACTCTTCAAAGCTCAATCTTTTAACATTTAGTGTCACTAGCAATTTCTACTGTGCTTTTTCCAGCTGATCATGGGCTATTGTTTAGTAGAATAAATAACCTTAGTTAGCAAATGAGCTCATGATAAATGGTGCATTGTTGGTATTGTACTCAGAGTGAAATTAGAACGTACAACAATCTGAACGTGTTTTGGTGGGACTGGACACTGGATGAAACAGCGCAAAGTACAATACTTTAGTTTATATACAGTGTATAGGGCGTGTCAGTTAGACAATTACTTAGAATCACTAAGTTTACAAGGGTTATAACGCCATGTTACGAGTCACGAATATTTCTCTTTGATCTTGACCCTAATCCCGACCCTAACCCTATTGTGTGCGTAACATGGACTTAGAACCTTTACAAGGCATAATTAAAACAAACATTGTATACACTTACTAAATTACAGCAGATGTCAAGTGACCTTTTGTTCAAATATGGCCAATAAATCCCATCATATTCCTATATAAAAATAAAACATAACGATTGATTTCATGGTCCGGTCGAAATAATTAACAAAGTATTACATTCCTAAGCACATGTTTTGAGCAAACAAAAAAGGTGTCACTTCACTGCTAAAAGGTTACAACCACATGCAGATTACAACCCCAGGTTATAACCATAGGTTACAACCACAGTTTATTGTGTTTACCAGTCCGTGGTGGACGGAAACCCTTCAGAGGTTTTGCAACCCAATTTACAAAGGTTCTAAGGGTTAGTTAGTGGCTAGGGCCTAACGGTTAGTTTTTAGCGAGGGAGGAAAACCGGAGTACCCGGAGAAAAACCCTCAAACCACAGAAAAGAGCCAACCAATCTTGAATTACATGAGTTCACCAAGCACACACTTGAGGTTGGTTTTCCTCCATAAAATCTTTGTACAGAGATTTTTATGAGTTAAAAGTTAACCCTGGGTTAGGGAATTTTAAGCCAGGGTTAGTGTTAATCGCCTTTTGAACAACTGGCCCCAGCAGGGTAGAGTAGTGGTTAGTATGTGGTAGGCTGCATGCATGGATTAGTGTCAAACTTCTCTGCTTTATATATATATACAAGTGATTGTGTGTTTGCTGTAACTTGCAATTTTGGATTGAGAGCAATGTTTTGTTATATTAAACAGTAAATCAGTGAGCATGGACTGCTTCTCGCTGTTCTGATTAATTTGATATTCTCATAAATTTCTTTCATGTCTTCACTGTATGTTAGATAAGAAAAAGGTGGCCAAGGTAAATTGCAGGATAAACTTTCAATCTTTCTTTAAATAGGTTTTACAAAACATGACTCTTTGCCAGAAGTTGTTCTGCAGAGTCCAGCAAAAATTGCCATGCATATTAACGCCCATTCATTATTTATCTAGGGAAGGGCTGGTGGAGTTTAGATTGCCCTTTTCAACCTCTAACATGGCCTACCCCTTTATTGCCAAATCCTAACAGACAGAGCAAGTTGTTTAGTTAATAAACAGTGGCAAGGCGGCAAGCGGGCACAAGGCGCAAACATTGAGCCCCCATTTTGAAATTTGAGCATAGAGAATATTACATGGTTGCATTAGAGACCTTATGATTTAAGACGGCAACGTGACGACGACGGCTATAAATACAATGAAATTTATAGTATTTTAGAATAGAAATGAATAATTAAAATCCCACGGGAGTTTTAGCCATTATCCTCGCTCTGTTTACAACGGTAAACTACAGCTTTTTACGTCTTGTGTTCAATGTCTGCACTTCAAGCCGCGAGAAGTGGTACTGAGCAAATTGGCTCAGTCCTGAAGTAGAAATCTTCTAAACCAAAAAGCCCTTATCTCAACTACCTCAAACGAAAGTGAATTGATACGATTGATAATACACGACAAGTTTTATTTAATTGATTTATTTCAAGGAGTTTGTTTTAGCCGTCATTGTTCGCGTTGTCGTCCTACATCGTAAGGTCTCTATTGCTCACTCGTTCGCATATATTTTATAAACAAATTATAAACAAACGACATTTCATATACAAACTCAAAATATCGTATTTTTTACGTGTGTTTAAATACGATTTTTCTCAGTGGCATAAAACTCTAGATACTGAAGCTTATGTTTATATAATGAAAAAGATTAATGAACGATAAAATTAGCAATAAAATTAATAAATAAAACATTTTCTTACCAGCTATTAAATATGTTTTATAGTACTGTATTATTCTTTTTCATTTGGCATCATTTCGGTTGATTAAATTCAAAAACGTATTAAAATAAAGACTCTCTTTTACTTTGAAAAGTTGATAAAAGTAGTGTTTCCATGTATCACCAAAATTTTCAATTTTCTTCAAATTAAGGTGGTCCAAAACCAAATTTAGAAAGAAAATCATATAATTATCCATATTATGCATCATTAATGATCCTTTTTTCGTTTTGTGGTGTTCATTTTTGTATTTGTTTGGCGTGAAATGGATAAATAGGGGAAAATAGCAGCTTGTTTGAAATTTTGTCCCGTAGCAACCACCATAGCAACGACATGTTATTGGAAAATCGCTAGCATTGGAGCATTTACGAAAAAGTTTTTTTCTCCAAATGAGTACCCAGCTACCCCTCCCTAGCTATATAGTGATTTTAAACGATTTTATTTCAAATTACACCAAGTACAAGTCGGTTATATTTAGGCATAGATTAGAGAATGAATAGATAGCTCACTCGTTTGATGTTTTTGGCGCTTCCGACAGGTGCGACTTCCGGGTGGCCGCCATTGCTCTGGCCAGTAAACTGCAGCCAGAACTATTGGAAAATGTATTGTGAAATTGACATCGCACGCATAAAAACTTAGTTTTTAGCGGTTTGGACCTCTGAATTCAACGTTTACGGTCGGAAATCAACTTTAGGAAGGTAAGAGAGTATTTTCATGCTTTTTATTAGCCCTGAAAGTGGCTTTTTAAGTCAAACTTTGTGCTCTTAACTATGGCCAGTTCGGCCAGCCATATGAAAGCTGCAGTCCATATACAATTTGACAATTCTCAGCACAGCTTTTGTTGCAGTCTTGTACAGAATATTTCTCGCTAACCTTAGTATTAAGAGTATAAATAACATTGCAACCGAGCTCCGTATCATGAACTCATTCTTACAATAGATATACAGTATTTATCTGATGTATGTTTTTCCATCAGACCATCACCATTTCTCTGCCTGTGTGTTAGAAATGAAATAAAGTCTTTGAAAATCAACTTCCAAGTTAAACATTTCTTTTGAACTTCACTGTTTTCTTGCATTAGATATTTATTTAAGTGCAGTTAGTCCAACTTATTCAGATATAAGATATTGGTTGTTGCTTCACTGAGTGGACCAGACCCAGAAGAGTGAAAAATCACTCAGCCTTGGCAGGGCTTGTACCTGCGACCTCTGGTTTACTAGTCCAATGTTCTAACCATTGAGCTACAAGGCCGATTGATTGATTTGGTTCACTGTGGTGATATTTCGAGACCCAGTTCTAGTTTCTTCCATAGACCACTTTCATAAATGGCTGCCGATTAAAAATTATTTTATATGCATATAAATTGGCCCTTCTAGCCTTGGCATGATGTTTACATTTCAAAATATTTTTTACTCTGAAATGAGGTTAGTTGGTCTAATCATAGACTATCCAGAAGACAGGGACTGGAAACGCTGGGCAAAGCGCTAATGTTGCTGACGCGACATCCGTGATGCGCTTTTATCACGTATAGCAATTGTCAGTTGCCACGTCAACGAGCCTTAATCAGAACAAAAAAAAATGTGAATCCTTTGGTGATTTGGCGTATTTAAATCCAAGTACATCTCATTAATATTGATTTATTTTATGGGCCCTTAAGCACAGAGTTATTACCAAGGTAAGTGCGTTTTTATTTTTCCATTTTGACTATAAATATTAATCATAATTCCAGTTTTGTCGTAGCATGTACATCACAATGGCGCACGTAAAAAGCATACGTACATAAGTAGTTTCCTTTCAAACCCTGGAACTTGACGAGAAGGCTATCACTTGTCTTTTACAACATATATTTATCATCTCATATGCAATGTTAATGCAAATAGGGTAGTTACAACTTTGTGCGATATGCCAATCTTGTACAAACGAGTTTTTTTTACTCTTCTGTTTACACGACTACGAGAGGATCG
This sequence comes from Trachythela sp. YZ-2020, assembly GCA_016169945.1. Classification (NCBI taxonomy): domain Eukaryota; kingdom Metazoa; phylum Cnidaria; class Anthozoa; order Malacalcyonacea; family Clavulariidae; genus Trachythela; species Trachythela sp. YZ-2020. The sequence goes on along the minus strand of JADLSH010000395.1, from coordinate 8,617,092 downwards.
CAATTTATGTTGTCCTCACTTCAAACCCTGTAACTTCACTTTATATATATTTCAGGACTTCACATTTACATATTTTAAACAAGAATAAAACTGTCGATGCAACTATCAACTTTTCAAACTTTTTGATGGTTTAACAAAGCTAAAAAACACTATTGAATGCGTGCGTTCCCTTTTTGACTACAAAAATGTCGCCATTGTTGTTGTTAGTGTATGCACCTACTTCAAACCCTGTAACTTCACTTCAAATAAATTTCAAGACTTCTCATTTACATATTTTAAACAAGAATAGAAATGACGATGCAACTATCGCTTTTTCAAAGTTCTCTTGGATTTAATAAAGCAAAAAATCACCTTTGAATGCATGCGTATATTATTTTGAACTACAAAATAGGCGCCTTCGTTGTTGTTTCTGTACACACTTACTTCAAACCCTGTAACTTAATTTTAAATATATTTCAGGGTTTCTCATCTATATATATTGAACAAAAATAGAAATGTGAATGCAGCTATCGCTATTTCAAAATTATCCTGGGTCTAACAAAACAAAAAATCACTTTCGAGTGCATGCGTATTATTTTGAAATACAAAAAGCTCGCCATTGTTGTTCTTTCTGTACACACCTACTTCAAACCCTGTAACTTCACTTTGAATATATTTCAGGGTTTTCCATTTATATATATTGACCAAAAATATAAATGCCAATGCAGCTATCGCCTTTTCAAAGTTCTATTGGGATTACCAAAGCCAAAAATCACCTTTGAATGCATGCGTATTATTTTGAACTAAAAAAAATAGCCATTGTTGCTCGGTTGTCGCTGTACACACCTACTTCAAACCCTGTAACTTTACTTTGAATATATTTCAGGGTTTTCCATTTATATATATTGACCAAAAATATAAATGCCAATGCAGCTATCGCCTTTTCAAAGTTCTATTGGGATTACCAAAGCCAAAAATCACCTTTGAATGCATGCGTATTATTTCGAACTACAAAAACACTCGCCATGACATTGTTGTTCTACATGCCGTATCACGGACAGCACGCGCAAGACAATGGCGTTTCCAGTCCCTGTCTTCTGGATAGTCTATGGTCTAATTTATATGCGCATTTATGAAAGTGGTCTATATCATTAAGTAAGTAAATGTATGTTGTTTTGTATCGTAGTCAGGAGTGGACCATACCAAGGAGAGTGAAAAATCACTCAGCCTGGCAGGGCTTGAACGTGCAAACTTTGATTTATTAGTCCAATGCTCAAACCACTGAGCTACTAGGCCAATATCAGTTCACTATTGTAGATGGCATCAAACTACAATATGTGTGATGTAGTTTATAGATGGCTGACTTTAATGTATTTTTTGCTCTTTCTTCCTTTTTTAGTTGAAGATGCCGTTTTCTGCTCTCGAACTTGATGGTGTAATATATATGCATCCTGAGACAGAAAAACCTTTAACATGTAATCCATAGAAACTCTAGCAAGATGGAATGTGATGGACACACTTTTGAGGCTCTTTAGCAAATTAGCATCAACTAATGTGGACTTGGTATTCATAAAAACATTTGACAAAAAGGAATGGCTGTGATATGATTAATCCTTGAGAATCAGAGTTCTAGTCCCAGCTTTTAGAATTACTACATGTCATTGTAGACAAGTTTGGATGAAGTAATTACTTTATAAAATGAATCTTCATGCATGCATGCTATTAGCTCAAACAATGGTGGTTGAGGATTATGAGCATTTTGAAAGGAGTGAATGGAAATTATTTGTAGTGAAAACTGAATGTGACAATGTTTAATATGACAATAAATATATTTTTAAATTTTCTATATTTTTCAAAAAATCTGTGTTTGTGTATCTTTGTTTTGCAAAACAAGCAAAATTGTCAAAAACAGTGCAAAGTACAATTCTCTTCTTATTAACCCTTTAAGTGGCAATGCACCCTCATGTCCCCTACTTTATTATTTTACTCTGTCTAATGCCAGACAATTTAACTCATCAAGGGGAGAGTGCTGCCACTCAATGGGTTAATCAGACTATCTGCCCATGCATCCTGTTAACCCTTTAAGTGGCAATGCACCCTCATATGCCGTACTTTATTGTTTTACTCTGTCTAATGCCAGACGATTTTACTCGTCAAGGGGAGAGTGCTGCCACTCAATGGGTTAATAACTCAAATTCTCCTCTTATTAATAACTTGTGTATCAAAACAGAATTTATAATTACTAAACTTACCTAATACCTATTAATTTTATAAATTAAATTAAATAAAACATATCTGAGAAAACCATGACTTTCAATTAAAATGCAAGAAAATTGTTGTTTTAATTGAGGTTAACTTAGGCTTATAACACTTGAGATTAACAGTAGGGCCTTCAGGAAACTTCTTTTCAATTCACTTTTCACCTCAAACACTGGCAACTGTGCAGAAGATTTGGATTCACTCGGCTCCTCTCAAACTTTCAAATCAGTCCAACAATGCTGCATTGGTGAGACCAGGTCATCAACCATAAACATTGGTGCTAGGAGAAACAGACTACAAGGAGAAAGAAGTCAGTTCCAGCATTGTCCAACAAAATGCTGTGCCATATGTGCAGGATACCTTCTCAAGAAGTGCCATCTATAAACTACTGTACATCACACATATTATTGTAGTTTGATTCCATCTACTATAGGGAACTGATATTGGCCTTGTAGCTCAGTGCATGGTTTGAGCATTGGACTAGTAAACCAGAGGTCGCAGGTACAAGCCCTGCCAAGGCTGAGTGATTTTTCACTCTTCTGGGTCTGGTCCACTCAGTGAAGCAACAACCAATGTCTTATATCTGAATAAGTTGGACTAACTGCACTTAAATAAATATTTAATGCAAGAAAACAGTGAAGTTCAAAAGAAATGTTTAACTTGGAAGTTGATTTTCAAAGACTTTATTTCATTTCTAACACACAGGCAGAGAAATGGTGATGGTCTGATGGAAAAACATACATCAGATAAATACTGTATATCTATTGTAAGAATGAGTTCATGATACGGAGCTCGGTTGCAATGTTATTTATACTCTTTATACTAAGGTTAGCGAGAAATATTCTGTACAAGACTGCAACAAAAGCTGTGCTGAGAATTGTCAAATTGTATATGGACTGCAGCTTTCATATGGCTGGCCGAACTGGCCATAGTTAAGAGCACAAAGTTTGACTTAAAAAGCCACTTTCAGGGCTAATAAAAAGCATGAAAATACTCTCTTACCTTCCTAAATTTGATTTCCGACCGTAAACGTTGAATTCAGAGGTCCAAACCGCTAAAAACTAAGTTTTTATGCGCGCGATGTCAATTTCACAATACATTTTCCAATAGTTCTGGCTGCAGTTTACTGGCCAGAGCAATGGCGGCCACCCGGAAGTCGCACCTGTCGGAAGCGCCAAAAACATCAAACGAGTGAGCTATCTATTCATTCTCTAATCTATGATTTAGGCGGGAGAGGCGTTTATATAATGGCGTCACAGTATAGAGACGACCAGACGACCAGTAGGGCCACTCGGCGATGCAACATGTAGCCGGCTTTTTATAAGGCTTTTTTACAAGGGTTAGACATTGGTGTCTTTTTAAAGACGGCAACGGCGGAGGTCACAGCTGGGAACCAAACTTAGGTGTTGAAATAGTACTTGAAACATGGCATTTTCATGATATATATGCCTACCTCTCCCGTTTAGGATGTGTTTGGGTATGTGATTTCGACCCCGAATTAGTCAACGTATATTTTGTTAGCATTTGAAAATATAGGGGAGCTTCATGTCGAATTTTTCATTTCTCAACTTCGCGAAGCGGCTCCAGGTACGAAGTTTTTTATTAATATATATTGTCTGGGTATTTATAATGTAGAATATACGAAAAAATTCTGAAAGTTACATTTTTCAAAACCCAGGGGGGGTTTCTTGTCCATGCTTAGTTTACGCCTTTACCTAATTTGCATATTGTCTAGACAATTTGCATATTGCTAGACAATATGCAAATTAGGTAAAAGCGTAAATTAAGTATGCAAATTGGAGCAATTTCAATTTTGTTCAGTTTTTTTTATACACCCTGTATAAGTAAATAAAAGGTTTTTCAATATAAGGCGCATACACTTGCAAATATGTTGTTTATTTAAACAAGCATATACAAATACAACTTTTACATAATTTCCAAATATCTATATGGGCACATTTATATACCGAATATATAAACTATAATGAACTGTCTATCTATCACTAAAAATTGTAACACTAATCCACAAATTGTACTAACAGTGAGGGATTTTGTGTCAGCCACCCATGCTCTATAATATTAGAGGAAAAATGAGGAAAAAGTATTAAATTAGGAAAAATAGTTTTCAATGTATAAGACCACCTTAATGTGACCATCATGTTGATAAACCGAACATTGAACTTTAAATGCATTTTTCTCGAATAAGCAAAAATTAGCGATTCCATTATTGCGTGCAGGATATCTGAAGAGATATTGAAGCTATCTGATACAGTACTGTGCATACATACATACATACATACCTACAAACTTTATTTTGGCACGCTGGCCTCGACAACTAAAAAAGCTGGTTTCCATAAGGGGCGTGGTCAGACAATAGATGCAAAAATACACAAACTGTCAAAGAGAGAAAGCGGAAAATATATATCGCTATTAAATAGCCCGATTGACAAGCCAGTTTCAATTCATTGTTTGATTTATAATTGTTTTAAAACAATTTAAATATTGTGCAATTTTTGCCTCATATGGCAGACTATTCCAAAGTGTAGCACCATTATAAAGGAAGCACCTTTTTCCGAATTCTTTTTTCGGCATAGGAAGGGCTAAATAGGTTTCTCTATTTCTGAGATCGTAAGTAATATCCATGTCATTGTTTAATCGAAACGACTCTCTCATGTTGGGTGCGGTGTGGCCGTTTAGGATTTTAAAAATTAAGATTGATTTTAAGTAATTGCGTCTTGCCTCTAGATGTTTCCAGTTAAGGTTTTCAAGCAGATCAACGGATCGAACATCGTCGGTTGCCCCAGAGCGAGTCTGGTGTTTACATGGAACGACTTTATATATTTTTCCTGATATTTATACAGTAGTTTTATATAACCATTTGTAACTTCATACTAAAATGTCAGCTAATCTCACATACTACTTCTACTAATTGTAAAATTCGGACACATTTCTCGTCAATCTTATAAGAGTGTCTGATTGGGGTTAACTGACAAAAGGCCTTAAAAAACTGACTACTGACAAATTAGGATTTTTTAACTGACTACTAACAAATAAAACTTAACTGACAACTCACAAATCGAGGTAGCAAGAGGTGGGATTAGGGTTAATTTTCTCACTTTGATCGCAGCAAAACTGCCTAATTCTGAGTTTTTTAATTCTGTAAGTGCAGGAGATGGCATTTTAGAAACTCTAGAGTTCAATATTTCTCGGACAATCTAACAATTTAGCGCTGTTGCCCCGACCGCGTTAATTAAAAAAATTAGAGCAACATATGACAATCAATGGGATCAGTAGTAGACAGATTTAGATCGAGGACGCGGACGTCAAAGACGACGTGAAAGTGGCGTGTTGTGCCCATGTATGGATATGCCACGCCATTTTCACGTCGTCTTTGACGTCCGCGTCCTCAATCTAAATCTGTCTAGTATCCTCTTGAAACAGTGCAGGGCCGCAAAACCTAGGGGACACTGTGGGCCAGCCTAGTTCCTAGACCTCTAAGCGTTTTCATTAATCGGGCTGATGTATCCATTCGGGGACGTCACGGAAATTAGAACGCGCGTATACAGGACTAGGCTAGTCTGACTGCGGGCATAAGCGCAGAAGCCCTGGGTAGGAGGTTGACCTCAATAGGCAAAATCCACGTGCTTGTAACTGTTTAAGTTAGGTAAAAATTTTGCTTCAGAATGCCGGAAATGGTGTTGCAGAGACCTTAGAAATTATTTTTTCCGAGGGAAATCCAGTCCGGAGCCACCAACAATGCATGTGTCTTTACATTCTACCATCAAGATTATTTTGACCCTCCGCCCCATGACACCGGATATACCACTGATAGTTTCCCTTTTTGGGGGTGCCCCATACTTTTGAGATCCTTCCACGGCTTTTGTAGCCATGTCAATTGCAACCATATCCTTACAGAATATGGCCAGTTAATTATTAACCAACATTTAACTGACAAGCCAATTATTTAACTGACAAAAGACCAATTCTGGGATCTGGGATTTACATGCTGGAACTACTTCACATTTTTTCCTGTTATTTATACAGTTGTTTTAAATAACCATTTGTAACTTCATACTAAAATTTCAGCTAATTTCGGTTAATCCTTCTACCACTTGTAAAATTGAGCAGATTTCTCGTCACTCTCATATATTTAATAGTCTATTCTTATATACCATATCAAGAGACGGGTGTGGGGTTTACATGGAAAAACTTTATATTTTTTCCTGATATTTATACAGTTATTTTATATAGCCATTTGTAACTTCATACTAAAATTTCAACGAATTTCGTTTAATCCTTCTACTACTTGTGAAATTGCTGCAGATCGTTTGTCGTCACTCTCATAATATAGTCTATTCTTATATACCATATCATGAAGCGGGTCTGGGCTTTACATGGAACGACTTAATATTTTTTCCTGAAATTTATACAGTTGTTTTATATAACCATTTGTAGCTTCATACTAAAATTTAAGCTAATTTGGGTTATTCCTTCTACCGACTTGTAAAATTGGCGCAGATATCTTGTCACTCTAGTCTATTCTTATGTACCATATCAAGAGACGGGTCTGGGGTTTACATGGAACGACTTTATATTTTTTCCTGATATTTATACAATTATTTTATATAGCCATTTGTAACTTCATACTAAAATTTCAGCTAATTTAGTTTAATCCTTCTACTACTTGTAAAATTGGCACAGATCTGTCGTAACTCTCATAATAGTCTGGTATTCTTATACCATATCAAGAAGCGGGTCTGGAGTTTACATGGAACGACTTCATATTTTTTCTTGATATTAATACAGTTGTTTTATATAACCATTTCTAACTTCATACTAAAATTTCAGCTAATTTAGTTGAATCCTTCTACTACTTGTAAAATTGGCACAGATCTGTCGTAACTCTCATTATAGTCTGGTATTCTTATACCATATCAAGAAGCGGGTCTAGAGTTTACATGCTGGAACTACTTCATATTTTTTCCTGATATTTATACAGTTGTTTTAAATAACCATTTGTAACGTCATACTAAAATTTCAGCTAATTTCGGTTAATCCTTCTACCACTTGTAAAATTGGCGCAGATTTCTCATCACTCTCATATAATAGTCTATTCTTATATACCATATCAAGAGACGGGTCTGGGGTTTACATGGAACGACTTCATATTTTGTTCTGATATTTATACCATTATTTTATATAGCCATTTGTAACTTCATACTAAAATTTCAACGAATTTCGTTTAATCCTTCTACTACTTGTGAAATTGCTGCAGATCGTTTTTCGTCACTCTCATAATAGTCTCGTATTCTTATACCATATCAAGAAGCGGGTCTGGAGTTTACATGGAACGACTTCATATTTTTTCCTGATATTAATACAGTTGTTTTATATAACCATTTGTAACTTCATACTAAAATTTCAGCTAATTTAGTTTAATCCTTCTACTACTTGTAAAATTGGCGCAGATCTGTCGTAACTCTCATAATAGTCTGGTATTCTTATACCATATCAAGAAGCGGGACTGGAGTTTACATGGAACGACTTCATATTTTTTCTTGATATTAATACAGTTGTTTTATATAACCATTTGCAACTTCATACCAAAATTTCAGCTAATTTCGTTTAATCCTTCTACTACTTGTAAAATTGGCACAGATTTTTTGTCACTCGATCGGCATAATTGTCTAGTATTCTTATACCATATCAAGAAGCGGTTCTGGGATTTACATGCTGGAACTACTTCATATTTTTTCCTGATATTTATACAGTTGTTTTATATAACCATTTGTAACGTCATACCAAAATTTCAGCTAATTTAGTTTAATCCTTCTACTACTTGTAAAATTGGCGCAGATTTCTCGTCACTCTCATATAATAGTCTATTCTTATACCATATCAAGAAGCGGGTCTGGAGTTTACATGGAACGACTTCATATTTTTTCTTGATATTAATACAGTTATTTTATATAGCCATTTGTAACTTCATGCTAAAATTTCAGCGAATTTCGTTTAATCCTTCTACTACTTGTGAAATTGCTGCAGATCGTTTGTCGTAACTCTCATAATATAGTCTATTCTTATGTACCATATCAAGAGACGGGTCTGGGGTTTACATGGAACGACTTCATATTTTTTCCTGATATTAATACAGTTGTTTTATATAACGATTTTTAACTTCATACCAAAATTTCAGCTAATTTCGGTTAATCCTTCTACTACTTGTAAAATTGGCACAGATCTGTCGTAACTCTTATAATAGTCTAGTATTCTTATACCATATCAAGAAGCGGGTCTGGAGTTTACATGGAACGACTTCATATTTTTTCCTGATATTTATACAGTTCTTTTATATAACCATTTCTAAATTCATACCAAAATTTCAGCTTATTTCGGTTAATCCTTCTACTACTTGTAAAATTGGATTCTATTGATCTAACAAACAATTATGGCTTTGTACTCCCCATGTTATCCGATTATCATTTAAAACAGGTCAAAAATAGCTTAAATTCGCCGATTATGTCAACTGGTCTAACTGCCGCCCCGGAAATGGAAATCGGTTCAAACCCAACAACCCTGCCAATTACTCAGCCCCAATCTAGAATGACTAATCCTGCTACTTAGTCTATTAATTCACGAAGAAACGAAGATAATCGCCTTTGGGCGAATAACGAAAGAGATTCATTAAATATTCCCCAAGGAAACGATCAACCTGCAAATTCAATTAGCAATGCAAGAATTGATAGCAATCATAACATTTTGAAAAGAAAAAGAAAATTTACGAAAAGAAAATTTACGCATTTAGCTAATTTATAGAGATCAGTGGCTAAGCTGAGCGAGCGCGCGGGGTGTTTGGGGAGGTCGCGAAACGCGGGGCATCTTGGGGAGGTCTTGGTGAAGCAAAGTAGCGACCTCCCCAAGCATCCCGCGCGTCCGCTCAGCTACTGATCTCTATAAATAAGCTGAATGCGATTTTTTTTCTTTTCCTTAAAAGCGCCTGGGTACGAGGCTGGACTGGACTCGGAAAACGCGGAGTCCGTGATTTGTAAAACAGGGACTCGATTTGTAAAACACAGACTTAGTCCCGTGATTGTAAAACACAGACTCGATTTGTAAAACGCGGACTCAGTCCACGATTTGTTTCTTAATCAAAGACGCTTTTCATAAGGGTTCTCGAAGAATGTATTACATAAAAATACAAACACAGACTAACAAATATCCACATGTAATGAAAGTCATCAAGATTAAGAAATGTTCTAATTAGATAATTGTTCTTAAATTTGACTCCGTACTAAGTTTTAAATATAAAAAATGTTCTTATAGATAATTGTTCTTAAAACTCTAAAAAGCTATAAGATTCCTTAATAAAAAATGGAAGAATATTCCAATCCTTAAGGAACATGTACTGTGATACTTGTTGACCCCAATTTAATAGTTCTACAAGAGGGGACCCTTAAGGCCATGTTACACGAGGCAATTTTCGCTGCAACTTGTCTCGCAATGTTTGCTGGAAAAAAAACATTGCAGGTTGCAGTGACATGTCAGACGTACGGAACTTGTTTTCTTTATCTTCGCTAAATGACAAGAACGCCGCCATCTGTAACTTGAATTTCCCGCCTTAAAGAGTAATTTGTTCTCCTGCTCGCGGGTCACTCTGTTTTGTGATTGGTTCTTTTCCCAAACATTGCGAGACAAATTGCAGTGGGGGTGTCACACGCTGCAACTTAATTGTCTCGTAGCGTTGCGAAAAGTAGAAGCTGCTTCAACTTTCTCTGCAACTTGCAAACACAATTTTTCGTTGCGACACAAGTTGCAAAATAGGGGTGTTACACGAGGAAATTTCCCTTGCGACCTGCAATGCAACACCATTGCAACACAAGTTGCAGCGAAAATTGCCTCGTGTAAAGGCCATGTTACGGAGCCGCATAGTGTAAACACATGTGTTTTTTTTCTCGTTTTGTACGAAAAGTGATCCGGCATGGAAAGTAATCCGGTATAGTGTAATTCAGGCATAAATTTGCAAACATTTTCTCTCGCGTGCAAACCCGTACTAAACATAAAATTTGAAACATGTTTGCATGGTATGCGAAACGGTAAAAAATCCTGAAATTTACTACAGGTTTTTGCATGGCTGTAAACCTATTGCTGATAAAGAATAGTTTGAAAAATATTTGCATCGCTTAGAAACCCAACGAAAACAGCGCTTTACTGTCAAAGACATAAGAAACAATATAACAAAGACATAAGGAAAACAATATATTGATCCGTAGTTACATTCACATTACAATATTGCTACTGGCCTACTAAATCGACATATAAATGAAAGTAACCATACATCATATTTAGATATAGTTGATATATACTCAAAGTAAATTTGTTCTTATTTTTCGTATAAATAGTAATTGAATTCATGCACACGACAAATTTGACCTGTGTCTTTATTTTTAAAGTTAATATTATATATAGGCCTACTGATTGATAAAATTCGGTTTTGACTGAATTAAGGTTGCTTTCCAGTTACCGTAATATCTCTAATGACCTCCCCCCGGGGGGGTTATTCTTTCAGTCACATTTAGAGGGGGGTGGCTTATTGGAGAGGGGGAGGGCTTATTTTTCTCCATAAAATTATATGATAATATTGTTCAAACACACTAACAATGTGTAAAGAAAACCATAAGATCTTATCAAAACAGTTGTGTTTTTGTGTGAATGAGAGTTGAGGAGGGTAGTTATTAGAGAGCGGGCTCAATAAATTTCAATTTCTTCATCCAAAAACGGGGGGAGGCTTATTTGAGAGGGGGCTTATTAGAGAGGTTACGGTATACACGTTTTTCGTACGAACGTACACGCGCGGAAAATTTCAATCATTTAAGGTGGCTCGATATAGTAATCACGAAATCCCTTATGGAAGAATCGCGAAAATAGACTTTATGCTATAATTATGAATAAACCCGCGTGACAATTTTTGCACTCGGGAATATTGACGAAAAACTTCCAAACTGACCTGACGTGAGCAGTTGCTCATCTAGCACCATTGTGCATGTTCTATAGCGTGTTCATGTCAATTTTGAAAAACAATGTGCTATATCTCATTATTTTGTCCGGTGACTTATGTTTAAATTTAGCATGCTGTACTGCACTGCAAAAATCTTTCATTATACCAAAAATAAAACAATCTGTTATGCGAAAGAAATGTTATTGAAGAAAACGACATTTTTGCTTTTTTCAAAAAAATGGCATTACAGAATACTTTAATATTTCGCTTATTGTTAGTCTGTCTTGCAAGTAAAATAATGCAGGAAAAAAAATTGGGGGTCACCGTGCTTCTTTTCCAACTACTGCACGAGGCAATGGGCTATGTTGGTGTGAATTTCATACGCGTATGTTGTCATAGCAACGAACTATATGTTACTGAAACTAACATAACTTGAAATATCTGGTGATTGGTGAATAAGACCTAAAAATACGGAGTTTAAAAATTTCAAAATGTTGTACGCTTGAATTTTTGAAAACTGTATCGAGCCACCTTAAATGTTACTTATGAAATGTACAGAATTTCGTGTTCCGTACGTTTTAGTATGCATTTGTTAACTTAGTTGTAAAATATTAAAAACTTAGACTTCCGAGCGTATACGCATGACACGAATAAACCAGCCTTTACTCATTTGCGATCGCATGAAATAATACAGGAAAGCAAATATTTACTAGTTATAAATCTATATAATGATCATATCTACCTATTGGAACTAAGGTTAATTACAAGTAAATTGCGTTACACGCCATCGTGATATCATGGATTGTAAAATAACAATTATTTTATAATATATTTGTTATTTTACAACCCATGGTAATATACACGGGGCCCCCATACACGGTGTTCCAATATAGGCTTTCGGTCAAATATTGGCTTTGTGTGAAAAAAGGCTTCAGTGGTAACCCTTTATATTATTGTTCTTTCTTTTGATTAGTACACATACTCGTTGTTTAATTGTTTTAGTTTTCATTTGATTTAAACAAAACTGTTTAATTGCCGTAATAATATGCATGTGTCGCAAAGCAACCACACCAAAGGCAAAGGATGCATGCAGGTGTTCTGGACCTGAAGTTCTATTTCTAAAGATTAAGGAAACTATGAGACATGTGTGACGTTTTAAATGTGCCATTGTCATTGATTTTAAGTAAATCTCCACATTTTCCTGTAAAGAAAAACAAATGAAAAACACAGATATTGACTCACATGTGGAACAGTGGAATTATAAAGTTATTTAACTTATAACATGAAAGAGGGTGAACGTGAAGGTACATGCACGTACTGACTTACAAGTCTTACTAAGATTGAGCCAACCTTAACACACTATGAAGATCGTTCGATCGCTTTTCATACGTTGAGTTTGAAGTCTATCCCTTCACAGACACTAATTATAGTCAGTTTAATATCACACATCATGCTTTTGATCGCTACTCTGGTTTATTACAGTAAGTAAATGAACGTAAAGCCTAGTTGAATTGCTTTAGGATTCTGCATGCCCAACTTAATTTGTTTCATATCCCTCATTATAATTAGCTCTTCATTGATTCATGCTGGAAGGTTCGATTCATGCCGAAGGGCTTCACTCCTCATTATTTTGAAGAATTTAATCTACAGGGGCCGGTTGTTCAAAAGCTGGTTAACTTAACCCTGGATTAGTGGTAACTTTCATACAAGTTTCCCGGCATCGGTTATAATAACACAAATACTTTTTTCTATCAACCTTGTACTGGGCGATAGAAGTTTTTGTTTACAAAGTTTTGAAATAAACAAACATGTAGAAGTATACAAACCAGAACAGCAGATTAAAATTTAACCCGGGGTTAGCGTTAACCGGCTTTTGAACAACCGTTCCCAGGTCCGGAAACCTGCACCTATGGTATATCATTAAGGTATCAACCTTTGAAATTCTCTTCTCCAGTTTTATCATTAGGAATAGGATCTCATGAGGTCACCTCATGCTGATATTGATGTAATTTTTTTCTGAAATGGATAAAGGTCTTACAATTACTATACATTTAGCATTTTGTAAAATAATTACAAACTGCAAGTTCTAAGTATAGTATATATTATGTATAAATAATTCAATCTAAACAGACTATCTAACCTTACATTGCCTGCAACGTTTGCAACATATGAGCATAGCTGTCTATAGATACAGTTGCAAAATCAAGCATTAAAATATTCTTAAATGACATATGTTCTCAATAATTTGATATGTGGTGTAATGGTCAGATCATACAGAGAGACATTCAGTATTTAATGAGTATAAAGGAATGGAGTACAGGTAAATCGACTTATACCTAGCTTATATATTTTCTATAACAAGGCAGCTTCTTTGTACCACCTGCAGAAATGGGCTATTCAATTTAATATCTGTCCCCCCATACTTCTATTGAGGACTCGCCCCCTGGCACCATTACCACTGAGTAATTCCACTCTGATACATGTCCATCCCTGAGGAATTCCAGTCTGATACATATGTTCATCCCTGAGGAATTTCCCCCCATAAAATGCTTACCCCTGAAGATTTCCAGCCTACAAATTTCTTGCCAGGCCCAGAGGATATTCCCAAGCTGAAAATCTCCTACACCTGAGGGTTTTCTGCCTGAAAATCCTTTACACTTGAGGATTTCCAATGTCCTTGGTAGGGGGTGGAGGGGAGGACAAGGGGGTTGATACTGGGCGAAACTTTGGTGTTACAACTGGGAGGGGGGGGGTGGTGCTAGCTTCTTTTGCCTGACAAAAAGGGCATGGCTGAAGTTGAGCCAGACCGACAATCTAAAAAAAATGTTAGGCTATGGTATATTTGAATAACAATTTTAATTTTTTAATCTAAAAGCGACCATTTAACACAACTGATTGCTCTAAAACAGAGAACGAGTGCAAAAGCAGATCCAACTTCATCATAGCTGGTCTTGGCTATTTTCAACATTTGCCCTACAAAATCGTATCAATTTGCCCGAAAACATTAATTCCCTGAAGACTGGGGGTGTCACAACCCCCCACACCCCCTGGTAGTTTCGCCCCTGGGTGGATATTAAATAAAATAGCCCAATGCAATGCAGGACAGCTAGGCTAAGAACAGATTATAATTTGTATGTGTACTATTAAACTATTTTGAAGGCCCTTATATAAGCATCAGCCGAGTTACCTTCAATAGTAATTTCTCTACCCAAAAGCGACAAATATGGAATGGTCTGGACTATGGAATAGAGGAGACAATTTCTTTTACCCTGCAAATATACAACAATAAGGCAATGAAAATTGTTTACAGTGAGATATTAAATCAAGGGTAACCTGGTTTTTCTGCTTCTTTTCAAACTCTAGCTAGTTCAAATGTTCAATGTTTTCAACAGACAGTGGCAGTGTGGCACGCTAGAATGTACAGCTGTTTTCGGCGATAAATGTCCACTTTTGTGCGCCAATAATCATTAAAAACGTGAGTAAATAAGGTACAACATTTCAATAATTATTTAAACTTCCTATTTGTCCCTTACCGTGTCCTTTTTAGCAAAATATAAAGCAAAAAAATCTTGAATCCTGGTATCTTGCGAAACTCACAAAAAATTTAAAAGCGCCGTAGTTTGAGTTTTGAAAGCTTTTGGGGCCTTTGGGGGCTTTGGGGATGCAAAAAGTTCTTGCATCCACTTAAAAAATTAGAATTTCCATTTAAATTTCCTCATAGTTCCATTAATTTCCTCATAGTTTCGTTGGCAATTCTCGTGAAAATGCGTTCTTGTTGCGCCACTTCAGATGCACGTTAATGATATTTGAAAAATAGGCGGCGAACGTCACCATGACGACATCATCAGCTCAAATATCCGTCATTAACATTCAGCAAAAAAACAGTCGTAGCGTGTAAATCAGGGCGCTGTGTAAACAGGGCTATATATAAGCGTCCTGGTGTAAACGTACCTTTACGTCGGCAAACTTCATAAATGCACGCGTGCAAACGTCTTTGCAATACGTTACTAACCATTCGCAAAATATCGGAAAACTTAGTACTGTATTCATTGGAATAAACTTGCTAACAGTGTAAAACTTCATGATGCACCTACTTACTATCGCCGAAATGGACTGCAATTTCATTTGGTTTTCTTGATATACAAATTACAGCTACTTTTTAATATTTACATATTTTACAATTCTCGAAAGCCTGTGGCTGTGCATGGTTTCATGGTTGCTGTGTACATGGGTAAACTTATCTATCAGTGCATGATCATGATATTTAATGACCAATTCGTAAATGCTTTCAAATTATATATGCATAGTTTCAGTGGCCATTAGGCATTACCGAAGTTACTCCTATACTGTTCACCATTTAATAGTTTTGCTCGGATATTATTTAATTATAACATAGTCGTAGAATTTTTTAAATGAAACGACTTTCAGGTAGGAAAATTTTCAAATATACAAATACAGGGTGTCCCAAAAAAAAGGCTACCTTTTCAAATTCAAATTAGCATGTTAATTCAAGCAACCTATTGTAGTTCTTTGAAATTCATTATCGCTTTTGAACTACGAATGCGTAAAAACACACAGTTTTATACACATGGGATATTAAGAAAAGCTTCCATGAATAAGTTATAAAACCTGTTTTAGATTATTAATTGCGTTCAAACAGACATTTCATATAAAATTTGACAAGTTAAATTCAACACAAATTCAACATCTAAACAGGACTTAAACAAATACAAAACGCTTCTGAACGCTTTCCAAACGCAGACTTGAAGTTATTCTTAATCACCCGTGTGTGCATCCACTAAAAATGAAATCCCCTTTGAAATTGAACACAATAGGTTCTTTGAATTAACACGCTCATTTGAATATGAAAAGGTAGCCTTTTTTTTGGGACACCCTGTATACTCAGCGAGTGCCCCGCTTTGTATATTTATTGCCTCTTGTTTCAAAATTTCGATTACATGGGATTAACCAAGCTGGCCCGCTGAGACCGCGGTTGTTGCTTGCCGAGCCAACTCGCTTAGCCGAGTTGAAAATTTGACCTTTTTGCCATGTAATTGCTTTTTGCCGAGTTGTCCAGGCAACCATGCTTGCAAATGTTGTTTGACATGCTTGCAAATGTTGTTTGACATGCGTGCAAATATTGTTTGACATGCGTGCAAATGGATGCCAAACCCAATTTTCCGCCCCGTATACAGGAATACTTCGAATCGGACTTCGAAGCAATATACTTATAATTTGTACTTAATATAGGCAATTCCAGCTATCGCAATGCATGCCGGTAAAAGTGGTTATTCTTCAATTTCGCGCCAAATGGCGGACGGAAAATGTGTATTTTACACGAACCTATATTTTTAAATTCTTATGCTTTATCTTTCGCTCCAAACACTGGTTGAAAAGTTGTATTTTTAGCAGAGGTGATCAGGACTCTTAAACGTAAGCTTCGGCGATAACCATTCGATAATTCGCGAGAAGAGTGCTTTCGAGTTGACACAGGAGTGAAGCAAATTTGGCAAAAAGCTGGCTTCGAAAACCACTCTGTCGCACGTTTTGAAGTAAATTAAATAAAGTGATCGGTAGGTAAGAGCAATGTTGACAATTTACCCCTTCAAATGGAGCTCTGTAACCAAATAATCTAGATTTATTGTTTTTATGTATTTCTGACTGCTTGATTTCTACGTACAGGCAGTTAAAAATCAAAATGTATTAGCCGACATTTTGTCAACATATCCCAGAAGCATGGCTTCACTTTGTCTGACTTTGATATGGTTTGTCGCAAAAACAAACCCGGTTTACTAGCAACTTTCTCGTTATTTCCGAACAGTATTGACTGTAAAATACTTCTGCTTATATTTTTGGTTGTGGCCAGATATGGTTATAGAATAGTTGCAAAAATTAGTGTTTTGGTTGCTGTGTGTATGCAAAAGGTTGTATTTTTAAGAAGCCTTCCATTAAAATAACTGAAAATATATTATATGCAAAGTCATTTGTCTGGGGCTGTTCATAAGAACCATGCTTGCTATGCCCATACCAAGATTGCTTCATATATTTTTCTATATAAATCTGTAACCTTGGGGTCCAAGTTGAGATTGGTTGGTTCTCTCCTGTGCTTCAAGGGTTTTTCTCAGGTTACTCCAGTTTTCCTCCCTCGCTAAAAACTAACCCTTAGGCACTAACCACTAACTAACCCTCAGAACCTTTGTCAATTGGGTTTATAAAACCTGTTAAGGCTTTCCGTCCACATCAGAGTGGTAAACTATTAAACTAAAGTGAAGCCATGCTTCTGGGACATGTCGACAAAATGTCGGCTAAAACATTTTGATTTTTAACTGCCTGTACGTAGAAATCAAGCAATCAGAAATACATAAAAACAATAAATCTAGATTATTTGGTTACAGAGCTCCATTTGAAGGGGTAAATTGTCTACAGTGCTCTTACCGATCGCTTTATTTACTTCAAAACGTGCGACAGAGTAGTTTTCGAAACCAGCTTTTTGCCAAATTTGCTTCACTCCTGTATCAACTCGAAAGCAATGTTCTCGCGAATTATCTAATGGATTTCGTAGAAACTTACGTTTAAGAGTCCTGATCACCTCTGCCAAAAATACAACTTTTAAACCAGTGTTTGGAGCGAAAGATAAAGCATAAAAATGTAAAAATATAGGTTGGTGTAAAATAGACATTTTCCGTCCGCCATTTGACGCGAAATGGAAAAATAACCACTATCGGCATGCATTGCCGGCATGCATTGCGATAGCTGGAATTTAGGCTCGTTAGTTATTCAAATTTTAAAATGATTACCAAGTTTCATAAAATCTACGACTTTTATTTCCAAAGCCACCGTTAAATGTTCTTTTTATTATACGGATAAACATTGACAAACTGTCGAGAAGTTGCCATATTGTGATACAAAACAGAAAAGACAAAATGGCGGGAATTAGAAGACCAAATGGGTCTATGGGTTAGTATTCTGTGGTACAAACGAGCAACTTTTCCTTGACAAGGAGTTGCTGGTTTAATTGTTTAAAAGCTAGTTATACTAGTTTTCATCGAAAAAACTTGTTTGCCGACGTGAACACGAACCAGTAAACTTTCTCATCTCGACAAGGCAGTCCCAAGTAAAACTTGCTCGTCTATGGAGCCCGGAATTTCACGTTTGAAGGCAACGGCAAATGGCAGTCAAATTGTCTTCGCTGAATTTTCGCTTAACTTCTTCATTCCATATTTTCTTTCTTATCTCAAAACAATCACCATACATTACATTTTTTTAAATAGCAAGTTAGTTCTCGCTTTATTGCCTTGATATAACAATGCTATTGAGCAAGTCCACAGACATTCGACCAAATTTGTTATCGATCGACGAAATGGATGTAGTGATTGTGGGTATTTGATACAAACATATTGAACTTGTGTATTACTATAAATAGCAAAGTGTTTTGGTAGCCTTGAAAATCCATTGTTATTGGCAATGGCTAAGTCAAAGACTACTCTATAGAAAGCATTACATAGTTCATATACAATAGTAGGTGCTATACATGCATATAGACCATGGTCGTCAACTTTAAAGATGTTAAAATCCTTCTGTTTTATACATTGTACATGCAAAGTCATTGTATATGAATTTGCTTGCTTTCAGATTGAAAGAGAATGATGAGTGCTTCTGATTCATTGCTTGAAACAGGCTGTACGTAGTGGATTGGATATACCTCGAGGTAAATTAAAACTAGTATTTGTTGGCTCTGTATGATATCAAATTACTTTTCAACATTTTGTGAACCATGAATCCAAGTACTGTACACTCTATATTAGTGAATAGGTTTGCTCACAATGAACTGCACTACCTCATACACATATAATACGCTGTTATATTCTCTGATGATGTCGTTGTACGACAAAAGCTAAGACAGAAAGCTTAATAAAAATTTTATGTACTATTTAAAACACAAGCAGGAGTGCTTTATCAGATTTAAAACACGAGTGCGCAGCACGAGTGTTTTATATCTGATAAAGCACGAACTGCGAGTGTTTTAAATGGCTTAAAAAACGACCCATCTTATGAGTTCATTGGCGAAGTAATTTTAAAAATAAACATTGTAGACAATCAAAGAGAAAATCAAAGCTAAAGTTTATGTACATTAACATGATTTTTTATCGCATATAAAACCACTGACACGGTAGTGATTTCCTTTGTCTTTTCCTCATGAATTATTAATGAATTTTTTAAGTACTATTACAACGGTAGTTAATACCTGCCTCACTTTATTTGTTTTTTCTAAACTGTTGTATGTTATCGATGTTTACGAGGACCAAAGCCAAAAGGCAAAGCGGACTGAAAAATGCGATGCTAGGCCCATATGAATGTGCTCATTCATACAGCACAGTTTGCCATAATTTTTAAATTTATTTTAATTTATTAGCTTTGTCAAGTATTAAGAATTACAATTAACAAAATTTACATTTATACTAATATTAGCTATGGCTAGAAATTGGCAGTCGCTGTCGCGGCGGACCCTAATAAAACACGAAGAATGCTATAAAGTAATTGAAATTCAAATTATCTTCAATGTAGACACCGATTTGGACGAGAATATTGCTAAACGGTGTGAAGTTGACCGACGATTTTATGACGACAAATGGAGAATGTTGAAATGAAAAGTGTAACTACGCATGCGTAACACGATATGCGCTTACAAGCCAGGAAGACGTCGCTCCTTACGTTATGAAGTTATACAACAGGAATCAATATGTCGAACTAAACAGGTAAATATGATCTATTAGATTATTTAATTTTGATTTGAACGAGTTCGGCACTAAACTAGTTCATCCACATGATGCGTTTTGTTTCATAATAGCAGTTAAATAGTAGCTGAAACTTTGCCACACGACTCCCTTTTCAGAATGTTCCAGTTTTTATATTTCGAAAACAGATACAGAATGCTGCGTTTTCGACGGCTCATACTATCAATTAGACTTGGATCAAGGCCGTCTCTCTAGAGTCTGAGTCGCGCTTTGATATAGAGCGCCACACGGTTGGTCGCGAGGTGCAAGAATGCTAGCAATAAATACAATAAGTTTCTACTATTTTCGGACAGTACTAATTTTACCATGTAAGAAATCAGCAGAAATCGATGCAATCTCAGATCGATAGTCTGATCCTTTAAGCCTGGTTTTCACTGTGACATAGGCGTAAGCAGCAAACATATAAGCATAAGAGCAGAACGCTTTGATTGCTTATATATGCTTGCATTGTTCTCACTGCGTCGTTCTCACTGCGTTGTTCTCATTGTTCTGACATAAGCGCAACAGAACGGAAGGTTTTGATATCCTTACGTTAACACGTCTGGTCGACGTTATATGGAAACCAGGATTTACTATACTTAAATCTTCTACATACAGTCTCAACTATATACATGTTACAGTATGATTCAACTGCAATTTTATCCCGATATATATATACTGACACTCGATATTTTGCCAAATACTTTACTCCTTACTTAAACTCTTTCGCCCTCGATTGTTATTCATTAGTAAAACCCTGTTTTCGCTGACATATATTCTCTTCTATTTTCAAGAGATGACAGACCCAAAAAGATCGGAAATAAAATATCCGCGGCGCCATTAAGGAAAGGGTGAACATTTTACGCATGGTACTTTTGAACGTGTAATGATTTTTTGAAAAACATAATATTTTATGTTGCACAGCTATTTCATTTAAGGCGGCCATAGACAAATAGTCAAATGTACAATCCAAGATCGAAGAAATGTTACTGACAAATTGAAGCCAGAAAAGCATCGCATGTTTGTCTTCCTCTGTCAACTGTAAAACCAATGAACGGTACATATCTATATATAGTGATAATATTAAACATCTTAGAATTTTAACACGAGGTGCTATACACAAAATATATACACGAGTGGCGTAACAAAATGATTGCATCTTCGGCTTTGTGTAAGAACGCTCTAGATCTTAAATGTCTTTTTGTCTAACCTTAATTTGTTTCGCCTATGATTAGAGGTCACTATACAGGGTGTCTCAAAAAAAAGTGAACCCTTTGAAATTTAATACAATAGTGAACCTTTTGAAATTGAACTTCATATTTGTATTTTCTTTCAAAGAACCTATTGTACCCTATTGTATTTAATTTCATAGGGTTCACTTTTTTTTGAGACACCTTGTACAGGGTGTCCCAAAAAAAAAGTGACACTATAGAAATTATCCTATTGTTGTAATTTGAATGCCTGAGCACTATGCTAAACCCACAAGTGCATAAACTTCTGCTTCTGTAATTTAAAATAACTCCTATTACCATAAAAATCAAATTACATGTAAATCATACGACCAGTTGGAGTAACAATAATGGTTCAATTGACTACAGAGCAACGAGTATTTGTTGTAACACAATTTACCCTAATACCGAATGTAACCGCATTGCAATAATCGAGGAATTCAACGCTTTACGGCAGCAGCCTGAAATGATTCAAAATGTGACGCGCGGAAACGGCGGAATGCACAGGCGAACCATTCTTTGTCTCGAAAGAAATGGGGGACATGTTGAAGGGCACGGCCCATAGCTTAAACATTAATTTAATCATTGTTGTTATGTGTAAAATAAAAAGCAAACCGTTTATTGGTGTAATCGTTTTACTTGACTCGGGCGTTAAAATATTTAGACGAAGCGAAAACGTTTTAAAATGCTTAAATGTAAATACAATTTCATTAAATTCCCAGGTGTGTAATTACGCGCGTTTAAGAGCGGTTTAAGAACAATGAGATAATTTCTCTAGTGTCACTTTTGTGGGGGACACCCTGTATACTGTATGGGCTGTTTTCCACTTCAAGCGTATCGTAACGAAACGTATTTCTTTGTTTCTTTAGCTCTCGGGTAAAACAATAACTTCGACACAAAAGAAAATACTTCAGCTCGGTAAGTTAGGATATGTTTGAAGTGGAAAGCGGCCTTTATTTTCGTGTATATATATCACTCGTCTGAACCATGCAGGCTTTAAATTATTCAATTACACGTTATTAAAATTATGCATTGTTTTATACCAAGTGTCAGAGTTTCGTGGTTTCTATATTTGACGGGAAACAGGATTGTTCACGACGGGCTTCAAGTCACAAAACCACAGTGCTTTCTTTGACCTATTCAGCAAACACGAATGAATAATTAATGCTTCCAAATGAAGGCATATAGATTACAGACTTTATAGCATACGAGTAACAAAATTGCTTATGCAACATGCAACAAAAACTTTTTTTCAATCTATGTTAGAGATATCTACGAATGCTGGGTCATCTTTGGTTACTTTAAATATGTTCAGACGTTTCTAATTAACATGCATTAAAATCCGTTTTTTTGTTACATGTTGCTAGGGACGCCGGAACGAGGGGCAATGCATTTATGCATATGAGCAGTTGAAAAAAATTTTGCTGCCACGTCCTACTGATGGTATTTCGATAGTGTCAAATTTCAGTTAATTTAATTGTATTTCTATGTACAGACAGATCCAAAAAAGTACAGAACGAAAAATTGGCAAGTATATTCTCCCTTTATTGCCTTATAGCGTAAAATGTTTCTTCGCCTGACGTTTGTCGTATGAACGCGAAGCTTGAACTCTCTATCCTCAAATTACGTCACAGAACGTCATGGGCATTAGGGTTAGGACTAAGACTAACTTTGTATTAGAATTCAGGTCGTTAATATGGAAATTGATAATAGGCGAATTCATGTGTTTTAGACTTCTGTTTCTGAGCAACCAATTCAATTTGGCACATTCAAAATTGGACGAATTGATACTATTACTTCAAACATGCAGGCCTGAAATGTTTAGAACCCAATTGACTTCCCAACAGATTGTTATACAGTACAGCCCGCATACACAACATCCAAGCTTGGATTGAACTGTTTGCTTTGAAATGGAACAAAACTGTATAATTTCTCCTGAATGTGCCTGTTCAAAAATACTTGCTTGCCTTTCCTCAAATACAGCTTCTTTTTTGCATATCGACAGGCTGAGGTTTCGAGCCCTGCCCTGGTCAACTTTTATGATATCCACCATAATTCAGAAAGAAACATGTCTCAGCAGTCAGCACCGTTCCTCGACTTACGTTCAAGTACTTTAACTTTATAGGGAACTATGACTAGGTAGAACGTACTATTAGGGTAACTTATTTTACAATTTTCGATCCTCTTCGTGTACGATATATTTCAGTTTGTTTCATGTTTGACATCGAAAAAGAATAAATTGATGCGACAAAGCATAAGAAAGGTAAGAAATAGTTAATCGACTGCATTACAAGATAGAAATCATTATAGTAGTTTCCTATTCCTTGTAAAGCGGAGTAATATTATCAACAAAATTGCTGCAACGTGCAACAAAAACTGATTTCAGTGCATGTTAATTGAACATTCATACGAATGTTGTCTCATGTTTTGTATCTTACGTGTAAACATTTTTAATTAACATGCGCTGAAATTGTTGCAAGTTGCAGCAATTTTGTCGCTCGTATTATAGCACCTTAAATTAGTGACTGTGAAATGAGAACTCTGGTAAAAGATGATGCTACTCGAACCGACTTGATCTCGTGACTTAGTTTGTAAAGCGTTGGACTACCAAAGGTCACAGGTTTGACTCCACCACGGTCAAGCAATTGTGGGGGTGCAAAATGTGGGGTGGATGTAACACGTTTAACGTTTTCCAGGCATTTCCGCATCATAGGGATGTGGATACATTGGGCCCGAAGAACGGGGGTAGTACAAGGGCCGCCCCAACCCAAAATTAACTATTGAGGCCCCATGCGGCTATCGATTGCAGACCCAATCGAGGGTCTCCTCACACGAGGGTTATGTTGGGGTCATGATCAAAGGAAATCCATCCTATTCTTAATCCTGCTTGTCTCTTAGCAGGCAGGATTAATGCTTCCAGAGTGTGTGTTCATCGATCATACAAGGTACAACCAAAACAAACTCACTTACACTTAAAAAAAGTTGGACGAGCACTCGTCCAGACTTCAAACCGTACGTAGGTGATCAGAATCAGATCTAATCTCATTTCTCAAGGTTACCCATGCCACACTCTTACGTTATCTACAGGGCACTCGTCCCCATATATGGCAACAAATTCCAAATTTGGTCTAATGGATCGAGTAATGATTAGACCAAATTTAGAATTAGTAGCCTTATATGGGGACAAATACCCTCTAGATGACGTAACGACTAGACCAAATTTGGAATTAGTTGCCATATATGGGACGCCTGTATGTGACGTAAAACTGCAGATAACCCTGGGAAATCAGATCAGAAGAGCTTCGATCGTCTTCGGTTTGAAGCCCAGATGAGTGCTCGTCCAACTTTTTTTAAAGTGAGTCTGTACGTTTTGGGTGCCACCTTCCTACTGTACATGATTAGTGCAGACAAGATCTGGAAACACTGATTTACTTTATATCTTTTTAGGTTACACTTCTAAAACAATAACGAAAAAAAAACACGGTCGGATGATTCAATGAAGACGCCTCAGCCCTGAGGTAAGTTTTCCTCGGTTAAAATCGTATTTACATAACCGTTCCTAATGAAACACCAAAGCAAGCAACTCAGAAACACACACACACATGAAATACATCGGATCTGGCGTGTGGTTTGCTTCCTATTTGAACTTTTTAAGGTTTTTCAGTTTTCCCGCGAAAACAAACTGTTTGGATGCTCGACTACTGTTCGTACGTTGTTAACGCTCTTTTTTACCAGTAAGTTTTTCAATAAATGACCGAAATGAAATAGTTCGTGTACTTTATGACACAAATATCCGATTGGGATGAAAAAATAACGATTTTCCTTAAAATAAAACCTGTCTTTCGTTGTTTTTTGGTTGTATTTTTTAGTATGTTGCGGCGTTTGCATTCGGGGGGTACCGTCTAATATTTCAGGGGCTGAACACTAGAACGCCATACTGTACGTACGGTAGACAAACCATACGAGCACAACCCATCCCACGAAGGAAATTTTTCCTGTCGAAAAAGGAAGGGGATAAAAATAAATTACTGATAAAAATACAGTACTAGAAAGGGAGGTGGTTGAACTTCCATCTACAGGGCGAGTGCGGATGTTTTTTGGAATGACCCAATCTTGTGGCTACGAATTGCATTCCTACTGACTGTACTAATTTAATTGTTTCTTTTACTAGGAGGTTGTGGCACAATTTATAAACCAAGACCAAAAAGGGTTCGAGGAGCACTTCATTAATGACTACATAGGTACAGGATTTTTAAATAATCACATCTAGCTATCATTGATACTGCAATATTGCTGATGTTGTTCAAATAAATCCCTTTCTATTGTGTTGTAGTTATTTGCAATGTTTTATAACTTGAAATCTCAATGTTAGTCCAACACAAATTACCCAACATTCATATAATCTACTTGAGCTCAGACCAGACCAGACCAGACAAGGATAAATTTGGTATTGACTATTGAGTAATGTGTGCATGCTAGAGCTCATAAAAAACCAACAACTTACTGTCAGGCTTTTGAAGTACAGTATGACACAATAACTTAACTGATAAAGCAAGTTACAGTTCAACATGAACTTGTCAGATTTATATAATATTGCATACTTATATAACAGTAACTTAAAATAGTTTAGATGCACTTTAATGCAGTTTACATGCCTGCTACCTGAGCTCAACGTGACTCATTATCATGAAAAGGAGCATTATACTTTCTGCCAAATTTGTCAACAATCAGAGCAAAATTATGCTCAAGGATATTAACAAATTTCCAAATGACATTACATTATGCTGTCAAATACCAAAGAATAATTCCAATTTATTGCTATTTTAAGGACGAGGTGTTTTCACAGGGGATTTTTTGTTGACATACAATGGGGAGCTCATAAACCAGAGTGAAGCTTCCCGAAGGGAAAAGTGTTACCCAGCTGAGGCAGGAAGCTTCCTTTTCTTTTTCCTCCATAAAGGCAAGAAGTTGTGGTAAGCAGACCATCATCTGGGTCAAACCTATATAAATTTAATAACAAATCATTAAATATTTATCTGCATTATCATCATAAGCTATGCAGAAACAACAATGACATGGTTTAGAATATGGACTATGGTTGTATTACATTGTTTTGGCCCAAATAGTGAAAATTGCATCACTTTTTGAAACAATGTGCAAAAAATCATACTTGGGATTATCAATGAGAGCATCAATGTTTACAATATAAAAAAAGTGCTTTTTCATTCACTCTAGCTATATAATCATGGTCATTCATGGAGATATTATAACAATTTTATTGAGCCATATTTTTTCCAAAAAAGTGCACATCATTTTTTCTCAACTAATTCGAACCCTGATCCACTTGTCATTTAAATGTCTTCAGTAATATAGTATAGTCTGTAATAATTAGTGTATGATAACCATTGGCAACAAGGTGCTGTAAATAATTGGTTGGTGGCATTATTGGCATCATTATTGACAGCACTTGTGGTTTGCCGCTGAAGATTGTGAGGGCTGTTGATATAATGTAGTGCAATATAATTGAAGTGGCTTTTTGAAAGCTGATTTTTATCATAATCATGTAGCCAAAATCTTGTTCATCATTTACAACTTAGGCTGATACATTGCTATATCCTGAAAATACAGAACAATCATCTAATATTGGAAAAGGTTTAAATCATTGTCCCTGGTAATCTCCAGTTGTGTTTCAGAGTAGTTACTTGCCATTGGTACTGAGCATGCATAACAGCACTAAAGAGTATTGATAGATTTCATCATTAATAGAACTTTGTTCTTAAAGTTATATCAACCCTTTAACTGGCAATGAGCCCAAATGCACCTGCGATAATTGTAGATGGCGAGCAAAGGTAAAGGTTGCAAAGTAGAACTTTCTACCTTTGAGTTGGGGGAAAGAAAGTATAATTGGTTACGCCACACGCCAAATTTTTATTTTTCATGTTGTTTACATTGACACCTTAGGGCATTTAACCTTAGTAGCCTGGCGATGAACTAAATTAAAACCTATCAACTGCAAATAGCAAACATACATGTCTTGCCTGAAAACAGTCGCTTGCTGTATTTATTTATAAAGCATGGCCATTGCAAAAATGATGTTACCTGGTTAAGTGTTAACAACTTAAGTTAACATAAAAATTTGGCACGAGTCGATTATGTCTTATAAAAATAGCGAATGTCTGAAGGTTAGTTAAAAATCACATTTTCTCGTGCTTTTACTGCCATTCACACAATATTCACTTATATGTCCTTAGTATGAATTTAGTAGTAAACTTTAGAAATAATTAATACAATTGTTATATCATTTACTTTGTTATGTGTACTTTGTTTCATTACATAATTCAAGTTTAAACACTGAAAAATACGCTTATTCGGGTGTATATGTTTGTTTTTCTAAAGTTAGTAAAAACAGTGCTGGAAACAAGTTTAAAAAAAACAATATTAAGATTGTGTGCGCAGCAAGAATTGCATGTGTGATCAAGTGCGCGCACAAATTTTTGACCTTGAAAGCCCTGCATCACAGTGAACATTGATTGAGTTTCTTAATTTTCACCCAAAGTTTCTATTTGAAACATTCTTATTCACCTTTTATACATCTTCAGCATTGATGGAACATACTCCAATGGACTGGGAAGATTGGTCAATGATGCTCCCCATAAAAAGGCAAACTGCAGAATGAAAAAAACAACAATTAGTAATGTAGCAACACTGACACTATTATTTGCTGTTAAACACATTAAAATTGGAGAAGAGCTCCGATATGATTACGGGTTAGCGGATCTACCTTGGTGCAACGAAAAAGGTAATTCATTGTATAATTTGCTCATTACAGTATAGTCTCATGAGCCTAATGCATAATGAAAGTTGCCTCAGGTCTGTCTCAGACATCCTTTTACTATGCCTCTATTTACCATGCCACTCCCAGTGGGAGTGGTAAGGCGAAATAACCTTTCAAGTATATCCTTTCTAATTTATAGAGTATATTTGAATATTCTAACACTCAGACTTTTGTAATTACCACACAGAAGATATTCAATGCATGTTAAATTCAAACTTGTGTTTGATCATGGCATGAGAAAATCTCACACCCAACTTTTTGACAAACTTGACAACTTCAGTAAAATGCATTACACAGAGTAAAGTGCTAAGGTAGGCACATTTGGGAGCACTGCCAGCAAATGGGTTAAGGCCAACAATGCCAATTCTCACTAAACATGTTTTCACATCAACTGTTGAGCAACTAGTCTACAAGGCATCAATATAATAGCTGTGTTTACACTGTGAGCCTTGCTCTGGCCTGAGCTAAGCAAGGGTAGCCCAAGGTACTAGGATAAGGGTAATAGGTATTAGGATAAGGTAATTGAGATATATCTCAAACTAAGGGTGCCAGTGTGGGTAGATTCGTTACAAAGGTTTGGTGGTTGATAAGATAGTCTACCTGAAAAATCTAACAAGAATTTCGACGTTTGAGCGAAGGCCCTCTGTCTGGAAGTTTGTACCTTCAGAGAGCCTTTGCTCTGAACATCAAAGTTCTCATTATGGCATCTAAGTCACATCCTGGCAAACTAAGCTTGCCGCCTTAATCTTTTTCGAACACTAGCAAGCAAGAATATGTACTCCAACACAGCACAAGACAGCCCACATAGGCAGCAGAAGATTCGTTTTATTTTGGGGGCTAGACAAAACTTGGCGAGGGAGGATTTTGAAACAATAAGTTTCTGAGAGCATTTCTGAGCATTTCCTTCATTCTGGGAAAGGTTTTATGTGAGGTTTCACCATAGCCAAACCCCGCCACTTTCCGCTGCCTATGGGCAGATAGCTTCTCGCATACAGACTTGGTCCATGCCAATAATATATAAAACTTACTACCAGCCTATTGGGTCATGTTTGATATAAAAGCCTCACAGCCACTACCTTGCAGGTACCCTAGTTTAATAAACAAACAAACTTGTTCACCAATTTGTTTGGCTCTTACATGGCAAAGACTTGCAGCTGTGCAGACATCATATTATTTGAACGAAGCCACAAGGGACCAAAGCTTGCTCGATTAGACGGCAAATTATGTTATGTATTTTTCATGTATGGTAGTACTTTCTGCAATTTATATTTAGCAAGAAAAATACACTTAAAATATTATCACTAGTCACACAAAACATTGATTCGGCGGTTGATAAGATAGTCTACCTGAAAAATATAACGAGAACTTCCACACGAAGGGTCTCCGCTCGAAACGTCCAAGTTCTGCTTATATTTTTCAGGTAGACTATCTTATCAACCGCCGAATCAACGTAAACCACACTGGCACCCCACGTTCGAGATATTAACACAAAACATTACCTTTTTAAACCGTCTCTTTAGTTTGGTGGAGATTGCTAACGAAAACCTGCAAAACGAAATGCAATATAAATTAAATTTCATGTCCTCACAAGCGACAGGGGACATTGGGCAAACCTCGCAAAACACAATTACTTCAAAATTTACCGGTTCACTACTGGCATAGAAAGCTCAACCATATTTCTTTAGTATACACCCAACCATTGTCCATTACAAATCATACATTCTGATTGGCTACTCAACCGTTGACCATTCGTGATGGACAACGTTTGGGAAAAATGAAAACAAACCTGAAAAAATATGCCAGTAAACTCTCGTTTTGCAGACGTTTCGGAGGAATTTTTGGAGAGTTTGATAGAAAATTCTACCCCTGAGAACACTAAAAAGGCCACAAAATATGGCATGAAGATTTTTAATGGCAAGGAACGAAATAGAAACCGTATTTTATTAATAAATCTGCTTTTACTTGCCGCTCACGAGTGGTTAAATAACACAACTGAATTAAATTATTTTAAAAATTACACGGTGTATGGATTATTTTCTCGAAATTAATATATCTATACAAGGTGTATACTAAAACAATTAGACAACTCGTCCTCGTTGTCTATGAGCGAATAGTCGACTCAGGCTTCGCCCTCGTTGACTATTCGCTCATACACAACTCGGACTCGTTGTCTAATTGTTAAATAGCTTATACCTTTTCAGTTACTGTTCATTTTTGTTTCCGTTTACTGCATTTTGAACCAAAGTTTGTGCGCCATTTTCCCCACACCTCGTGGTTGCGTTGGCGTTATTAACTTATTATATCTATGGCGTAAGCACAGAATAGAGATATGAAGCATTGTGCATGTTGCAAATCTATAATATATTGCAACCAATTGCAATCATTGATTGCAACTCTCATAACATAATTTATTGCATAATATCTGTAACATGCATATATTAACTAAGTGCTTCCGCTTTCAAGTTTTCAATTTTCCATGCGTTACAGTTAAGCAGAAATTCCAAATTCAAGTCAAAAGCTAAGATTCGATGAGTAATAAAAATTTCAAAAGGTCCTAGATTTCAAAATTTCCCAGATGAGGTCGTCAACACGATTTCCTGCGTTCTGAACAAAGATTTTAGTTCCAATTTGTAGGTGGAATCAGTAAAAAAATTCGAATTATATCGCAAAAACAATGTAGTTTTTCCGGATAAGTTTAGCTTGCTGTACAATAAGTTTGCCATAAAGTATTTAATATGTAGATTATAGCAGTTGTGGCAACAGGCAACTCAACCTCGTGGCAATATTATGGTTCTATTCCAAAGTAGTTTGTTTTAGCATTTAGGGGCCGTCGACGAATAGATTTCGTCTCGCGATCGTGGACGAAATCTATTTGTCGACAGCCCCTTACAGTGATTCAGTGCTTCTATAAATATTCAACATACGCACGCCACATACTGTACGAGTGACAGGACATTCTAGAAGAACGCTTTACAACAAAGCTTGATACAGGATATTCGGCAAACTTTATATTTTAATTAAAGATGGTCTACAGTCCGTTCTGCGCATGCTGTTTCTCTCCCCAGTCTTATTCCCGTTCCATGCTCGCGTTATTTATATTACATCGCCATAGAGTATTTTATCAGTCATATACGACGAGAGTGAGTAGAATAACTGTTTTATTATATACACAAGCTCTGGATATGAACAGAACATTTTGGCATACTTTTTTCAAGTAAAACTTTAATTTCCTCTTCATTTAATTGTCCAAATCTGCCAGCCATTTTTCTACTTTTCTCTACTAGCAGGATATGAGCTAATATCCTGCTAGTAGAGAACCAATCAGATTGCGGAATACCTCATATCCAGAGCTTGTGTATATAATAATCCTTTATACTCTATCCAGATGACATCGCCACAGCTGCCTCGTCCACAGTCGCTTTGGGGAAAAGGGCGCATGACTGCGCAACTTATCACAGCCACTGATCTATATAAATGCACTGCACTGTGTCCAACGAAGGGCCTGCGGAGGAGGCAGTCGCCACAGTATAGAGGCGACCAGTAGGGCCACTCATTTGAAATTTTGTGTGCCCGCTCATTACGCATTGGCAGCCAGTCAATTGCTTTTTCTGGCCTATTAATAAGCAAGCTGGACTAACTTTCCTGGCCAGTAAACTGCATATTTTTGCATAAAAAGCCGGCTACATGTTGCATCGCCAAGTGGCCCTTCTGGTCGTCTTTATACTGTGACATCGCGATCTTTATACTGTGACATCGCTGTAGCCTGCGTGGCAGGCTCTCTGGGTTTGGGGAGGCGAAGCCCCCCAAAAAATTCCGTTTTTCTTCGCATCCCCCAAACCCAGAGAGCCTGCCATGCAGGCTATAGCTGTCCAAAACGATGAGCAGGGTTCTCACTTTTAAGGAAATTTCGACCTTTTTTTACTTTTTTAAGGAATTGTTTGAGGAATTATATTTTTTAAGGAATTTCTAAGGAATTCTGAATTTTATCTGAAATATTTACTTTTATTAACAAAAATCATGAAAATTGAACAAAATGTGACAAAAAAATAAAAATTGTTGTTATTAATGAGTCTGACTAGTGTTGACAGTTGTTTTACACTTGTTTATATTGTCTATTTGACTGATGATAACAAAATTAATTGAAAAAAAACGCCATATCAATTTCTTAAACAGAAAAGCTAAAGCAGATAATACAATTAATAGCTGGTCCATCTTCAAAAAGGCTAAAAACCAATACAATAGGGAAATTAAAGATACAAAATGTTCGTATTATCAAGGCAAACTACATAGCAATTCAGGAAATTTAAAACAAACATGGAAAACACTCAACGAATTGATGAATAGAACGTCAAATAAAAATAAAATCCCAGAAATGAAAGATAGGAATGGTGAAATAATTGATGAAACTCTGATTCCAGATGCCTTTAATACATATTTTGTTGAACTGGGAGAAAAACTTGCTAACGAAATTCCTCGATCGAGTACTTCACCGGATAGTTTTCTTGGTGATATAAACCATCCAGTTAATGGGCTCGCTAGCTTTCAAGAAATTCTAGAAAGTGATGTTTTAAAACTACTCCACGGTTTATGGCCCAATAAAGCATCTGGAATTGATGGTATCTCAGCTCGTATCTTAAAAATTTCAGCATCAGTTATTGCACCATTTCTAACATCCATATTTAACCACTCCATTATAATGATTGGAAAATCGCTAGGATTACTCCGATATTTAAGTCTGAAGCTAAAGATGAAATGACCAATTACAGACCGATATCCGTTATTTCAGTAGTTGCCAAAATTGCGGAAAAGCTGATTCATAACCAAATCTATAATTATTTACATGACTTTAACCTACTTACAAATTGCCAACACGGATTTAGACCACAACACTCAACTGTTACAGCACTGCTGGATATTACTAATGAGTGGTATAAAAACATTGACATTGGAAAACTAAATGGGATTGTGTTTCTGGACCTAAAAAAAGCATTTGATACTGTCGACCATAACATACTTTTAAACAAAATAGCAAGTTATGGAATAAAAGGAACAGCGCATCGCTGGCTGGAGTCGTATCTATCAAATAGGACCCAGTACTGTTGTGTGAATGGTAATACATCAAGCCCATCAATTATGAAAACAGGCATACCGCAAGGCTCTGGTTTAGGCCCATTGCTATTTTTAATTTACATCAATGACTTACCAAAGTGTCTAAACAGGGCAAAAGCAGACATGTTTGCAGACGATACCCAAATTGCAACAACAAGTGATGATATTAAAGTAATTGAAGAAACATTGAATGGCGATTTAAACAATGTTGCAAATTGGCTATCCGCAAATAAATTAACTTTAAACAACAGTAAAACCGAATATATGATAATTGGTACCAAGAAAAGGCTTAGTCAGGTAACTTTTGATCCGGTTATCAATGTTGGTAATTTAGAAATTAAACGAGTTAAAACGACAAAATCGTTGGGCCTAATGATAGATGAGTCTCTAAGCTGGTCGAACACATTTCAAAAAAGGTCACTTCAGGCCTCGGTATACTCAGACGACTTCGAGATACAATTGAATACAATACCCTAATAACAATATACCAATCCATAATCCAACCTTACTTCGATTATTGTGCTCAAGTGTGGGGTTGTCTTAGGAAAACATTAGCAGATAAACTAGAAAAGTTACAGAGCAGGGCGTTTCGAATAATCACACGTGAGAATTACACGACACGATCAGCTGACATATTA
This sequence comes from Trachythela sp. YZ-2020, assembly GCA_016169945.1. Classification (NCBI taxonomy): domain Eukaryota; kingdom Metazoa; phylum Cnidaria; class Anthozoa; order Malacalcyonacea; family Clavulariidae; genus Trachythela; species Trachythela sp. YZ-2020. The sequence continues at coordinate 8,583,274 of JADLSH010000395.1, read as the reverse complement.
AGTAAGCTAGGAGTTCCCAACCTCGAAAAACGAAGGATCCAACAACTTTCAATTTTCATGTATAAGGTAAAAAACAAAATGGTTCCTAATAACGACCCTTTCCTAATAGAAGAGGGGGGGACCAAAGTCCCCAGTATGACTTTGTTCAGAAGGTGTTTTAATGTTCGCCTAACAAAACTTTGCTTTTATACCGAAACCTCAGCTTAGATAGGATATAAAAAAGACTGTCACTGATAATGCAGGAAATCATGACAGAGGCTAAAGAATACGAAAAGCGGTATTGCCGTACAACTTCAATGAGTATCAGATATAGAGTTATAGTTGTAATAGTAATCATAGTATATTAACCTAATTAGTATGGAACATTCTCAGAAAGTAAGGTTCAAATTTTTCAAATTGTAAACACATTATAATTTAGCGTAGTTGTTCAAAAGCTGGTTGTTCAAAAGCTGGTTAACGCTAACCCCGGGTTAAATTTTAATCTGCTGTTCTGGTTTGTATACTTCTACATGTTTGTTTATTTCAAAACTTTATAAACAAAAACTTCTATTCGCCCAGTAAAAGGTTGATAGAAAAAAGTATTCATATTAATATAACCGATGTCGGGAAACTTGTCTGAAAGTTACCACTAACCCAGGGTTAAGTTAACCGGCTTTTGAACAACTGGCCCCAGGCTCTCATATACAATCAAATGACGAAATCTGCTAGCGGTGACGTCATGCAAGTCTCGAACTACACTTGGTGACAGGGCGTTCCAATTTGATGCCGCCAGATTGTGGGATCGCTTGCCAAAGGAAAATAGACATTTACAATCTATGGTACCTTTAAAAGATAATTAAAAACAAAACGATAGCTTACTAACATTTCTGCCTAAGTCAGTTTTGAAGAATTTTAGTTGTTTGACTTAGCCAGGCTTCCAAAGTATAGTACAGCTCCTAAACACGTGTGTATGTCGATTTTCCAATTATGCGTGTGCTCTCAGATCTCAGTCAGATTTTTGCCAAACTCAATCATGTGACATAGGCACTTTTACTTCTAATTTCTTATGCTTACTTAATGCGAAATGAGTTAGGCAAAAAAGTTAGTAAGGTGTCGAAAAGTAAATTAAGCTATTCAGCTCACAGTTCTATATTGTTGCAATGTGTACATAATTATCTCTGATGCTTCTGAAACATTGTAGTGAATATGGCGAGGCTTCACCTGAAATTTCCTTTCTTGTTGAAAACTTCAGATGTGAAGATACTGTAGATTTTTTGGAGTACTAGTACTAGTTTTCAACTGTCAGAAAGTGTTCGCGCTTAAAAATTATCTTGCTCCAAATTCTAAACTCATACATTTCGATGCTTGGGTATACTTCCTTTCCACCTATAAACCTGAAAGAGACAGATATCAAAACAGGCAGAAACTTCATATACAGGACAGGTAATGGTAAACATGTTTAGCATCTTATCGTAATCTATTGGCTTTCTGAACAATGTAAGCTGTTGTGACCAGTGCATCTTTGGGGTAGCTTTTCGACTTGAGAAGATCATTCCTTTCATTATGTGATCTGCAGAAAAACGGAATTATAGGGGAAAACTTGAGTGGGAAGGCAATTTGTGCCCACTACAAACTTGACTGCTAGATAATAACACTGTCCAACTTATAGTATCAACTTATGGTCTTATTTAACGGCACATAACTGGCTGACCGTGCACCTCGTCAAGTAGATAAGTGTTTTGATGCAAAATTGGTACACCAATACAGCGGATTAATTTTTGAAGCAGTCAAACGTGTTACCACTAGTTTCTTCAATACATTTATATATGTACAAATTTCAATGAGGTAGAGTGAAATTTACGATTTCTTTAGTAAAGATCTCAAAAATATTACCATTGAAATTACTTATATTCAAGTTATAATAAGCAACGCTTTCTTTGGCATTTGACTGTCTCGATGTTTTGGCACCCAGGGTCTAGTGAATGTTACTCAGGGACACGAGTGTAATATTTTTGTCTCAACCAATTCCATGGGCGCCCCCCCCCCATTAATCGAGCATTATACAGTTGCCCTGTTCCTAGAGTCGGGCACTTGTTGTCCTTCATGTCGTACCGGGGGTGAGGAGCTTGTTGAGCCGTTCAATATCCACCCTACAAGATAAAGCATAGGCAAGCTATAAAATATCGCAAGTACAGTGTGTTGCCTTTTTGCTATTTAACCATATTTTAGCACGCAATTATAGTGATCGTTTAGTAGATGGTAACACACTGTTGACCAAGTGCATTATAATTCAGATTCAGACCTTGACTTTCTAGCACTTTACGTTGTTATTGTTCACATGATTATATTTACGGCTGCACATTTCACCAGTAGTTACACATATAGAAACATTCTACAGCCAAGGTTCCGACTGGATGACATATTTTAAAAGTTCAAGGAGGTTAAATCTTAATAATCTCACCATTAAATTACTTTGCCAGATATGATAAACAACATTTTCTCACCCATTTCGGGACCTCAAACCTTTGGGCATTCATCGAAACCTACAAAACATAATTAAAACCACAACAACAATTTAATGAGAAGAGAAAACTAAAATAGTTTTGTATTTTTAAGCACAAGTCAGTCAAGGGAATGAGCAAAATCCCTTCGCCAGAAACCCAGGCAATACTGATCAAAGAGACAAAGGTATTTTGTATTCTATACATCACATTTTCTATAGTAACATGTATTTATCATGACCACAGGTAAATACGGTTTTAACCAACTTCAAAACCATTTTACAATGATATAGCGAGTGAATATTGACTGCATGTGTATTATATATGTCAGTCACAAGTGATTTTATAGAACATATCCTCGTAATCCAGGGGTCCAGTGAATGTTACTCAGGGACACGAGTGTATTTTTGTCTCGACCAATTCTATCGGTGCTGTAACATCCGGGAGTCAGTACTTACATCCGGGAGTCGGTACTACAATGAACCTCGAGGAGAGCAGAACTATATAGACTCTTAGAGTAGTTTTAACGTTAGAATACTACATTTGGCGACGAGATAAAATGGCAACTCATGGAAAGTTGGAAGAATACGACCCACAAGAGGAGTGGAGTCAATATATTGAGCGTTTGGAATATTATTTCGAAGCAAATGGCGTGACTGACGAAGGTAAACAACGAGCAATATTATTGAGTGTGTGTGGTGGTAAGACCTACAAGTTGATTCGAAACTTAACAACGCCAGGAAAACCGTCAGACATGAAGTTTACAGAGCTGGTAGACCTTGTACAACAACATCAACACCCAAAGCCTTCGGCGATAGTGCAACGATTCAAGTTTAATACTCGGTTCAGGAAACCCGGTGAGTCAATTGCTTCGTATGTAGCTGAATTAAGAAGCCTTTCCGAACATTGTGATTTCAAGAGTACCTTAGAAGAGATGTTACGTGATCGGTTGGTGTGTGGAATAAATGACGAACAGATTCAGCGGAGATTGTTAGCAGAAAGTGCCCTCGATTTTAAGAAAGCCATGAAAATAGCTACATCAATGGAGACCGCAGTAAAGAATGCACGTGATTTAACCAATCAAATGACCTCTGCTAATGTTAATGCAGAGAAACCGGCAACAGTACACCGTATGGACAATCAAAGACAAGGAGACGTACAAGGATCAAAGCTTGAATGTGGACGGTGTGGGGGTAAACATGATCCTCAACAATGCAAATTTCGGGATGCTGAGTGTTTTCGTTGTAAAAAGAAAGGACATATAGCAAGGAAATGTCGAAGCACCAATAAGGCGACTGGAAAAAATCAACAAACCGACAACCCCAAATCGGGAACTAGCAGCAACTATTTAAACGTGAAGGACGACGAGGTGGAAGAGGAAGACGACAACTATGGGATTTATAGTCTGGGGAAAGCACGAGCTGATCCATATGTTGTTGATGTGCTGGTGAGCGAAGAAATCATGAAGATGGAAGTAGATACTGGTGCTGCAATGAGTGTTATGAATGAGGATACATATACATTACTGAAGAAAAAACATCCAAACCTAGAGCTGAAGGAATCCAAGGTAAGATTGAATACCTATACGGGAGAGCAAGTTAAAGTGTTGGGACGGCTTGAGACTTTAGTGAAGTATGAAGATCAAGAAGGAGTATTGCCTTTCCTAGTCATAGCAGGGAAGGGCCCTAACTTAATTGGCAGAAACTGGCTTCAAAAGATTAAAATAAATTGGAAGAATTTATTTCAGTTAAAAGAGGACAGCAACACCTCAGTCAAAGTTAATAAGTTACTTGAGAAGTATGAGGAAGTGTTTCATGAAGAATTAGGAACATTTTCTGGTCCCAAAGCCAAAATCCATGTGGCTGATAAGGCAAGTCCAAAGTATTGCAAGGCAAGACCCTTACCCTATGCATTGAGAGAAAAAGTAGAAAAGGAGTTAGAAAGATTGCAAGATGAGGGAACTATAGAGCCAGTACAGTTTGCAGATTGGGCAGCTCCAATTGTACCAATAGTAAAGGACGATAAGTCGATTAGAATTTGTGGGGATTATAAAGTAACGGTTAACCAGGCTGCAAAGTTAGACAATTACCCTATTCCCAAGGCTGAAGATCTCTTCGCCACTTTAAGTGGTGGAGAGAAATTCACAAAGCTTGACATGAGCCAAGCCTATCAACAAATCTTATTGGAAGATGAATCAAAAAAGTATACTACAATCAACACACACAAAGGACTTTTTCAGTACAATAGATTGCCCTATGGAGTGTCTTCGTCCCCTGGGATTTTCCAGCGTACTATGGATAATCTGCTGCAGGGGATTCCTTTTGTGGTGGTGCGAGTAGATGATATTTTGGTTTCTGGTTCAAATGATGAGGAACATTTAGCAAATTTAGAAGAGGTCCTAAAGCGGCTGTCAGAGCATGGGTTACGCCTAAAGAAGAAGAAGTGCGCTTTCATGGTGTATGAGGTGGTGTATTTAGGGCACAAGATAAACAGCCAAGGAATACAACCAATCCCAGAGAAAGTCAGAGCCATCACTGATGCACTGGCACCGACGAATGTGTCTGAAGTTCGATCATACTTGGGGATGATTAACTATTACCAAAAATACCTACCAAATTTGTCAACAAACCTGGCACCCCTACACAGCCTGTTGGAAAAAGGGAAAAGCTGGAAATGGACTGAAGAGCACCAAGAATCATTTAGGAAATCCAAAGAGCTATTGAAGTCTTCACAACTACTGGTCCACTATGACCCAGAGAAGGAGTTAATACTTGCTTGTGACGCCTCGCCTTATGGGTTGGGGGCTGTTTTGTCACACCGGATGGAAAACAATACCGAGCAACCAATTGCATTCGCCTCCAGATCGCTGTCCACAGCCGAAAAGAACTATTCTCAACTAGACAAAGAGGCATTAGCCATCATATTTGGCGTGAAGAAATTCCACCAATATTTGTACGGTCGACATTTTACCATACTGACAGATCACAAGCCGCTTGAGCGTGTAGTTCATCCTGAGAAGATGACACCACCAATGGCTGCAGCTCGAATTCAATGGTGGGCATTAATTTTGTCTGCATACAAATATACAATCCAGCACAAAGAAGGAATTCAGAATGCAAATGCTGACGCTCTCAGTAGGTTACCATTGCCAGACACCCCTAGTTCAACACCAGTTCCTGAAGAGACTGTCTTACTCATGGAACTTTTGGAGACTACACCAGTAAACGCAGAGCAAGTGAAGAATTGGACGAAAAGAAATCCTATTCTTAGTACAGTGTTGAAATTTATTAAGCAAGGATGGCCTAGTGAATGTCCAGATGCAGAGCTTCAACCATATTTTCAACGACGAGACGAGCTGAGCGTTCAAGATGACTGTATCCTGTGGGGAAACAGAGTGGTGGTTCCACCCCAAGGAAGAAGGCAAGTGGTTGAAGAACTACATGAAACCCACCCTGGAATATGCAAGATGAAGAGCCTGGCAAGAAGCTATGTGTGGTGGCCACACATGGATAAAGATCTCGAAAACAAAGTACGAATGTGCAACTACTGCCAGATAAATAGGAAGAATCCTCCTGAAGCACCGCTGCATCCTTGGGAATGGCCAAGCCGACCCTGGGAAAGAATCCATATTGACTATGCTGGTCCATTCTTAGGAAAAATGTTCCTAATTATGGTTGATGCTTACTCAAAGTGGCTTGAAGTGCATCCTATGAATGTGGCAACATCGAGAGCGACGATTGAGAAACTTCGATCAACATTTGCAATCCACGCACTTCCAACAATAATAGTTAGTGATAATGGTAGTAATTTTTGCAGCGAAGAATTCGAGGAATTCTTGGCGAAAAACGGCATTCAGCACAAACGGACTGCTCCTTATCATCCGGCATCGAACGGACTTGCAGAAAGGGCTGTCCAGACGTTCAAGGAGGGAATGAAGAAGATGTCAAATCAGGAGAGTTTGGAAACCAGAGTGTCTCGGTTTCTGTTCAAATACCGGATCACGCCACACTCAACCACAGGGATAGCGCCAGCGGAAATGCTTATGAGCAGAAAACCACGATCTTGTTTGGACCTGCTACATCCGGACGTGAGACAAAGAGTACAGAACGAACAGAGGAAGCAGAAAGAGGTACACGATCAGCATGCAGTGAATCGACGATTACGGCCAGGTGACCCAGTGTATTCGAGAGAATTTGGAAAACAACGAAAGTGGTGTCCGGGATTGATCAATACACAGACCGGACCGGTTTCCTATACCATACAGTTGGAAGACGACCGCGAAGTGCATCGCCATCAAGATCAAGTGATCCGGAGGGAACCACCCGAAGAAAATGAAATCATCGATCCAGATCTCGATCAGCAACCTGTTCCAGACCAACAAGTGGCTGGCGTAGAAGATGCAGCCCCAGCAGAGAGATATCCACAAAGAGATAGACATGCACCGGACTATTATTCGTGAGTACATTTAGACTATAAAAAGACACTAAGTAAATAAACTGTTGAGTTAGATTGTTGACATTATTAGTTTAGTTGTTGGGATTCTGTTTTAATCCAGGAAAGAAGGAGTGTAACATCCGGGAGTCAGTACTTACATCCGGGAGTCGGTACTACAATGAACCTCGAGGAGAGCAGAACTATATAGACTCTTAGAGTAGTTTTAACGTTAGAATACTACAGGTGCACTCTCCCCCCCCCCCATTTATCGAGCATTATACAACTGCCCTGTTCCTAGAGACAGACATTTGATTCCTTCATGTCGTGCCGGGGGTGTGGAGCTTATCGAGCTGTTCAATATCCACTCTACAAGATAAAGCGCGGGCAAGCTCTAAAATATCGCGAGTACGGTGTGTTGCCTTTTTGCCAAGGTTCCGACTGGGTGACATATTTTAAAAGTTCAAGGAGGTTAAATCGTAATAATCTCACCATTAAATTACTTTGCCAGATATGATAAACAACGTTTTCTTACCCATTTCGCGACCTCAAACCTTTGGGCATTCATCGAAACCTACAAAACATAATTAAAACCACAACAACAATTTAATGAGAAGAGAAAACTAAAATAGTTTTGTATTTTTAAGCATAAGTCAGTCAAGGGAATGAGCAAAATCCCTCCGCCAGAAACCCAGGCAATACTGATCAAAGAGACGAAGGTATTTTGTATTCTATATATCACATTTTCTATAGTAACATGTATTTTTCATGACCACAGGTAAATACTGTTTTAACCAACTTCAAAACCAGTTTACAATGATATAGCGACTGAATATTGACTGTGTATTATATATGTCAGTCACAAGTGATTTGATAGAACATACCATCGTAATCCAGGGGTCCAGTGAACGTTACTCAGGGACACAAGTGTATTTTTGTCTCGACCAATTCTATCGGTGCATTCCCCCCCCCCCCCACATTTATCGAGCATTATACAACTGCCCTGTTCCTAGAGACGGACATTTGGTTCCTTCATGTCGTACTGGGGGTGTGGAGCTTATCGAGCTGTTCAATATCCACTCTACAAGATAAAGCGCAGGGAAGCTCTAAAATATGGCGAGTACAGTGTGTTGCCTTTTTGCCATTTAACCATGTTTTAGTGCGCAATTATAGCGATGGTTTGATGCGCAAATGGTTACAACCTGTTGACCAAGTGCATTATAATTCAGATTCAGACCTTGACTTTCTAGCATTTATCTTGTTATTGTTCACATGATTATATTTACAGCTGCACATTTCACTAGTAGATACACATATAGAAACATTCCACAGCCAAGATCCCGACTGGGTGACATATTTTAAAAGTTCAAGGAGGTTAAATCGTAATGATCTCGCCATTAAATTACTTTGCCAGATATGATAAACAACGTTTTCTTACCCATTTCGCGACCTCAAACCTTTGGGCATTCATCGAAACCTACAAAACATAATTAAAACCACAACAACAATTTAATGAGAAGAGAAAACTAAAATAGTTTTGTATTTTTAAGCACAAGTCAGTCAAGGGAATGAGCAAAATCCCTCCGCCAGAAGCCCAGGCAATACTGATCAAAGAGACGAAGGTATTTTGTATTCTATACATTACAGTTTTCAATAGTAATATGCATTTACCATGAACACAGGTAAAGACTGTTTTAATAAACTTCAAATCTAGCTTACTTCCAATTGTAAGTAGCGTTATTATTGCAATGATAGCGAATGAAAAAGGTATACGTAATATACGAAAGTCACAAGTGATTTTAGAAGTGTACTACAGTAAATGTTACTCAGGGCACACAAGTCCAAAATGTTCAAACAATTTGTGTGAAAACAAGTTAAGATTGGTAAAACAAAGCTTGCATAAATGGTCGAACAAACAATAGCTGCTGAGTTGATGACACTTTCATGTGGTCAAATGTGTTACTGCGACATTTTTGAAATTTCGACGAGGTTAACCCATTAGCTGGCAATGCACCCAGATGCTTCTACTTAATTAGTATGATACTTGTACTTGTCAATGTACAGTACTGTCAGTTAATGGGTTAAGTGAAATTTACGATTTCCTTTAGTTAAGATCTTAATAATTTTACTGTACCATTAAAATTTGCCAGATATGATAAAAAACGTTTTCATTAAATATCGTCTTGTATTTTTAAGCACAAGTCAGACAAGGAAATGAGCAAGAGCGCTCCGCCAGAAGCCCGAATAACATTGCTGAAAGAGAAGAAGGTATTTTGTATTCTATACATTATAGTTTTCTATAGTAACATGTATTTACCATGACCACAGGCCGAATGTTACTCAGGGACACGAGTGTAATATTTTTGTCTCGACCAATTCCATGGGCGCCCCCCGCCCCCATTAATCGAGCATTATACAGTTGCCCTGTTCCTAGAGTCGGGCACTTGTTGTCCTTCATGTCGTACCGGGGGTGAGGAGCTTGTTGAGCCGTTCAATATCCACCCTACAAGATAAAGCGCAGGCAAGCTATAAAATACAGCAAGTACAGTGTGTTGCCTTTTTGCTATTTAACCATATTTTAGCACGCAATTATAGTGATACAATAGCTGCTGAGTTGATGACACTTTCATGTGGTCGAATGTGTTACTGCGACATTTTCAAAAGACTTATAGTATATGTTGAAAGTTCGACGAGGTTAACCCATTAGCTGGCAATGCACCCAGATGCTGCTACTTAATTAGTATGATACTTGTACTTGTCAATGGTACAGTACTGTCAGTAAATGGGTTAAGTGAAATTTATGATTTCCTTTAGTTAAGATCTCAATAAACTTACTGTACCATTAAAATTTGCCAGATATGATAAAAAACGTTTTCATTAAATATCGTCTTGTATTTTTAAGCACAAGTCAGACAAGCAAATGAGCAAGAGCGCTCCGCCAGAAGCCCCGATAACATTGCTGAAAGAGAAGGTATTTTGTATTCTATACATTATAGTTTTCTACAGTAACATGTATTTACTACAACCACAAGAATGAACATTACTCAGGGACGCGAGTGTAATATTTTTTTCTCTACCAATTCCATGGGCGCCCCCCCTCCATTAATCGAGCATTATACAGTTGCCCTGTTCCTTGAGGAGCTTGTTGAGCCGTTCAATATCCACCCTACAAGATAAAGCGCAGACAAGCTATAAAATATCGCAAGTACAGTGTGTTGCCTTTTTGCTATTTAACCATATTTTAGTACGCAATTATAGCCAGTAGCACAGGCAGCCCGCCGATTTAGTCCCGCTATGCAAATTTGTTCGTGTTCATTAACGGTGAAAACAATGAATTTCTAAAGAAATGAATAATGATGATTTGAAAATTGAAATTTGCATAGCGGGACGAAATCGGTGGGCAGGCTACGCCACTGATTATAGTGATCGTTTAGCAGATGGTTACAGACTGTTGACCAAGTGCATTATAATTCAGATTCAGACCTTGACTTTCAAGCATTTTATCTTGTTATTGTTCACGTGATAAATTTACCCCTGAACATTTCACTAGTAGTTACATATATAGAAACATTCTACAGCCAAGGTTCCGACTGGGTGACATATTTTAAAAGTTCAAGCAGGTTAAATCGTAATAATCTCACCGTCAAATTACTTTGCCATACATGATAAACAACATTTTCTTACCCATTTCGCAACCTCAAAACCTTTGGCATTCATCAAACCCTACAAAACATAATTAAAACGACAATGAAAACAATTTAGTGAGAAGAAACAAGTAAGTTTTGTATTTTTAAGCACAAGTCAGGCAAGGAAATGAGCAAAATCCCTCTGCCAGAAGCCCTGGCAATAACGCTCAAAGAGACGAAGGTATTTTGTATTCTAAGATCATTATGACAGCAAATATATAAACGGTGCAACTTCGTACTCTTTTAATAACAGGTTTTAATGTTTAATTCCTGTTGTTATGTTTTTACAATTCAGAGCGGTCGCCACTTGTTTCCATCTACCAAACTGACGTTACGTCATTTTTCAACTTTAAAGTAAACTTTAATTGGAAATTAGACGAGCCTTACCTGGAAGGTGAAGTTTGATGATAATTCTACCAATCCGTAGTCGTACTGAGGGTTAACATGAGATGCACGTTGTGTGTCGCCATGAGTCAGACTTTAAAACGCGGTTGTGGACACAATTAAAACACGTTTGTTACGTTTGGGCGGGTAAGATAGGGAAGGGCATGTTAACCCTCAGTATGACTACGGATTGGTAGAATTATCATCAAACTTCACCTTCCAGGTAAGGCTCGTTTAATTTCCAATTCTACCAAACCGTAGTACGTACTTCCGGTTAACATGAGATTTCAAAGCAATTGTGGACACAACGTGTAGTAAACAAACAACACGTAAAACGCAATATATTGTAACACAGCATTTTGGAACACACTATAATCTACGATAGGTTTGTTGTAGAATTTCTGAAACACCGAGTCCAGATGACCAGCCAACATGTTTTAGTATTGTATCAACTGGCAATATGTTACTGATTTTGCTTACACTCGCAGCTCGAGTGCTGTGAGCTTTGAATATCGTAGTATCAATTCCACTAAATGTGAGCAATTGCTTGATCCATCTACTTAGTGTGCTTGTACTAATTGGCCAATGTGGCTTTACATACGAAATAAGTAGTTTTGTGGATGTGTTACCCCTGATCGTTGCAGTTCTCTCCAAATAGTGCTCTAAGGTTCGATATACGCATAATTCTTCTTGGTGATACTTTCTTACATGAAAGGTAGAAAAAACGTTTCCTGGTCTGTTCTGTTTTACATGTTCCGTAAGCTGGAAAACATAGTAATCTTGTGTTTTCTTCATAGAATTAAGGTCTAAATATGTCAATGTTTGACACCTTTGACTTGAAGTTAAAGCCAACAACATAGCCAGTTTAAAAGAATGATCTTTTAACGATAACTGATCCAGCGGTGCAATTTCGTCATATAATTCAGAACGATATTTACGTCCCAAGTTTCAGAGTATTTTGGCGTTGGTTTTCTGGAATTGAAAACTCCTTTCATGTAACGAAGCAAGAAAGGATGATTTGTCATAGTATAATTTGTACCACTAACTGTCGTATCCATTAAATAACTAGATAAAGCCGAACCTGCGGTATTAATGGTGGAATAAGACAAGTCTTGTTCATATAAAAAATGAAGAAAATTTAACACATCGTTCACAGATGGTCGCATTGAATAAATTTTCCGCTGTAGACAAAACTCGGTTCACTTTTTGAGGTAAACATCGTATTGTTTTTGAGTGCTTGATTTCCAAGAGCACATAATGATGTTGGTAACTGCTGGAGAAACTTTGCTGTTAAGGAGGTTACTCCGGACATTTTGCATGCCATTAAGATTAGTTCGGGGCTCAAGGGATGATTGTTGTCCAGTGGGGATTGGATAGAACATTCTTGGTCACTCTGAAAATTTTGGGATGGTCTATCAGCAAACTTAAAAGACGGGTAAACCATACCTGTGTGGTCCACAATGGAACAACAACAATCATAGTTGCTTCTTCTTGAACAACCTTCTGCAGACACCTAGTTATCAAGCAAAAAGGCGGAAAAACAAAACTGTTAGTGAATTGTGCCCAGTTGATCGTGAAGGCACCAATAAATGCCGCCCCAGGGTCTGGTTGCCACGAGACGTAAACATCAATTTGATGATTAATCCTGCTCGCAAAAAGATATCAATGCTAGGCAGCCCGAAATGTTCAGCAATTTTATCAAATATTGAGGGGTTTAATTGCCATTCTAAAGTCGGGTTAAACTCACGAGATAGTTTGTCGGCAACTGGGGTGTACGAAGCAGATAACCAATTATTACGAGCAATAGCACATGACCATATGTCTCTGGCAATAGCATCACACTCTATAGAATGACATCCGCTCATCGTAGTAATGTAGGAGACTGCTGTCATATTATCAGACTTAATTCTGATGTGTATGTCATGAGTATTGTCAAGAAGGGCCATTAGTCCAAACTTTATAGCCGATAGTTCTAAACTGTTAATATGAGAAGTTGTTTCATGATGAGCCCATAACCCTTGTGTGGTGTTGCTGCCAACTGTAGCACCCCAGCCCACATGGGAGGCATCTGTTGTCATAACAAGTTCAGGAGTGCCATGATCAATTGTCCTAGATGCTGTTGGAAGGAAAGAAACCCACCAATTTAAATCGTCAATGCTAACTGCAGATAAACTCATTTTGGCTTCAAAATTACCTGACGAACTCTTCAATGCTAGATTTTATCACGTTCTAACATGCGATAATGTATTGGCCCATATTCAACCCCCGGAAACGTAGAAACCAAAGTTCCAATCAAAGGTGCTAGTTCTCGAATAGTAAATGATCCCAGTTTTAGAAATTGTTGACAGGTAGCTACAATTTTTGTGACTTTCTTGCTTGTAAGTGTAACCGTCATGGTAGCAGAATTAAACAAAAAACTCCAATTCTTGTGTAGGTTCGAAAACAGATTTATCCGGGTGTGACACAAAACTTAACCGTGTGATTAACTGCGTTGCATTCAGCGTAGCCTATTCAGATAATCTTTCTGAATCTTCAATATAAATGGAGTCGTCAATATATTCAAAACAAGAATGACCATAATATGACTACATAAAGTGGCAAATACAGGTTTCATAATCTTAGTTTGTAAAAATACGTGGGCTACTTGTAAGTCCCATGGGCAAAACTGTAAATTGATATAATTCCCCTCGCCACATAAATTTGAGATATTTTCTCTGTTCAGGTATAATTGGCACGCTATAATAATAATAATAATAATCTTTATTTATCCATCTTAAGTATAAAAGTACAATGGATTTACAGGTTGATTCAAATTACATTAAAAATATCTTAGAACATTATATACAGATAAGAATCTTAAGTATGTATAGACAAACTAAAAACTATGTGAGTGCACTTGCACGAGCTAAGAAGGAGCGTTTATGTCTTTCAGTTCGCGATAATGTGTTTTTACTATTAATTGTTCGTAAATCGTATGGATTATTTGATTTAAAAAGTCTTGTATGAAAAGGATGGGAAGGATCATTCATAATCTTCCACGCTTCACGTTTCAGAAGTTCTTCTCTTCGATCAGAGAGGCTTTGTAGACAGTCATTGTTATAACCAAGAACTCAGAGGCAGCGGGTCTGGGTTCGTTCAATTTCATTTACGAGATAAGTTGGAAGGCCACCCCAGATAGGTGAGGCATATTCAAGAATAGATCTAATATTGGATTTATAAAGGGTAATACCTACTTCCACAGGTAGATTAGCTTTCCTGCATTCTCTTAAGATATATACTTGACGGTTAGCTTTCTGTATAACAGTTTCAATATGATTGTTCCATTTGAGGTTGAACCCCATTCCAAGTAGTTTAAATTTGTCCACTCTTTCAACTAGTTCATCACCGATATAAACAGGAGGAGGTTCCGATACTGATTCCGTGAAGCATATCCACATGTCCTTTGTTTTTTTTACGTTGATGGTCATTTTGTTCGACACTGACCAATTTTGGATAATTTCCCCGGCTCCAACTGCTTGATTGAGTGTGCAGTCATCGGCATACTTCGAGGTATCGACGGTTAGGTTTGCAGGGATTTCATCCTCTAAATCATCGATGTATACATTAAATAGCATAGGAGAGATGACCGAGCCTTGCGGAACTCCAGCTGGACATGGAGCGGATGACCGAGCCTTGCGGAACTCCAGCTGGACATGGAGCGGATGTTGACAACATTTGAAGTAGCTTTACCTGTTGACTTCTCATGGATAGGAAATCTCGAATCCACAGCCAAAAAGATTTAGTTATGTTGATAGAGGCCAATTTAGAAAGGAGAATTCGGTGGTCCACCATATCAAACGCTTTGCAGAAGTCAATGAAAATAGCATGGATACCTTTTCTGCCATGCGCAGTGTTATCAGTTTTATCAAACCATTTTTGTGAAGTTTCAATCAATGCTGAAATTGTTGAACGGCCCTTGAGAAATGCATGTTGGTTATCTTTTAATGTAAGATCTGCACAATTTAATTGCAATTGAATCTTTTCCAGCACTTTAGCTAACTGTGGAAGCACAGAAATTTGACGAAAGTCGGTTTCAATGTTTTTCGGTGGGACAATTTTAGGCACAGGGGTTATTAGAGCTTGTTTGTACAAGGTGGGATATTTACATTGAATTATACTACTCGTGATGATGTTATGTGCTACGGGAGCTAAGTCTTCACTATACTGCTTCAAGAACCACGCAGGGATTCCATCAATGCCAGTCGCCTTCTTCACCTGACCTATCGATGGTATGGGGGGATCAATTTCTTTAAGATGGTGTTGCACATTATTTAGGTCATAACTAGCAGCATTGTCTAACATCATTCCATTCCAAGGGGGCGGTAAAAACGGCCTGCAATTTTTCAGTCAGTTCAGAAAGATCGTAGTTTTGGCACCCGTTTGCTGGAAGATTCGATGTACCATCCATGCCAACTAGTGAGGAGATGGACTTAAACCATTTACTAGAGTTTGATTTACGGTGGTCTTTGGCTTTACTTTCATAGTAGACTATTTTCGCTTTAGATATCAGACTAGAGACTTTATGGCACAAGCGTATATAGTTTATACTATCCCCACGACTAAAAGCTCGCTGTCTAGCTTTAATTTCCATTTTAATGTGGCTTGTCATCCATGGTTTGTCTGAGTTGTGGACTCTGATGGTTTTGACAGGCACCTCCGTGTCCAACATGTGAATCACAGTCTCATTGAACAACTTGATCTTTTCGTCAACATCTTCAGCACGGAATATACGCTCCCATGTTTGCTGCGCCACTTTCAGACTCAGAGCGGCTTGATTTCCAGGTTTCATTAATCTCATTCTCTTTGTCATAGGAGGGGTTTTCAGATAATTTTTTGGTTTAAGGAGAATACACTGGTGGTCTGATCTACCAATAGGAGGCAGGTGGCTGGCTGAGTCAAACAGATTAAACATGTTTGTAGCAATTTGGTCCAGGGTATTTTTCCCTCGAGTGGGCGCTGATACAGTTTTACGTGGCCCAAAACGGCTGCATAAACGACTGATGTTCAACATATTGAAATCTCCTGCAATGATAATTCCTGAAGATATCCATTTGGTAAGTATAATATCTAGTCTGTTAGAAAGGTATTCTATCATTTCATAATAATTTTCACGCCGTTGGCCAGGTGGGTAGTATACGATAACGACAATGATGGTGCTAAAGGGTCTTGGGGTGCGAGGTGGTTTTAAAACCAGCCATAGAACTTCTTTACCGGTTTCCTCTAAATGAGTTATACGTTCCACGCGGATGTACGAACTAATATACGCTAGGATCCCGCCGCCTAGGGTATCTCTATCAAGTCTGAATATTTCATAATTGTTCCCAATTTTAATTACTGAGTCTGGAATATTATTTGATAACCATGATTCAGTGATCATTACTACCGAGGGGTTGTTGACTGAGACAATACCAGACAGCTCATCAATTTTATTGCTTATATGGCAGACATTTGAGAGGAAGAAGGTTGGGCAAACAGAAGATGGATTTGCTGGGGACTGAACAGTTTTGACTTTTACACAGTTATACGTATACATTATACTTTTATAAGTATGCTGCGTTTGTCCAGGGAATTTTCGTTGTGAGGTATTATGCCGCGTAGTTATTCGGACTGGGATGTTGTATGTTACATCTTTATCGGGTATCGTGTTCACCATAGTGTTTACCGACCCTGACGGTATTGTGTGTGATGGTAAGGGATCTCCATCAGCGGTCGTGCCTGGGCTATTTGCGGACTTAAGTGGGGAGTAATTGTGGAGGGTTGGTGTGAGGCAGTTCTAATCTTTGTAGCCTCTCCCCAATCTGGTTCATTGATAATGTTAAATTGTCCAGTTTCTCTAAAAAAGGCAGAATAGTCGCTGGTCTATATGTGCATGATTTGAGTGTGTTTCAAGAGGATTGATGTGTGACATTATGATAAAAGTCAATCTCCCCCCTCCTTTTAAACCTCTTTTTTCGCAAATACCATATGCTTTGGTAAATTAGATTGTTTTGGGATCCTATCTACGTTTGAATGGGAAAAATCGCAGTTACTTCCTTTCGCATATCGACCACGCCGTAACATAAAAGGGCATGGGATTGTTTTGCTTGTCTGGGATTGCTTTGCTTGTTAATGACCTTTGATCACTTCCTATAGATTTTGATTCGATCATGACGGGCTCATTAGAGATTTTGTAGGGTAGTTGTAATCCAGCATTTGATTGTTCCAAGGCAGTATTTACATTAGAAGTGCAAACAATGGAGTCATAAATTACTGCGTTTATTAGGTTTTCTCTGTTTACGGGATACGCATCATTGATCACTTCTTGTGTGCTACCAGTGCTTTGATTACCTTCTATAGTTTTGGATTTGGCCGTGGTAGACTCATTAGTGATTTTGTAATTCAAATTCTCAGGCAAATGACCCTCATTGACCAAATTATTAAGCAGTAAGCCAGCATTTGATTGTTCCAAGGCTGTGTTTACATTAGGAGTGCAAACAAAGGAATCATCAATTACTGTGTTTGTTGGGGCTCCACTATTTGTGAGATACGCATTATTTATCAGTTTTGGTGTGCTACCAAGACTTTGGCTACAAAGATCACCTCCCAACGAACAAAGCAAATCATTGTCCATGAGTTTTGAAGCCTGTAAAATGGAATTTTCAATAGACAACACTTGTTCCAAAGATAGAACCTTAGATTGAAGTGTTAAGTTCTCTTGTTTGAGAATTTTTATTGCAGCATCTTGAATTTTAATGATGTTTTCTAAGTCATTCTGTTTAGACTGCATCGACTTGATAGTAAAGTCGAAATAGCTAGCCAGGCCACTATTTGCTATATTACTCATCTGTGATTGTAACACGGCCAAATCAAGTTTAATTCCTTCAATATCTACAGGGTTTACATATTCTTTATCACAACACCTTCCCATATGTTTACAACATGTATTCTTTTCTTGACTAACGCTAACACTCTCGTCACCTACACATACCGTATTAGTTCCTTGACTGCAGTTTCCCGTGTCTAAATCGATCCCGGAACATTCACCTACGAAAGAATTTGAAGCTAGAGCCACTGGTTCAGCTCCCTTACTTAGTTTGCTTGAGGAATCTTGTTCCTTCGCTTCGATAAACACGTCTTTGCGTCGGTTTGTCGCGATTAATAAAAGTTTATGTTTTACCTGTTCGATTATTTCAGGGTTACCCGGAAAATCAATGACCCCTTATTTCCACAGTACCAAGTAATGCCAAAATGTTGGTTTGAATCGTCTACATCACACGTAAATCTCTTTGCATTCCCACCGGGCGAAGACCAGTTACCGTTCAAACGAATCAAGCACTTAATAAATGATTTCAAGTCCTCAAGATTACTTAACCATTTAAGCTTTCCATCAGTAGCACACAGATAATCAACCAGCTTATATGTTTTGCTGTCTTTAGAAGAAAGAAAGCTTTGGACGAAAACATCAAACTTGTTAACAATATCGTATGTATCCGTATCACTGTCAGCCATCTTGCTATAGTAAGCATCACGAAGATCTATAGAAGTCGTAAAACATCCAGGTTTCATTAATTTGATGGCGGATTCTAATGTGTCCATTTTAAATTTCCGATAGGTTACAGCTTCATTGAGTTTCTTAAACTTGAATATTAATCTAACTTTACCGGACTCCTTTTCTGGCAGCAGAAAAATTGGAGAAATAATTTCTCCAGGTTCAGGATATGATTGTTCAATAATGTTTTTAGACAAAATTTTAATTTCCTTATCAATAGCCTGCTGTTCTTTAGGCAAAAAATTATATTCTGGATTAAAGTTATGCTTGACTGGCGTTGGTTGATAATAAAATTAAATGTTACAATTGCCCACGCAAGTCAAAACAAATGGGTCTGATGTAATTTCTCGCCATTGTTCAAAATAAAATTTCAGTTGACCCACAGTAAACGGTGGTTGGTCAGACAGTAATTTATTAATTTTTCCAAGGTAACTAACCTGATTAGAATTGGTTACTTGCGACTCGTCTTTGTCTGAACGTAACTCGATTTGGCTCCTCCTCGACGACAATAGGCGCCCCTGTTCCCGAAAAGACTGAAAACTGCGAGCAGGAGGAGCTCTGTAATCATTGCTCCTCAGTCATAGGTGGAGCACTGCTGTAGCTTCGAGGCTGCGATGCCTAGTAGGGGTGATATCGCTGTCCACGTCTTCTACGGAAACTGGAGAGCTTGTTATCCAGCTGGTTGGCTTTGGCCACTTGGTCGATTTCCTTGCTGATATCATCCCCAAATAATCCACCCGTAATGGGTGTAGAAGGATTGCAAAGTGTGGTGTACTGTGAATTAAGGTTGGGTCGTAGTAACTCGCGTCTCCTGAGATCAAACTCCCTATTACCAGACAGAGCTAAAACCAGAGCATGTGTTAGAATGGTTCTAACGTCACCTGTGGCTTTTTCACAAGCTTGGATCATAGCATATATAGCTGACATAAATAGCTTTTGACACTTTTGCATGGAACTATCGGTTGACCTGGCACTTTGCTTTAGTTGATGCCAAACAACTTTGTTGACTGTCGGTACCGCTAAATCTAAAGGTATTGATCAGATAACTCGTCAATTTTTTATTTAGGCAGGTTATTTTTTGACTAGATCATTAACAATAGTTGCCAGCTTGCAGTCAATGTCGGGCCCCGTTTTATCTGCGGTAGAAAACTCTTCAGCCAATTCATCGAATGCACTGGACGTTGCGTCTTGAAGGTAATTATCTATGGCATTCGTAGCATGTACATCGTTCGAGGCTTGTTCACTGTTCACCTCAACCTGGTCATGATCGGCCTCTACCTCAGCGGGGGCAAAGTAATTCTCAAATTGTTTGAGCAGTTCATCTTTCATTGCTGACATAATATCAGTCATCATGCTCGCCATTGACTCTTTCAAATCTACCGGATTAACTACACGCTCATTTTGTATAGTGGCCAAGCAGCCGACTTTGCTTGGTCAGTCATATTCAGCTGAAATGAATAATTGTGCCTCATTTGACATGGCGTATGATTTTTGTCACGCTTGATTTGTAAGCGTCTAACTATGGGCGGCCGTCACCACCAAAAATACTAAACATGTCAAATGAATGGACACAAACACAAACGGTGCATCATAAACACAAATAATTCATTGCGTTTACAAATGATGAAACGTAGCTTAGTGATATGATTGGACAAGATGAGAAGTGGTCCGTCTAAACTTAAAATGATTTATTCGGCATTGTACTAATTTAATTCGTTTTGCGAAATAGTTGAAGTAAATGTGAAACGATTCAACGCGACTATGTGAAACCATTCAATGCAATGTGAATTGTTTCGATGCTATTTGATATCATTTGTTTAAATTAGAAATCATTTAACTAAACGTGAAATGACTCAACCAAATGCCAAATGATGCATTTCAGTGTGAAATGGTTTAATGCAATGTCTAATCATTTGACTAAATGTCAAATGATTCGATGTCAGGTGAAATGCTTCGATGTAGTTTGAAATGACGTAATTTGTGCGGACGCGGCGCGTGTTGCGGTGAAACCATTCATCAAGATGTGAAGCCATTCATCAAGATGTGAAACCATTCATCAAGATGTGAAGCCATTCATCAAGATGTGAAGCCATTCATCAAGATGTGAAACCATTCATCAAGATGTGAAATGGCGCAAGTCTTTTCCGCTTGAATCAAGAGAATATTCTCCTTTGAATAACGGAAATGTGAAGAACTGATAAATTTCAAAAGTGGAAGTACAAATTTCTCTGCTTTGGGTTTTTTTACCGCCAAAATACTGCTTCTCACCTCACATGTGTTTATTTTATACGAATAATTCTCTGGTTATTTTCGATTATTCATAAAGAAATAAAACATAAAAAGACGTCAGGCTACTGGAGGTAAGACTTCATATTTTTTACTAATAATTTTTACAGTTCATTAATAATGTATAAGTCTTCTTTCCTAGCCCCATGCATGAATAAATTAATATTTTATGAGCATATTATTAAAATGAGTAAGATAGCAAGTACGTTCTCTGGCCAAATAATTTTGTTATATAATTCTTTGGTCAGAGAACGTTTGTATTATGTATTTATGTATAATACTGGCTGTGTTTTTCAATTTCATGAGCACATAACAGCAGTGCCTAATTGATGCTTTACAATATTAAAGTATAACACCTAAATGGCAGAGTTGACTATCACATCTGCAAGGTTACTTAATGTTGCTCATATTACATTTATGGTAGCATTGTGGCAACGATCATTTCTTTTGTCATGTTTATACTTTTCAGTTTCCATCTCTATTAAAGTTAAAGTTTTCAAAGGAACATGACGGTACTGTATAGTATGATGTATGCTCTATATTTTTATCATTATACAGGGCCTTGTTTAATAATTTTTTGGTGGAGGGGCCAACTACGAAAAGGGACCTCAAGGAAAAAAGGAAAAGTGGAGTACACACTTTAGGCGGCCCAGGGGTCCTACCCAAGAAAATTTTTGTATGTTTGAGGTACCTAGACTTGCTTTTCTGCGATTTCAGCATGATTTCGGCTCACTTTCAGACCAAAGGTGCCTTTTACTAGGGAAAATTCTTCAGTAAGGGGCCAACAGGGGCTGGGGGGGGGTGGCCCCTCCAGTATCTATGTTAAAACAGGTCCTGTCATTGTAGACCCAGAATGAAGGGGATTTGATTCACTAGTAATATTCAGGGATGATATTTCCATGTGGCTAACCACTTCGAAAAGTATCGTCACTTTTATCATCACAATATTTTGCCAAAGCTCTCTCCCTTTGGGATTATAAATGATATATTATACCAAAAATAATAAGTTAGTAAGTTGAGACAAGTTCTTTATATAATGAAAACACACTGAAAATTAATATTAATATTTTTGAAAAACTAGCTTCAAGAAAAAAGTTCAAGTTCGGTTAAGTGTGAACTCATTTTTTGTCTGCCATTGCTGCCTGCAGCTCTCATGATATGATAATCTGACCCATAAGACATTATTTTTTTTCAGAACAATGTAAACAACAGTGGCATTGGTGAAGTAATGCAGTTGTTAATACAGGCAGCAAATCTGATTCAAACAGGCACCAGCAGTCAGCCAGGAACTGCAACAAACGTGCAACATCCTGTTGAACAACCTTCAAATCCAGTCATCACACAGGCAACAGCAACTCCAACTGCTAATGTAGTGCGTGCAACAACCAGTAGTCAACAAAATAGAACTGTTGAAGAGCACAGAAGGCTTTTTAATCGACAATCAGTATGTCCAACATTTTACAGCATTTATGATTAATGTGTTCAAGTTGTAGACTACACCTTTTATTGCCTATACAACTCTGAACAGTGTAATTGCCAATGTCTTGAACATTTAAATATGTTGAGGCTTGTGTATTGATAAATTAATAATGTACAAGATTTTTTGTATGGTAACAAATAGCATTGTTCTCTCTAAATATTGCTAAGCTGTTAAAATCACAGAAATTGTTTAAAACTGATTTTTAGAGAATACAACCGTACAGAAATCGTAGAACATCTCGATCAGCTCCTGGTACAGCTGCTCGAAAAGGTACGGCTGTTTAGCTGTTATACATATGTGAGGTTAAGCAACCTAAACATGAAGGGTGAGAAAAAAGTAAAAGAAGCAATGATAATTCACTTGTTGTTTTCGTAGGATGGAGGAGGGGTTAGGGCTACAGGTAACATACCTAATACACGTTTCTTGTCAACTAAAACTGTTAGAATGACTTGTCGGCTTTGTCTCAATCTGCAGGACCTGAGGAACTATATGGGAAATAGCATTTCCACCCATTTTCCTTGCCTTGTAAATGTAAAAATAACCTTTTATTATTACTGCCTAAGTTAACAACTACAACATATGTCAAATTTAGAAAGAACAATCACAAGAACGATTTTTTGTTTATGTAACAAAAACCAGACACATGTACCTACATCTGCAGAAAAGTTAGAGTTGATGGAAAATGGACTGGGTGAAAAGAGGATCGCATTCCCAGTATGCGCTTCCAATACTGCAGTGAGGGATATACTGTTTCGGTACTGTTTTTTTTTCCTTTCTTGTTCTTGTTGTCATCCAAGTCCAATGTATCTTCAAGGATTGGGATTTAAAAAAATTGCTTCTAATTATACATCTTTCGTATGTGTAATTGTTTTAGGGCATATCCTCTTTTAAGTGAGACCGGAGGCTTTCAAATTATTTTGAGCAAAACAAAGAAACGAGGGGAGCTGGATGTTGTTTGCCACGGAAGCTGCAGCACCGAGCAGCTTCGCTGCTTTGGAACTGGTCGAATTTATTTGAGGCCATTACAAAAAAGTATTCCACTAACAAGATCCGTTCATGTGAAAGAAGAATCTCAGGATTGCCTTTCATGTGGGCAGTCATTTGGTATTAGCGAAATTCGTCGTCATTTGGGAACTTGCGCAGTGCGTTGTTAACCTATTAAATTTTTAAAATGATGGGATGCTTATGAATTATAAATCAGTGCAAAAAAATTCTCCCCATATATTTAAACTTTATATTGATATATAATTTAGGGTTATCAATCGTCGGAAGAGGACGAGGATGGCGTGGATGACTCATACCTGAACGAGACCCTTTTAACACCGAACAGAACCAGAATGGGTTTGTATTTGGTCACATAATTCGCTTTTAAAATATAAAGAGTGAGATTTGCATAACACGTTTTTAGAAAATAACAGGAGTGCTATACGAACGTACGTGTAATTCCTCGTATTGTTAGATAGAAGTGATCAATTAGAAAAGTTTTTATCACCTAGAATTTGACAATGTTGTGCTAAATAACGTATATTTAAAACCACATGGTTACTTTTTTATCCTGTATATCTGGTTCTGTTTGAAGACAATCAAATATTGAATTTACAACATTTGATAACTGTATACTACGGATTACAATCGGTCACGATAATGTAATCAAACTTATTTTAATGTGCATATTTATACCCCAATTTTCACCAGTCGTTCTCGACTTTTTCAGAAACAACGTAGTGATAGAAATTGAATCTGACAACAACGAGGGTGAGGCTAGTACAAACGTGGAGGAAAGTACAAACGTGGAGGAAAGTACAAACGTGGAGGAAAGTACAAACGTGGATGATGTGCACGAAAACGAACCTAGTGCTGAACTGGTGAATGAGACTGTGACAGAAAGCCACACGCAAGAAAACCAGTAAGCATTTAAAAATACAATGGCAGGCAATTCTCAATTATTGTTCCGAATTTTATGGTTATTTTTTGTTTGTTAGTGATGACAAGATGCAACGCAGCTACGAAGAGCACCTGAAATTCGCGATTGGTTCTACATTGTCGAGCACGTATGTGTACATATTTAGATATTATACACCAACAACGTGCTCTATTGAACATTAAGTCGCTAGGGCTGTTGGAACCAAAGGAATTATGTTTACCAGTGTTTCATTTTAGATTAGATATGTACCGGTTTTTTTAGCGCCTATTAGGCCTTTTTCATGGCCGCCTTTATATTTTTATTTGCAAAATCTATATTTGTCTTTCATCTGGAAATGTTGAGCACAGACGCCTATTTTTGAAATTCCGCCTGCTATTACAATAATTATTGAAAACACTGGTTTACACAACAGTGGCGAAGCCAGGAGGAAAATTTGGTCATGCTATGCAAATTTTGAATAATTATCTTATTCAAGTCTTTTTGAATTTGATTGTTTTCACGGTCTTTGAACGCAGAAATATTGGCATAGCGTTACCAGCGCCACTGTTTGCACCTCTGACCAACTCCATGTGATTATTACTTTATATAGAAGGCTATTTTTTCTCAGACTTAAATGACAACCGGGGCATTTACAATGTATTAAAAAAATGCAAGCAGATTTCTTAAAACTACGCACATATCCTAATAGCTAGAATGTGTTACCAAAACATGTTGCCCTGACGAATTATAGTTTATAGTAAAACATCAAGCTAAAAAGGAACATGCGTTTGGCTACTTTCATTTAATCCGTTATGGTAAAATCAAAAATTTAAGTCAGTCATTAACCAGATCAATAATGTTAAAAGCCAATTCTTTACAATTTTTTTCTTCTGGTGCAACACACCCTTGTGCGACAAAATAGAACAACTCGAAAAATACTGCATTAGCACGTACATTGCGACGGTTGGCCCATACTTAATTTATTTTACACTTTACATTTAGAAATGAGAACGACGAACCGGTTAAGGTGTTGCGTACGTTTGCTGTCCATTTTGCGAGGCCGACCACTTGATATTCGGGATGAGAGTGAACTTATAGAGGGTCAGACAACTGAAATATTTATTTCACGGTTCAATATTTTTGAAGATGGGATGGACGAACTATTAAGTAGTACAAACCACGACTACAGCATTCCTCTGGAAGTGACGTTCACTGGAGAGTGTGCGCAGGATTATGGTGGTCCTCGCAAAGAATTTTTGGGAGCAATGATGCGGAAGTTAAATTCAAGTTATTTACGCAAAATGTTGGTGAAGCAACTTTTGTCTTGCGAGAGGATTTGGTCGCAGTGGATAGGATGCATTACTTAGGGCTGGAATTATCTTTGGTACGAAGGATAACCATAAAATTATTGCGAACAAAAAAAATATCAAAAGTGTTTTTGGAACAATTTTGCAGCACAGGGGGTCGATTGCAACAGTTGCCAAAAATGATAATTTGAATCAATGAACTTATTTAAAAAGGCAACTGCAAACATTGTTAAACCAACATTTAATACTTTTCGTGTTTTCATTGGTCTATTTTTGCTTGTTTGCATATGTAATTAACTGTAGAAAACATAGAAATCCATTTTTTTATCAGGACCCTGTGCAACGCTATCTTGAACTGTGTAACCAATCAAACCGACAAAAATATTGTCTACTCCTACATATTTGCTAATAAAATTAATATTGCTGCGTTTAGGTTACAGCATTCTTCAAGGTGGCCCCTGCCATGCTTTATGCATGAAAGTTTATTGGACAAGCTATTTGGACCGACGCCCACCGCATCACTTAGTGAAGCTGAACAACAATTGCGTAATGGCTTGATGAAATTTGGTTTATTTGAGGTGATAAATAAACTTCATTTACTACTTCATTTTAATAATTCATTTTAATACAAATAGTAACAATGTAACAGTACAACAGACATTTCACGCGTAGAATAACCTTATATATAACATAACTTGTTTATACGCTAGCAAACAATTTACACATTAAACCTCACTTTGTTTACATAATAATTCTCTCATTGTTTTTTTATCTATTATCTAGCTCGTTAACAAACGGAAATCACTGTTGTTTTCGTTGAGGAATACGGCTGTCAATGACGTAACGTACCCGCGGCTGGTCAAACTACTGACGCCAATTTTCTCACTACATGGATCAAATAAGCGCATCGAGGAAGAGAGATCGTATAGGTTGTTCTTAAATTACTTAAAAGAAGTTGCAGGTAACTTATCTTTTTATTATAAGTAATATCATGAAATGTTGGTGTACCAGATGTTAAATTTCTCGTTTCTTTTGCTGCCAAACTTGGAACAATTGTGAAAACAATATACCTGAAATGCTTAGCAATTATTTTTTCTGCATCCAACGTACGAATCTCGTTTAAAAAACTCTTCCTTCACAATTTTATCCTCTTCAATTTTATCTTCCTTCACAATCGAGTTGGCGGTTTAACAGCTAATACACAGAAATTTTATGATATTACTTTATATTATGCTTGCCAAATTTTCTTCAAACGGATGTTGTATTAGTTCCATAACACAATAGTCCTCCACGAGTCCCATTTTTACTCCACAGTCCTAGTCTAAAACCTCTCGCGTTTCTTTTGCTTTTACAGCTGGCAGAAGAGATCCAGTAACTTTGGGCAAAGTTCTTGGATTCGTGACCTGCGGCGAGAAAGAACCGGTACTTGGTTATGGTACACCTCCTTCCCTCGTTCAACGATAGCCTGGCGTCTTGCCTTCCGAAGGCAAATACCTGCATAAACAGGTTGGTCCTAGCTGTAGGGACCGTTGTTCCAGAGAAAAGAAAATGTTTGAAAATTTTGACCTGGCCTTTGTGAATACCCATTTCGGGATGGCGTAATACTAATAACAGTCGTTTAAATATTCGTACATACCTCTACTTGGTGTTGTATTTTTTTTTGTGCACATTCGTTTATTGTGTGTCATCCACCACTAAACTATCTAATATTCGCAAGCCATTAATATAAAGTTCAGTATCCATGGATCTGTGCGTGCCAAGCGTGATATCAGGTCCATGAATGTCATAAGCGCCGTTTCGTTTAGTGGGGACGGGTCTCGGAACAACAACCCTCGTCACCATTGTTAACATCTTCTGGCAATAACGCATTAACATCCAACCCAAACGCTTGTATCTCATTCTGTTTGAATGACAGTTAAATTATTTTGTTATTGGTTAATCGCACTGCATGATAGTTACTAGAAAATACTTTGTAAAATAGTAGAGTAATTGAGTTTAAAAATACTGGGGTTTTTATTTGTGAATTGTATTCATACCTCGGATAGTTGTTCAAAGTATTGGTTTGCTATTGTCCCAACTTCGTGCTGAATTTGTTGCATTCCCATTATAAATAACTGCAATGGACTTTTGTTCGAAGCTGTTCGTATTTTATGATTGTTCCAAGCAGCTATGAACTTTTCCAACATTTCATTGATGATCGACTTATAAATACGATGCAAGCAAAACAAGTGACGTTCATTGTCCGGGTCTAATATACCTTGACTCTCCATCATCATAAAAAAGTCATAAAAAAGCGAAACTACTGCCTGATAAACGTCTCTCCATAGACGTTCTATTCGTGAATTGTGCACGCTGCGACCAGTGATATAGCTTCCCCGTCCAGGACCCCTGGCTGGATGACCAAGCATAAAACGTGCAACATCTCGGTTCTCTACTCCCATATCACCCCTTACTCTTGACGGTAACCCCCATTTTTCTACTGCTTTTTCAAACACATTTAATACAGTGGCGGATGTATTGTCTGTACTACATGTTAAATAGACAATGACACGACTGTATCCATCAATACATCCATGGATGTATAACTGCTATGAAAGAAAGTTGTATAACTGCTATCAACTGGATCGCATTTGATTTCAGGAATGGTTCTTAATAAACGAGGTAGCGCTGGCGCTTTAGAAAACAACTTCAATACTTCAGACCGACAGAATTGCCAAAAAAGACCTCTCATCATTTTTTAAAATTTTGCAAAAGTGAGTTAAATAAACAATAACTCTATCGAGTTACTTTCATGTTATCTCAAAGAACTCATAATAAAAGTAAAGATTTTTGGCGTGGTCGTCGACAAAAGTGGGCGTGGCTCAAGCGTAACTCTCCTAAATCATAACTCTCCCATACAACTCTCCAATTCTTAACTGTCCGTTTAGTCATACCCGAAATAGTCCTATATACAATAAATAGACTTCTATAGGGAATTGAAACATTGCAGGTAACTGCCTCTTTCAGAAGGAATATAAGATTACAAAAATTAAGCTACCTTATTAGCTTATGGTTTCCATCCATGTGCCAGAGGGATAGAGGCGAGTGGACTGAGTAAACACGTCTTTTTATAACACTTATTCTTCTCATCCTTCTACCTACAGGGTCAACTAAGCTTCACCGACTCTCTAAGCCTCCTTCTTTGAACTCTGATCCCTTCAGCCAGTATTTTGCCTTCTATTGTTTTCAAACCTACAAAATGAAAATGATATTACTGCAGAAGTATTTTGTTAAGTTACCAGAGGGCAACTGGATGCAAACTATGGTTCTCAGGATGTTGAGTGTGCCTACTCACTAAAAAGAGGACAATTTCAACTTTTTTCCTGTGAAATTTACTTTGCTTTGTTGTATCAAATATAACATCACTTTGATAGACCCTTTCCAGAATTATTTTGGAACTCGGAAGAGAAAGGTGCACCTTAATTTGGGTTAAAGCTTAAAATATCTCTGAGGGGTGCTGTCTATGGCTTACAGGATAGTATATACTGTACCCTGCCTAACATATCCACTTGCTGTGTAAAGCTGTATTACAGTGTAATTACAGCATAAAGCACTTTTTAATTTTACCAGATCTGGGGAAAAGACCAATGGTGCGTTCTGTATAAGCATCAAGAGAATTATCATCAATATCACTGAATCTGTTAGCATTTGTTAAATTAAATTCAGCCATACGGTTTTCCACAGTACGTCTACTAACGCCGAGCATAACAGCCATATCTTTTTGGGTAAATCCATTATCTATAAAAGCCAATATATATTATAATAATATAATAAAATTAAACATAACATAATAAAACTAAAAATATATAAAACTGCATTCAGAACACAGTGGACAGATGATGTATAAACTATAGCTGATGCAGCCTCTGGCTACAATGTATGGAGTACTAGTTGCCTAGTTACAAGACTATTTACCCTTAAAAAATAGTAGTTGGTCTTCAGTTATTGCAAATTTTGGCCTTCCTCTATTTCTTTCATTGTTAAGAATAGGAGCTTGATATGAGTCGTACGTTCTTTCCATCCCAATGTTTCTCTTTAAAACATTTACTGCCTGGTTCAACAAATCGACAACCTCAAGTGGTATATCATCATAACTCAAGGCATTTTCTGCAAGTACTTCCAGTCTTGTGACACACAACTCAAGATCTTCATGTTCTTCCGGTTTAGATAGTATATTAATCACATCTGCAATTGCATTTTTCATTTCAGTCTTTAGTTCATCCATTATGTTGTTAGATTATTCCATAAAAGAAAGCTAAATAGAAACAGAAAACACCAAGCTATAAATAAAACAGACTTACCTAACACACAGTAGGGAGCTTAGGATGCACCAAATCGACGCGGACGCGACTAAAAAACAGTCGCTAATAATCGGAAATCAGTTTTACTTTGTTTTCCTCGTGTCTCTGACTTTCTTTACCAACAACAATCCATAATTTTTACCCGTGAAGTGAAACTGTGAGAATAGCGGCAGTTTTTAGTCGCGTCCGCGTCGTAGATTTGGTGCATCTTAAGCTCCCTAGTAACAAGTATGTGACCCTCATACTGTATTCTCTCTATTTAGCCCTCCTCTCAATAAGCCCCCTTCTCTAATAAGCCCCCCTTTTCAGGTGAAGAAATTTATTAAGTGCCTCGCCCCCAATGTTTTTCAAGAAACAGATTTCCACAAATTTATTTTCATTTTCGGAAGAATAATATGATGCTTAAAACATGTCATGAACATCCTGAAATGTATATATAGTTGAAAAGTTGATAAATCCTAACACATTTAGAATACATTGTTGTTTTACACACATCACTTTGTGGCGGAAGAAAATTATCATATAATTTTACCAAAAAAAGAAATAAGCCCCCTCTCAAATAAACCCCCCTCTCTAATAACCCCCCCCCAAAAACAAAAGCCTGGGGGGGGATTAATAGAGAGAATATGGTAAGTCTTCTTATAATTTGGCTAAGATATCAATTGTTGATGCACAGTTTAAAATATAATTTAGTAACATAATATTGAATATTTATTATGCCTTGCCAACGAAGGTAGGATAACCACAACAGTATAGGCTAGCAACCTCGCAAGCCAGGGTTTTTTACCACGCTAAGGCAAGGAAAAACCCTGGTTACCGCTGGTCACGTGACTAGCCTTTTCCCCCAAAATCTGGGGGGAAATTAAAGTAGCACTTAGGGAAATATGACAAAATATTGTAAAAACCTCAGTAAATAAACTTCACGCTTTTCAATTGCTTATTATAAATCTTTTTAGTATAATTCTTAGACATTGTTTGGAGTAACAAAGAAAAGTTGTTTCAACTTTTTATTATTAAAATTTCTCCCCAAATCATTTTGGTATTGGACCTTACTCATTTTAATAATATGCTCATAAAATATTAATTTATTCATGCATGGGGCTAGGAAAGAAGACTTATACATTATTAATGAACTGTAAAAATTATTAGTAAAAAATATGAAGTCTTACCTCCAGTAGCCTGACGTCTTTTTATGTTTTATTTCTTTATGAATAATCGAAAATAACCAGAGAATTATTCGTATAAAATAAACACACGTGAGGTGAGAAGCAGTATTTTGGCGGTAAAAAAACCCAAAGCAGAGAAATTTGTACTTCCACTTTTGAAATTTATCAGTTCTTCACATTTCCGTTATTCAAAGGAGAATATTCTCTTGATTCAAGCGGAAAAGACTTGCGCCATTTCACATCTTGATGAATGGCTTCACATCTTGATGAATGGTTTCACATCTTGATGAATGGCTTCACATCTTGATGAATGGTTTCACATCTTGATGAATGGTTTCACATCTTGATGAATGGCTTCACATCTTGATGAATGGTTTCACATCTTGATGAATGGCTTCACATCTTGATGAATGGCTTCACATCTTGATGAATGGTTTCACATCTTGATGAATGGCTTCACATCTTGATGAATGGTTTCACTGCAACACGCGCCGCGTCCGCACAAATTACGTCATTTCAAACTACATCGAAGCATTTCACCTGACATCGAATCATTTGACATTTAGTCAAATGATTAGACATTGCATTAAACCATTTCACACTGAAATGCATCATTTGGCATTTGGTTGAGTCATTTCACGTTTAGTTAAATGATTTCTAATTTAAACAAATGATATCAAATAGCATCGAAACAATTCACATTGCATTGAATGGTTTCACATAGTCGCGTTGAATCGTTTCACATTTACTTCAACTATTTCGCAAAACGAATTAAATTAGTACAATGCCGAATAAATCATTTTAAGTTTAGACGGACCACTTCTCATCTTGTCCAATCATATCACTAAGCTACGTTTCATCATTTGTAAACGCAATGAATTATTTGTGTTTATGATGCACCGTTTGTGTTTGTGTCCATTCATTTGACATGTTTAGTATTTTTGGTGGTGACGGCCGCCCATATCTAACTCAGGGAACTATAACTTTCTTCCCTGCAAACTTTTAAGTTTGAAATATCGGAGGTAGACGCTGGGAAACTATAACTTTCTTTCCCTTTATTTGTATGGGAAACGCATGGGAAACTATAACTTTCTTTCCCGCAAATCAACCTTTGTCAAGCGACAAACAGTTTTAAATAAATTAATAGCTTTTGAACGATCGCCATTATAAAGCGCTGTTTAATACAGGTGTTAAACCTTTGATTCTGAAATAACCTAATAACATAAGACAAACTTAAAATAAATAACTATCTTGGGAAGAAATTACCTGTAAGTTCTCAACTCTTGAAAGTATTCCACCCAAAATCTGTCCAAATATTAAACGTTGTAACTCCACGGCTTCACAACTTGTACTGACTGTCTGACTCATGGCGACACATGCAACGTGCATCTCATGTTAACCGGAAGTACTTACTACGGTTTGGTAGAATAAAAACGTTGTAACTCACCATAACCCTAAAACCTCCTAACCCTAACCAAATTGATGAAGAAAAATCAAGAAAAGCGAATATGAAATTGCGTAACGTCAGTTTGATAGATGGAAACAAGTGAAAACCGCACAGAGTACGCCGCGGGCATTGGTACGAGAATGACGCCGCGGGCTAAAGTAGGGCCCAAGATTGGGCCCCGAGTCTCTGACATCACAGGTCATTCTCGTACCCAGAGCTCGTCTTACGCGCGGTCAACGGAGCGCGACGAGGGGCTCTGGTTAAATCCAAATCAGAAACGAATATGATTGGCCACGCCAAATGTTATTATATTCTGTCAAAACATGTCAAAATAGCAGCCTCGTACCCAGGCGCTTTTAAGGAAAAAAAATCACATTCAGCTAATTTATAGAGATCAGTGGCTAAGCTGAGCGAGCGCGCGGGGGTGCTTGGGGAGGTCGTGACGAAGAGGCTTAGCCACTGATCTCTATAAATTAGGAGAATGCGATTTTTTTCTTTTCCTTAAAAGCGCCTGGGTATGAGGCTGTCAAAATAGCATTTCGTTTATTTTTATAATGCGTGCTATTTAGAGAACCAATCGCACGGAGTTATAGCTACTGCGGGGCGCGTGTATTGCACGTGCTGTACAAAACATTGCCAATTAATAGCTAGAGTGTTTGTGAAATCAAACTACTATATTTTTACAAATGCGAAGTTAATTTTACTTGGGGCGATGTGGGAATACGCTCCTGCAACATTATTAAATAATTGAATAACAGACTTTTTTTCTCTTTAACAAAATGTGGATACGCAAGAAGATATTCGTCTTCTGATGAAGATTCCAGTGGTAAATACACTTGAATCATGTGTTTATTGAATACACAGTCACACTTCAAATATTTGTCATAACGCTATGATCATTCTCTAGCCTATATGAAATCGTGTATACCGTAATCTCACTAATAAACCTCCCTTTCACACAACCCCCCTCTAGCTCTCTAACTCGCCCCCCCCCCCCCCCCACTCACACAAACAAAAATACAAGGGTTTTGATTAGATATTTTTATTTTCTTAACATATTGTACTCTGCTTGAACAAAATCCGACCAAATTTGCAAGGTCGATTGTGCGAAATGTTGTTTGCGTGCTAAATTCTATTTTGGTGAAGAATTGAGATCTTATTTACACATTTTTGATACGCATATCTCATAAGTGAACGTTTGCTTCTAAAACGTAGTTGGAACAACATATATAGTGACCCAATTTCTCTTTAATAGATTCATCATCAAGTTTATCAAACTGGCCATTGAATCGCATCAAATGTCAACATGTAAGAATAAACAATTACCATCTATACTCTTTAATATTTTTTATGGGGTAGCGGCAAACTATAAATATTTACTATTGCATACCTATCAGCCAAAGTCGCGCTTGTCATGTTCCGAAACTATGCAATGACATAAACTCAATGTTTGACCACCAATTGTACTTATTTGACATACTCATTTTCTGCATACAATACGAAATTTCCACGTTTCAACTCAGTAGCCTCAGACGCACGATTATATTTTGCATTAATGCTTTTTGACAAAACATTCCAACCAGCAGTCCGAATTACATTAAAAACAAGTCTTGGAAACAGGTGGGAATTTTGTTTGAGCATGCGTTGGATTTCGCGCGGTTGTTAGAAATGAGACCTGGGGCGAGTAAACTCGGCTATTGAATTTCCGAGCGATTTGACCCAGTTTTTTCTACCAACCGAAATGATTTAATTGATCGATTGACTGAGAGTGCAAGCAAATGAATAACTTTTAAAAATTGCGTAAAGAAACATCTTTATACGTATCGGAAAAGATCGGAGACTCTTTTTTCCCCAGAAAATCCCCGAAATTCGTACTAGCGCGAATTTTGATGTAAATAAATTCTTCCCCAATATAATGTATATGCTATTAGGGGTATTTTAAACCGTATTTGGTTTTGAGGCTCTCGACAAAATTTTGAAATATTTTATTTCTTTATCATTTTACTGTGCTGATTTTCACACCTTGAATTACTATTTAAGAAAGCTTCAGACTATCGTTTAAGGATCTCACAGATTTTCATAATAAGAAAACTATTTCAGTAATTTTGTAGTAAAAGATGTGTTGAGAACTTAAATTCAAACCCACCGTAAGTTTAACTTTTTGATTTTATCTGTTCACGGAGCCAAAACACCTAGCATCTTTGAACAAAGTAAAATTTCGTTCATGTTTCGCCGTAGAATAATATCCTTTATAATGTTGTGATTTCAATCCAATTTCTTTCCTCCTGTTTATTTTGTCATAAACTTTGTAGAAAATTATTTTGATATTGTTTTCTGGCCAAAAAAGACACTCGAAAACTTGTTTTTGCTCATTTTAACAAATTTTGAAAGAATTTTTTGCGTGCGCCTGCAATTTGTTGACCAGCGCTGGCAAAATTCCCACCTGTTAGTCTTGGACCAAATCTTTTCTTTGAATGGACGTAAGAATCACGTCATTATGATATCGACGACGTTTATACTAAACTTTAAAAATCAGGCAGAGTTCATGCAGAAATCCCATATGCTGCTAGTTGCCATGCAAAATCCTACCTTTGAAATATACGTAGCTTAAACCTTGTAGAATACCTCTATAACATAACTTAGTAAGGTATTCTACTGCCCAGCGAGCTGAGAAGTTGGGAAACATTTTATTGAATTGCTACATGATCTCCATCGTGCATTTACACATAGTAGTTATTATATTTTTGTTTTGCATAATATAGATTTGTTTTGTTTAAACATTACAAAACGTCTTCAAGCATATATAACAGTTGGTTAATAAATTCTAATTTAAAGGAGTCCTAGTGTTACACAAGGCTATTGCGGGCTCAAATTTCTCTGATTATTATTGCTCAAGAGCTATATATGTTAGCAGACATGACGCCCGGAAAGTGCCAATACCCTTTTGTTCTTACCATTTTGTGACGTTGTTCTGTGTGTCTAATATATAACTCCAATATCTACGTTATAACTGAACATAAAACGGCAAAATGTAATCTATAGTTAATAAATATATACATATGCATGTTTATTCAGAAAAAGATTTTAAGCGTGGATGATATTTACTCGGATGTGGAGGATGAATATGCTGGCACGACAGAAGTACGTTTATTTTATCCAACCATATATATATATATATATATTTTCCTCGTAATTAAAATTATATGTAAAAAATTGTGAGTGCGTGAGCCTTGGTGTAAATAGACCCAGGGCCGGAATAACCTTCACGGGCCCGAATTCAGAATTCCCTAAAATTTTCTTGGGCAAAGCTTTATCTGGTTGCAAGGGTGCCTTTTTGACTTTTTGGGCCTCGCTTTTTGATTTCTAAGGCCTCACATATTTTTCTGTTGGTCCGATCGCTCAAGCATTAAAGGCCTTGCTTTTTATTTCGGGGGCCTCGCTTTTTGGAGTAACGTTATTTTACTTTGGTGGCCTTACGGCTTTGGGGCCCTTTTTTCCTCCAGCCACGCGCCGAAGAAAAATTGAACTGAGTAAAGCGCGGGGCCCCTAAAGCGCGGGGCCCCTAAAGCGCGGGGCCCCTAAAGCGCGGGGCCCCTAAAGCGCGGGGCCCCTAAAGCGCGGGACCCCTAAAGCGTGGGGCCCCTAAAGCGCGGGGCCCGTGGGCAGATGCCCCTTCTGCCATATGGTTAATCCGGCGCTGAATAGACCTACGCAGACCTAGGGTTTAACTCGTTAATATAACTTTATATATTTAACTTTTTTCCAAATGCAATTTTTTGCTATAGTCCCCGCCGTACACTGCACGAAATTCATTCCTCTAATTATTATTCTTATAATTATTACTATTTCTATGATCATTATAATAGAATAATATTAAGACTGACTCATCTAAATGAAGGACGTTTTACGTGGCGACATGATTCTGTGCTTAATAACTTTATTGCATCCTTACAAAATGCTAAACTTTACGCTGACCTTCCTAGTTACATCTCCTAAGTTGGAAATGACATGCAAAAATGCAGACATGCAAGAATGCAGAAGAAAAAAACGGTTAAACCAGAAGAAAAAAACGGTTAAACCAGAAGAAAAAAAACGGTTAACCCAGTTACCCAGGGTATACGCTAGTATTGTTCTGTACAAAGCCTAAATATCAAAACATCGTTATATGCATTATCTGTCTTAATTAAGGAAGTACAGCTATTAAACGACGAAGATAATCATGGTCCCGCTCCAAATAATGAAGGTAGGCATGAGGACGATTATACAAGTTCAGATAATAAAGTTATATTTGTTCGTACTACCGTGCATGTTACCTATTTCGATTGTCGTTGTTATTTTGGTTTCATGATAAATTTTGATTCAATCACATTAAGCTTGAAATCGTAAACACTCTGCACAACCGCACAAGTGGTGATTTTGTTGCGAGCGTAGCGCATATATCTTGTTTTCAAAATTTACTCGACTGTGTCAAGCAGTCGAATGTGCAACAAATAAACATGAGGAAAAATATAGTTACATGAAAATCGAGAAAATTTTAAAAGCGAATAATCTTGAGAAAAATGACTAGTTTACATCAACTACAACCTGTTCCCAAGTAACATACATGCAGTAGTACCCGCGAGTGATTCACGAATATATCGAGTACTTGTTCCACTCGTCACTCGCGAGAACACGAAAATCTTGTAAATGAGAAATGGCCATCGTTACTCTCAATAATATCACATTTCAAATGTTCAGAGTCCTGAATCTATTTACGACATCAGTAAACATAATTGACGTGATATTAGTAACAGTCATTTAAGGCAGTGGCGTAGCCAAGGGGAGGGGGGCAAGGTGGGGCTCTGCCCCCCAATGATCTCCAAAACTGTTCTTGTGAAAAGTTGAAATCCGGGCAGAAAGTGTGCATGCAATGTCTCCAATAACGATAAAAAGAGTATTTTTTCTTGGCTAATTTTCTGCAACACTCGTCTCAGAATGCGTGAAATGCTGTTCTAGAGACCCTAGAAATTCAAAACTTCTCCAGGGGGCCAAAGTCAACACCCTGCCTACACCACTGATGCAAGGCATGGTATATATACCATCAGGGCCGGATTAACGTTCCGCGGGGCCCGTGGCATATTATCAGCGCGGGGCCCCTTGACCCCCCCCCTAACGCATTTTAAACATTCAATTCAAGATTAAAACAAGAATACAAAAAAAGAATTTATATTATACATCAATCAGTAGCGAAGCCAGCACGACTATTTGGTCCTGTTATGCAAATTTATTATCATTATTCATTTCTCTAGAAATTGATTGTTTTCACAGTCTATGAACACGGAAATATTTGCATAGCAAGACCAAATAGTCAGGCTGGTTTCGCTACATCAATGATTTGATCGAACTGAAATTCAACCCAGTTCAATAGTTCATATACCATTAACATTTAACATTTTTATTATTATTTACAGTGAAAATAGCTAAACAACATGAACAATTGTTAATATCCAATTGTCAATATACATGATGTAACGTACTTGTAATTGAAGATTCATTCTGCAGATGTCTTGTTATACATCATGCTTACGCGATTTTTTTAGAGCAAAATCGTTAATTAGCGACGGCATGTCAATCTTACGCAGAAGGTCGTTTTCTATGCTCAAAAGAGTAAGGCTATTTAGTCGCTTCTGTGTCATGCATGATCGGAGCTGATTCTTTATCAACTTGAGTTTCGAAAACGACCGTTCACCAGAACAGTTCGAAATCATAAGACTTAGATAAATGCGGAATACGATGACAGTGTTTGGAAATACAGTTTCCAGATTGTTCGCCACAATGAGCTTGTATATGCGCATTTCCAACGATTCCACGTTCAATCTGACGTCTTCATCATCTTTAGTTATGACAGCTAGGTCATCATCATCATCATCATCATCAGACTCGTCAGAGAATGTGTCGATTTGGGCTGAAGAATTTGCAGGAACAGATGAAGGTGTAGTCGCTTCTAATGATTTCTTGGCAAATTCGGTGTTCAGAAAACCAGAAAACTGTATCAATTCGTCAGACAGACTAGCTTCTAAATCTGTAGGGTATGACTGTTGCAGGTTTTTTGCATTTTGGATTACTTGTTCAACTGGGAGGTCTTTGAGCACTCGCAGGAAGCCAAACCTTTAAGAAATGCCAGTGTCGCCCCAGTCGTTTCCGTAGCTCAGCTTCCAGGCTATCGACTATGACCAGGAACGTACCCGTGCAGAACTTTTCAGCTGGAGTCTGTGGAAATTCAGGCGCTGATCCTGGCTCGTCGTAACGTCGTTTTCGTTGGCGCTGCGCGTCTAACATCTTCTACGAAATGGTCACATTCACTGAGCTTTTTCCCTTTGGCCTCGAACTCTTCATATCTTTCCGCAGCT
The DNA here is from genome assembly GCA_016169945.1 of Trachythela sp. YZ-2020. Lineage (NCBI taxonomy): Eukaryota > Metazoa > Cnidaria > Anthozoa > Malacalcyonacea > Clavulariidae > Trachythela > Trachythela sp. YZ-2020. Next base: position 8,544,408 of record JADLSH010000395.1, on the reverse strand, counting down.
TGCGAATAAATTCGATGAGGATTCATAAATGCGACGGCGGAGTTGAGATCTTGGTCGGCTGATTGAAGGACTTGACTGTTCTCGTGAAAACGATGCAGGATATGGTGCCACACTGCTGCAAGAATTCCGGTTTCAAGTCGGTTCATATAAGAGGCATATCCACGAGCTTCTTCTCGGGTTTCGGGTTTCTCCTCAACGTCATCTGCGATTTCTTCTAAAGCAGCGTTAATCTCGTCATATCCCTCGACTAGAGCCTTTGTAGCGTCTGCGCGTGCCGACCAGCGAGTATCAGACATCCGTTTGACTGTTGGTCGGCCTTTGCTTGCAAGTTGATCAATCAGAATTTTCCAACGATGGGTTGAAGCAACAAAAAAGGAATATAATCGTTGGAGGAAATTGAAGAATCCAACGACCAGCTGGCAACAACCTACTGCTGACTGACCAACCAGATTTAGGGAATGTGCGGCACAGGGAACATACTCAGCAAGGTTACATTGTTGTCGAATAATGGCCTGCATACCATTATATTTCCCACTCATATTGCTCGCATTATCGTACGACTGGCCTCGGCAATCAGCAACATCGATGTCATGGGTTTCTAAGAACTTTAACAGGCTTTCCGCTAGTTCTTTTCCACCGTGACCTTGCATGTCGAGGAAGGTTAAAAATCGTTCAACAGGACCCGATGGCAAAACGTACGAAGAATACAGGTGAGTTGGTCAACATGAGTAATATCGAGTCGAGTCCACAGAAACCGAGAAATACTTGGCGGACTTGACTTCCGTAATGATATACTCGCGCACACGATTTGCCATCAAATGGATGAACTCTTCGCAAATGGTTTTCGACAGATAGGAAGTGTGACCCAGTCCCTTGTTTGCGTTATGGTTGATGTGTTGCTCTAGAAATGGATCGAACAAGGCAATCAGTTCCAACGTGCCTAAGTAATTGCCGTTTGTGGGCGATCCGATAACTTCATCTGAACCACGAAAGGGCAAACCACGTTCCGATAGGTAACAGATAGTTTCTGTTATCCATTTAAGCACAGCACGCCAATACGGCAGCCAGCATCACTGCGTTGTAATAGCTTAATCATGGATTCTCGGTGCACTGCACTTTTCTCGTGACGTGGAATTGATTGAGAAGCGCGCTTCCAATCCTTGTATCCCTGCTTTCCAAAAACTAAGCTGTCGGTCATCAGTTTACATGCAAAGCAGAACACTGAATGTTTAGATGGCGAGTAACAGAGCCATGTTCGACAATGTTGCTGTTTTGTGAGCGCATGCGTATACGTAAACAAGCTTTTCTGGCATTGCCGGTTGTAATTCTCTCCCTCAAATCTGGTAGAAGAGGCGCTGAAATCTGCATCCGAGTTTCTACATTGACTGCTTCCTTTTGCTGCCCAGTATTCCCTCATTCTGTCCGAAACACTAGCAGGCCAAAACCCCAAATCACAGGAATATGCTGATGCATCAGTGGAACTGGCCGGATCATCAGATATCTGAGATTCGGCAGAAATTTCAGGTGGCTGAGGTACAGAATCTGTCGAGATTGTTGTCGACATCGCCGCAGTAGAAATGTTGGACTCACCAGAATCCCTTCATCGTTTTGCTGAGGTTGCAAGTCCGAAACCACATCTACGTTGCTACCAGATGCATTTACACCGCTGCTCTTGCGAAAAAACAGTTCTGAGATTTTTGGCACTTTACTCAAAACTTTGCTTTCCTGTGAAACCCGTTTTCCCTTGCCTTGCGTTTCGCTGCCCCAGATATATATTTGCGATTTTTGTCCCGGTCGCGGCCACCGCTACCTGCAGAACTCATAGTGACATAGTCTCATATACAGTAGCTAGCTCAACTGTAGCAAACCTAAAAATAATTCAAGTATAAATTTCGAGGGAAGGCGCAGGAGTGTCAGTAAAATAAAGTTAATATTCATACTTCATAGTGCACAATAAGTCAATAACATACAATTTTAAAACGTCAAGTGTCTATTTTGTAAGTAAACGCTATTGCATTCATCCTTGCTTAGCTTTCTGCCGCAGCGATCGAGCATTCCATTTTGGGTGGCAGTCGTTTTTCGTAAACGAATGTAAACAATTAAAACAATGCGAAAAGCAATTTTTAAGAGTAAACTAACCATTTGCAGAGTAAATTTAGAACGGCACACGTCAAAAAGTATAAAAGTCGTCGTTACGTGGTTTTGACTCTCAAGCTTGGCGAAATGCCACTCAAAAATGGCGGCGTGAGAAAGGCTAATTAGACTCGCATAACTTTCATTAGATGGAGGAAAGGCTAACTTAGATTTTAATATATAATTATATAATATGTAGGTTTTTGCTCGTTGTTTACTGAGATACTAACGTTTGAAATAATGCAATTATTTGATTGATTTTTAAAAATACCCCGCGAAAACAAGTTGATACGCCGTTTACACAAGTTTTTGACACAATCAGAAATATGCTATCGAATTAATATCTCGGTCAATTTTTGATAAATATACAACTGTAAAATATCAAAATCTAAGTTAGCTTTTCCTCTATGACATTTAATTTGAGTGTAATAGCTACACTCGTTTTAAAGTTATTAAGAATCAAACCCGAGTACTTTTTTGGGACACGGCCCGGACACCCGGTACTGCGGTAGTCAAATGCACTTCCGGCTAGTTCCACTGCTCCAGCCGCGTGCATTCTTTGAACTGCATGTGCCAGCGTGGCTTGACAATTAAGACATTAAGTCAATGATATGCTTAATGCTTTAAGGTGACTGTATTTCATGTATTCTTTCACGATTGTTTTGTGGTCTTGGGAATTGGAAACAAGTTTGAAGTTAAACATATTATATATTCCTGCTTTCTTTAAAATTCACTGAGACGCAGTGACGCACATGTTATCTTTCATCTGTCATTGCCTTTTTGAAAATGTTGATACTTTGATACATATATATATATTGAGCACTCTGGCCCCAAGACACTTCACGCATGTCTGGATGCGCATGTGTCTGAGTATTGTACCACATGCGCTTGGTGAGGGCAAGAGTATGGTGTATAAATACGAAGTCACTCGCATCTAGACTGCGTTACAAGCTGCACTGACGAGCCGTTGAACGGCGAAACATGCATGTCTGCAGATTTGACTATATATATATATATATATATATATATATATATACTATAATTACTATGGATGACCCCTGCACTTATGAAGTTGCTGTGCTTTAATTTATAGTTAACATGTGGGAATAACAAGCAGGCTAGGCAGCACTCGCTAACTTTTAGGTATCCCAGTATGTAGTATTAAATTATAATAAATCCCGTCGAGTCGTTGAGGAAAGACGAAACGGCTTGATCAAGGCATCAGACTCTAAGTCTCTAACGTTGGTAGATTTAGGTAAAAACTACTAATTAAAACTTACCAAAATCCAGTAAATTCCTTTCTTCCTTTAAGTTTGCTTGTGATATGAAACGTCGTAGCGATTGAGATTTAAATGAGCCAGAGACTGAGAAGGTTTTACGTTTGTATAAACAGCGCGCCCACGGCCACGTTGTATATACTTGTAATTGTAATATGAGTTGTATCAAGCTTAGTGACACAATGAGTAACAGCAATCATATCATATGACAAGCTCACAAGCTGACAGTTACAACTTACATATCTCATAAAATAATATATGGGAAATAATATAACCTAAACAAAAACGCATGTAAAAAAACGTTGGGGCCCCGCTTGGTGGGGCCTCGCTTTTTACATTTTGGGGCCTCGCATTTTCTGGGAGACTTGTGCTCTTTTGGGCCCCGCACTGTTTGGGCCCCGCGCTAAAACAGGGAATGAGGGAACAAAAAAAACACGTTTGGGGCCCCGCTTTGTGGGGCCTCGCTTTTTAAATTTTGGGGCCTCGCATTTTCTGGGAGATTTGGGCTCTTTGGGGCCCCGCGCTGCTTGGGCCCCGCGCTGAAACAGGGAGGTCAAGTCAAAATTTTTTTTAGTAAGAGTAAGCGCGGGGCCCCCAAAAGCGCGGGGCCCGTGGCATATGCCGCTTCTGCCATATGGTTAATCCGGCACTGTATACCATGATTATTTAATGGAAGAGGATAACTACAGTAGCTATGAACCTATAAAATATATTTAACGATTGTTATAATATCTTATGTTTACCTTGTTGCGTGAGTATGCTCCGTTCTCCTACTCATATACCTACAAAAGTAAAACCGGAAATAAAGACATTGGCACGTGCAGAATAAGCATTTCTTTTACAACAAACAATTTATTATAAAGTTGATTTCAGCTAAAAGTAAACGGGAGTTGTTGTACATGGGAGAACGATTTTACAGTTCAGATTCGATTATATTTGGTTGTTGTCGTGCTACAGTCCAGGTTACCTATTTAGATTGTCGTTAATTACATGTAGCGAATAAATCTGCAGGTTCTCAATGGATTGTACCTAACTTGGAGAAACGACTGTAGACATCCCAACAATTTGTGTGAAAACAAGTTAATATTCGCAAAATGAAACCTCTCAATTCTAAAATTAAAGAACAATTCGCATAACTAGAGGGGTCCGAGGCATGCTCCCCCGAGAAATTTTTGAAAATTAAAGCCCGGAAATGCCATTTCCTGCATTCTGAGCTGCGGAATTACAACCTCGTTACCAGGACATTTCCCTTTTTGGCGGATTTACCCCCCATTTGTGACGGCCCTGCTAGTTGGGCGAATATATTTATGTGCGGTTTATGCGGATAATTAACAGTTATTCTACGAATCTAGTGAGATAATAACTGTCTTATTATTTCCACAAGCTCTGGATCTGGATATTTACTTTTTTCAAGTAACACTTGAAGTCCCTCTTCATTTAATTGTCCAAATCTGCCAACCATTTTTCTACTTTTCTCCACTAGTAGGATATGAGGTAATATCCTGCTAGTAGAGAACCAATCAGATTGCAGAATACCTCATATCCAGAGCTTGTGTAAATAATGAACTTGCATATGAAGCGGCTGCACTTCGGGGTATATTATAAATAAGGAAGTGTTTATATCTTCAACAATACAAGCCTGACTGACAAAGACCTACTATTTCATAACAATTCCTATCGCATTCGTATGAACAGAAATTAACAGATGTGTCAGAGTTTCATAAACTGCCAGGTTCCCAACGAATACAACAATCTGCCTTTTTAGTAACCTTGGCTTTGCACAAACAAGCAACCTTGATAGCGAAGAAAATGAAATACAGTTTGTAGGTTGATTTGTATATGCAAATATTCATGTATTTCATTATACAATTACTTTATGGTTTCCGTGTTTGGATGGCCTGATCCAAACACGCGGGAATGTTGCGAGAGTTAAGAAAAGCGTGCGAAAGTAATTGTTTTATAAAATAACAACAACACGATAGTCTTCCGTGTTTGGATTGCCTGATCCAAACACTGGTTTCGACCAATCAGAGCACGCGTTATATACATGTTATTTTATAATACAGATTCGAGTAGCTTCTATAAATTTACGCTTGGAATCACGTCACTCAGTAATGTTTATAAATCGTACAACTTTTAATACCAAGTCAAAGACTTATATTTTGTCAAGCCAACAAAATATAAACACAACATTTTCGACAATGAAAATTGTCTCGTATATTTTGAAATCGTCAACATATGAAATTGACATGTTTTGTGGCGAAAGTCGCGGCTCAGATTGAGCATAGATATAGTCGTACGCTAAAATAGAATATCGTTTAGATGCATCCCAAATAGTATATGCCAATCTTAAGTCTCTTGTCCAAAAATTGTTCTCAATTTTCGACACGCACTTGTACGTCGCCATGTTTATTTGTGCATCGATTCTCACAAAAAATTGTGTTACGGGGGTGCAATCACCCGAATCCCCATTTGATCCGATCACTGAAAAACAAAGTTCATTACGATTTATAGGTAATTTAGATCGACAATTTATCAAACTTTTTCAACGTTTCCATTAAACTGATCACATTAAATGAACAACTGTAGCTATTAAAATAATGTTTCAATGTTTGAAAAAATAGTAAGCGTTTGAACTCTATATAATATAATATAGAACATCAACTGTAAGCTCCCCCCTTCTTCAGTACTATAATGATATAATGTTTTGAAAGCACAAAGTTTAATCCTAAAATATGAACTATAAGTTGGATCTCGGATTAAAATAGTGTTAGCTCATGTTTCTCTTCAACTTCTTCTTAAATGTTCATAACGGGAGTTGTTTTAATTCATTGTCTAAGCTATTCCATAATCTAACAGCTCCATACCGGAAACTCCTCTGGTCCGATCCCTGTTTGTGGTAACCCGATCATGAAGTTCACTACGCTTACTAAATAACGCACACAAATATGGCGGAGCAAGTCCATTCATGCACTTATAAGTCATAGTTGAATCTCTGTATAACAGATGTTCCTTGACAGGAAGCCAACCAATATCGCAAAGGGCGGGTGTAATGTGGTCGAATTTCTTGGTGTTTTGGGGGGAGGGAGCCGTTGGCTCAAGATCCGATGGTAATGACAACATCCCAGAGGGTGTCAAAATTAGCCAAGAACACATCACATATGTTTTGAATGGCCTCCTATTTAAAGTCATTTTCAGCAAGATTTGGCTAATGTCATTAGATATAATATATGAATTGACTCAGTTGTCCAGAAATTCGTATTTATAAATTATAATTATATGTTTTAGTTCAACTGACAAAAGATGGTACAGTCGTCGGAATTGGAAATGTCCTACCTGATGTGACAAAAGTTCATGGTTTCCAGCTAACCGAAGGTTGGGTTTCCGTGGAAATCAAACAACTTTTCAAATCAGTTGTGGCATGCTGGGAGGAATACCCCACACTTTTAGAAGAAATTGAAGTGGGGAGTTTCAGTGCATGGCCGACCGACGAATTGATTGCAATTGAAAATTCAGATAGGGTGGAATTTTTAAAATATTTGAATCAGGAAAGTGTTTGTAGTGTTGTAAATTTCTCAATATATACCTCTTGATATCTAATGTAGCGTCACAATGTTCGCAGACGTCTGTACCACCTGAGTATTTGCAGGCGGGTGTCTGCGGGCAAGCTAAACGATGACGAACATTGTCCCAGAGCTGCTTGACGAAGCTTGTTTGTTGAAGTATGACGTAGCTCTATATTGCTATCTAATTAACTATTTACCTGTGTGTTGATTTCTTGTTTTCAATGTAGACGTAGCTGGTATTCTCAACAAAAGTGATGCCGAATATAAGCAGCTGGGAAAGAAAATAAAGATATTTGTGAATGTAAGGTTCTTCGTAATCAGTTTATTATCGCGTATTAATTCGAGGTAGCGCAACCAATCAGCGTTGAGAATTTTCAATAATCATCTATGTAATCCTGTTATCCTTGGACTACATAGGTGATTACATAGGTGATTATTTGCAATAAATAATCGCTGCGTGGAAGGAAGCGAGGTGATTTCCATAGTCAAAGAGGGAAACCATGAAACAGCGTCAAACAACCGCCCAATATCCCTTCTTGCTGTAGCCTCCAAAGTTTGTGAAAGGCTTATACTCGAACAATTCAGTACTTTTCTTATAAGTAAAAACTTGCTCTCTCCCCATCAAAGTGGAAATAAAAAACTTCACTCCACCGAGACCCTGAACATAGATCTTAGAGGCTATGGACAAAAAGAAACTCACCGCCCTAGTCCTTCCAGATCTCTCGAAAGCTTTTGATAGTATCAACCGTGGCAGACTATTAAACAAACTATCAAATGTTGGCGCTTCCCCATCAAACGGTGGCCTGGTTTAAAAGCTATTTGTCAGACCACTTTCAGTCAACCCGAATAAATTCCACCCTATCAGACCCACTACCAATTACCCACGGAGTACCTCAAGGGGCAATACTCTCACCACTACTTTTCTGCATCTATTTGAACGACCTGCCCTGTGTATCTCGTGACTCTAACCTTGAATCGTACGTCGATGACTGATGAATACTCTCACCACTACTTTTCCTGTCCTTCCCCCTGTCCGAGGTAGAAAAATAGCTTTGACACAAAACCTCTATGAGAAATCATTATATCCTTAGTTATCAGCAAGATACTTTGTTGTTCCACGGTATGGTCGATACGTCTGCTTCCAATGTAATGAAAGTTCAATCTATCCAGAACTTTTCATGCAAGATTATCACGAAATCCAGGAAATATGATCACGTCAGCCCACTTCTACGTCAACTCAATTGGCTTCCCGTCGACAGAGACGCTGTCATGACCTACAAATGTGTACATAACCTTGCACCTGACTACCTCTGTGACAAGTTAAGACTATTATCTTTTTAGCCCACGTCAACTGCGCCAAAAAGACGGCGGAAAACGTGAGGATATATGATCGAAGGCACGCTTGCTTTTATTGTGCAGAATTGTGCACGAAAATTGGACGGCACCTGATGTCAAGGCATAAGGAGGAAGAGGACGTAGCTGCAGCCTTGTCGTTTAGCAAGAACTCGGCAGAGCGAAAACTGAATTTGACGAAGCTTCGTCTAAAAGGAGACTACCACCACAACATGAACACCCTAGAAACTGGCGATGGTGAGTTAGTTGTTGTGAGGCGACCAGGACAAGGAGAGATATGCAGCATACAGGACTTCCTCCCATGCGAGTTTTGTCTGGGATTTATGCGTAAGCGAGATCTCTGGAAGCACCAAGCGACATGCGAGTTTAGACCAAAGATGGAGAACAAGCAAGGGAAACAGCATGTGCAACAGAAGGCAAAGATGATGATTGCTCCGGCAATCACTGGCAGTGACAACGACCATCTCAACCGTGTAATATCTGCGATGAACTATGATCGTATTTCAACAATTGTTAAAAAGGACACCCTAATTAAGGAATTCGGATCAATGTTGATCGAAAAGGACGGAGGAAAAAAGACACAATCCGTGTCGCAAAAAATGAGAGAGCTCGGTCGTCTAGTGGAGGGTCTGATGGTCATCGAGGATAACAAAGAGATCCAGTTGTCGGACTTCATCAAGCCAGAAAAATTTGACACGATCGTCAAAGCGGTAAAAAATATCTCTGGCTTCAATTCCCAAGATAACCAACTGGAAGTTGACATTCCATCGCTAGCATTAAAGGTGGGGTTCTCCATCCAAAAGTGCTCTTTACTTTTGTGTGGACAAGCGTTGCGGTCTAAGGATGACTCAAGGGTGAAGGAAATCAGAAACTTTCAAGAATTGATGAGGTCAGAATGGGAATATCGAGCTTCCACACATTCTCGTAGTACCCTTAATGAACGAAAGTTCAATAAAGTCAACGTGCCTCCCCTGGCAGATGACATTAGCAAACTAAAAAGCTATATGGACAACAGAATAACCGCAGAATCCGCAAACCTTAACCAACAACCAACACCGAAAAGCTGGACCTTGCTGGCAAAGCTACTATTAGCAAGAGTGGTGATGCTCAACAAGAGAAGGGGTGGGGAAGCATCCAAGTTGCTACTGCATTCATATGTCAATAGACCTGTATGGGCTGACTCAGCAAGCTCTGAAATCCTGGAGAGCTTGAGTCCCTTGGAGCGACGACTTTCGAGGCAGTAAGTCCCCAATTATATGTTAACAGATATTATATTATGGATTATCCATGTTTTCTATAGTACACTTTACTGACACTGACATCCTCTGTGCTCAATTTCAATGTTTGTGTTACTTCAATAGTAGTATTAAGACAGCCCCTAAAGGTGAGGTTTTGAATTTGGAAAGCTTCCAAAGTTTATGGGAACATCTTATTGTGACTAGCCTGTTCGTGGGCTAGCCACTATCATATACTCAAAAGTGGTGAGCGAGAGTGTCTGTCCGGATTTTCGTGAAATACCGTATGCCCGAAGTGAGCCCGACAGTTTCGCGATCTTTTGTAGTCATAATAATTAAGTGTATTCCTTTGTGATTTATGTACTGGTTAGTTATTCTTATTCAGAGCCTGACCTGAAATTTTGAAGTACAAGCCTAAAAAACCAACTATTCAGAAATATATATTCAAACTATAATAATTAAATAATTATTGTGCATGATATATCTTGTTAGAGTGTAGAATTACACCGCCACTTTAGAGTTTTAGTATTCAAAATCAATTTGCGCTAAATCTTCATATTGCATCAAAAGTGACTATGTTGTGCAAAATTGTACGCTTTTAGTAACGATAATACATGCACAGTTATACAAAGCCAATAATTTAGAGATATATTCAAACTATAATTGTGCATAATAATTGAAGGGTTTTGTAACTATGGAAAATGATTGAGTGTAAATTATATACATTTATTAGATGAAAATGCAACTATAGGTCCCTGGCAGGAATTGAACCTGCGGCCCTTCTATTCCGGTGCAGCGCTCCAACAAACTGAGCCACATCATCAGAGTCCAGTTGTCGAGCTCCAAGGTACACAAGTTCATGTATATATACTAGGGTACTGCCATGTTAAGTTGTGGGTAAATATCTAGATTTTGTAGGCATCTCACTCGATTGAATAATAATTGAAGGGTTTTGTAGATGGAAAATTATTGAGTGTAAATTATATACATTTATTAGACCTAACCAGGAATCAATTGAGTGAGATGCCAACAAAATCTAGATATCTACCCACAACTTAACATGGCAGTACCCTAGTACATATACATGAACTTGTGGTTGGAGCTCGACAACTGGACTCTGTGGCTCAGTTGGTTAGAGCGCTGCACCGGAATCGCAGGGCCGGTTTTTCGCAGCTGTTCCTGGTTAGGTCTAATAAATGTATATAATTTACACTCAATAATTGTCCATCTACAAAACCCTTCAATTATTATTCAATCGAGTGAGATGCCAACAAAATCTATATAATTGTGCATGTTTACATCTTGCGAATTAGACTATAGAATTAGGGTACCTGCAAGGTAGGGAATGCTGCAGGACTGTTATTATTCTTTAGCTTCTTGAAACAAACGCAAACAAATATGCAACACAAATTATATTCAGTAGATGGTAATTATTGGCATTGACCCAGTGGCTTGCGCGCTGTCAGTAGATGCATACCCTAGCATAGTTTGCAGGATGAGACAAGCTAAATATATCACGAAACATGAAAGACATCAAATTTTGTAACATCTATTTCAAAATATCAATATTTTCCATGTATTGTTCTTCCACATGGAATTCCCACATGAAACCCATGTTTACTGCGATGAGTAATTTGACATTTTTAACGCTTTTATACACTACAAAAATATGCAAATTTCCTTGCGTAGTGTATAAAAGCGTTAAAAGTTTTGTAGTGTATAAAAGCGTTAAAAATATATACATGTACGCAAAATCATTTTGCATTTGGAAAGCTATAAAATGAAAGCATTGTTCCATCTTTCTGTTCTTACTTTGCTGGATGTCCCCTACATGTAAAGCACAACTCATTTCAACTCATTTCAAAGGTGTATTTTAATTTATAAAATTCTAAATGGTGTTGTTCCAGTTTATCTTGACAATTATTTTGTCAAAAACGTTAATATTCATAATTTCAATACAAGACATAAAGAAAATTTCGAATTACCCAGAGTAAATAGAGAACTTGGTAAGCGAACATTTAGATTTCAAGGTGCGAAAGACTATAATGAGCTACCAACTGAAATTAAGAATATTCTAACCTTAGCTAGTTTTAAAACTAGAATTAAACATCATTATATAAGTGTATTGTAAATAAGTTATAAATAGGTTTAATATAATAGCATAATTTATGTAATAGCTAATTATATGCAGGGCCCCTCTGGATACCAGCTTGACAGCTGAATGGGCTACCCTGCTAAAATAAAGTTATCACATCACACTCATTGCCATTCGAATATTTATCTTAGTGCGCACAGAACTGAGACCCTGTCTGTTCTGACAATAATATGTGAACGCGACTAGACAAAAATATTAAGTCCATTGTAAAATAGGAATAAAAAACATATTTCTATGCCTACAGTAGCCTATTTAATAGGTCAAACCTTGCACAAATCAGAATGATTCAGTCAGGCAATTTAGACGATCAATTGCATATCTGTGACTTTGTGTCAAGTTCACATGGAGCCACAATCGTCAAGCGCATACATGAAACATCACTTGATGCAAAATATGGAAATCGCAAGAGAAAGCAAACGCGAATGGATAGAACAACCTTTTAAAGACATCTCTATGTAAGACTTCCATGCTTTGTACAGGCGCTCAAGCACAGTCGATAGCACATTAGCAGTATAGTTTATATATATAAACAGACACTGAATCTAGCTGCGATCGATTGTGTGCTTTCAGCGTTTCATAGACATATAAATTGAGATTGCCAACTTTCCAAAAAGGAGTAAACAAATGTAAACGTAACATATAAACAAAAGGCAAAATATCTTACCTTGAATGGTCAAAATAGACTTGAAATTCGAAGACTCCGTACGTCAAAATCGAAAAGCACTTAAGCACATGGAACTGACAGTGCTTCCACTTTGGCAAAGTAAAATTTCTCGTTTTTGTCTTTTTTCGCAGAATTTCCTTCCATTTTTCCTTCCAATTTTTTTTAAAATAGTATAATAAATTTTGTATTGTACTGTACTCCCGATGTAAATTGAAGGTGTACTGCAGTATTTTTTGCTCTTTTCGCAGATGCTTTTGGACCAGGCACTTGTCCTGCACGCTTTCTACCCGTTTGCAGTTGACAACTACTTGAAGCTTCATCTTCTAAATTTTCTTATCCTTAAATTAAAAGCGCCTGGGTACGAGGCTGTTAGGCTGCTGCTACGCTCGCTCGCTTCAGGCTCGCTCGCTCCGCAGCAATTACACCAACGCTTCAGACTTTGGAGTTCTATATTTAAAAATCCATTTGCGCAAAATCTAGTCATACGACTGCATCGATCGTCATCAGAGGGATCGTCATCATCATATGACTAAAACATAGTCCAAAGCTTTAATATTAATTATAATGTTCCACATAAACAAAAGTACATGCATTTGTGTCACATTTCTATAATCTGTAACTTTGTATATAGTTCCTGTCAAAGATAGAATATGGAAAGCCATAGCTGTCTTAGTGGTCAAACTTCATTTCATTCGGTGCTTTCAACATTATACGCGGTGCTTTTTACATTATATGTGGTGCTTTTTACATTATATGTGGTGCTTTTATCATTATACGCGGTGCTTCGAACATTATATGCGGTGCTTCGAACATTATACGCGGTGATTTCAACATTATACGCGGTGCATTATACATGGTACACTTTTGTACTTTATACAGTATTCGTGCAAATTCATTTTAAAAACTCGCTCAAAATCTGCACAAAAATTTGGTACTTTGTGTTAACCTTCGTCTAATGAACAAAAAAATTGGGGGAAACGCATATTTCCGCGAAAAATGAAGTTTACTTTTGCGTATTTTACTATATATTTATTAAAGCTCGCGGTTTGTTTGTACAACCTTTAGGATTAACACCAACGCGTACCCCCCAGGTTGGTTTTGACGCCAAAGCCATGTCTTAGGCTAGCCACATGTACGCAGTGCGTACCTATTTTTATATTTCTTATCAAGACGGAAATATTCTGCTGTAAAGCACGGCGGAGCTTTAAAATGGGCCAGTCTGGTTATTTTTTGGGTGTCACAAACTTGCAAATCAACAGTCCCAAAAAGTTGTTTTCGGGTTGGCAAAACTCTTATAGTTTTTGTGCCTTTTTTTGCTACTCACTGTATATGAGCTGATATACAATCAGATTGCAGAATAGCTCATATACGGTGGATGACTATATTATAAATATATATATATATAGGGCTAACCCTTCAACAAATAATGAGTTTTAGAGCAGATAGTTAGTCATTTCCTTTGAAAATCCTTTCTAAGGGTCTTGAAATAATTATGTTGAGCCTAATTTCCATAACTTGGAGAATTCACAATATTGGTGTCAACATGATAAATTTGTTTTTTAATCCAGTGCGAGGGCGTCTTTGGCAAGGGCGTCAATCCTGGGGGGCGATTGGGGGACGAATCCCCCCACTTTTTGGGCAGAGGGGGATCAATATGTAATTACCCCCCCCCCAAACACACTTTTTACCACTTTGGCTTATACGACATGTTCTTAATTATTCCCTCAAATTTTCTCTGGGAGCATGCTCGCATACACCCTAGTGCCCTTGTACGTTCGGCTCAATAGACAATTTTGGTTTTGGCCCCTTTACGACGCCCTTTCGTCGGGCAAAACGAACTCACATCCCTAACGCTTAGACCCAAGTTATGCTTGTGTTGGGAGCAGTGTCGTAGCCAAGTAGCCCAATGATCTCCAGAACTGTTCTTGTGAGAAGTTTAAATCCGCGCGGAAAGTAAGGGGTGGGTGCATTGTCTGGAATAACGATAAAAAACTTTAAAAATTTGTGTTTAAGATTTCTCCACAACTCGTCTCAGAATGCGTCAAATGCGCACTGCTCTAGAGACCCTAGAAATTCAACATTTTTCAGGGAGAGCATGCCCCTGGAACCCCCTAACAAACATTGTTGCGCCATTGGGGGTCATGCCCTGAAATTGTTAAACATGTTACATGCCTCCATAACTATTGCCAGTCTCCATCCCCCCTTTTCGTCCTTGGTTAAAACCCTAACGAAGTATTATTACCACAATGTATGATGGCGGGGGGAGGCGATATTTTTGACGTCCCTACTTCATCATTTACGAAAGGGCAACGCTTACCTTGGCTTTTCAATCGCCATCTACCACCGCTTCGTTTATTTGATAATTACTATATTGTAGAACGCAATCGACATATATTTTGAGTCAGATAAAAGTCAAAAGTACATGTCCTGATGTCCACAAATTCCACAAAAATATTTGCTCAGCTGCGAGCTCAACTAGTCAGAAACTTTTCAGTCTTCAAACTCGGAATGACATGCAGTGTGACCACTGAGTGTGACCAAGGTTTTTTGGGAGATGATTACCAAACCAAGAGGAAACAAATTACTAAATCTGATTAAAAATTACTAAATGAAAATAATTGCAATCATAAATCTCCCCCTTAATTAAAAAGATACTAAATTCCCAGGTTGTTCTCATACAGGCAACAAGGATGGGTGGTTTGGGCTTCATAGCTTTCGAAATACACTATTTTCACACATTGTACATGATTGTAAATGCGGAAGTTTACAATTTGGTATCAAATAAAATTTCTAAGTAATTTCTAATTACTAAGAAGTGCTTAAAAATCGTGAAAAATTACTAAAAGTAATTTAAATTACCAAGTCTGGTCACACTGAATTGACATGTGACAAAATTCAAATCACCAGATTCGCGTTTGGACTGGCTCTGACCACTGATCTGGATATAGTCTCAGACCCACTGCTCTGACCCAGCCTCGTGTACCCAGGCGCTTTTAGTGAAAAGAAAAAATCGTATTCAGCTGATTTATAGAGATTGGTGGCCCCTCGCGCTCGCCAGAGCTCACTGGCGCTCGCTCGGCTTAGCCACTGATCTCTATAAATTAGCTGAACGTGATTTTTTCCTTAATTAAAGCGCGATTCCTTAATTAAAGTACGAGGCTGACTCTGACCACATAGTACAACCAGAGGTCTCACAAGAGAAAAAATGCGTAACCGGCCGCTATTCTGTCTGATAATGACTTTGAAGTTTCAAATGGAGTAAAAAATTTACAGTATTTTATTCATATTTTAAAATTAAAGATGATATTATACTTCGGAATTTGTTTTGATTTATCTCTCTTTATTTTCTTAAATTACCAGTGCGGTAACGAGAGGCATTCAAACCCCCCCCCCCGTCCCTTCGAACGAGATGGCGGCCAGGGAGGGGGGGTCAGATTGATCCCCAAATCTCATGGATGTTTCCTTGCCATAGTTGGTAACTATGCAGTTGGGCAAAACGTTCTCTGCCCCCCTAAAAATTTGGCTCCGTACGTCTATGCAGTGAAGTCTCTGGTTGTCTCTCCTCTGTGTTCTGACGGTCCGAAAAATTACTGTTCGTTGCCTTCGTTGGTTCGTTAGATCACTCAAAATATGCCTGCATCTTGGGAGACTATTCTAGAATTATTCAATTATAGTCAGAAAAAAATACAAAATTTGATTAAATTTCTAAAATCATTTTGCCATTGCCTAATAACAAGCTAAATAACAGACTGCTTTTCGCACATGACTATGTGCGAAACGATCTTGCGGTTCGGCGTACAAGATTGATGCGAACGTGCCACTCAACAACCAACATGCCATCCTTATTCTTAAATCCTAAGACCTCATCCACACGTATCCGAATAAGTTTAACAGCAAACATTTGGTTCCCGATTCAAAAAGTTACGCGTCCACACGTATCCGGATTTCGTGAAATTCGTTGCGTTTTCGACCATCCACGCGTATCCGCGAATTCGAAAACTATAGTAATAAAGGCTAGAATCGCTTACAAAGCATGCGCTATACTATAGAACTCGGCGTGATGTTATTAGCGCGGCATGATGTTTATATTAGCCTAGATATTAGCAGCCTGCGAACAGGCCCTAGGAGGTTATTAGCATCTTCCGTCCACACGTATTCGGAACAAACCGGAAACTTTTGAAAACTAACGGTCCCTAGAGTGGAACCCGTCTTCAAAACGCAACGAATCCGGATACTCATGTTGCAACCTTTCCTAAAAATAGGCACGTTATAGCGTACAAGTGTCTAGTGGAAATGTAGTTTAAGGACAGAGTCATAGAAAAATGCTGAACTTGGATAAAGGATACGTGTGGATGCGTGTGAATTTTTTGAATGCGCAATAGGAATTAAATGAAATTCGGCGGAAAGATCTTATTATGATTCTTACCTCTCTGTAGGCTTGACATGGTTGAAATAAGGGGCAAAAGAGGACGAAAAGTTCCCATCATCTTGACCCCGAAACTTCTAGAAGGGATCGATCTGATAAATTCTCTGCGCTCCACCATTGGGATTATGGAAAATAACCCATATGTTTTTGCAAGAGCAAGCCGGGAATCAGTGGAGCCATTAAGAGGATGGGACTGCCTGAGGTGTTTTGCATTGGAATGCGAGCCTCGGTTAGAGAACCCAGAAGCCATCACAAGCACAAAAACTGCGGAAATACATAGCAACAATAACACAGGTTCTGTCGCTGGGAGAACAGGAAATTGATTGGCTAGCGAGACACCTTGGGCATGACATCAGAACGCACCGCGAATATTACAGACTCCATGAGTCCACGATAGAGATCGCTAAAGTTAGCAAGCTACTTTTAGCTGTGGATAGTGGAAAGGCAGGGTTATTAAAAGGCAAGAGTCTGGATGAAATAGACATCGACGGTGAGTAATTACTAGAAGTATATATGCTTTCTCTCTCTCTCTGCACTTCTATATTTTCTTATGTCAAGTTGGGATATTTCATTATTCACCACTCTTGGCTGAAAAATAACATTTCAAGTATGTCAAAATCCCAAACAAATATAAAAAGATGATATAGACCCAAGCGTTACTTCCTGTAAAGGCACTAAAGCAAGTATTGACAGAACGATTTTGCTTTAGTTTCCAATTTTATTATTTTTGCCACAAAGACTAAATAAGTAAGAAATGCGTGCTAAGGTGGACTCAAAAACCCCTCTCGTCAAGGGACGTCGGAGCGATAATAGGACAAGGGGTCCAATGTGAACGTAAGAAAATTCGAAAAATATTTTCACCGCCTAGCCCTTCTGATGGGATTTTGACGAATTTCAACTTTCAGATTATTTAATTGCTATTTCTATGTACAAATACGGATCTAAAGAAGCACACAACAAGTACAAATGGATTTTTGCCCCCTCGTCCCCCTTAGGAAACGCCGGAAGGTACTTGTCTCTGTTGCATGCTTGTCATCCCCCCGTGCGCCCCTCTCCCGGTCGTCCATAACTCCATCAGGTTATGCTCATAAGGTAAACAATTAAAATAGAGACACCAGTAGCCTGCAGACTAGTTTTCAAAAAGGAAAATTGTACAGTTGTTTAGTATGCCCAATAAAATTCGCCATTTAGTTGTAGTAACTCATGTAAACACTCTCTGTTAACTGTTAAGGCTATCAGTATACAATTATTGTTATATATTCGAGAATAGCATGATGAAACACGTCGAATTACATTATCGAAGTATCCTTTCTCACATAAGCCCCCATCTCTAATAAGCCACCACCCCTTTTGGCTTTTTTTTCTAATTGGTAAGGGAGCGGTTATTTAGTATGCGGTATGGGGGCCGGAGGCTGTTTTAGAAAATTTGAATAATGGTCTGTGCTCCTCCCATGCATTAAAGAATTCTTTGGGATCCCCTCAATTATTAAAAAAAATTATATAGCCCTCCATCAATCAGTCTATACACCCTGTATAATGGCAAAAATTAATGAAACGAATTTTAACTTGCAGATATATCTGAGCCAGATCTTACGGAGGGTGAAGAGGACGATGACAAACAGGAAACCGTTGATGACGGAGGTAAAATTGTTTCCCGAATAAATTTTCCGTTAAGTAAAGCAACTTCATATTTTTCATACTATTCTAATGTGTTCTCACCAAACTTTATGCGCTTTATATCACAATGCTTGTAATTTTGCGACCTGCTTCCAGAATTGTGAACTACATACGAGCAAAACTACCAAAACATATAAGACGAAAGTGTATAAGGTGAAAAGTTTGTGAAGAAAAACAAGTTTAATAATAGACAGTGCATTTCATTTCAAGATTATAATAACCATTATTTTCTAGTAATTCAACATTGTTCAGAACAACAATAACCATTTAATCAGGGGTGTAGGAGGCTTGTTAAATGTAGGCGGATGGATCTCACGAGGCGTCACCATGATTTGCGCAGAGCGCTAGCAAAAAGTTGGAAATTTGGAATCTCTACATCGTCGGAGATGGCATTTCCAGAGCATCGTGTTGAATATATTGTTGGATATGTCACATATTTATAAACACACTTTGAATATTGTTCCATATAAATGATATGCTACCCCCCATAACACAAAAAATTCTTGCATACCCCCTAAAATGTTCTCAAAATACCGTTCCTTAAAATATACAGCCCTCCCTCTCCTGTGTTAATGGTGAACGGTCCCTAATAAGAAAAAAAATATTGTTAAATATAGACCTGCAGTATAATAATAATATTTAATATTTATATTGCGCAAATTAACATGCTATAGTATATGATCAAATGCGCATATCATGTAAAGATGCAATATAGCTATTGTACACTGACTAATATCGCACATTCAAGATAATTATATTTTTTCCTATCAAGGACAATCGCACAAGCCACAAACTACAAAGTCACGCCACACCACTACCTCAGCAGCAAAAAGTAAAGGTGAGTTTCACACAGTGGTTTAATCTATTATTATTAAAAATTACGATGTTTTATGGCCAGATATTAGTTCGTAAAATGCCAAAATCTAAAGCCCGGATCAAACGAGAGGCAAGTCGTCGCAAATTTAAACTTCGGAGACATGGAAAATAGTGAATTAATAGTTTGAACAACAAATTGTGGAAACGAGTCAATTTGTTAAACTTACCCGCCGCTCTCTCCCTCCGCCCGTAAATCCGGCTCCCCCTAAAATTAACCGGCTGCTACGCAGGCTACTATATGTATTCGAGATACGCGTCCAACAGTGAAGGAAATTATATGAATTGATAATTGCCTGTATGTGTCTGTACTTGAGTACTTCAGTAAATCAAGAAAAAATATGTTACACCTACCGTATCATACATCATGCACCATGAAGTTAATGTGCTTGTAAATTGAATTCTCAGTATATTCAAGATGAAAAATGTTACTAGATTGTGGCTTAAAGAATTTCTTTGTTAGAAAATATATATTAATTGTTCTGGTTTAGACTAAAGGTGCAGAATACTAATTTGTTTATCATATTGCAATATTGCCCATATTCTCTCAGGCAGTGACTCGTAATCACTGAATCTAAACTTCTAAGCAAAGTTCATTCTAACAAACAAGCCATCGAGCAAATTCGTTATGATCTAGATTCAATTAACCGTCAACAGAACATAAGTAACTTCACTCCAGACAGTACTATGGCCACAATTGTAAACTTGGAGACAATAGATGTCAGACCTTTTGCTAATACAAACAATGTTGATAGTGCTGCCGCGAAGTCTATATGTAAATAAGGTTTGAAGCAGTCTCGTGAGAACATGTATGAAAGCCAGATTTCTATTGTATCAGCGAACAGTACCGAATATTGTCAACAAAGCTTGCGCCTTGACGATCAGAATAAGTTTAATTACCAAATCGATCAATGCAGTGTATCTTCCCTGCCATTAATAGCTTGCGTTAATGGACACCGAGTAATAAGACAACGAAAATAACTCCTCAATGCATGTCTAACGCCAGAAACTAAAGCCTTATTTATCGAAACACCTAAGTCAACAATTATATCTAAATCAAGACCAAAATTGAATGCGGTGGTTGATTTACTGAATGCACAACCTAAAAGAAAAACTATTCCCGATCCATCTTCTCTCACCTGTCCTAAACATCAAGTACCTCAGTGGCTTGTTCGCTTACCCTTGATTGAAACCCCTGAATTATTTGGGAATATAAAAACTATCCCAGATTCACCTTCTCTGACCAGTCCTAAACCTCAAGTACCTGAGTGGCTTGGTCACTTACCCTTGATTGAACCCCCTGAAGTATTTGAGCACCAAACAACCAGTACACAAAAACCATTGTTACAGAATAATTCACCTGAATTCAAGCCCTATTCATCTCCTTTTCGGAAGTGTCAGCGACCCAGTCACTCAATATATCGGGACATTCGTTGTCCATGAATGAGGGAATGGCTAAAGTACCTCGACTTTGTTCGTCAAGCCACCAAGAGCAAATAACCTTTGAAACCCACTGTGTATCACTTAACGAGGGGATAACCCAGAATGTAAATAATACTACTGACTTATCATGTGACCAACCTATTATTGTTAGAATTACCAATCGAGAAAGACGTCCCTCCAAGAACAATAGAAATAAAAGAAATTTAAAAGTTATCAAACTTTCAAACAACCAAAGTTCATCTCGGTCTTGTCTCCTTAAACTGATGGTAACAAATGTCCGTTCCCTTTTAAACAAGCATGATCAAGCCTATTCGATGATTCTAGCCAACGATGTGGATCTTTTTGCCATCACCGAGACTTGGTTACATTCTCAAATACCTGATGAAGTAATTAGCTTACCGTCATTCCAATTAATTCGAAAAGACCGTACAAATGACCGCCGTGGCGGAGGAGTCTGCTGTTTTGTAAAGGATTATATTAAATACATCCATTTAGTGGAGTTAGAGAATGATGAATTTTAAGTACTGTGGGTTTCTGTTGACACGATGACACCTCATCGCCTGCCTCGTGGAGTTAATTCCATCGTCGTTGGTGTTGTTTATCACCCCCTGGGCAAGACAATAATGCTCTTATGAGTTACATCGAATCAACTTTAGATAGTTTCCTTGACTCCTTTCCTAATGCGTTCATTCTTCTATTTGGTGACTTTAATCATTTTAATTATCGAAATTTGCGTTCCTCATTTAACCTAAGACAACTGGTTAAAGTACCAACACGAGGTCAAAATATTCTTGATCTGGTCTTAACTAATCTTCATAAATACTATAATCAACCTGAAATTCTACCCCCAATTGGAAGTTCCGATCACAACGTAGTACTTTTATCTCCCATGACAACTAGGCCAAAAGGAAAGAAATCAAAAGCGCTGGTACGTGATACCTGCAGTGCCAACAGACATCGGTTTTCTGAAAAATTAAAAACTGTGAACTTTAGTTCAGTTTTGTATCAGTTCTCGTGTCAACAGAAATACGAACTTTTTGACCGTGCCTTGAGTGATGTTATGGACGAAACTTTACCATACAAGACTGTTAAAACTTATTCTCCGGATAAACCTTGGATATCTGCGGAAATTAAACAAGCTATAGCTGATCGACAGAAAGTTTGGAAGTCTTTAGGGCCACAATCGCCAGAGTTTCGATCATTGAGAAATAAGATAAATCGGTTGGTGAAAAGGACAAAACAACGCTATCTTAAGAACAAAATCAAGCAATGTGGAACAGCTAATACTCGACAGTGGTGGAAAGAAGTGAAACGCCTTGCTGGATTGAACAATACTAGCCAAGTGACTAGCATTCTTTATAATGATTGTTTGTTCGAAGGCGTTGACCTTGCTAACCATATTAACGATTGCTTCATTCAGGCGACTAATAATATGCGGGAACTATATGTGCAACCTACTATCACCGGATAAATATAGAGTTACTGTAGATGATGTTAAGTTAGAATTATCTCGTATTAATCCACGTAAAGCTACAGGTCCAGACAATTTTCCGAATTGGATTTTGAAGGACTTTTTAGATATTCTAAGTCTTCCGCTCTGTTCTATTTTCAATGCATCGATTGAAGAAGCTTATTTATCAACAATATGGAAATCAGCTGACGTCATACCCTTCCCCAAAACAACTCCAGTTAAGGATGCCGCCACCGATCTGAGACCAATTTCATTAACGCCCGTATTGAGCAAGATTGGAGAGTCTTTTATTTATAGGTGGTTGTTAGATTCAATTGAAGATAGAATAGACCCGAATCAATTTGGTGTTATAAAGAACTCGTGTACCACCGACGCCTTAATGCTTATGATTCACCGTTGGTTTCAAGCTCTGGATGGAACTGGATCATTAGTTCGAGTGTGCTTATTAGATTTTTCAAAGGCATTCGACAAAATTGACCATAATGTACTTATAAATAAGCTAAGGGATATGAATATTCATCCTGTATTGGTCAATTGGATTATTGCATTTTTATCTGGTCGCCATCAACGTGTGAAATTGGGGGGAATGTACATCAAGTTGGATCAGTGTGAAGGCGGGAGTACCTCAGGGGACTAAGCTTGGGCCATTATGGTTCCTGATTATGATTAACGATTTCAAACCAACCAATGATATCATAAAATTTGTTGACGATTCTTCACTTTTTGAAGTCGTTTTACAGAATAGGGGGTCTAAACTGGACCAAACTTTATCTAAAACCAGCGAGTGGGTCGAGCATAACTACATGGAATTAAATGGAAAAAAAAAGAATTAAGGATTACATTCTCAGACTATGAGTTCGATTTTGGTAATCAGTTAACGATTAACAACGAGCCTGTTAGAGTTGTCAATAAGGCAAAACTTTTGGGTATTACCATCTCAGATGAATTAACATGGAATGATCACATTCACGATATATGTTCTAAAGCTAGTAAACGCTTATATTTCCTAAGAATCCTGCAACGTTTTGATGATGTGGATTTAGTAAAAGTTTTTTGCTGTTACATTCGGCCAGTTTTGGAATATGCTTGCCCTATATGGCATCTTGTATCCCTGAATATTTATGTGAACAGGTTGAATCAGTTCAAAAACGAGCCCTCCGTATTATATGCAAGAATTGGTCATATTCAGAAAACAGGAAGACTACTGCATTAATGACATGCAGTAGTCATAAATAATATTTAATAAATTTCGTAAATATTTAAATCGGATAAACATGCCAAGTAATCGCCTTTTTTATCTTTTACCATCTAGTAGTGAACATCAATATAATTTACGTAATGACCGTCTTCCTTCTATTAAAGCCAAAACTGAGCGTTTTCGAAATAGTTTCATTCCATGCATACACAATTAGAACATATTCGTAGTTTTAGATTAAAATTTTAATAATTTTTATACTCTTCTTATAGCTTAATTTTAGCAAAGTTTTATATATATAATTATGTAGCTATGAAAAATGTAAGAATGTGTAATTCGATCCTTGATTGCTAAACGTTTAATTATTAATAAAAATCGAAATATGAAAATCGAAATATGACTCAAACAGTCTATATCCGTTCTATTTTTCAAAAAGCAAATTGACCATTATTTCCGGCCCGCAATAATTAACTGCGCTTGTCTCGATAGACTATATAGTAATGGTTTAGAATGTATTTTGAAAAGAATCCACGGTGGTTGATCTATTGACTATTGCTATTATTGAATGTTAGCATTAATATTGCATTTAACGCTTTCCGTATTTGCACACGTAACCGGTATACAAACGGTATACAAACTCCCCCCTCCCCCACCTTTTTGATGTCTCGCCACAGCCGGCAGGTGGACAAGGCAATTGTATTTGTTTTGTACTGCTTGAAGACGCCTGGTTTTTGATCCACCGCTCTAACACACCGATTGCATTTTTCTAAGATAGGTAATAAGATAGATAATACCAAGGGATGATATTATTTATTTTAGTTTCGACAAGAAAGAAATCGAAAAAACGAAGTAACGGGAAACCAGACGAAGCCGAAGGTAAATTACTATCGTCATAAAGCAATTCTCCAAAATTTAAACCATCAATATATTATTTAGTACATTTGTTCGAAAAGCATTGAAACATTTCACTTCAAGCAATCACTTGAGTGTGCAGTATGTATATACCTGAGAATTAGTACCTGTAGTCCGCTACCATAATATTGAGCTGTAACGACTGAGCCTTTGTATAATGTTACAGTAAATACAGCTATGAGTTTAATCAGAATTGTCACAACAGTAGTCAAACTCCAAGCGCTAAGAGTCTAATGCGAATGAGATATTTACAAAGCACGTTTAAATCATATCGTTCAGTTCTGACAGGTAGAAGTATTTAATTGCCACGTTTACGCATTTAATTCCTCGTTCTTTCTGGTGAGAGAACATCATAACAATGTTCTGGATTTTCTATGATTGAAGTCGACAATTTCATATCCCTATTCTCCTAAAAATATACTGATACTTAAATATTTTGTTCATAACCGCCCCCAAACATCCGTCGCATAAAGAAACAGTGATTGAATCAAGATATCGGAGTGAAGAGTCCCTATGAGTATCCCAATTGCGCGGATTCTCATTAAAGGTTACACCAAGCAATGTAAGCGCCGTTTTCCTCTCAATTGTTGGCAGTGAGGAAGGGGGTGATTTGGTAGTTTTGCCTTTAATTAACATTTCCCATGTTTTTCGTGGGTTCAAGGTCATGCGTACAATTTTCTTCCGACAATTAATTACTGATTATTTTGCACTTCTTCTTGGGAAGGATTAGACACATTTGCTTTGACCGGAACACTTACAATAAGTTAGATTATCAGCTTGTCTGTACCTCTTGTGTTGAAAATTAGACCTGATCAGTTTCCCTATAAACGGAATAATAATACCACTATGGCACTAATCAAGTGTTATCACAGCTAGAAAAATTGGCTTGACGCGACGGAGCTGACTTTCTCAGAGTTTTTACTTTTGATTTAAAAAGGCATTTGACACAGTTTCACACCGCTGAAACTTGTGACAAACTAAAGAAGCTAGGCATAAATCCGTATATCGTTAACTGATTGATTAGCTTCCTTTCAAGTACTGAATATGTAAATATAGATCAAGGCGTTCCCCAAGGTCTGTTCTTGGACCAATACTTTCCTATATGCTTTTCGTGACGTAAGCAAGTGCAACGCTTTTCGTGAGGTAAGCAAGTGCATCGTGAGCATGTATCGGCATATTTTCTTTGAATGTTCTATGCATAGGCTTACAAGACTTACGAAGGAGAACTGCTTTATTGACAGGAATATAAATAGTACATGTAGATTTTGCGAAGAAGCAACTGTTATATGAAACGTAATAGTTAATGATTAACCGGATACACACAACAATAAACAATGAACAACGAGCATTGATAAGTGTAATTGTATAGTGCGAGCACAATAGATCTAGAGAGTTTTTGATACGATATCGAAGGGAAGCACATCAGCACAGAATAAGAAAATATATAAAAAGCTATCCAAGTGTGGTTAATATTGTGTCTAAATTATCATAAAAGAGCTGTTTCCCTAACGATCCAACGATCCCGTAGACGAGAAATAAAGAACCAACAAAGGGTCGTTTAACACAACTTACATAATACTTCAACCGCGTCTGTCACCAAATGAATTTGTAAATTTCGCGCTGTCGACGACAAATTAGATGTAAACCCAGAAAACTATGCATGTCCTCTGTGAATTGCCAAACGAAAAATACTATTGTCATAAAGCGTCCCGCATTAAGCAGCCAAATATTATTAAAATATGTTTTTACCCGTCTTGCTGTTCGCGCTTGGATTTTACATTTGACTATAAATTGTCTGTGACAACTGTCTGTGAAATAGCTGTACGTTACAGTTTGTCCTACAGTAGCGACGGAAATCTATAAAGTTATAAGACAGTTGCAGCATGTACTCATGGAATTAGATGTCAATTGTATGGGGAACACCCTTTTACGTTTTCCGGTCGCTGTTAGTGACAAATGTATTAAATAGATTAAATGAAATAAATAGCTATAGACAATCGAAAGGACTGGACCGGAAACGCCAATGCTTAAACACGAACGCTGCGATGTCAGTGTGGGTGGAGTGTAACAAAGATTTGGCGATCCAGATGTTTAACAACTTCGACGAAGTTCCTATTGTATTTTTCAGGTAGATTCAAATATCTCAGCCGGCGAATCAATGCAATAACATGTTGTCATTAATTCGTGGCACCCGTAATACTAAACCCACAACCGCAGTTCGTTAAATAAAACTGTTTTTCGTTTCCATAGTTTCCATTTGTGATAATAGATTTTCGAAACTATCATCAAACGGGCTTTGTTTATATATTTGGAAAAAAACAGTCGGTGCACGTGGATTCCGGTAACTGGAATGATGTAATTACAGAATGTGCGCAACAAAACAGCGGTTTTATTGTAGAAGCAAAAGCGCTGTAAAATATAGTGCAAGACTTTAGAAAAACAGATTCCCGTCACTTACAAAGCCACGAAACAACTATAGAATTTATTGTTGAGTGGTTTTTCGATTATGACTGAGGCCATATCACGGAGTCCATATTACATGCAGCCTCTTGAACGTCTAAGCCTATTAGTTACACCAAATCGCTTAAAGGGAAAAATATTTCGATACCTATGATAAATTTAAGTTAGTTTGTATCAAATGCACATATTCAGTGAAAATAAAGTAGTTTGTGAAGACAGTCTGAAATGTATATTCCTGTGTTAATAAGCCTTAACTATGTAAAAATAGATAATATATACGGACATAATAATGCGAGATACTTGGCGTAATCGGTCACTGAAAACCCCTCTAAAAATTGCCATAGGTTAACTGCCTCAAGAACTATAACTACTGTAAATTCTACATGTTGTAAATTCTACTGCATGTTAGCCGAGAAATGAAATCGGAAGCAATGTTTGAAGTCTGAAGTTTGAATTCTGAGGCCCACAATCTGAAGTCCAAAGTCTCAAGTTCAAGTCTGAAGTCCGAAGTCTCTCCACGGCTTCCATAATTTTAATAGCAATTTTTCTCTTAAAGCTTGAGAACGATTTACCGTTTCTTATATTTTCTGGTAGGGAGTTCAAAGTAAGATTTTTCTCTGGTTTTTCAGTGGCTCCCATAGTGGACATATTAGCCTGCGTGACCGGCCCTCGTTGGAGGGGAAAAGAATAACAGGGAAAGATGACCTGCAAGAAAACCCAGCTTTTCATGACTAAACGTCGTTCAATTTTTGAACGTAGAATTTGATTGGTCAACACCAATAATTAATTGACATGTTTACGCACACAGGAATATATTATTACATTTCTTCATCTTGATTGACATGTTTATGCACAAGCGAATACATTTCCTTCCGTTTGGGGTTTCCTCTATAGTTCAGCTGCATTTGTATTGGTCAATTTTAATGAGCCTTTATTAGGGCGTTTAGTCATGAAAGCTGGGTTTTCTTGCAGGCCCTCTTCCCTGTTCTTCTTTTCCCCTCCAACGAGGGCCAGCCACGCAGGCTAAATCCCGCCGTAATCCTCTCATATATATTTTCGGTGTTACTTCTCCAGTCAAGTCAGCTGGTCAATTATTACACCGGCAGAGTTTTACTTTCCGATATAGTTTATATTAGTGTCATCATCAAACAAGCGAGCTTGAGTTCTATTTAGACATTCCGGTAGGTCATTTATGTAAATTAAGAATGATGATGGTCCTAAGATGGATCCTTGTGGTGCACCACACTGAATGCTACGTTCTGCCGATGAATTAGTCATAGAGTTGTGTGTATATAACACATTCCATGACCTTGCTTATGGCAGGTAAGACATGAAAGGTCGATAATTTCCTTGTAAATTTCGCTTACCATCTTTAAATATTGGTGTTACTCTTGCTATTTTCCACTCATTTGGGAAAACGCATAAAGTAATAGATTGATTAAAAATGTATAATCTATTTTTAGAGCTGGGGCTCTAAAATGTTGGAGGTATGATTCTGGTGCTCTGATTTTTTCAACTATACTTGTTAAGATACACATTCCCCTCGTTGCAAAACTCTAGCCCCCAGTTGGGGAAAATTTCGTTTATATCGTCGGTGGAAAATCACTGGGAAAAGTCCATGTAAAGTACCCTCAAAATGCAGGAAATACAGTTTCAGTGACTCAGAATTCCAAATTTCTCGGGGTAGCATGCCCCCGAACTCCCCTAGGTTGATAAACAGAACAAATGTTTGACTGTCTCTAAGAACTTAGCCCCCTCGTTGGGTACCTTAGTCCCTTGTCGTGGAATTCCTGGCGCCACTCCTGGACGATGATGAAATCCCCCACATCATTCCAAGTGATGAAATAAACAATAATCCGGCCGAAGGAATGTCTTCTGAGGACGAAATTGGATATATCCGAACAGGAAGTGCATGGTAAAAGAGCAGCCCGTTTTCCACATGCAATTTCATTCAATTAAGATATGAGGACTACTATGTCTCGAAAATTCGGTGCCAGTGTGGGTAGAGTATACCAAATACGGCGGTTGACTGTTGTGTAAAACTACCTGAAAAATACAATGAGAACTTCGACGTTTCGAGCGAAGGCCCTTCGTCTGGAAGTTAGTAGAATGGGTCGGGGGAAACATTAGATTATCGCCATCTCTCACGGCATTTAAAAGTAGTCTGGAATCACTATATTCTAGATGAACCGACTCCCACACGGCAACCAGGTAGAACAGTACTCTTCCTTTTATCTCTCCTCTTCTCTCTCATTTCTTTGTATATATTTTTAAACTTATAAGCTTGTATATATATTATATTTATTGTAATAATCTTTTATGTACTGATGGCTTTTCTCCGTGTTTAAATAAAGTTTATGATGATGATGATGATGATGATGATGTGCTTTTATAGTGGATACATGCAAAAGCGATCACGTGATAAAAAATAAACCAATCAGATGGATTTAAACAAAACAAACTATAAACAAAATATGGAAATCACATCACAAAATAGATTAGCATATAAGGAGCAGCAAACTTTGTTATCTTTGTTCACTGCTCCTTATGATGTGCCACGGGGCTTCGGTGGCGCAATCGTTAGAGCACGTGCCTTTCACCTCTGACATCGTGGGTTCAAGTCCCGTTGGGGACGACTTATGATAGCCATGTGAAAAGAGTTAGTCAACGCTCTGCCGAAAGTCGTGGGTTTTCTCCGGGTACTCCGGTTTCCTCCCACAGGGAATGTTGACAGGGTGGGTTGGGTTTAACCCCTAACTGGCCCTTCCACCGTAGCTGTGCTCCGTGATGGCGAGCAAAAGGTGGCTGCTATATGCGCCTAGAAAGCCTTCGACTTGGTCACGTTGAGCTGTGTCCTTCGCAATTCAGCTTAGCTCTCAGCTGCAAGTAAGGATAATAAGCACCCCTGCTTACTTACTTACTTACTTACTTACTTATGTGCCAATATATTTTGTGATGTGATTTCCATCACATCAAGATCCATCACAATCAAGATCCAAATATCTATTAAATTCTAATATTCTGAATGTTGTCTTGGGGTATAAAGGGGGGAGTCCTAATATTCAAGCATAAGTACAGGGGGGAAGCTCAGAAATTTTAGCATAGTTTTGCAATGGGTACTTAAAATTTTATATGTGCTATACTAAATCTTCAATCCCCCCTTGCCATACTAAATGAACTTTCCCTTATACATATGTGGCATGATGTTGATACCGTACTTCGGTAGCAATTTCCTTGAGATCGACTTGATCCTACAATTTATCCTACAATCATTGATGGCAGCAAATCATAGTTGGCCTGGTTAAATATATATTTATTATCAAGCTACCGTTGGACAGGGTATAATTAGCTAATCACACACATGGTTCAGATCGATCCGTAAAGGCAGACTGCATGGGCTTGGACATGGACTGAGTCATTAATAAATTGCGGCTCGACTCAAATACGAAAGTGCGGTCTGAACTCAATTACTGTAATGTATGAGATGCTTTATATGCGACTAACTCGACCTGAAGTAATTGATATTTTATATCATATCAACGACCACAACAACCATTTAACAGTTATTCTACGAACTCGAGTCGTATATGAGTTGATAGCGCCGAGTCGGCTATCAGTCATATACGACGAGAGTGAGTAGAATAACTGTTTTATTATATACACAAGCTCTGGATCTGGATATTTACTTTTTTCAAATAAAACTTGAATTACCTCTTCATTTAATTGTCCAAATCTGCCAGCCATTTTTCTACTTTTCTCTACTAGCAGGATATGAGCTAATATCCTGCTAGTAGAGAACCAATCAGATCGCAGAATACCTCATATCCAGAGCTTGTGTATATAATAATACCCAATTGCATTGTTAGTCATCATTGTAATATCATCCATAGCCCCATCCATGGACTTAAAGCTCCATCGAACGTGCATTTTTACAGATTACTATTTTTACTTTAGGAAAACAGGCACATAGAGAGTGGTCGCCAGAAGAAAAAAAATGCGTCCTAACACACCTGGGTCATCTGATCCGAGATGGGAGGGTGCCCAATAAGAAGGAATGCGAAACATGCATGGAAAAAGGGAAAGGTGTGCTACACAAGCGGGACTGGAAAGTGGTCAAATATTGGGTGAAAAACGAAATAACGAAAAGAAAGAGTACAAAGATAAGTAGTAATACATATACCAGTACTATATTGATACTTTACGTTTAAGGGCAGACCGTGTGTGGCTGACGCAAGTACTAGTAGTGAAAGGATTATACACCAATTAGGTTAAGAGCAAACGAACTTTTTCAATATTTACCTAAAACTTGTTCCTTGATTATCTCGTTTAGACATGCAAAAATTGTGCGTCTGGATATTAGTATATTATAAAATATAAGTTTCACATGCAACATTATAGAGGATATGCATATATTGTCGCTGGATCTATGAAGTGTGTGATACATGATGGGAACAAGTATGTATCACACACCTCAAAATAAATTTCGTTAATGCCTTTGCATTCCTATAGCTCATATGAAAGTTTCGATAGATATTTCTTCATGCCAAAAGCATGAACAAAATTAGACGAAGATCAGTCTAAATGTTTTCACGCCTTGAAATCGGACTGGAAAATGCGAGTTTCCTTCCAGTAACACTAGTATTTAAGTGATTAGAATCATAGAATATATCCAAAAGGAATTAATACCCATTAGTTAACGGTGTAGAGAAATTATGCAATCAAGCTTAAGTTTTGAATCTCCTGATAGAGATTGTTCAAAATAATATTCATTGACGAGGCTTAGAGCTGGCCCTCATTGGTTCATTTTCATCGTTATCAACGTTATCAATGTCGTGATACGACCGTTACTTCGCCTTTGTCGCCGCCTCCCATCTATCACAATAGTCATCTCAAGTCTCATCTCATAAGTCGGTAAGTAAAAGGCACTTTTTGCACGGCTTTTTTTTTTCAGAAGCATGCTCGCCAAAATTACTCGAAAGTAGGAACTTCTCCATTACAAGTCATATGAGACAGAAACTGCTGCATCATTGACCGTGTTTTCTCTCGAGCACTCGGCACACATCATTGTCTGATTAATTTATTCTAATTCTTATATAATTACGTTGAAGGCTTACTTAAAACGCACACATTCTAATTTGGCAGAAAGCTCTCTTCGATCAATATGTGCTACGTACATGCTACAGAGATTCCTTCATTAGTTCTTTGCACAACGCTGTGTGAGCATCACTTCTTGCCCTTCTCAGTGCAGCTTGTGTATGCCATATTGAATTTCTCTAGTTGTGGATAAGAGTTTTCCTCTTTTGCCGATTCCCGGTTGAAACCAAAGATATCCAAGGCAGAGTGGTAGACCAATGCGGAAATGCCGCTAGGTATGTGGCACCACCCAGCTTCACTACAACCAGTACGATTGTTCTAAGAGCTTTTCCAATCGTGCGAGGAAAACTTATGCTCTTGTTTAAGGCGCCCGTAAATGGGTGCCTGGAATGTGATGAACTGGACCTGGTCGCTCGACTGCTTACAGTATAGCAAAGGGTTCCTCGTTTCAAATCCAACGGCATACTCACAGGGGTTCTCGGGTTCATTCACCTGGAAAAAGGAAGTATAATTCTGCTCCAAAACTGGGTTCTCAGTTGACTATGCAGTCATCAATTTGATGTAGTGGAGATACCAGAGCACATTATCTTTCATTATGGTTTTTGCCTAATGCGAGGTTTGCCGCCTGATTATAGATAATGGACAAAATCGTCTGATTGGCCATCAGTCGCAATTAAATGACATCTCCCGCCATAAACCGTAAGCCTCCAATCGATCTAGGTATGCAGGGGAGGCTCAGGGTCTGCTATAGACTGTCTAGCGAGAGTGGGTAGCGGGAGAAGCAGGCGCCCTATTTCTCCATTCTAGACTAACATGAAGCAAATTGTAACCTATACAAATTATAATAATATGGATATTATTATTAATATACAATAAGTCATGATTGCGATGGCAATTATGTTAGCTGATAAGATTGGGATTTCAATAGCAAAACATCTCGACTGCTAATTCAATCCACAATAATTTCTGTTTGGCCGTAACAACGATTTATAACGAGCTCAGCTTATTCAACATGAAAATGGTCATAAACAAAAAATAGAGGGCGATGCTGGGGCTTTCGTCCTTATTGATTACGGTGCTTGCGTGGTTCGTTATTTCGGAGTTATGTACTCGATACAAGAATTTTCACAAGAGCTTACTAAACTAATTATTTGGTTTCCAACATTGCGTATTAAACCAAAATAATACGTACGTTCAAAAAGAAGCTCAAGGTTTGAATGAAATGACCGAAAATTAAACCATTTAAGTTATTCACTTAGTACGTTTTTTGAACTAAATGTCTTCATTGGGTAGTTCAGGATTATAGCGTCACCAGGCACGATATATACTATAGAGCATAGGGACAGATCATCCGTCAAGAGACATCAGGCGTGATGGTCCATCCGTCTTTGCATGTGTATAAACTATAGAATCAATTAATATTTTAAGCAATTTATGTTGGTAATAGCTCTCGGAACAAATATAATACCTGAGTATTTTCGAACATTTCATCACAGACGTGATGGATCATCTATTTTAATTTGACGATTCATTCATCTTAACTGGTGATCTGTTTGTCGATCACATGTGTTTATACACTAAAAAGCTATATATCAGCTAAAAAAGACGCAAGTAGAGTAACATGTGGTCATGTTACCTTTAAATTATATTACTTGATAGTCTACATACATGCAATTTGTATGTTATAGGGTTTGTAAAAAGTTGGACAATAGGTCCGTTGCCACATGCATGATAAAATAGTTAAAATGGTCAAAAGAATGCGTGACTGGTAGTACAGACGTGGCAGTAGCAAATCTTTATTTTGGGAGCATTCCAAAATTGTCTGGCTTTTCATAATACATTCCTATACACATACTCTAAGGCCCTGTTCATATGGGGAGAAGTTATCTCGGTTAGCGAGAAAACATTTCGACTAGCCAAATAATTTTGTTCTGTTCATATGGAGAAACGTTATCCCGGTTACCGGGTAAAGTTTCCGGCTGTGACGTAGCACTGGTGTGCCGCGCAAGGCGGGAAAAGTTTAAAAACTTTAAAATACCACATTTTAAAAACAAATATGGCTGCTTTGAACTTACGTTACGTAGTTGGATTAATCGTAAACAACCTTGTTCAAGTTTCTGTACTTATTACTAAATTGCAAGGCCATTTTGTAAAGTGTAAATTGAAAAGTTGCTGACACGACAGAAAGTTTTCCCGCTAAGCGGGAAAGTTTTGGATATGTTGTGTTCATATGGGAAAAACATCCCGGTCACCGAGATCTCGCCTGTCAACAAGCGAGATCTCGGTACACGGGAAAATTTTCGTCTCATATGAACGCAGTGTAACTTTTCCTACCACATTCATAACAAGGCGAGATCTCGCTTGTAAGCTTGTCGAAATGTTTTCTCGCTAACCGAGATAACTTCTTCCCATATGAACAGGGCAACATATGAACAAGTTATCCATATATTTATATAAGCTCCTTCACTTGTGTTGTTGAGCACTCTGTGAGGTTAATTGGTGGCTATAAGCGATAATGCAAAAGCTCACTTCCCTTGTGGTCGTTTGAGCACTCTGTCTGGATGCGCATGTGTCTGATTATTGTACCACATGCGCTTGGGAGAGCAAGCGTATGGTGTATAAATACGAAGTCACTCGCATCTAGATTGCGTTACAAGCTGCACTGACGAGCCGTTGAACGGCGAAACATGCATGTCTGCAGATTTTACTATATATTCATATATATATTATATTTCTTTTCCATCACATATAGTTCATAAATGTACTTCTTTTGTAAGTACTATTAGTGTTTGTTAAGAACATATTATTTATGTTGGTTAATGTAAAAAATAGTTTGTGTTCATATTATTGCTATACTTATTAAATTTTCTGAATTCTGCTTATATTTTTTGGTTCTGTTACAATCATTTTCTCTCTTTTGAACCATGGCGTCGTGTACTTTAAAACTGACATAGTATGAACACTTTTACTTTTCCTACACCAGATCCCATCCTATTTATACTTCCTCATCTTGTGTAACCTTTTTAGTCTCATAATGTATCTAAATTAAATAAATATATTATAGCACTCAAATTTTTAGAAAAGAACATATCTAGCCTAGCTTCCGTTTCTTAATTCATTTCATCTCTTAGAGCATTAATCAGGGACGCCTGAAACGGAGGGGGGGGGGGAGAATGCGCCACTTAGGATGCTAGGGCAAAAGTGCTATTTTAATTTCAATGAACAATAATATAATTGCCAAAGAAAGAGAATACAACAGTAATTAGACGATCAGTTCATATTGGCGAAGACAGTTTTCTATCATTTTCGTTCTGCAAATCTCTTTAGGTCTATTTGTGCTGAAATTTGAAATTAATCAAAATCCCACCAAAAGCGCGTGGCAGCTACTGCTAAATGCTAATACGTTCGCATTGCCCCTCTTGCCCTAGCATCGCTTCGGCAACCCGGGCATTTATTGATATACGAAGAGCAGTACTGACCTACTGCAGTTTAGTGTCTTTAAACTGAAATCGATCGGAAATATAGGGTCAAACACCTACTTGAACGGCCTAAATCCAGATAAAACTTTTGATATAAATATTTGCCATTCCGGTTATTACAGTTCGCTTGTAATCTTTTTAGAAACGTTATACCATTCTCTATAATCTTTACATATTATATTATATTATTATATGTATATCGAGGTACAGTCATGAGGACATGAATATGATTACACACTGCACTTGTGGGGATATGAATATGATTGCACACTAGACTTCCGGGGACATGAATTGAATATGATTGCACACTGGACTTGTGGGGACATGAATTGAATACGATTACACACTGCACTTGTGGGGACATGAATATGGTTACACACTGGATTTGTGGGGATACAAATAAGATTACACACTGGATTTGTGGGACATGAATATGACTAGGGCATCTGCAAGGTAGGGATATCAGATTGCGGGCTGGATTGCGCTGTGTTTAAGTTTGCCAGGATTAGACCCGAACAAGCAGCAGTTAAAAACCAGTAAAAAATACCAGTAAGTATAATTATTTTTCATGTGCTGCTTTTCCATATGGAATTCCCACATGGAATCCATGTTTACTGTGACGAGTAAAATAGAACACCGCTAGCTAAGCATTGCCTTTTCTAAATAATTTCTTTCCTTTCTTTAACTAATTTGCTTTTTATATTTGGAAAGCTAGAAAACAATAGTGTTCATTACCCACTTATTTTGGTGTACTGTGTAGCACCTACAGCATACGACCACAATGCAATACGTTAGAACGTCGGGCCCGCAGTAATTGGCTAAACGCTGTTGCGGTCACCCAGCCGTGGTCATGTACTGTATTTCATTATACACATGTTTTTGTCCTGTTATGTAACATAATATTATGTTTCATCGGCAAAGTTTATAAATAAATAAACTGATAAATAAAACGTTAGGACATGAATATGATTACACACTAGACTTGTGGGGATATGAATATTATTACGCTGTGGATTTGTGAGGACATGAGTATGATTACACACTGGACTTGTGGGGACATAATATCTGTATGTTGAAGAATTTACATTTTCTGGTTTGTGGGGACATGAGTATGGTCGCAAACTTGACTTTTCAGGACATAATATATCTGTATATTGAATAATTTGTGATTAAACCCTGAATATGTAGGGATACAAATGTTGTTGGATGTGTTTGCAATTTACTGAACCAGACAAGACGATATTGACCCAGAATTTTCGATTAAATCATCATTAGACAATCACCATCCTACATCTTTATCATCTATTATTAATATCTAATTATACATAATGGAAACATCAAAAATCGTTTAAAACTATTTGTCATCATTAGGTTGAGGATTCATAAGTGTAGATTATACTAGGCATATTTTTTAGGAATATAGTAGTTATTCTAATTGTCACGTTAAAATGTAAGTAATGCATGTGATTAGCATCTGAGATTTTGCAATTGAAATAGATAGTCATAATATAATTATATAGACGAAATTGCCATATACATCTTTTGTTCTTTGTAGAATTCTTTCCAGATTTATCTCATCATCAAGAAATATGATTCCTGTAAGATACTACTTAAAATTTTAAGCACACAAGCTCAAAATGAGAAATTATTACAACATTCAACATACAAAACAAAGTATCTCCATGTGTAGAATGTTTCTTCTTTGCCCCTGTCCCCACAAAATGGACTAAACAACTGTCCCCAGAACAAATAACACACAACTGTCCCCACAAATTTTCAAATTCGGATCTGGCCTAGAAAGCCACACACAAAGTGTCCTCACAAATTTAAATACACACCTGTCCCCAGAAGTTGGTACACACAGTGTCCCCACAAGTGTCCCCTATTCATACGAAATTTTTTGAATGCATTTCCCATTGGCCAAGGAAGAATTTATTAAATGGAGGCTGCTCTAAAATCGTGTGCTTTACAAATATATTCTAATTTCTTAATAATAATAATAATAGGTCAATAGTTAATTAGCGATTCAAATTATAATAACAATAGATTACATCAATAGTTTACCAGCGTTCTTTTTGAAACACCCATGTGTATACAGTAGTGAAGTTTAATGTTACTTCTGAAGCGAAAATGATCAAGACTTTACGTCCACCATTAACATATTGCCTTTATAATATAATATTATTGGCTTCATTTATGCATCAACAAACATTTCCATAGACAAAGCTGAAGAGATTTTTGTTTAATGTCAAATATATGCCTGCAGTATACACATATATACGATGCCGAGGACTAAGTGTAAGAGCAAAGAAGGAAGCAACAATCCCAATATATGAGGAAGGCACGGCAACAAGAAACGCCAGAAGGTCGTGAAATGCGGCGAGCCAAAGACAAAGCAGCAAAACAAGTAAACAGAACACAAGAAACAGTAGACAACTCTACAACACGCCGTAAATCAATGAGAGTAAAAATGCAAAAAATTCGAGCACAAGAGACTGAAGAAGCTAGGACAAAGCGACGTGATTCAAACAGAGAAAGAATGCAAGAAAACAGAGCAGAAGAAACTCCAGAAGCAAGTGCTACCCGCCGTATTTTCATGAGGATAAGAAACAGAAAAGCCAGAGCACAAGAGGCCGCAGAAACACGTACTAACCGCCGCATTTCAAACAAAGCGAGAATGCAAGAAAACAGAGCACAAGAAACTCCAGAAGGAAGTGCTACCTGCCGTATTTTCTTGAGGATAAGAAACAGAAAACCCAGAGCACAAGAGGCCGCAGAAACACGTACTAACCGCCACATTTCAAACAGAGAAAGAATGCAAGAAAACAGAGCACAAGAAACTCCAGAAGCAAGTGCTACCCGCCGTATTTTCATGAGGATAAGAAACAGAAAAGCCAGAGCACAAGAGGGTGCAGAAACACGTACTAACCGCCGCATTTCAAACAGAGAAAGAATGCAAGAAAACAGAGCACAAGAGACTGCAGAAGCAAGTGCTACCCGCCGTATTTCCATGAGGATAAGAAACAGAAAAGCCAGAGAACAAGAGGCCGCAGAAACACGTACTAACCGCCGTATTTCAAACAGAGAAAGAATGCAAGAAAACAGAGTACAAGAAACTCCAGAAGCAAGTGCTACCCGCCGTATTTCCACGAGGATAAGAAACAGAAAAGCCAGAGCACAAGAGGCCGCAGAAACACATACTAACCGCCACATTTCAAACAGAGAAAGAATGCAAGAAAACAGAGTACAAGAAACTCCAGAAGCAAGTGCTACCCGCCGTATTTCCACGAGGATAAGAAACAGAAAAGCCAGAGCACAAGAGGCCGCAGAAACACGTACTAACCGCCGCATTTCAAACAGAGAAAGAATGCAAGAAAACAGAGTACAAGAAACTCCAGAAGCAAGTGCTACCCGCCGTATTTCCACGAGGATAAGAAACAGAAAAGCCAGAGCACAAGAGGCCGCAGAAACACGTACTAACCGCCGCATTTCAAACAGAGAAAGAATTCAAGAAAACAGAGTACAAGAGACTGCAGAAACACGTACTAACCGCCGCATTTCAAACAGAGAAAGAATGCAAGAAAACAGAGTACAAGAGACTGCAGAAACACGTACTAACCGCCGCATTTCAAACAGAGAAAGAATACAAGAAAACAGAGTACAAGAAACTCCTGAGGAAACTGGAGATGGGAGTTGTTTCTTTCATGCGGTATCATTTTGTCTTCGGGCAGCTGGAATACAAGTCATTAGTGGTCCAGATATTCGAGCAACACTTATCCAGTATTTTCAGACAACAGACGAGAAACGTGACTATATGGGTTTCCTTGAATTCCACGACACTACTTTTACCAATGCTCTCCATTGAAGAACAACAGCTCCAGGAGTTCGAGTTATATGTTAATCGTTTGAGAAATGGCGAATGGGCAGACAATCTGGCAGTACAGGGTGTGGTTGATATGCTAAACGTAAACATAAGGGTTATTAACACGATCACACCTAACTGGATACACCAAATTCAACCCAGACAGCAAACGACTGACAATACTATTACACTTGTCCAAATGGGAGAACTTCATTATGTTGCTCTTGAAAATGTTGAAGAGATGATTAGAAATGAATCACGTTTTGAGGAAACAACCAAACAAATTGAAGATGAGGAAGACATTATTGCCTACGAGCAAACAACCAAACTTCGAGGCATCCCATATGACACCCTGTTGCAAGATGAACAGCAGCTTGTTAATGATGATAGCACATATTCTATAGCTCCTGGACAAAATGAAACACCGTGCACATTCTTGATGGATGAAAAATTTGAGGAGTTGGCTAACCCTTCTAAATATCCTTATGGCCGTGGCGGCCTATCAACAAAAAGACAGAGAAAAATCACAGCCAGAAAATATTTTAATCAGAGGTTATTACACAAAGATGGCCGATTCGCCAGTGATATTGATTACCTCTTGGCTGCACAGTATACAGTTGAAGCAAAACAAGTTCGGGACGATATGCAAATAACTTTACGACAGACTCGTGGCCAACGGTAAACGCTGGCCTGGTTAAGTCCTCCGATACCCTACAAGCGATGATTCGTACAGATACAGCATTTAAGTTTCTGAAGAATGTTCGTGGATCTCCTGCTTATTGGAAAACTGTTTTGCTAGATTTATTAGCCATGGTGCGACAACTGGGAATGCCTACATGGTTTTTTACTCTTTCAGCAGCAGATATGCAATGGCCTGAAGTTATCCAGAGCATCGCACATCAATATGGTAAAGTACTGACGGGCGATGATGTAAAAAATATGCCATGGGTTGAAAAGTGCAAATGGTTACGTTCCAACCCAGTGACAGCATCCCGTCAATTCAAACATCGCTTGGATCAATTCTTCAAAGAGTTCATAGGCGGAAAGGCGAATCCAATTGGCGAACTGCAAGACTATATGATCCGTATAGAATTTCAAGCTTGAGGATCTCCCCATGCACACACAATTCTATGGATTAAAGATGCCCCTAAACTTGATGTCAATACTGACGAAGAAGTTATCTCTTTCATTAACAAATACCAGACATGTCTTATTCCTGATGAAGAAAACACCGACCTAAGAAATCTTGTCCTCTCCTTGCACAAACATGTACACTCATCGACTTGCAGAAAACGTGGTACATGTAGGTTTAGGTTCCCTCATCCACCAAGCGGGAAAACATTGATAGCAAGACCACCTGATGAATCCGATCCCACTATTCTACGAAACGTTCTGAAGACAAACCAAGAAGTGCTTCGTAAAGTTCGAGAGCTGATGGAAGACAAAAACATTCCAGAGGAAATCACTTTACAGTCCTTGCTACAAAAAGCTAATGTGGAACCGCACTTATACGAGCGAGCCCTTAAACTAATGAAGTCGGGAATAGGTATCAAGCTCCAACGTCAGCCTTGTGAAAGATGGATCAACCAATACAATCCCGAAATCTTGCAAACATGGCGTGCGAACATGGATTTGCAATTCATTACAGATCCTTACTCATGTATCATGTATATCACAAGTTATATGTTGAAGAGCGAAAGAGCAATGAGTGAATTACTTAAGAAAGTTGCAAATGAATGCAGAGAAGATGATGTAAGAAGCAAGTTAAGAAAGCTTGGATCGGTGTTTCTTAACAACAGAGAAGTCAGTGCGCAAGAAGCCGCATTTAGATTGCTTTCTCTACCTTTAAAATACGCAAGTAGAAAAGTAGTGTTTGTAAACACAGCACCAAGAAGCAAAAGAGTGTCAATGCTGAAGCCTCAAAGCATTCTAGCAAATATGGATGACAAGATGAAGATATTTTCTACACATCACTTCTTGATAGATACGCATCTCGTCCAAATGGATTAGAAAATATGTCTTTTGCTGAATTTGCAGCAACCTATACGACAGGCGGTAAAGAAAGCGACCATGAATACATTGACGATAACAGCACAATCCAGCAATCTGTCTCAAGTACAATAAAGTTAAAGAATGGTCTTGGCCATATGAGAAAACGGAAACGGCACTGTGTCATAAGGTAGGTTGAAAAGAATATACGAATAGTAAACACAGTTTAAGGAAGAATACTTAGACTACGATTTTGTAAAAATGCATGCCCGTAGAATTTACTTTTGAGATGTCTCATATACACTTTCATGTATATAGGTTCCACAAAGAAAAATCTGAAGGAGAAGAAAAATACAGAAATTTCATTATGTTGTATTATCCATGGCGAAACGAAGACGTAGATTTGAAAGCCAATTTTGAATCTTTTAAAGAACATTTCCAACATATTCAAGAAATCATTCGTTCCAATGAAGCCATGTTTAGTCAACGCTGATGAAATTGCCAGAGCTTATGATGATTTAGAAAGAAGGGGGCCTCCAGAGAATATTTGGGATACTGTTGCCCCAAACGCTGAATATCAACAAGCACAGCAGCAAGATCAACGAACAGTAACAGAGAGAGAAGTTGGACGAGACAATGAGCCCAATGAAAACGTCGATTTAGTTTCAAATTCTACAACTGCAAATCGCTCTGAACTTCATGCACGTTATTCAGCCCAACTTGGTAAAACACTGATGACAGTTCAAGAATATAGAGCTATGATGCGCTCTTTAAACAAACAGCAGCTCCAAGTTCTTAAAATTCATCGCAAATGGTGCAAAGATACAATTATTGCGTTGAAACGTGACTTACCATCTCCAGTGTACAGAATCTTTCTGAGTGGACCAGGTGGGGTCGGGAAAAGCCATATAATAAAATTAGTGTATTACAAAACAATGAAGCTATTGAAAATGTTGTCAGGATATTTTGAACCAGACGAACTTCCAATTTTATTGACCGCTTTCACTGGAACCGCGGCTTTTGGCATTGAAGGAATGACCCTGCACTCAGCTCTAGGCCTCAGTTGTGGCCCAAACAATAAATCCCAATATCAACCGGCAAGCAGCGAGAGACTGAACACTCTACGAACACGCTTAGGAAAATTAAAGCTTCTGGTCATTGATGAGGTTTCCATGGTAGGTGCAGATTTGCTTTACCACATTCATCGTCGCCTGCAAGACATCACTGGAAAATCAGACCGCTTTGGAGGAATAAGCATATTGGCCGTTGGAGACTTGTATCAGCTGCAACCTGTTGGTCAAAATCATGTCTTTGGCCTTCCATCAGACAGGTTAGTGAAACAAACATGAGAAATTGTCTAAAATTGTCTACATTAACTTTCTAATCTATCTATATTAATAAGATTATAGTTTGATTAGGCTGAAAATATAATAATTATATCAACATACTGCACACCAATTTCTTCTATGCTTTGATTGTTACTTTTCTCTATTTTCAGTTACGCACGACTACATGGTTCCCTGTGGGAGGAAAACTTCCGCATATTTGAGTTAACGGAGAACATGCGTCAACGAGAAGACCAAGTTTTTGCTCAGGTACTCATAAATGTAAGAATAGCCAACTGTTCAGAAGAAGATATTACCTTGCTGAAATCTAGAGAGATTTCAAAATCTGACGTTTCATACCCAACAGAGTCGCTGCATGTATTTAAAACAAACAAAGACGTGGACGAATACAACTCGGGTCATTTACAAAAACTTACAACTCGGCTATTTCATGTAAAGGCTATCGATAAGAAGAAGGATGTTAATACTGGTCTGATTGACGTTGTAATTTCCACTAAGCCATCTGAAACTGGTGGATTACGTGAGGTTGTGTCGGTAGCCGTCGGAGCGAGAATCATGCTGATTGTAAATATTGATGTTTCTGATGGGTTAGCAAACGGAGTGTGTGGTTCTGTGGTGGGTATTGACAGCACAAACGACATTGTTCATGCCATTCTAGTCCAATTCGACAGTAGACGGGTTGGTGCCAAGGCGATTGTTGAAAGTCAATACAGACAAACCTATCCCACCGCTGTTCCAATCAAACGACACGATGTGCAATTTTACACAGGAAGAGGGAGATGCTCGGTACAAGCTATACGTACACAATTCCCACTGA
Source organism: Trachythela sp. YZ-2020 (assembly GCA_016169945.1). NCBI lineage: Eukaryota > Metazoa > Cnidaria > Anthozoa > Malacalcyonacea > Clavulariidae > Trachythela > Trachythela sp. YZ-2020. The sequence goes on along the minus strand of JADLSH010000395.1, from coordinate 8,500,981 downwards.
CCCTTGCATGGGCGTGCACCATTCACAAAGTTCAGGGTAAGACTTTGGATTCAATTGTCGTTTCAATGAAAGGAAGGGGTCGCTTTATGCCTGGTCAAGCTTACGTTGCTGTAAGTCGAGTGAAAACAAAACCAGGCCTACATCTTTTAGGATTTAATGCCACGGCATTCCGAGTTAATCCTTCAGTACAGGCAGAAATGACCCGTCTTCTGCAGGATCCAATACCACCAATTCAACCCCTTACAGAGTTCCCTCCTTGGTTAACAATTCGACTCCTCAATATCAGATCTTATTTGGAGCATCTACAAGACCTTAAAATTGATCCCATTCTAAATTTTTTGCTTTACTGAGACATTCTTAAAAGAAGGACAACATTTGCGGGAAAATGAACAGATCCTACCAGAAACCAGATGTTTCAGAGCAGACAGACCTTCGTTACTGGGAAGAGGAGGTGGATTGATGACATTCGCCTCAACAGAACTCTCGCCACTGTGCTTCGATTTAGAAATCCAAGGTCTGGAATACCTTGCACTAGCTGTCACTAAAGATGCAACACAGGTTAATATTGTCCCCATCCATGAGCCCTTTAACATTCAATGAAAAGTTCCACAATCTTGTCAACCAACTCCAAAGAAACATACTGACAATAATTCTGGGAGATTTTAACATTGATCTTCTCCAATTTCCAAACCACGATATTGTCCAGTATATGAAGCAGTTGGGATTCTACCAATTTGTTAAGGTACCTACAACAGACTATGGTTCAATTTTAGATCACGTGTATATCAACAGGAATGACCTAGTGGCTGTCGAAATTGTAGATACCTACTATTCAGATCATGATTTACTGTCTATTTCTTTAAATATTAAATAGGACACTATAACTATCTTAGATACCTTTGTTGTAATCCTTTCAAAGTTTTCAATTTGATGTATATATTATATTCTGCGTAAAATATTCAATACTGCTCTTTAAAAGGTGACTTGATTTTTCAAACTAAAACCCTTCACAGCCAAGCGTATGCTGGTACACCTGGCTGTAATACTCATTGTCAGCAGATTTTAATCAATATCACTATTTTTCTTAATGTCTCATACTAAAACTAATAAGATGCACCGTCGATTTATAGTTGACCAAACCAATCATTGTATACTAATCCTATAATTTTTATATCTTAAAGAAATAAAAAGAGTTAGCTATTGTTACGTTCATGTACGCACATTGTTACGTACATGTAAGTCACATATACAGAACAATTTATGTTGCTGTTTAACATTATAACAAATATACATATTCGCAATTTCTAATAGGGCCTACTGTAGCTTGAAATACAATTAAGTTGACAGTCACCTTTTGAACAACCGATTATAATTGGTAAATAGTGTATTGTTTTGTACTGTATTGTATTCCCATGTATACTTTATATTATACAGTATTGCTTCTGGTTGTGTGATAATTTACTTAAGTTTTTAATGCACGAGGAGACAACGACAAGAAAGAATACAACTATAGTCATGCATGACTAGTTCATATTGTTCCCTGTTGATCAGACGTTCTCTTATCGTGCATATATTTAATGTGCAAACTATATTTATGATTACAAACTTTATACTGGGTGTTTTCAATTACCCACTTTAACAATCTTATTCTTCAATATATAACCTACACTCTACAGTGAATGAATATATGGCGTCTCCTCAAACACCATCCAAAAAGTTCCAACCTTCTCCACAAGCTCAATTAATGTCTCTATCTGACAAGATGGAGAAACAGACAGACGAAATCCGAAAATCTGCTGCGGAAGCATTAGGATATCACGCGGCTGGTCTACAAAATCGATTGCCGGAAACTTTGAAAACTATCATTCATAAGGTAGATGTACTGACTAATTACGTGAAGGAATTGAAGAACATAAAACCTGAACTTACAGCAGTATACAATGACCTCAAATCAACTAGGAGAATGCTACAATACAAAACCGAAGGCCAAGAAACTCTTAACTCCGAAAATACAAAATTGAAAGAACATGTCAAAGAGCTGGAGAAGACGTTCTTCGATGACATCAATGAAGACTGTGAAAAATGTCTCCCACAAACCAAATCAAGTGAACAACTATCTTGACAAACCACAAACCAAATCAAGTGAACAACTATCTTGACAAAGAAATTTACAATAATATAATTTAAGTATAACTATATACATTCTCAGTATTTTCTCATTACCTCCGCCAGGAGGTTATGTAATCATCTGGGTTTGTATGTGCATGTGTATATTTGTATGTTTGTATGTATGTATATGTGTATGTATGTGTGTGTGTATGTGTGTTTGTCTGTGAGCACGATAACTCAAAAAATACCAAACATATTCATACGAATGCATTCTGAATGCATTTCCCATCGGCCAAGGAAGAATTGGTTAAACTTTGGTTGAATTTGGTTAAAAATTGAACGAGAAATGAACAAAAGTTTGTCTTGCTTTTCACGGTCAATTAAAAAAATCTCACTGAATGCGTAATTAGGACGTGTATAATTTATGCACGCAGTATACAGGATATATAAGTATAGGTTATTGAACCCACCGAGGTCTATTAGCTGTTTTATAGACCGAGGGCGTAGCCCGAGGTGTATAAAACAGCTAATAGACCGAGGTAAGGGTTCAATAACTCTCTTATTACCCAACAAAGGAGGTTTTCCATTGGGATTTCACTTTGAGTGAAGTAATTTAAACCAAAGGAGAAAAACTATTGAAATTGATATTAAGTGCAAAAGAACTAGTGATTTGCATAAGGTGGTGTTAAACTCAACAGTTTGATGGGTTAAGCATTTTAATGTGCAGTCATTCAGTGTGGGCGACGGCGATACTGACGAGGAGTTTTGGATAGCTCAATCTGAAACATTTTTCCGTAACGAAGAAAGTACGTCTTTGAGGTTAGGTGTCAAGTTGGATAAAAGGAAGAGTGAAGAAGACCGTGGTGAAGAAACTAGTGAACGTGTTTGTGCTGACTATGTGTTTAATAAGTGTAATTTATTTTTTTGGAAATATTCAGTGAGTGTAGTGTGTATAGTTGTGTTTATTTTGCAATAAGGAAGCGTTTTCTTCAAATTAATTTGTGAATTTTATCTTATGACTGGCAGTGCTGTATACATGTTATAACACTGTGCTATATAAGAGTTAGCACCATGTATATTTTAGTGTTTGCTGGCCTGTTCTTCTATTGTGCAGTTTATTCAGCCCAGCTCTCCCCTGGGAATATTAAAATTCCGCCCCCAACTTTTAAGACACTGTTGAACATATTAGTGTTATACAAACATCAAGAGTTCCAGACTTCCGGCCCAAATTAAAAGGAAGTCCAAAGGTCGAGCCGGCCTGCACCGCTCGGAAGAACTCGTCCAATTGGATTCCGAGTACAATAAGAAACTAAAGATTCTAAAGAACGAGGCAATAATGAGACAATAGTTCCTATTGTTTCGAGAATCCAATCAGAAAACAGCTTCCAAGCGGTGCTGGATTACTCCAAAGGTCAAGTGAGCACTCATTAAGTCAGACCATTGTTAAACATGGCCAAAACAATAGGCTGACTTAATGAGTGCTCACTTGACCTTTGGACTGCCTTTAAATTTGGGCCGGAAGTCTGCAACTCTTGATACTTGTATTAGTGATATACGTCCCGCGGTGGATCAAAGAAAACCGACTTTGTTGGGTAATAATAAGGTATACAAATAATGTAATTATTATTGGTATCTTTTTAGATTATATACAATTGTAAATCTCACTTATATAAGTGAGGCTGCTCTAAAATCGTGTGCTTTACAACGAGTAGCGGGCGGAGGTATGCAGTCTCTGAATGCCCTCTAGTTCCATATGCAGTCCTTATCCTTACAAACGGTATTATGAACAAGATTGAAAACATTTAACATTCCGTGTGGCTTTAATATTTACAGAAATTCACTTACGGCCAATCTTGTATCTCTTGAACCTTTTGCTGCACATATTCATCTGTTTGAATTTCTTATATTTCATTACAATTGTCATGTGTTGCCTATATAAATATTGAATAAGTTACATACCGTTTACATACTGTACACTTTAAGTATGTAAGGTTGGCTATACAACCTGTTAATTTCCTCCCAACCATATGGTTCCAGGACGTTGGCCCTGGAACCGTATGTTTGGGAGGAGCATACTTTTTGTAACACCTGTCAGGACCAGCTTCCAAAAGCCTGTCATTATTTTAATGTAATGGAAGAATCTAACACTAAATGCATATGCTTACATTGCACTTCCTACAAAATTTGTTTGCATAGCTACCCAAGTGGTGTTCAAATTCACATGCACATGCATTATCTGCCAAGACACACATTACCGGGGCCTTGACAAGTATTTCACCATCAAAATGTGCATCGTACATCATTTTACCATCTTCAAGTTCTGAAATGAGAACAATTATCACAATAGATATTCTAGCTGAAGGCACGCTTACAGTGTATTAAATACTGTACTTTATTATATAAACATAAGTGTTATATAGAGCTTTATGCCACTCTTAAACATGTAAGAATACGATATTTTTACGTGTGAAAATATAATTTTTGCAAGCCAGTCAAAAACCTATTACTATTTATGTACTATTTACATATGTGTTTTGAGTTTCTATATGAATTGTCGTTTGTTTATAAAATAAACAGAATGGTACATGGATGCTATGGAATTTATTTCTCATGTTGAAGAGAATATTCTCTTCAACACTCAAGAATATTATTTTCAACGGCTCATCACAATGATCGTCTTCATTGTGATGAGCCGTTTTACTGGGACAATAGGTTTAGTGATCATCTCTATTTTGAAACCATTTGAATGAATGCTAATAACACACATTTTAAAAGTAGTCAACACAACCAGTTGATCGCGAGACATTTATGCTCCTAATAGGAACAACATTTTGCACTAATTAATCACATACTTATCCCCCCCCAAATTTAAATTACATGTAACTTGTAGGTCACTGGACGATAGATTTCCCAAGCTGAACAGATGGCACTATATTCGATGTAGCCAAAAAGTGGATTTTTTTTGCTTTCCTGAACTCTTTTCTTTGAAGTAATGGAAAGCTTTCAAGGTTAATCCACTTTTTGGTTGTATTTCCACTTGTTTCATTGCTGAAGATAAGCAAAGGAACTGTTGCTGTTGGTTTATTTCCTCCTATCAGAACCTTGTTGATATGGTACACATGGAATTCTGTTGCTTCCTATGAAAACAATCAAAAGAAGGTGAAAAACTGTAAAAAACTGTACCTGTTTACACCCTTCAACAGTTTGACTCCATGCATTCCTTTACTTCTGTAGGTTGTATAAAAAATCTACAGAGATAAAGGATGCATGGAATATTTGAACGTCCACACCCCCATGTTTCGACCAATACTATTATTTAAGAATGGAAATGTTTTCGAAATCCCTTGTCACTTGATAATTGCTTGTTGCGTGAAACTGGCTGTAGTGGTTACCTTGAGGTAAGCAAAAACTATATATATATATATATACAGCAGACCAGTTTTGAGGTAAGCGAAAATTTATATATATATATATATATATATATACGTGTAGGTTTAGGTCTACGAAACGCAAAGAGTGCTCGACAACATATAGTTAGAGCAAATTATAGTTTTTCGCTTACCTCAAAACTTGTCTGCAACAGGCTGTTTCATCTGTAAAAGAATCATCAGGCAGTTTACAAGTATCGAAAAGAAATGACCGCTTATATGCTTCCTGCTGGGGCGTGGGAGTGTTTGTGGGAGACAATGTGTGCATGCATGGCTTTGTTTGCGTTGTTTACGCGAAATTTGTTACGATGAAATTATTTCAGCTCTTTTGTTGAGTAAACAATCCTTGTTTTTTTCTTTCAAAATACAAAAATTTCTTCTAAACATAAATTGCATCGTTTTGATCCTCCCGTATACGAAATAGAATGTTTTAAAATTTGCCAATTAATACTGAAATCCTTATTGTTTTCTTTCAATGTCCAAATATATTTCGAAAGTTCAGTGTCATTTGCATGCTTTTTATGCTGAAAAGATTTAGTGTGGTTGGCCAATCGCTCTTTGAATGTGGTTGTAGTCATGCCAATGTAATTTTTGATCGTGTTTGCGTTGCTTATTGTGACTGTTGCTTTGTATACTATGTCCCTAGTCATGCATTGTTTTTGAAGCGGGCAAATGGTGTTTTTTTCTACAACTGCAATTGGTAGTGTCCTTCTCCTGTGGCTTGTTATTTCTAGATATGCATGCATTGTGTTTAGTGATTACTGACTTAATATTGTTCATGCAGCTATAGCTTACTTTAACTGTATTTCTGTTAAAAATTGTATGTAGCTTGTGGTGCGGTGGAAAATGCTTGTCAATTAGACTAAGGAAATTACGTCCCATGTTTGTGCTAACACTCTTGCTAAATGGTGGGTTGAACCAAATGATGTTGCGTTGCCTATTCCTGCGTTGTTTTTGCGGTGTGTGCTGAGTGTAGCTAAGTTCATGATTAAAGTTGCTATGCCTAAGTGCGTTCTGATATATGGGTGCAGATTCCTGAAAAGTTTGCTCATCTGATGAAAGAAGTGCGATGCGCTTGTTAATTGATGCAGGTAGTTGCCTTGTGATGCTCGATGGGTGATTAGAATGCATATTTATGTGTAGCGGATCGTCATTGGGCTTCCTATAGGGCCTATGTTTTCCATTGTTAAGGTCGAAAGTTACATCTAAAAAGTTTACTATGCGTAAATTTGATTCGGCAGAAATTTTTAGGTCAAACTGCTCAAATATTTTGTGGATATCTTTTCTTGTTTTGTCTGCTAAACGTGCTGATTCACTTTATAATAGCCAAACCGTCATCTCTATATAGGCCAATGCTTTCTTTGCCAAATTTCTTATTCAGGTAGTTTAAAATGAAAAGGCCTACTAACTCACAAATTTCCACGCCGTCGAAACTGCCCATGGTAATGTCAAAGAAACTCTTGCTATCTTTTTTTATCAATGAAGTTCCGATATTGAAAAGGAGAAATTTTCTAGCGTTTTTTATTATTGAAATATCGTTTTCAGGTATAGTAGCCAAATTTGAAGCCCAAGATAAAGCTTGGTCCAATAGTTTTTCAGAAATAGATGGGTAGAAATCCACAATGTCAAACGAAATAAAACTATGTCTGTCCTTATCTTTTATATTGCCAAACCACTGAATAACTTGTTTTGTATTCCTCCATTGATTTAAATTCAGTTTTTCTCTCAAATTATAATTAATTTTGTCCAAAATAACTTTGCTTATTTTTCCGGATTTTCTTTTAGTGGGATTAATTAATCGGCATTTTGGATTGTTTTCGAAAAATTTCCTTTGTGATCTTTAAAAGATAATTTTCATTTTTTCAATTCTGTCGCCGGTTCCTACCGAGCATCACAAGGCAACTACCTGCAACTACATTCACCCACCGAGCATCACAAGGCAACTACCTGCATCAATATACCCCCCCTGCCCTTTCATAGGGGGATGGCTAGGGGGGCAAAGGTTGCCCTTATTAATGTTTTAATAAAAACAATAATTTGTGTTGTGGTAGCTATTTGCCGTCTGACAAAACTAGCGTCCAAAATTCCGAACAATGTTTTATGCTCGCTGGGGCATTCAGTAAGAATGTAACAAAACGTAAGATACATATATCGAAAAGTTAGTCAAAGTTTTACAATTGATTGCAAACGCAAAATGGACAAAACTCTTTGAAACAGCTACAGTACAAGCAATAGTTAATAGTAAGTAACAACTTGTCTTGTTTAATTAACGTGCCATTAACACGGCAGACTGTGAAGGCAGACTCGCGTCTGCTTTGGAAATTTCGAAGTAAGTGACTCTGTATTTTTAATTTTTGACTTCAATCAACGCAAAGAACTAGATTGGAGACAGAATATAACAGGGGCGGACTGGCTAATAAATATTGTTTTGAAATCAGTGAAGTTCAAAACTTCTCAGACCTCTCGGCTCACACAGTCTGAAATATTATGTAAGCCATCCACTCCTGTAGGCTCAAACTAAGTCACAAAATCTGAAATCAAGCATACAGTATTTAGGTACATATGCCATCTATGTTCACTGTTTCGCCTATTGCAATGAGTTGATTGTTAAAGATGTCATTGCACAATGTCCTTTGTTGTCAACATCCCTGAATCTGTGCCAAAGTCTGTATGCAATCGTTGGTGCTTACCCTAAACGCACTCTTTTGTTTGAACAAATTCAAGAAGAATTTAAGCAAGAAAAGGATGCAGAGGAATACAAGGTCCTTCGACTCCAGAGCCTATCTGCAACAAGATGGACAACAAGAGTCAAGGCAGCTGATGTCATCTTCGAGAAGACCGTTGAGCTACGCACAACCCTTGAAGAGCTGAAAAGTGACCCAAATATATCTGCCGACACGAAAACGAGGATCAAAGGAATTCTTAAGAAACAGTTGTCTTCGCTGCGGGTCCTCTTCAAATTGAATGTCACCCGAAAGGTCGTTGTTCTGTTGGAAAAGTTCTTGAAAGAGCTTCAGGCAGTCGACATATCTGCTGATTATGCTTTGTTTTCTTTACGACACATTATTCAAAGGTTGAGCGAAATGCGAAGTGACAGAGAATTTGAGCGCATCCGCGAAGAAGCAAGGAATATCCCTGGAGTTGAGGAAAAGACTGATGGTGGTAGACAAAGGAAAATCCCACGATGGATGGAAAGTGAAGAAAGTATCCTGACAGAAAGGCTTCATTCAACAGGCAGAGGGAATAGTGAAGGCACGGATGACATGCGCCGATCTTATTATGAAGCCATCGATGTCATTGTCAAAGTATCAAAACAAGGTTCGATCAAGAAGATCTTTCCCTGGTAAAGAGTATAGAGCAAATCCTGTTAAGATCTATCTTTGAAAGAGCGTTTCCGTTAGATGGCCTAACAAGTGCATTGATCGACAAAGACACCCTGAGAGTGCAACTTAATGATCTGCCAACAATCCTTGGTCTCTACAACATGGAACAAAATCATGTCTATCTCTCGCATTTCAACCATCACTGATATCTTCAACGCAATGCCTTCTGCAAAGATACGGTGCTCCGAAGTACACAAGATGGTTAAGTTGTACTATATACTATCCCTCTCACCTCAGCTTCTTGTGAACGCACATTCAGTGCTATGCGTCGACTTAAAACATGGCTGCGAGGAAAGACCAGAGCGAATAATTTGAACTGTATTATGTTTGCTAATATTCAAAAGAGTGATATGGACAAAGTTGATATCAAATCTGTTGCCAGTGAATTTTCTGAAAGGAATGAAACAAGAAGAAACTATTTTGGAAAATACAGTTAAATCGTAGGGCATGGCATATGCAATTATTAATCAGCTGACTAATATGAGTATATGACAGACTTCTTATATCCATAGGCGGATTTTCTCGGGGGGTGCGCACCCCCCAAAAAATATTTTGCACCCCCCCCCAAAAGCTTTCAACCCCCCCTAAAGAAATTTGCACCCCCCCCCAAAAAATTTAAATGCTCATTGGGATAAATGACAGTGGTGTGATTGAAATAAAGATTTTGAACTAAGTAAGACTAAAAACAAGGATTTTTAACTAAATAAGGATTTTTACCAAAAATCTCAAAATTTTCTGGGGCTTTGCCCCCTTTCCCCCATTGGCAACTGTGCCCCCAGACCCCTGCTGCAGCGTGCTCGGCGGCGCTACGCACCCTGTCGCTCACCTGGGGCCCCCCTAAATTTTTGGCACCCCCCCAGAGCAAAATCTGAAAATCCGCCTATGCTTATATCTACACTGCTAAAAATTTGTCGCTGCATGTGTATGGATGTATTGCATCAATGACACTCGAACTGATCATATCACATACCTGACATAAGTATATTTATTACGCATGTAATGTTTTAAGTCTATTAAGATCGGCTTTTATCTTAATTTATAACATATACTAACTTTAAGTATACGGTTATGATGATATGGACTTATACTTTACAATTAAAAGAAAGACGGTGTTTATAAAGACGCAAACATAAAGATTGGTTGTGTTTATATTGAAATTTGAGGGGGAGTCAATCATAATCACTCCTTTGCAAATTAGTAACTGCTGCATGATGATTAGCAATTCCAAGTACTTTCAGCTCACACAATAAATTTGTTAATTAGCACTACGCAAACCTACATTGTTTGTTAGTTGTTATAATAATAATGTCCAAAAAGATTTTAAGTCAGTTCGTTAGCAAATAGTCGCAAAAATTTCTGTTTCAATTGCCCTTACGTTGGCATTGCCCCCCCTTGCCCTACTGCCTGTCCGGCATTCCCTGATTGCAGTTGTAGAGAAAACACCATTTGCCCACTTCAAAAACAATGCTTGACTAGAGACATAGTATACAAAGCAACAGTCACAGTAAGCAACACAAACACGATCAAAAATTATATTGGCATGACTGCAAACCACATTCAAAGAGCGATTGGCCAACCACACTAAATCTTTTCAGCATAAAAAGCATGCAAATGACATGGAACTTTCGAAATATATTTGGACATTGAAAGAAAGCAATAAGGATTTCAGTATTAATTTGGCAAATTTTAAAACATTCTATTTCGTACACGGAAGGATCAAAACGATGCAATTTATGTTTATTGAAAGAAAAAAACAAGAATTGTTTACTCAACAAAAGAGCTGAAATAATTTCTCGTAATAAATTTCGCGTAAACAACACAAACAAAGCCATGCATGCACACATTGTCTCCCACATACACCCCCACACTCCGGCAGGAAGCATATAAGCGGTCATTTCTTTCGATACTTGTAAACTGCCTGATGATTATTTTACAGATGAAACAGCCTGTTGCAAACAATTTTTGAGGTAAGCGAAAATCTATAATTTGCTCTAACTATATGTTGTTGAGCACTCTTTGCGTTTCGTAGACCTAAACCTACATGTATATATATATATTGTTTTCGAAACAGAAGTCACAGAAAGTAAGTTATTTATTACTTACTTGCACTGTGACAAGAACAGAGCTTGCTTCATTTATGAAAAATGCTTCCTCGTGCCAACTGGTTAGTAGAGGCTACAATGCATTACTAAGTACTTATTAACCGAAAGTGATGTCTTTAGGGAGAAATATTAAACCGAGGTCTTGCCGTTTTGACCGAGCGAGAGCTAGGTCAATACGGCAAGACTGAGGTTTAATAGTTTCCCGTAAATACCTCACTTTCGGTTAATAAGCAGCTTATTATATGGCACAACCGGAATTGATTATTTACATCCTTTTCTGGTCACGCTGCATGCGCCGCAGGCTGAAATTCGAGAAGCCATTTGATGACAAACTGACAAAGTAACAATACATGCTTGTGAAGCATAACAGCTCAAATTTCTTTCGAAAAAGATGTTAACAACGTGGAACTAAATGGAAAGATAAAGTTAAGATGTTTAACAAGGAAATCGACAATATTAAACCGTTGAAAGCCATACACTGTTTGCTTACATCTTTGAAAAACTTTGACTATTGTTAGTGGTCAAGTTCGTTTGCTGGTAAGTTCAAAATATTTATTCGTTCTATATTTACTTGTGCTGGGTATCTATTAAAGTTTTTGATGTCACTGTTAATCTTTTTGTTTGTTTTTGCTCTTTTGGTCTTTTAAAAAGTTGTCAATTTCCTCCTGGCTGTTAGTGAACTCGTTACTATTGTTTTACTATCGATACTGGCTTCTTCAGTTGCCCCAACGTAAAATTCTTCAGGATAAAATATTCTGAGGTTCTTTCACTGTGACGGTGTCAATTTGCGTTGTTTCCACAGATATTCCTTATGTCACTACGATGTAGTTTGCTACATATTCTTTGTCTCCCAATATTTACCATTGATCTATATTTTCCCAAAATTGCAATTTAAACTGCAGTATGAGGCACAAAAGCATGCTGGCAGAGCAAAATATATCACAATATATGAGCATTTCATGTTGAAGGCACAAAAGGATGCTGGTAAGAGATGTATGCCACTATATATACAAGCAAGCTGGCACAGCAATATATATCACTATATACAAGTATTTCTGCATTGTATAATATATATTTTTGGTTATAACTGTGGCTTGATATATGACCGATTCAGTGAGGCATTTCTTAGTCAGCGGGCATTTTGACTTGTTCCTGCAATTACATGTGTCTTGAATATCTGCATCGGAAGTTTGGGATAACTTGGATTTGTTGTGTGCATCAATAGCCTGCTTAATGTTTGACATACAACTGTAGCTTATCTTAACTGTATTACAGTTAAATATCTTAGTTGAGGGTGTTCTGAGCGGAATTCCTCATCAATAATCTTTAAGAAAGATTGTCCAACATTAGTAGAAACATTCTTGCTATATCGAGGATTGAACCATATAATGTTTCTTTTACGGTGTCAGAAGGTTTTTGTTTTTGGCATTTACAATGAAAAGCTTTGCCATTAAACAGAGGTTGCATCGTTTTGACTTGTTGCTGTAGGCACTGGCTCTGCTGATGATAGACCATTTGATGTTATGGTATTTGTCATTGTTCTTCAATTCCCAAATGTGCTTAGAGAGCTCGGTGCTGCCTGCTTACTTTTCATGCTTGAAAGAGCTATTATGCTGGTTGAATCTTAATTTAAAAGTGCCTTCAGTTAGTCCTATATAATTATTTCCTTGGGGGTCGTCTTCCGTGCTGACATTCGCATTGTAAACAATGCTTGATAACAGGCAATTGTTGTCTAATGGACATTGATATTTCACTCTGCAGTTACATGTATTGATTTGTGTGTTGCCCGTACGGTCGTTAAGGACTTTGTTGTTATGCTGTCTAATAATACTTCCCATGTTTTGGCAGCAGCCATTGCTCACTTTGACATTGTTCTTGTTAAAGATTTGGTGATAATAGTCTGTTATTGTGGTCGCTGGCTTGTAGAGCTTTTTCGTGACACGTTTTAGCTCTGTTGAAAATTTCCTCGTTGCATGAAATATCGCTTAGTCGGTGGTTGATGTTGTCCGCCAAACGCTTGATAATGGACGGTGGTTTGATCTTGCGTTGACGTAGAGCTGTAACTTAATTAGTAAAAGTAACTTAATTAGTAAAAGGTTTTCCTAATATATATATTAAGTAGTGCATGGCTACATTTTAAACAGTTTTAATATTCCAATACTCTTGGCAATACTTTAATGTAAATGACCAGAATTTTATTAGGTTTTAAATTTCCATAATAGAGCATTATGCACCTATCAATGTTTTCCCCCTGAGGGGGGGGGGGTGCGGGCAACCCACGAGACTTTGACAACGTTAGCCGTCCCCCGGGGAGGGAAATTTGACTCGTGAACCAATCACCGGGGTCGGGAAATTTTGACAATCGCCATCTTGGATGTTCGAGAGCTCTTGGCGGTAGGGGTCCTGGTAACGAGTATTATATAAGCCTGCGAACAGGAAAAGCTCGAGCTGTCATCATGGCGGAACAACAAAGAAATGTTTTATCTAAAAAGGTATTTTAATCCATATTATTATCGCCTTAAATTAAACCATCAAAGTTTTTTTATTCCTGTAATGTTTGTATTTTGTATTTATCTTTTCGATTATATATTTTTGTTGAGTATTAATAAATAATTTACATAATGTTTTGTGATCTTTAAGTTTTATAAATATCTTTATAATACTTTTATATAATAGGCCAGGTCAGTCATGCGATGAGTTTATTTACATATTGTGTTTTTTTGTTTCAAAACACAGGTTCTCATTCAGTATACCGAAAATCGTAAAGTGATTTACGTGGAAAACTTTAGTGATATCGTAGAGAACGCGAGGGAATGTTTTGAAATAGGAAACGTGATTGTGCAGAAATATGACGAAGAATGGCTTGAGTACATAGACTGTGACAATTTTGTTGAGATAAATAGTGGTGATAAACTGAAGATCATATTACTAACTGACTGTATGACTACTAGACGGCGAAATATCTTTGGTATTGCTGTGTATTGCTGTGTATTGCGAGGCGATAGGGTGATAAGCAGTCAATACCAGCAGGCACATACCCGTACAGTAGACGTTACAAGTTGAGTTGGTATTTATTTTATTATACAGCATTTCAGACAAAAAAAACAATTCAAAAAAAAAGATTATGTAGTCAAAAAGGAAGTACGCAAAAGTCATTTTTGTCAAATGTCAAAATCATTTCAAATAAACAAATTTAATCTCAACTTAGTAAATCTACTACTACTTAGCTACTCTATAGTATAAAATATAAAATAAAATAAAAATAAAATGATAAATAGCTAATATGAGTGATCAAAAACAAACAACTTTGCATGAAAACAAAAAAAAAAAAACAAAGCTTCCTTTTAAAACAAAAAAAAAAAAAAAACTTTTTAACTTTGACTTGAGCCAACAAACTTGATTTTATCCTTGTAGTTATCCCTTTTCCGTATTTTCCGTATTTTTTTATTTTTTAAATTTTTATTTTTTTTTTTTTTTTTTTTTTTTTATTTTTTGAAAATGAATGCATGTTCAAAGTCGTAAGGAAACAATAAGACCGTTGCTTTTGGGCACGCATGAAAAAAATCTGCCTGCCCATCAATCAGAGATTATTGAATTCACCAAAACAAGCACTTGCCATATAATAATTATTGTTATTGCATGTCAGTGTAATTGTAATTATAATGGACCACTGTCCTGGTAGCTATATCCGTAGATTAGTTTTATATTTGGTATTACTTTACCTGTCGAAGACTGCAGACTGGCAGTCGAAAGCTCGTTTTAAAATATAAATTTTACGATCAGAGAACGTCTCAAAAACTTTATATTGTTTATGTTAAGTAAGCTTAATTAAGGGCTGCTGTTGAATCTCGATTCGTTTTTGGTTTTTCAAAATAATTTAGCCTTGAATTAAAACCACATAATTGCATTAAAAAACCTGTATGTGCCTTGTTATTTCACTCCTAGAGTGGGGCATTTTGACCATTATGCTTTGCCCAACGGTAGAGATTTTGACTAAAAATTTTTAAAATTGTCAAAATCCCCCTGAGTTGCCCGCACGCACCCCCCCCCCCTCAGGGGGAAAACATTGATAGGTGCATTATATAAGGACGTTTATGAAACTTCACAGTCACTGCCTGAAGATTGTGTAAACGTGAAACTCTGAGTAGCAGTCATTATTACATTTTTATATATATATTTTTGGAAAATATTTTCCATTCTTAAATAGCATTGGTCGAAACGTGGGCGAACAACAAAGTCACATTCTGCTGATTGCAAGAGTCATTTAGCTATACAACACGGTTAAATCAACTTGCAGATCATCCTTGAAATGTCAAACTATGAGTGACTACCTCTACATACATATAAATATTCCACCTCTATCTAATTTTGATCCACGGCCTGCAACTTTGCAATGGATGGATGAAAAGGGACACACGACAAGAAGACTCCAAAAGCAGGTGAGCAAGAGTGGTATACCAAAGTTTTCCAGCAAGACAACAGTTTCGACAATCAAGAAGCTGAAGAGGGAGTTAAGGCAAAGGAAACAAAGCGAAAATTTTAAGTAAGTGTTTCAATAAATATATACAATGTACAGTGTACATTGTAGAAAAACCTCGTAGAAAAGTCTCTCTACCAAGGCAAAATTTGTCTTTATCAAACTGATAAGATCATCCTGATGGTTATAAAATATTCAAAATAATTTGAATGATAATAATGAGAGATTGAAATGAAAACTGCCAAATAATGACAATGTATCTACACTAATATATACTTAGGATTTATCACTTGACACATAACGAAAACTTGTCCATGAACTTGGAAGCCTTACAAAAGTCATTGTTGTATGTTTTGTTCATGTAAATGGAAATTTGTGCACTTTCACAGCGAGTGAAACTATGGTTTTTCCATATAATGAAGCTATTACCCAATAGAAACATTAGGCTTCAATCGCTCAACCATAAGATTTTAATATTAGTCAACACAAGACAAAAGATTTGCGCACTTTCAGGTACACTTCAATATCAGTTGAAGTTTGATTAGCAAACTCTTTGAAGTTTACCGGCTTTCCTATCCATTTTTATTTTCTATTAACTATGATAATACCCAACTCTCCGATCGATGTCTTCAGATAATTTGAGAAACTTTGGAATCGATTGACATTGAGGACAAGGAATAAAACTACTTATAAGTCTTCTTTAGGTATTTGAAAAAAGGGCCAGTTGTGAGGGTACAATTGATAGAAGGATTGGTATTGCAAGTGGTGACCCAAGGTAAATCGTTCCTAACATAGCCCCTGTCCCTCCCCCTTCCCCTTCAGTCAAAGAACTTGTTGAAACCCATCAGTCCAGATTCAACTGATTGCCAGACAAGTGTCTAGCACTTAAAACCAAGTACTCTGAGTGGGTGGAGCTCATAAGTAGTGATGGGCGATTACCGATTACTTGGTATCGATACCACCCGATACCAGGCCCAAACCGGAAGTAGTCGATACTGCACGGTATCGAAAAAGTGTTTTGATTATTTTTAAAATTAGACATTTATTATAATCATGTGGTTTTCATGTTTCCAATAAAATTTACGTACTTTTCGTATTTGCTGCATTCATCAATTTAATCAAACTTCCTTTACTTTGTTTGACATTCTATCCACTTCCCTTATTAATATTCCTGATCTCCCCGACAGAATAAATTATGAAAAAAGCGGGAAATAAATTTTTGTTTTTTCATGGATTAAAATGGCAGAAAATTCTGACCTACAATCGCCTTCAAGCTCCACAGAATCACGTAGTGTTGTATGGAACTATTTTGAAAAGACGAACACTGACGCACAAGCGAAATGTAAATTGTGTAAAGCTATAATAAAACATTCAAACACGTCGCATATATGATAAAGGTAAATAGTTTCACTGTTGTCTTGTTGACTTTATACTTTGTACTTTTAGCGAAATGAAAATTTTACTTTTTAATCAACTGTGTACTTTTTCAAAATTAAAATAGGGCAATTGACTTTTATTTTTAAGCATTTAAAGTTAAAACACCCTCAAGAGCGTAAAGTATTCCTTGATGCACAAAAGAAAAAAAACAAAACAGGCTGTCCAGAAGAAACAGGAAACTTTGACTGCACTGTTTCAACTCTCCACAGCATATACAAGTTAGTTTAAGGTTTATTCATTGGTGTGATATCCATGGTATAGTTTCTAGATCCAGTTAACAAAGAAAATATGCAATCATGTTCAATACTTGATTACTTGTATAATTTACGAATCTCTTTATATGAATATTTTTAGCTGATTCTAATCGTTTCAAAGCACTAAACAGTGCCTTGGCCGAAATGATTGCCATCGACATGCAGCCAACTAGTATTGTTGAGGACAGAGGTTTTCAAAAATTTGTTTCTTCATCGGATCCCCGTTATCAACCACCAAGTCGGAAGACAATTGCTCATACTTTGTTACCACAACTAGGGATCCAAGGATTGTGCAAAGTTTCAAAGAGCCATAAGTTTTGAGGAAAATGGGAGTGAAAATGGGGGGAAATTCAGTAAGGAAAACGAAAGATTAATATGGAAGCACTGAAGTACTCTGCGGCGAAGACATATTTTTGTTGAATTTTGGATCCTGTAACACCATAATTTACAAGTAAATGCAAGTAATGTTTCAGGAAAATCTCTCCTTGATCCTACAGATAAAGAATATTTCACAATTCGCTGTGGGAAGTGTATGCGTATTTATTGCTGACGTAAATAGATGAGTCATGCATGGAATTATAGCTAGCAGTATTTATGTCAAGTTGTCAAGTTCTCATGACATTTGTTTTTCGAAGGCCTATTTTTAACTTCTCTTTTGAAAATCGTGTTTTTAACGCCAAGCGTAAACATACGCAGGCAAATTATGCCCCATTTATAATTACTTGTAACAAGAGATGGACCCTACCAAGCTTTCCAAGGAAACGATCATTGAAACTTTGCTTTTAGTAAAAAATATTTTATTTGTAATCTTGCGAGAGGACAAAGTTATCAAGGAAATGAATGTTGTGGATAGTTATAGTTACAGTAAATATTACGTTGTCGTTGTGTTGAAAGAAAAACATTCGTTAATCGTTATGTTTATGACTTATACTCAGTATTAAGTTATAGAAGGACAAAGAGTAAAGAGTAGTCACATGTATGATATAGTTTAGTTTTGTAAATATTACAGGGTTCATATTATTATTAAATGTGTTGAGAATTTTGTTTACAGTAATATGACTCTACTGTATATGTTTCTACTCTATAATTCCGGACTGTCACTTAGCCCAAGTTAAGTAAGTCCAAGTAAGTTCGCAATTTATGTTGTCCTCACTTCAAACCCTGTAACTTCACTTTATATATATTTCAGGACTTCACATTTACATATTTTAAACAAGAATAAAACTGTCGATGCAACTATCG
Source organism: Trachythela sp. YZ-2020 (assembly GCA_016169945.1). Lineage (NCBI taxonomy): Eukaryota > Metazoa > Cnidaria > Anthozoa > Malacalcyonacea > Clavulariidae > Trachythela > Trachythela sp. YZ-2020. The sequence goes on along the minus strand of JADLSH010000395.1, from coordinate 8,482,549 downwards.
ACTTTTCAAACTTTTTGATGGTTTAACAAAGCTAAAAAACACTATTGAATGTGTGCGTTCCCTTTTTGACTACAAAAATGTCGCCATTGTTGTTGTTAGTGTATGCACCTACTTCAAACCCTGTAACTTCACTTCAAATAAATTTCAAGACTTCTCATTTACATATTTTAAACAAGAATAAAAATGACGATGCAACTATCGCTTTTTCAAAGTTCTCTTGGATTTAATAAAGCAAAAAATCACCTTTGAATGCATGCGTATTATTTTGAACTACAAAATAGGCGCCTTCGTTGTTGTTTGTGTACACACTTACTTCAAACCCTGTAACTTTATTTTAAATATATTTCAGGGTTTCTTATCTATATATAATGAACAAAAATATAAATGTCAATGCAGTTATCGCTTTTTTAAACTTCTATTGGCTTTAACAAAGCAAAAAATCACCTTTGTGTGCATGCGTATTATTTTGAACTAAAAAAATAGCCATATTGTTGTTGTCGCTGTACACACCTACTTCAAACCCTGTAACTTTATTTTGAATATATTTCAGGGTTTTCTATTTATATATATTGACCAAAAATATAAATGCCAATGCAGCTATCGCCTTTTCAAAGTTCTATTGGGATTACCAAAGCCAAAAATCACCTTTGAATGCATGCATATTATTTCGAACTACAAAAACACTCGCAATTGACATTGTTGTTCTACATGCCATATCACGGACAGCACGCGCAAGACAATTGCGTTTCCAGTCCCTGTCTTCTGGATAGTCTATGGTCAGTTATAATGACTGATTTCTCTCCGGTTCATTGACATACTTATAGTTTAATATATACTTATATTGATAATTTGATATAATGATAATGTTCTTGTCACTAGACTCGCTACACAGCATGTGTACGATTCTCGCAGTCACCTCGCGGCCACGCACTTGATAGCGCACGTGCATCTGTGATTGCACAAAAAATCGGGTGTTCCGGGGGGAAAGATCGCCAATTTAATGTCAATTCAACGTCTTCAGCAAATGTTTCAAGTTCAATATAAAGACTCTAATTCAGCATAGTTTTTGTAAAGTCGCCATAAGATCAAAAGAATATTTAAAGAAGTCCTGTCTTGAAGCACTAAATCACTAAATGTTAATGAAATTTAAAAAGAAACATAAATTGTATGCACCCCCCGGAAAGTTTACACTATGATTGAATGAATGAATGACTGACTCGTTTGAATTTTCGCCACTCACCACAATACTGCAAAGTTTCTTTGAAACTTTGCACTAAAAATATAAAGAAAATAGCGTTGACTACAATAAGGAATTATGGAAGAAATTTGATGATATGGTAACAGCTGCTCATGTTCACCGAAGTACAAGCACTGAAGCCACCATAGAATGCCAAAGATACTTCGAACAGATAAACATTCCGAGGACAAGCGATCCATTGGATTGGTGGAAAGAGAACAGCGCTTATTATCTGCTGCTTCAACGAATCGCAAGAAAATATCTCTGTATACCCGCCACGTCAGTTCCCTCTGAGAGGCTCTTCTCTAAGGCGGGAGAGCTGGTTAGCAAAAAAAGAAATAGAATAAAGCCAAAGAACGTTGACATGCAGCTTTTTTTAAATAAAAATATGTAACTTCTGAAATAAATCGTTACTATTAATACTGTATAAGGCTACTTCTTTAACAGTCTGCTCTTTATTAAGTGACTTACATTTATTATGTTGAAAATTGGAGGAAGTAATCGTTTGGGTAATCGATACCTCAATACCTTTACGAAAAAGTAATTTGTATTGAATCCGATACTGGTGGTATCGCCCTTCACTACTCATAAGCTCTGCAAGTAGTCCACCTAGGAGAAGGAAAACTCTGATTTAAAACCCCCAGACCCCACTAATGGGTCAGGCTCTCCATGTCAGATTCATTGATCATTATTTTTTCAGTGTTTCCTAGGCATGCTGATGAGCTCTGATATAGAGTGAAACAGCCATACACTTTTCACGACTAAAGTAAGGAGAAAGGAGTACTTTTAAACAATCAAAATAATGTACCAATTGTTGTGCTTATATATATTTTAACATCCAATGCATTTGATAACTTATCTTTTATAAAATGAAATATTACTGTCCATAAAGATGTAACCATTAACATGCTAGGACCTTTAATTTGTTAGTAACATTTGCTGTGGTTAGTAGACAGAGAAAGCTTAAAATACGTTTTAAGCAATAGGGCATATTGCAACATAACCTAACAGGTGCCAATGACCCAAGTTTGTTCTTTTAAAATAATTAAAATGATCCTGTCACGGGGAGACTCTTGCAGTGTAATGGGTTAATAAATAATAAAGTTTACCTCAATGAATAACATAATAAAAACATGTGCAACAAATATTTACAATCTAGCAAGTTGATACCCAGTGTATCCCATTTGGAGAAGGATATCTTATCCGTATTGCTGCAACACAACAGCTTGGAATCACTGTCCTGGTCCCCCTTCCTAACATTCCGTGTTGCCAGAGTACATATTGTCTGTAACCAAGTATGGCAACATTTTTAATTGTTTCTAATCAAAAAGAACACTTCCTTTTTGCAAACTTTTTAAAAAAATAGTTTTGCACCCATTTTATAAGCAAGTCTCTATGTAAGTAAGTTTATATGTGAAGTCTCCAAAACAAGATAAATAAATTATTTAGAGGATAAATTAACAAGAGGAAAAACAGTCGAAAGACCGAAAAAGGAGCGTTTTAAACGGCAAAGTGTCTATTTTGCCTGCTTGCTTTGCCGATTTATAGCATACAGTATAGTTTGTGAATTTGAAAATGTGTAGAGCATTCTGATTGGTCAATTCAACATTGATTGATTCAACATTCAATGTCAAGCATCTTTGCTGAGGAAGAAACCGATGCTATCTTACTCGTTGACGCTGCAAACGCGTTTAACTCCATCAACAGGAATGTTATGCTTCACAACATCCAGCACATTTGTCCAGCCATGGCAACCTATGCACATAGCTGCTACGCCACACCATCTTGTCTGTTTGTTCAGGGTGGAGGAGAGATTTCATCTGCAGAGGGCACAACACAAGGTGATCCAATATCCATGCCTCTTTACGCCGTTGCCATTACTCCACTTCTGCACTTAATTAAAAATCCTGGGACTGATAGTATTTGATAGTATTAGACAAGTTGCATTTGCTGATGATCTTAGTGGCGCTGGTAAACTTATACAGCTACGTTTGTGGTGGGATAACATCGTCACGCATGGTCCTCTTCTCGGCTACTACCCTCGAGCAGACAAGTCTTGGCTGGTAGTTAAACCTCATCTTCTCGAAGTAGCAATGGAAATCTTTTCTGGGACAGATGTACGAATATCCACAAACGGACACAAATACCTTGGTGGTTACATTGGTTCAGAGCAAGGAAATAATGATTACGTGCATTCACGGTTGAAGGTTGGTGCAATGCCAAGTACGAACCTCAAGCAGCCTATACAGCATTCGTGTCCGGTTTCCGTCACCGTTTCATCCAACCATATTCGCACAATCCCTGGTATTGAACATGAGGTGCAGGAAATTGACAACATCATTGATACCCATCTCCTTCCTGCCATTACAGATGGACGAAGTTTATCGGCAGATGATCGTAAGCTTCTTGCGCTACCAACACGTTTAGGAGGCCTTGGCATACCTGTTCTTACCGACATGTGCGAGTTCGAGAAGGGAAATGCAAAGCTCGTATGTCAAGATCTTACCGAGAAGATAGTTCACCAGAATGACAGAGAATTTGATCAGCGTTCAGAGACGGTCCAAGCGATACGTCGACGAGTAGCAAACGAGCGAGAGTCGAGACACCAGAGCCAACTGGAAATTTTATAATCGAGAATGACAGAGGAACAGATGTGTGCTAATGACATCGCACAGCTCAAGGGTTCGTCTATCTGGTTAACAGCTTTGCCACTCTGTGAAGAAGGGTATGTCTTAAACAAGCGGGAATTCTTCGATGCACTCTATCTTCGGTATCATTGGCAGTTGAAACGGTTACAAACGCACTGTGCCTGTGGCAAGCCATTCACAGTTGACCACGCCTTGTCCTGCTTAAAAGGAGGTTTCATCCACCGGCGGCACGATGAGATTTGGGATTTACTAGCAGATGATGCTCGTGCAGACATTGCAGCAAGAGGTTTCTGGCAGAGATGAGAAAAGGCATTCTTTGATGTCAGGGTATTCAACCCATACGGCTCGACATATCGAAACCAGAGCCTCAACAGCAGCTTCAACAACAACGAGAAGGAAAAGAAGCGGAAATATAATCAACGAATCGTCCAGGTTGAGCATGGTTCATTCACTCCTCTTGTTTTCAGCGCTTTTGGTGGATGTGGCAGAGAGACGCAGCATTTCCTAACAGCTTTGGCCGATAAAATTGCCATGAAGAAGCATCTAAATCCAAGCATAGTTGTGAGCTAGTTACGGAAAAGATTGCGTTTGCACTCATTCGCGCCCAAGTAATTTGTATTCGTGGAAGTCGTTCGTGGCGTTGTTCAGGAGTTCCATTTAGATCGGACATTGAACTGTCGGAGAAAAACTTAACTTTTAATTGATTGAACTTTTAAGTATGATTTCGTACATAAGTAATTCATACTAAGTATACTAAGTAATTCATGTTACAATAACTTTTGGGGAGTAAATTGTTTGGTTCAAATGGGCGAGGGGATTCTGCATGCATGTATTTCTAGTTTAACACTAAAAAGTCTTCCCTGTAATGCATGGCCAGGTCCAGAACGTTTCCATCAAGTAGTAACTGTGGGAACAGAGGGGCTAGGGTTATGCAGGGTCGTCTTGCTTGTGTACAGCATTCGTTTTCCAACTGTGTTGGCATTGCAACACAGTGTCCACATTTGCACCACTCTGGGACATTTTCTGGGTCTGGTTGAGGCGGTGCACCTGGCAATTCATACACCATTTACCAAATCGGCAAATGCAGCTGGCTGAAACCGTAGAAGCTCTAAAGCAAATGCTCTCAGGGCATTTAAATCCATTGCTTCCACTAGATTCTGAAATGTGAAGATATTTATAATTAATTAAATGGAAAGACTCAAGAGCAGCGAAACACTGATATTTCTTACCACCAAATGCTGCTCATGATTAGCTTCATTTTCATCAGCTTGCTCCTCCTCAACGAGTTGCCCCCTTCCACAGGGAGTCCTCTTCGACCCCCTTGCCTTCCAGGTCTTCCTCTCACACCTCTATGTTGCCCTCTTGCTTGTGCTCTTCCCTGACATCTGCCTCGATTCATCTTGCTTACTTAGCTGGCTTTCATTAGGTGATAATTCTGAATCCTGCAAAAACAGAGTATCAAGGTTAGCCAGATGTATAATATTATAAAAATGCAAACACATAAATTTATAACTTTCAGGGTCATTATCCTTCATTTAGAGCGAACAATCACAATGAACAACATTACATATTCTCAAATGAACATTGCTCAGGCCATAATAATTTTTGCGTAAACGAAACATGTATAAACTAATGAACGAAAATAATAATACATATGAACCATGTTTATAAAGATCAGTACATAACTAATAGCAATAATAATACAAACTTACCGTCTGGTCACTGTCACTTTTTTTAACCCTTCGATTGTTCATACAGATACCAAAATCCTCTCTGTGGCACGTGCTTGAGCAAAAACTACCCATACTTTTGCAGGGGCAGAATTTTCGTGAAGACAGAGGCTGCAACTTGAACATGTTGTTAGGTTATCCGCATTTGGCACTGCTGCAGCATTTTCAAATTCGTTTCTTTCCAATTCTTCCAGTGAAAACCTTTCTCCGAGTGCTTCTGCCATGACAACAACAATGACTCTGACAATGTGTCCATTTTATTATTTTAATTTAGTGCATAGCCATTATAATTCATATTATTCAATTGAAGTGGATCAAAACCAAAACAAAAAATATAAACAAAGGCTGCACATGCACAGAAGGGACTATAATGCAGCATTAACAACTGTTAAAGGGCTTATGCAGTGAAAATTCGGTTCGAGTGAAACTCTCTTATTAAAGAACTTTTGAAGTTATGAAGATTGACATTTGGAGCTTTTCCATATCCCACTTTGTTCTTGAGATATTAAGATGTGTTTGATATGTAAATAACATCACTGTGACATCACACTGCATAATGAATTGTTGGAAAATCACAAATATCTTTGAAATAATTGAATGAAATCACTTGAAACTCTGCATGACTTGTGTGGTGTCCTGCAATAGGCGGAAACAAATGACAGTTTAAAGGCGATTGGTCAAATATTCTCAGAGGTATTCGTAATTTTCCAACAATTCATTATGCAGTGTGATGTCACAGTGATGTTATTTACACATCTTAATATCTCAAGAACGAAGTGGGATATGGAAAAGCTCCAAACATCAATCTTCATAACTTAAAAAGTTCTCTTTAATAAGAGAGTTTCACTTGAACCAAATTTTCGCTGCATAAGCCCTTTAAATGCAAGAGGGAAAAATTACATTTTCTTACAACTTATTGCTTATTTTGCGTAAGTAATTAAACCTAGTTTCCATTTAGCCGGAATTGTCATGAACAAGTCACTGTCACCAATGCGAAATATTCTGGATATATTGTTGCCGTATGTATTGCTGTATCTAAATCAATCATAACTCATACATCGACACTGTATTTATACATATATATTACATGTTTACGGCAGCCACAACCAAATGGTACTTTGAGTAAAGTTAAACAGGTACGTAGTATCTGTTAATCTGTGTCACTGTAATTGTCGTTTGTAGACCCGGTTGATGTTGCATCGGACAGAGTTTCGATCAAAGTAATCGGCTTCCCTTTTTGTATTTTCTCTGCTGCTTTGCATTTGGTCGCCTTGCCTTAATCATGTCATTCCACAAGCTCATTGCAGGAATTATCAAAATCATCACGGTCTGGTCCCTCCATGCATATTAGAACCAAGTTTTTTAGGGTTTTCTGACAAATAGAAGATCTTGAATCTGTTTTAATCCTGTTCATGAGACAAAAAAGTCTTTCCACTTTGGTGTTCGAAACTGGCAATTAAAACAGCAATTTGACAAGCAATAGCACAAGGCTCCACATGTTTTGTCTGCTAATTTATAGAGATCAGTGGCTAAGCTGAGCAAGGAGGTCGCGATGAAGCAATGTAGCGCCTGGCTGAAAATGACCGATTTCTGGACAATTTTGACCGATTTCTGGACAATCGTATATAACTTCTGAATTTGTTCATGTTTTACCTATTTTTTGCTTCTAACACCCTAACACCCTAACACACAATAGACTATAGGGTTACTGGTTACCAGGGTAACCATGTGGCTAGGACCACCCTATTATCATGTAAACAGCCCATGGGTCAAACATTGTGCTTTGTGTTCTTTTTAGCTTACAATCTGTCCAGTTTCCAGTGTTATGAGAGGGCATAAGTTGTTAACTGAGCTGGAACATGTTGCTGAGTATTGATGAAGACTCAAATATTTATGTGATTTCATGTGAAACAGTCATTGCGATGGATTTGTTTAATTTGACATCTAAAGAGAAGAACATTCTCACTTGAACAGTTAAAGCAGGTCCAACAAAACAAAACAGAAATAAATTATTGAATGTAACAAATGTGTTGTATTTTGTAAAATTATTCTGTCTACATGCCATAGCAAAAAATGAAAGGTATATTTCTAGCTAGTATAAATTTAATGTTTGTAGCATAATGCATTATATTTTTTGTAGAAATAATTATTATGGCACATGGCAGAAAGCACATGCATGGGAATAATTCAGTGAGCATAAAACATAAATTTTGTTTTTAGAAAACCAAATTAATGATATTCAGAATTTCAGATGGGAGTTGAGATTACATTTATAGACAATGAGGACACAGAATTAGCCAGGACACAGGCAGGAATGTACAATTTTAACTTAACAATATTAAATTGTTAATAATAATAAATAATTGCTTCATCCCGGCAATTCAATAATATAAACACGCCATCCTTTGTAGGAGAGTTTCCCGGCTAGTTGGGATGAAAACGTCCTGTCTCGGCTAGACAGGATCATATAAACAGGCCCTTCAAGGAAATGCTGCATGTATAATGTATTAGAATGTCTAAAATCATGTACTTACAGCTTGGAACATGAAAGTCAGAACATCAGACAACAAACATTAAATCTGACAGATCTACCAAATGACGAAGTAATGTCCACCAGAAAGTTTGTCTCAGTCCCAACTTCGCTCATTACTTCATCGATTGCATTGTCTTCATCGAACTCGGAGTCATATTCTTCGGGAAAAGTGCTACATCAGAAACCTTAGGCAGGTTTCCGTGCATGTACCAAGGTAAAGTTCCCGCTTTCGCCATTGTTGTTTCCTGTCTGACAGTTATTTGTCTCACTGCAGAACCATACAGCAGCGCACAGTCACGCAAGGACCATATTTCCTCTGCTGTTGCATTGCCTGTTGGTAGTGGCTTGATATCAGGTATATCAATAAATCTTGCTGTCCGATCAGGCACTGGATACCACGACTTTGGGTTAGTGTAGTAGATAGCTGACCAGTTAGTTGTCCTTTTAGAGCTTCTTTAACTCTTTCTGGTCGGTCGCATTTTAATTATGTTGTCGCAAGTTGTCGCAAGAGCACTTTGAGTACGATCTCCTTTGCAAAATATTTACCCCCTGGCAATGAAATTAACACCATTGGAATCCTTACAAAATAAGCTTTTTAAACAGTGGGCTATTTTGCCGACTAAACATTACAGAATCAAAAATACTAAAAGTTTAATCCCAAACATACCTCCAGTCATACTTCAGTTCAACTCAAACAATCTTTAATATCTTCTCATATGTTTATTACATCGACAGACTTCTAATGATCGAAATTTAGCTTTTTATCTGTGTCTTTATTTGGTAAAACTTGGCTGCGATACGGCGAAAAGAAATATTTATTTTTAATTTTTTTTTATTTATCGGGAATTTTCCAGCATGCACGCGCTTGCCGTAGTTTGACTATATATGGTTTCCCCACGCGCTTCAGTCCCGACAAAAAGATCTTATATAGGGTATGTACCCTGGGGAATTCATTCCGGCCACTTAAAAAACCATAGCAACAGTCTGTTTGTGTTTGGGCCTTTTCCGGTTGTTTTTGTCTGAAATTCCAGTTTGACCCTTCCACTACATTTCAAATTTCGCCGTAACTTTGTCAATTTTTATTGTGTTTCTTTGCAAGTTGGTCAGTATGTACAGTTTTTAATGCTCTATAAAACGGTGTATTAGCGAAGATCGGTTATAATCGACCAAAGGTACTGAATATATAATGAGTTTACGATAATAATAAATATCAGATTACAAAGGTGTTAAAACTCACGGAGATCTGTAAAACAACGTGTTTAGCGATTTGTTTGGCATTAGCCAAGAACAGGTGTGTTTGCTGAATCGATTGGTGGTATTTTCGTCCGTTTTGGGCGAGGGGCGCCAAATATACAAGCGCTCAAAGTCATTGTGCGTTGGCCAATGATATTCGACGGTGCCGTCCAGAAAGAGTTAAGGGCTTTCCCAAAATTACGGGAGTACTGCAAAACAGAGTACAATGGTTCCTTGAAATGAACAACAGCATGGACATTCTCAACATCAAGTGTTATGCAGCTAAGTAAATCGGTTGCTGTTTAATTCCAGGGAGTAATATTGTCGCAGCCTCTCAAGTCCCCATTTCATCAGTGCTACCGAATCTACGGTTTCGGCAGTTTTCCTTCATGTGTTTCGGAATCATAGTTTTGTTACCATGAAGAACAGCCAGGCATGATTCAAGAAGAGAAATTGCTTCATAGAGGGAGCGCTGCAAATATTTTGGTGCTTTTTGTGTACAGAAAAGGCAGTATACAATTTACCAATGGCACTGAGAAGATGGGAAGTGTAAACTAGAGTGGAGAAGATTTTGATGCACCCAGTCTGGGAATCGCAAACATATACTACACGATCAAACTCAAGACAGACCCCAGTTGGTTGGTAAATATGCTGGTGGCAAATTACCAGGAAATAATTCCATCTTTCTATGCAGCAATAGTGTTGACGGAAAGTGCTTCTTCTGGCGGTAATTCTACAATTCGGGATTGTATTTCCAAACTCACCAACTAGACAATGTCAATGCCCTTGGTGTGTCCAACAAACGAATGCTCACAATACTACCCTTTGACTGCATTGAAGCATACGTTATCTTGTTATCAAGCATATACAAAGCATCAACAATGAGAGGCTTTCCTAACTCCCAAATATTAACTTCATCCAGTTGCAAATTTATTCTCGTATATTCAGCTTTCAAGGTATCAATAGAGTGGGATTAATCAATTTATACATTTCACATTTCCACCGATACCGGATAATCGTTTTTAACACAATTGACAACAGAATAAAACAATGGGTAGAATTCCCCCCCCCCCCATAAATCCTGTATCCAGCCAAATCATGGGCTACTTTCCCGCATCTCGCCATGATTCTTTTATCATCCCGCTTCCTGCGATGATATAAAATCCTGTTTCCCACTTGGTATTTTTCTTAAAATCCAGAATCCCACTTAATATTTGGGTCCATCCCGCAAAACTGGTACAGGACCCTCGGGCGTGATAAAGGCGTGCAATTAAACTATTATTTTGCCAATTTAATCAGACTGTGATTTCTGTGTGTTTGACCTGTATATACAGTCCATTGTAGAACAACCTGAGAGGTTGTATTGATAACTTAATTATTATTTACAAAACACACAGGGAAAATATATTATAAGCAAAAGCAATTTGACAGTTTCACATATTTTTTTCACCAAATCGCCACGCCATATGCTATTTATCGCTTCCTTTCCTTAACACTAGGTCTGCAAGATATCTTAAACAATTAGCTCTGTTTTCTGTGCACAAACATTGTGCAATTGACCAAGTCAGACAGCAACTGGAATAATTATGGCAATGTGCGTCTTGCGCAACGCACATGCCGATTTATTAATTTTTGAAAACAATGAGATAATTATTAACATAACAAATTATTAACCGAAGTTAATTAAAAGTTCGCACAGAAAAGGTGGCTTAATAAATACACCACAAGTCTCCTTGGGTAAAGGAGGCATACCCCATCCAATCGTTACAAGGGATCAGCAGATCTAGTGAAGTTAAAACCTATAAAAACAACTACAAAGCAAATCAGTGCGTTGATTATTGCTGTCATAAAGGCAAAAACATGGTGAGCAACCTGACAGTTCGTTCCCAAGCATTAAACTGTCAGGGAACCGCCAACCTGCTAAATGCGAACATTTGTGTGAGCCTTGCCCATGTGTTAGCCTCACAGAGAACGCAATTAGTGATTAAGTGACACATACATTCCTAGTATCTTAACACACACATTCCTATATCATAATATTAGGTCTTGCCCTTGGGTCAACCTGACAAATTGTACTAAGTACAGAATGTTTATCAATGGGCAGCCATAATCAATCCCTCCAAAAAGCCCAGCCTGTATTGGCGCAGTGTCTGATGTAAGTCACAGGCTAGAAAGCGTCAGATTTCCAACGACTCATTAGTCATATTTGGGCATCGTAATGTAGCTGCACCAATGCGAAAAATATGGCCTTTGTACTTATTTGAATCAAGACCGCACATGCGAAATATAATAATACCTAAATGGTCTGTGAACATTTTGTGTGAAATTGCATGCCCATCACAAGTTTGAAAAAGAGGGCCATCAGCCAAACCACGATGTGCAAAATAGTCTAGTAAGCTCTGCACTGGGAATACGTCTGAACGTCGTTGAAGTGTGAGCGAGACATTAGATTGGTTGTAAGAATGCTTAAAATTCAAAAATTTTATTTTTAAACTGCTGATATTGCCTGCATTATCAACGAGTTGAACAACCTGATTCAATTGCAGTACGTCCCGTGACCAGGGACAACAAGTGATTTCCCCAACTCGTAAAAAGGCAAAAAATGCGGTCATGCACATAGCTTTGAACAAATACCAACGATATACTCTCTCGAACATATAGTTGGAGTTTGTTGTAAGACGGTGCAAAGGATAGGAAGAGTTATGGGCATGCGTGTATCAATGCGTGACCCAAGCTTACCATATCCTTTCAACATTTCAACAATCCAAAATACTTTAGTTCGGTCGTTCACTCCCGCAAGACGATGACAATATCCCAGTGCAGAAACGTACATGTTGGCCGTCAAGGCCGCATAATTGCGTTGAAACATGTACGAAATAAATAGACTTAAGTTGGAGGGTGATATAGGCAGTGCGACTAAAGCTGAGTGAAAAACTGGTTACAATTCCATGGGTTAGGGTTAGGAATTGGGGTCAAGATCAAAGAGAAATATTCGTGATTGCGTGTCATGGAATTATAACCGAAAAACTGCACTTGAAAATTGGCTATATAGTTTCCAGGCCTGGCGATAAGTAGGGACCGACGATGGCTGCAAACTAGATTGAACTAATTTAGTTGTTATACCAGAGCTAGCTGTTTGAACTTCGAAACCTGCAATCGAGATAAAGTGTCAGCTAAAACATTTTTGACACCCGGGACATGGGGAGCGTGGAATAAAATGTTAAATTTCAAACATGCCAGCACCAGTCGGCGGACAAATATCATAACAGTCACATCACGTGAAGTGGCTTTATTTATAATATCAACCAATGCCGCATTATCTGTAAAAAAGGTGATACGCTGGTTTCGCATCTTATCTCCCCATAAAAGTATGCTGAGTACAATTGGGTAAAATTCTAAAATCATTATTTAATTGCCTCCAATTGGGAGGCCACACACCGAAAAACCACTCATCGCCAAATACAGCACCATAGCCCAAACTACAGCAGCATCGGTATATAGGTTTAAACGGAGCAAATCATTCCAAACATCACTGAGATCGGCCATTAAAATCGTCCAAAAAGGACTGCCAAATGCCGAGATTGGCCTGAACCGATTTAGTGAGATGAATGAATTGGTGTGGGAACTTGATGCCTTTTGTCAAATCGATAAGACGGCGCAACCAGGGACAACTACTGAGCAAGCAAAATTAAGTAAACAGTCAACGATTGTATTTCACGCAAAGTAACTTTTTGGCGACGCAGAAAGCCAGAGATTAGAGATTTGCATTTATCGGTTTTGTCGTTTGGTAAACGGGCTTCCATGTGTAAAGTGTCTAATTTAATGCCAGCAAAAGAAAGAAGAGTTTGTGGGCCAACAGTTTTTTCCAGTGCGATTGGTATGCCTAAATATTTACAGAAAGATAAGAAACGGACAATGTCAATGCGACATTGGTGATAAGTAGATGACGCCATTAGATAATAGTCAAGAATGTTGATTAGATGTGGGATTTGCAAGTGTTTCTTAGCAACCCACTCGATAGCAGTGCTAAACATCTCGAAAGTGTGACAAGATGACGCACAGCCAAAGGGCATAACGCGATCATAGTAATACTTCCCTTGCCAAAACATTCCTGCAAGATCGTAATCGGATGGCCTTATTGGGATAATACGAAATGCGCTCTTTATATCTGTTTTTCCTAGGAAACAGCCGCGCCCTAATTCACCACTCAACACAAGCATAATGTACAGTCGAATGTTCTTGAGCAATGCCGTCATTGACAGATTCACCACTTGGAAAAGACAAATGGTGAATTAAGCGATATCCCCCAGGGGCTTTTTTAGGTACCAGCCCCAAGGGGGAAATGCAAAAATCAGGGAAGGGTGGACTATTGAAAGGCCCAGCTAGGCGGTCGACCACCAATTCTTTTGTGAGTTTAGCACTAACTGTCTCAGGGTTCTGTTGCGTGGAAACGAGATTAGGGCCAAAAAATGATATACGAGATCCTTCAAAATGAAGGGGAAACCGAACTTAAAACCATTATATAAATTTAACGCCAATTCCACATCGTATCCACATAATAACGGGTAAAGTTTGTCAATTAGAACCGGTGTTGACAGTACGGGACTTGGCGACACTTGGGGCTGAGCCAGATGAGAGCTTTTGGCCACGAAAATTACAACGAATAGTCAAGTTAACGACACTACATTTAAAGCAGTTGTGTTTGTAGTTACACCGTGAATTCATGCGCATATTTGATTGAGGTTTGCTCAAACTCGAGGTTTGCGCAGTCTGACTCTGTTAACAGAATAAAACAGAAATGGGTAGAATTTTCCCCCCATGAATCCTGTATCCCGCCAAATCATGGGATACTTTCCCGCATCTCGCCATGATTCGTTTATCAATCCCGTTTCCTGCGATGATATAAAATCCTGTTTCCTGCTTATACAGTGTGTTTGACCTGTATATACAGTCCATTGTAGAACCTGAGAGGTTGTATTGATAACTTAATTATTATTTACAAAACACACAGGGAAAATATAGTATAAGCAAAAGCAATTTGACAGTTTCACATATTTTTTCACCAAATCGCCACACCATATGCTATTTATATTGAACAGCTCTTGACCAATGAAATTACTGAGCTGTAGTTTGTTTTGACAGTTCTATTCCATATAAGGGCATAGACTCATGTAAACAATATAATTTGTGCAGCACTGATGACTTGCTTAAGTTAATATATGCATCCAAGCAGCACTAATTACTCGTATTTAGCCCCCCAAATCAGTACGATTTCCCATTCGTCTAACCCCCCTTTTCCTATATATATGGTTTTAAATATTGGTGAGGTAGCGGTGTCTGTAAATTTTTTATCTTGTTCTACCTCATTTTCCTTGGAGTGATACTAATTTCGTATCAAATAAAACATAAAGCTCTTGTGACTCAGTGGATTTATCTTTGGTGCTGTTTTTCTGTAAATTTATTAATATATTTTGAGTTTTATTACTGTGGTTGTCCGTCGCGTTGCAGTGTCTGTCGTTACAAATCGTGAAATTTGGCTTGTTGGTCATAATCTCATCTTCCGTTTATTGGATTTGTTTCAAATTTTCTGTGTAAACTGCGTACTTTGTTTCTGTTATCGTCTCAAGTTTTGGTGTTTTCATGTTAAATAATTTGTGTTTTTAAAATTTTGACCGTTGGAAGTTTTTGAATTAATTGCGTCTATCGTCGTTCGTCATGGCAACATCTTTATGTACCTGTAATCGTGCTTCCTTCGTGTAAAGTCAAGTCTCTACGTTGGAATTGTGTTTGTCTGTTTACTCGTATCGTTTTGGCCTATTTTTTGTTAACTTTGATGGATTATTTGACTTTTCATATTGTATCGTACATTGTCTACGTTTATCGCGTTTGAACTACTTGACCTTTGCTAAGGACTACTTGACCTGAAAATCTCCTGCTGTGACAATGCGGGATGAACAAGTCTTTTTACTATGTGTTTTACTATTATTTTCCCCCTTCTCTTCACTAATTTTGAAAGAGAATCTATCGCTGACAATGATTGTGTACGGACATACCTTCCATGTTATTACAACTTCGCAACAAGAAAAATATTTACTCATAAAAAACTTAAGATATCCTATAGTTACTGTCTATACTATGCAAACTCGTACGCGTCGCGGCAGATCTTACTGCAAGGAGGAGATATCGAAATTAATCCTGGACCAAATCCTTCTGATATTAATTTAAAAAAATTAACTCCCTCCATATTACGCAATTCCTCTATCTCTTTATGTTTGGTAAATGCTCAATCAATAAGAAACAAAACAGTTGATTTGGTTGACTATGTTTATGAAAACAAATTTGATCTTGTAGCTATTACTGAAACCTGGTTGCGTGACATTGATGATGCGATTAGAGTTGAGCTCTGCCCTGATGGTTACAAGTTCGTAGACTTCCCTCGTGTTAGGTGTGGCGGCGGAGGCATTGGACTTCTTTATAAGAACAATCTTAGAGTTACCACAATAAGGTCTGGTGAAGAAGAGTCTTTCGAATACTCAGAGTTACTAGTAGAAGTATCTAGTTCTCGTAAGTTAAGAGTCATCATTGTCTATAGACCGCTGTACTCAGAACATCATAAGATCTCCATTGGCACCTTCATTAGACAGTTCTCTAACTATATGGAATCCGTTATTTTATCAAAGGAACACCTGCTCCTTTTAGGGGACTTCAACATACACCTAGACGTTTCTGATGATGCTGATGCTATAAAATTTCTTGATCTGTTCGAATCCCTTGGGCTTGAGCAACATGTCACCAAGTCAATCTTTTAAAAAGTAAGAAAGACGTCGTGCTATAGTCTAAGATCTAACAAAGGCACATTGCTTGAAGACTATAGCACAAAAACAAAGAAAACACTCGGCGACAGAGCATTCGCAACGTCTGCTCCAAAAATCTGGAACGAATTACCTATGTATAAAAGAAATCTGGCTAACTTTAGTATTTTTAGGCAATTAGTTAGGAGTTATTATTTTAAGGAAGCCTTTATTGTAAATACTTCATGTAACATATAATCTATAGAATCTTGTTTACTTTTAGTTAGTTTATATACCTATATAACCATTCAGCATAGAACAATTTTAGTGTAATTATGTTTGTGATGCGCATTTGATCATATACTGATCCATATACTCATATTATTATTATATATCGAATAGAATATGTACTAATAGTTATTTACAATGATATTGGTAAATTATCTATATATAGATGAAATGTCAATAGAATTTAAGTAACTATAGCACTCTCATGCATTATAAAGACAATTATTAGTTTTCTAATATTATGCATAATTGCACTTAGTACATTCTAAGAAAGCTTTTGACTTTCTTAAAAATAAAGTATGATGAACTGTTGCTTATTTCATTATCAAGGGTATTCCATATTTCAACTCCCTTGTTAACAATAGTGTATTTTGCATAATTAGTTCTCGTATGCAATTTATTTGAATTTCGAGTATTATAATGATGTATTTCATTTTTTTGTGTAAATTAATCATTAAAGATTTCAGGTAAATCTTTGCAATACTTGAAGTGGTACATAAATATACTACTCATATGTAATCTTGTATCTTAAAAATATTTAAGATTTTCAAGCTAAGAAATAATGGTTCAGTGTGTTCAAGATAAGGTTGAAAAGTCACGAGTCTAACGATTTTTTCTGTGTATTCAGTATTTTTGTAGTCTTGTTGGTATGTGTTTCCCCATATTAGGTTTCCTTAAGTAAGATACGGATAAACCATTGCATAATAAATTAGCTTTAGTGTGTTTCTGTTGGTAAAATGTTGCAATTTTGCAATAAGTCCAGCAACTTTAATTATGTTTTTAAGAACTGAGCTAATGTGATTCTTCCATGTCAGATTTTGATCAACTATTACACAATCCAATTGCTGTAATATATTGTTATTCATCTTAATATTAATTCCAAAGTCAGATATTTTATTTTTTGATCTAAAAATGATAAATATAGTTTTTGCTGCATTTATTGATAACTTGTTCACATTAAACCATGCTATTACTTCATTCAATTATTTTTGCATAGTGTATGATAAAGATTTTAAACATTTGTCAGAGTAAAGAGCATTAGTATCATCAGCATACATGACAAACGAGATAATTTTACTACAGTTTTCAATGTCATTAATGTATAGAAGAAAAAGTAGTGGTCCAAGAATTGAGACCAAGAAGAGAGTCATTTTGCTTGATCTATGATGAGCAAATTTAACAATTTGTGTTCTTTCATGTTCATAGTTTTCAAACCATTTTAAACATTTTCCTCTTATACCATAATGTTAAAGCTTTTTTAAAAGAATTTCGTCATTGACTGTGTCAAAGGCTTTTGAAAGATCAAGGAAAATACCAATTGTGTATTTACCTTCATCTATAGCTTTTGAAATTTTGTCAGTTAATTCAATTATAGCATGTTCAGTTGATCGATTTTTTCTGAATCCATATTGATGCTTAGATAAAATATGGTGCTTTGCAATATAAAGAATTAGCCTATAGTACATGAATTGTGAACTGATATTGGTCTATAATTTTCAAATAAACATTTTTCTTTTGCTTTAAAGATGGGGGTAACTACTTTTAGTGAGTCTGGAATTATCCTATTCTGAAAAGTTAAATAAAAAATATGTGCAAGAGGTTTACAGATCGATCTCATTTTTTATAACTAATATTTTTGCATTAAATTCGTCATAACCTGCACTTTTATTTGAGTTCAATTTATCAATCTCAGCAATTATTTCAAATTAATTAATAGCTTTGAAGAACATACTTTCTCGGTAGTTACCATTGAGGTAGTTACCAAAATAAGCTTTTTAACAGTGGGCTATTTTGCCGACTAAACATTACAGAATCAAAAATACTAAAAGTTTAATCCCAAACATACCTCCAGTCATACTTCAGTTCAACTCAAACAATCTTTAATATGTTTAATATCTTGAAAGACTTCTAATGGTCGAAATTTAGCTTTTTATCTGTTTCTTTCGGCTGTAAAACGTGCCTTCGATACAGCTTTTAGAAATATTTATTTTGAAATTTTTTTTATTTATCGGGAATTTTCCAGCATGCACGCGCTTGACTATATATGGTTTGCCCACGTTCTTTAGTCCAGACAAAAAGATCTTATATAGGGTATTGTACCCTGGGGAATTCATTCCGGCCACTTAAAAAACCATAGCAACAGTCTTTGTTTGTGTTTGGGCCTTTTCCGGTTGTTTTTGTCTGAAATTCCGGTTTGACCCGTACGCTACATTTCAAATGTTGCCGTAACTTTGTCAATTTTTATTGTGTTTCTTTGCAAGTTGGTCAGTATGTACTGTTTTTAAAGCTCTATAAAACGGTTTATTAGCGAAGATCACACGGTTTTTAAAACAGAAGTTATAAACGACTGAATATATAATTAGTTTACGATATAATAAATATCAGATTACAAAGGTGTTAAAACTAACGGAGATCTGTAAAAAACAATGTGTTTAGCGATTTGTTCGGCATTAGTCAAGAACAGGTGTGTTTGCTGAATCGATTGGTGGTATTTTCGTCCGTTTTGGGATTCAATTTGTTCAAGAATATTAGTAAATATATTGTCAATTAATGGTGCAGTATGCTGTGTTATCTTCGTTGGTCTTGTAATAAGAGAGAACAATTGCTCACTGAATCTATTTGAATAGTCACAAGTTTCAGATTTTAAAAGGTCAAATTTAAGCTGCATTAGTTTATCCATATCTTCATCACTGGGAATTCGAGAAAAATCTCCAAAAGTAAAATTGAAGTCAAATTCATCTATTGTTGTAAAAGGTAAACAGTTGTTTAAACACATGTGGCATATATCAATTTCCATTTGCTGACATGTGTGAGGTGACTTGATACATGTCTGCATGAAATTGCTTCCCACACATCAAACAACTAATGCTGGTCTTATTATTAGCTATATGACGAAAACATGTAGAACAGATTATTTCGTTTAGGTTGTTAGTTGCCATATCTGTTTGTTATAATGTTAAAGTTACCAAATAGAAAAAAAATACGGTTCACCTTATTACTGATGATTTTTCCAGGTTTAAACTCAACATTGTTTAGAAATAGTTTACCGCGTACCAGACTGATGAACAAACAGAGCAAAAAAAATTACGTCAGCCGTTACAACCAAAAATAGTAAAGTCTTGAATGGCATAGCAATATGTGAATTGTAGCAGTAAAAATGCAATTGGTTCAGCTAAGACTGAAAGAATTGGATCTCTCATGTTGAAATGGCATTTATAAAACATCAATGGCTCAGCATATTTCAAATACATTGATAATGCATAGCAAAATAGATCAATAAGTTCCCCTTTAATGAAACAAAATGCAAAGTGGCCTAGCAAATAGTAAAGCTTTGTATCACACAAAGTGTTATGGATAAAAGACCATAATTAAAGCTGACAGGCCTTTATCACAGAATAGGGAAATGAGCAGAATGCTCAGTTGTGTATCACACAAAGTGTTATGGATAAAAGACCATAATTAAAGCTGACAGGCCGTTATCACAGAATAGGGGAATGAGCAGAACGCTCAGTTGTGTCAGAAGCTTTTAAGTTTTTGTGCCCTCACATGCTGCTCTGCACATCCCCTCTGCCATGTTGAAAGAAAGTCTTCCACGCTCAAAACAGTAGAATGTAATATGGCAAAATACAGAGTTGGGAACTTTAAATGGCTGTGTGTTTGTAATTTTGCAGCTGATTTCCTTAATGCAACCAGTACATATTAACAAAGGTAGGTGATGAATATTGTGTCAAAAAACATTTCAAGTCAGAACATTGTTTTCTAAGACAGCATTATTAAATTACTACTGTTGAGTAAACCTCTGAGTAAACTTCAACATGGCCCAACATGCACATAGAAACATTTTCTTCAAGGCATTCCTGTCTAGCACTTTGATAAGTAATGACAGAGAATCTCTGTATAGTACTGTTACTATTGCATAATACATGTATATTGATACATGCATATTTAACTATTCTCATAAAAGTGTTTGAATATTTTTCTAGTGTTTGTGACTTTGTGTGCATTTGTGTGACACTGATGTTCTTTATCAAGAGATGCCAAGTTTTGTAAACAAACTGAATTCTAATAGATCCTCAATATAATATTCTATTTACAAGTATAGGAAAATTATGAAATGTAGATTTTCTCTTTACCCATGAAGCTGCAATGTGCTCAACTTTGTTATATTATTCTATGATGCCATAAGATTTTACTAGCCAAGGGCAGCCTGTTGGGTGTTAAGAGGTTCAATGAGGTTATATATTAACCAAAGTTAATAGCTAGAGAACCAAACGGGTTCCAGAAGTTGGGTGCCGTGACTGAGGTGTGCAACATATGTTCATTAGTTATTTGGCACACAAAATGTAACGATCTGAAAGGAAACTTTTTGCCAGTTTACTGAGAAAACAAGTTGGAAATATATACTTATAAATGGACGCAACTATGGAATATAATTGTACAGCTGAGCCACCTATGTTTGGATTGTCAGTGGGTTGATCTTGTGCCTCCCAATCAAGTGTATTTCGTGCTGGTCTAGTGGCGAACACGGTTGCACAAATTAATGAGTTAGGATCGACTTCGGAGTCACAGTCCTCACTCTCTCGAAGGAACAGGTGATGCAAGTTAACTCCGCTCAAATCCAAACAACGCACAAGGTACGTCTATTGTAGCCCCTCAGCGCCAGTAGTGGCGCAGTGACCGGGCGAAGACAGACAGGTCCCAGGGAGATTTTAACTTCAAAGCCATCTCACTACACTCTCAAACCCAGTGTTTGAACCTCTATATGGTCCCAGTCTGTTCTTGCCTCCTGTTGGCATCACTTCATCATTGTACGTGGCCAAAACGCCTTCGCAGCATATCTTAAGCAAAAAAGTTATTGAGATGCCCAAACTTTACCAGATAATTTATAATCGCCACAATGTAAATCTTGGTCATTCGCAATCGAACGGAGTGCAAATGTTCTGATAACTAAAGTCTTGAGTAAGCGCAAGCAAGAGCTATCAGCCTTTTTGAAGTGGGTAGAATGTTTTTCCAGTTATATGGCGGTAATCACGGCATCCTTTCTCAACTGCCTGCGTGACATGTTATCTTACATAAGTCGTAACAATGATGATTTTTCTTTGCAATATTGTTCGGTGCAGTATGGTTCTCTACACACGCAATAAATCTGATTTTTAAAACAGGATATTAAAGGTGCATTAATGAAAAGGTTGACATCAAGAGCACTTATCACATAGTTCCAGTTAATCCTTCTGACAGATATAATTTGGGTATGCGATGCCGAGATAGGTATATTACTTTGAATAGTTTACCGTCTGGCTTGTGATCTATTTACCGTCTGGCTTGTGATCTACGCCGGGCTGTGATTGCCTTGTTACTGATCCATAATTGGAGCATTTAGGATTTATTGCACTATTTCGCCAATTTCAGTATGCCACTTCAGGGGTGGCTGTGGCCAGTGGCTTTGTCGCTCAGCATGCTGGTATTCTGTAATCGCAGTTGGCACTTTCCTGCAATGGGTAACTCGGCATTGTTTTGGCACAGCATACCTGACATCAGGTCTCTCAGCATATTGTTTTGGCACAGCATACCTGGTGGTGACATCGGGTAACTAAGCCTTGTTTTGATCCTGCATACCTGGTTGTGACATTGGGCAACTAACATGATTTTGGCACAGCATACCTGGTTGTGATATCGAGTGCCTGAACATTGTTTTGGGCATAGCATATCTGGTTTGGACATCGGCTAACTAAGCTGCTTTGTTTTGTCCTTGCATACATGTTTGTGACATGGGGTCACTAAGTATAATTTTGGCACAGCACCCTTATTGTAACATTGGGTAACTAAGCTCGATTGGTCTTGCATATCTGGTTGTAACCTTGGGTAACTAAGCATTATATTGGTTCTGCATACCTACTTAAAACTTGAGTAGTTAAGCATTGTTTTGACCCTGCATACCTGGTTGTAACTCTGGGCAATTCAGCATTGTTTAACACAGTATACCTGGTTGTGACATCAGGCAAACGCCAACAGATTATTACCTACACAACTACTCGGATGCATTATTTGGGGTACTTTGGTTTTTTGATGTCAATTTATTGTCAACACTAATTTGTCTTGATTGATATCCAAGACAATAAGCATTTTAACCTCAGGGTTGTGTTGATAACCATTAAAGCTTCAAAAACAGATCAGTTTCGCCATGGGCATGGTCTTCGTATTGGGGCATCTGGTACTAAAATATGTGCTGTTCAAGCCCTGTTGCTTCTCCAAAATGGTCAACCATTATCACGTTCTAAATTTTGTAATTGGCTGAAGATGCTATGACACGTATTGCAAAGACCGGACGTTACTCAGGGCATAGTTTTAGGATAGGTGCTGCCACCACAGCCGCTGCAGTAGGCATCCCAGATCATTTAATCAAAACACTCAGTCGCTGGATAAGCAACGCTCAAAACTTATGGCTTCCTTAGAAGTTATTACCGTAAGTGTGCATACTTAACAACTTATTGGGTAGTTCTTATATTCTGTTCGGTCGCCTTTGAGGTGTTTCAAATTTCATAGCCTTAACGTCTAGTTGTTACTAGTAATACATAGTTAATACATATATAAACCTGTCGTTGTTCCGTCTATGCTTGCGCTGATCATGCTGCTCCTATTACACCTATTGTAAACCACCTGTTGATAGTAGTGTTTGTATGGTATTTGTTTTCAACATCAGTGCAGTTTCTCAGCTAACTATGGCGTTGGAGTTTTTCAGTACCTATGGTGATGTATCTTCTCCTAACACGGTTTTATGGCGCTTGGAGTTTTTTCAGCTATCTATGGTGATGTATCCTCCCATAGTACTGTTTTATGGCGCTTGGAGTTTTCAGCTACCTATGGTGATGTATCCTCCCGTAGTACGGTTTTATGGCGCTTGGAGTTTTTCAGCTACCTGTGGTGATGTATCCTCCCATAGTACGGTTTTATGCCGCTTGGATTTTTCAGGTACCTGTGGTGATGTATCCTCCCATAGCATGGTTTTATGGTGCTTGGAGTTTTTCAGCTAACTATGGTGATGTATCCTCCCATAGTACGGTTATATGGCTTTAGAGGTTTTCAGCTAACTATTGTGATGTATCCTCCAATAGCTCTGTTTGTTTAGTCATTAATATCAGTGTTCCTGCCAAGCGCTGTACTTGGATGGATGATGCTTGCAGCATCTCCTTGGTTGGCAGTTCAAGATGCCATTTGCATGGATCTCTCCTTAATACAAGTACCACTGCTAGTTCCCAGGCCACCTTGGTCAACAGCTTGCACCTAACCTTCCAAATTGGTAAGTATGGTTATCGTGGATAATTTGCCCGTAGTTGGCGAATGTGGATATTAAGTAGTATTTGGTTTCACATATATTAACTAAACAATCTCCCCATGTCTCTTGTTAATCCATTAAGCTGCAATGTTTTTACTCTCACTAATCCTAGATAGTTTTGCTTGACAATGTAGAAGATTTGAATGTTATAAGTTAAACTAAGGGTCTAGAAACAGAAGCCCGCCAGGTTTCATAAAGATCACTAGCCCCAATTTTCTTTTACTGTAAATAGTAATAGATTAAGATATAGGCAAAATGCATAAATTATGGCCCAATTCCCTTGTCACAGGGAATGTTGTTTGCAGGGTATATTAATTGTTTTTCTCATTAGCAGCCTGTCATTATATCTCATTGTTTGTTAAGCTGTGTTTACACTATACTTGGCCTATACGTAGTAGTTAGGTGGGAAACACCTATACAATTGGGGTGGCCTGAAACCTGACTAGGTTAGTCTTGTAGTGTACATATAATTGGACTGCTCCAATACCAATTTCATTCACAGCATAGTCCCTGATATTAGCATGCATTTTGTATGCATATAATGGTGCAATTTGTTGTTCTCAGCCCTGTAGCTACATGGTATCAACAGTAAATGCACCATGTCAGGTCCCAGTTAACCAGTTCGGTGTTTCTCAGGTGGATGCAAGTATCAGGTAAATGTCACCCCTTACATGGTAAGCCCAACATCGGTGACTGAGGTAGAGTGTATTATTTGTTAACAGTTAGTTTTGTTTTACCCCCTTTTGGCATTACAAAAGGTTTAAGGTGTGCCACAACACAGGTCAAAAGTAACTAAAGGTGAAGCACAAGTCAATATACACCTCAACCCATCATAGTTAATAGAAATATTACCCTGGTGAGGAAGGCCGGAAAACTTCAAAGGCTTAGAGTCGTGATGTTGGTGGAATACTTCCAGTTGTAATCCAAGTGCACAGCTTGTCGGAGATGAGTGGCATTTGTTATTTGAAGCTAGTTATACAGCACGCTTAAGCGAGGAAAAACACAAATTTGGCGACTTTTTGGACAAATGGATTCCAGTAGCGGAAGATGATACAGAAGTAGTAGCATAATGATAAAATACCATCATGTACCATGACATACGTTTTTATTTAGCCTAATACAATGTTAAGGTTTCAAGTCATCGAGGTAGTCTGTATATTGGCGAAGACTTGATTTATTTTCAGATGCATGCTATTCAGGCTGTTCTTGAATTGTGCATTCCACGTGCAGTACTATCAAAATAAGCACACAAAGTGAATTAAAATTCGATTACGAATGGCTCTAAACAACAGAGCAAAGAGTATTTCTTGTTTTAAAGTACGCCCAAACTCAAAACTCGACAGCAGTCATTAACGCTTTTCAGGAAAGGTTTCCAGAGCGAGTCCCGCCTTCGGCAAGTACAGTTTTACGTAACTCTAGGAAGTACGATATTTCAGGATCGAGCCTCAACCTAAATAAAGGGAATTCAGGCAGACGACGAACCACGCGATCCGACGAAAACGTTTGTGCTGTAAAAGAGCTCCTTCAGGAGGACCCACACGTTAGCGCTCGCCGCAATCCTCTCCCAATTTCCAGTGCAGGGTTTAACCGCATTACTCGGCTTGATCTGCGATGGCATCCATATCAAATGCACGTACAGCACAAGTTATTGGAAGGGGACTTTCCACGACGCCTCCAATTCGCGCAGTGGTTCAACGACCGCTGCCAACGCCAAAACTTTCTTCACAGGATCTAGGGCGCAACTCTTCGCTGATTTCTGAATAAGCTGGTACACCATGTCAGTTGAAAGAACCTCGAATTTCTCCAGACTTTGATTAAAACCAAACTCAGGGTCATTTATTAGTTGAGAACTATCACATTGATTAATAACCACAGCATCAAGCACTTTACGAATATTGATGACCTTTTTATAGAAAGAATGCCAATGTCATTCGCAAGTGATGTATTGTCAGAGTAATCAGGGAAGCAAACTTCGTCCTTTGGGTGGAGGAGGTCATTTGTTGCTCTAAACAGCCTACCTTGATCATTTCCGTTTTCCTTGATAAACTGTGCGTAGAACTCTCTACGTGCCTTATTACTGATGTACGTAACATGGTTTTTCAGCTTTTTGAACAATAAGTCCTCTTGGGATTCCTTATATCACAAAAAATAATTTTTGATTTTCGAATAGAGAACAAAAAGAGTTCCTTTGCAGTTTTTAATTTTCGCTTTTCGTTTGCGAGATATTTGCATTTAAATGGTGATTTTTGTGAAAAAAGTTGCAAATCGACCAAGAGTTTGGGACGAGCCTGTGTGACATAACTTAAGGAACTTGTTTACGACGCGCTATATGTATTGACTTATCTGGCTTGGAGGAAACTACTGGTGGGACTACAAAATTTATTTTCCATCAAAGATAAGCTTTACGTTGCCCACAAAATAGACAAGAAGATTCTGAAGGTGTACAAAATGTGACTGGAGTTTGCAAATGAAAAATTTAAACGACTACATTGCAAAAGCTTACAGACAAAACTGGCCTAAGCATGCCAGACAAGACACAATTGCCTTTGTCTATTTGTGCTAAACCTTTGCATGCGAGGACAGGTTTACAAATTATAACCAAAATATATCCAGAAATTCTGATTGGAAAATGCCAACATAATAACATAGAATATTTGCCAACGTTTTAGTTGCAATGAATGCCATATGAACTGTCTGCTTGTTTGCATATCCTACTGTTAGATAGTTGGCAATAGTTTGCAGACCGTATCTCCTCTGAGGTGGGCTAGGGAAATAATTAGCTTCTACCTTCTCCTTAGTATAGTGAGCTACAAGATGGCGAAACAATTGTAGAACACTCACCTCCCGGTATGGTTATAATAATAAATGACTGAAATATGCCGTGCACCATCATCTCCGGCCACAAGTGTCTTAATTATATTACTTTATAAATGTCTGGAATAGTACCAAGTCCTTGTTTGTGCCATTTTAAAGCGTCCTTGAACTATTTTTGACTGCGTATATGCAATACGATTTACATAGAAATGATGTGTCTTTATTGTAGCTGAGAACAGAACACTGTGACGAGACTGATCCGTCGGCATCATGCTTATGCTATACAAGTTATCATGTACGTTTTGAACAGACTTGCACAAATTTGATGCAGTCGCTGCTAGAAGTAGAAGGTGCATTCTTATGAAAATTATATGAAAATTATATGAAAATGTTTACTTTTTGAGACTGGTCTTTGGCTCTTTGCGAAGCTTGTCAGTTGAGCAGTCTGAAGCGCTATCGGTTCTGGAATTGGAAATGTGAGATAAATCCACCACTAAAGAGTTATAATGGAAAACGTAGCCATACCAAGGCTGTTTTCCATTCTTGAAAATTTACATTTTTCAAACACAAGAAATAAAAGAAGACTAGACTAGACTAGAGATAAAATAATGTATAATATTACTATGCACACAGAGTTGTCATGCTTGTGCTGTGCGTTATGCTAATAATCGCCACAAAATTTCAGCCACAGTACAGTCCACACTCATACTGGATCTCTGCTGGGCTGTGATCTGGTCATCACTTTGAAATGGAAAAGCAATTCCTTTTTCAGCTCAGTAAATTTATGTTTTGCCTTCCTGATAAAGCAATTATATACAACAAGTAAACACAGTAAAAGTAAAGCCATGTTTAAAATCGTTTATCTCACAAACGAAAAGAGAAACCAAAAAAACTGTAAAAGAACTTATTAACAAACGTTTTGAAAAATAAAATAAAATGTGATATAAGCACTTTAATACATCTTCGATTTGGCAAACATCTTTCATTGTAACTCGGGTTATCTGAAGACGAACATCTGGCAGTATATTATAGGTATGAGGAAACTCCCAAAGACTCCAGATCACAAACGTTTACACCAACCTTGTCACATATCAGACAAAGCTCATCAGGTTTATCCCCCGAACATGTAGGCATTTGGAAGAGCTCATCCATACGCATTGATATTATCTGCTGTGTATTTCCAAAATGTTCTTCAAGAAGATTCACTGCAACATTGTAATTTTCCTCTGTTAATGGCAATCCTTAAATAACTGTAGCAGCTGGACCCTCCAAAAGTCCTTGTAAATAATTGAACTTGCTGTATGGTGAAATTCCGCTCTGTCAAAATGATCCCAAAATGATCTAAATTTTGTAACTTCGCCATTAAATTTTTGTAGATCCAACTTGGGTAGCTTTGGGGTCGCAGTAAAGTTTACTTGGTGTGATGCAGTGCTCTCCTCTACAGAAACAGTTGGGTGATCTTCAGTATGAGATTCTTCCTGTTGAGGCATGTCTGTATTTGTTGTGGGGGGGGGGTACATTTGTACAGTCCGACAACAAAAGCGACGACGTATATGTATTCAAACTCTCAATCATCAGATTCTCAGTTACCATAGTAACTAGGACAGAGAAAGAGACTAAAAAAAGATGGCGATTTATCAAACACGTTGTTACTTGTTAGTAAAATAAATGTTTATATTGGTATTTTTGGCTTATATAGATTCTTATATAGATTGAAATGTAGAATTAAACGAGCTGGCAACAATGGCTACATTCGGTTTAAATGAGGTGTGTTAAAACAACTGTGATGTAGTCTAATTTATTCTTACTCTGAAGTGTGTGAATATGGTTGGATAGTTAAGATTTGAGTAAATTCTAGCAAGCACTGTTGATGTCTTTGTGCTGTTGATGTTGTTATTATTGTTATTATTATATCAATAATACATGTTCCCAAAATGGACTTTTCAACATGCATTTACAATGGTTAAGATTATATTATACACTAAGATATTATCTAGATAAAAAAGTTATATTAGATGGACAACCGACTATATTAACTACTCAAAATAATCATTCAGAAGATGTAATTTCAAGTCCTTTTTAAATCCCAGAAAGTTATCTTGAGATTTTAGATTGGTATCTAAAGTGTTACATAATTTAGTGCCTCTGTAATTAAAGTATCTCTGTCCTGTAGCAGATTTATACTTAGGAATATTTAAATCATCATTATGTTGAGTGCTCCGTTGATGAATAGAAGATCTTTTGCAAAATTTATCTGACAGGTAGGTTGGAGCAAGTCCATTTGTACATTTAAAAACCATTAAAATTCAGGGTTTCCTTTACAGGGAGCCACTGAAGCTGTTTTAAAACTGGAGTAATATGTTCATACTTGCAACCGTCAGTAATAACTCTGGCTGCAAAATTCTGTACCAATTGCAGTTTCTTAATATTCTTGTCAGAGGAGTTGGCCCATGATGTTGACCATACATGTACAACGATCTCATGCATGGCATGAGCATGACAACTTGAGACCACCCACTACTCCATAAGTCAGTACTACAGCAGTAGAAGCATGGGGGTACACTATGCATATACCCCTACATTTTTTGGTGAAGAGATAAATGAAATGCATGGGTGGCAGATGCGACCTCTTACCTCTGAGTTAAGATATTGCGAAAATGAGCAACGACCCGACTTATCAATTGCCTACAATTGACATAGTTCTGCTACTTTCCCTGTAGCATTTGTTTCTGTATCAAATACAATTATATTATAGAATATTTTGTCGTTGTAAACAATGTCAGGGCATGTAGGTATAGGTGTAAACTTCAGTTGCCCCACTTGTAGATGGTAATGTTGAGGTTTTATCCAATGTGAGGCCAACATTGCTTTCATACCTTTTCCCCTCTTGTTGTTCTTTTTAGTGCAAAGTTGACAAAGTCAAGTTTGTGTACTATTGTTATGATGGGGCACAATTCATTACGTCATTATGTCAGTGAACAATAGATGCCAAGATGTAGGGGGGAGCACTTGCAAACTGGGGGAGGGGAGCGCAATCTGGGGGGCGGAGCACTTGCAAACTATATTCTGTAGCTTTGCAATGTTCAGCCAGAAATAAATGTTTTAAAATTATCAAATTTAATTTTATATTTTTTACACAAACTATGACTAATTAGAGACTTTATTGTTAATCTTTAAACATTAAGCTTGACGAGCGAAAGCGCTTTGTCAAGGGGGGTTACTAGCATGGGTCGAAATATCCTTTATAAAGTAGATTATATACACATGGCGATAGGCGATAGACAGAATGCTCTCACACAAGACTGTGTTGTGTTTGTATGTTCATTTGCCTTTCAAGCTGGAAAGATCACATATTTTATACAGCAATAGGTGATAAAACCAAGAGCGATCTTCAATGTCTAATATGTTTATAGCATATAGTCTTGCATTTAGGTGGTAATTTCACTATAAATTTGTCTGCAATCAAATCAGAAACGTGGTGTCATTATTCTTGTTGGCATCAACATGTCTTAATATTGATGTTGACGATTTCAAGATATACATCAAGACCTGTTGAAAATGTTGTGTGTGATTTTGTCGCCACTGTTAGACTTGGTAAGTTTTCTACAATTTATTAACATCTATTACTGACATGTTCCTGGCGTACATTTATATAGACTACTCTATAAATCTGTATGAAATATATTGCATGCACAAATCAAGGTACAAGCTGTATTTAATTTGTATGGCAGTTTATGAAACTCTGACACATCTGTTCATGCGAATGCAATAAAAATATTATAAAATAATGATATTTTTATTCTTGAAGATTTAAACACTTCCTTCTGTCCTTGTTTGTAATAAAAACGTTTTGATACTTTCTTTTAAATGTGTCCGGAAGGTATAGTCTTGCGGTCTTGTCACTTCATAGCAAATTTATTCGCATGGACTGCACTTATACTCATTAATTCTCTAGATAAAACATTTTGTATTAATTCTATCTATTTTCTTTAGAGAGATATTTTACTGTAATATATAGTTATTAAAATTGTTTAGCTATAAATCATGATCTATAACAGTCAGACACGTTATACAATATACAGTGTCAGTGTATAAATAACATGCAATTTGATTTGGCAGATTATATAGTTCGCTTGTCTACATTTGTAGGCTGGAGAGTATACATTGAAAAGACAAATTTTGTGAAAATTTATCTATCCTCTATAAAGGCATATAGATATTTTCCCGACATAAAAATATAACATGCATGCAGCATGGGCCGGTGAACAGATGTGCTGAGAATTGAAATATACGAGGAAATATATTTAGATCACTTTCAAAATAAGTCTGGTCATGAATAAAATAAATAGTAAAGCGCTTGACCAGTGTTGGAGTTGAAGCCTTCGTGTCCGCCATCCCATGTTGCAAGAGCAGCTGATTGGAATGACGTCGTTCTTATCTGGTTCAGCCCCGGTCAAACAGCATTATTCTTTTCTATAATGATAACCACTTCACATGATTCTTTAGCTACCCCTTCTATAACAGAACCAACTTCTCTTTCCTGTGTCTTGAAACTTGCCCGGCTCATTGTAGGGATGTTCATTGTTGATAGAATTCCATTTAGGTGTGCCTCTCCAATACCTGTGTGTAGACTTGCCAATACTACTCTGGAATTGATATTGTATGCACTCGGACCACACTTTTCAGACTTGTTTTACAACAGATTTCTATGATATTCTTTTCTTACAAAACTGGCATTCAATGATCAGTTGGGTTGCCAAACCAAAACATTTTTCTGACACTACATTAGCAATTGACATTGGACCTTAACAAACTATTTTTATCTCTTGTGTAAAACCTGCATGTTTTTAGCTCTTTGTATAAAATATGAACGTCCATGTGGCCTATTTTCTTGACGATTTTCATACTCCTATTGTTTTTAAAAAGAAACTTAATTATAGTTGTTGAATTGACGAAAATTAAATAGTTATAATTTCTTTCAGTATAGTACGTACCACTGCCATTCTCCTTACGGTTTCAACAGGAATATTGCTTTCCAAACGGATATTTTCCTCCAAATAACACTTCTGACTCCATTTAAAATATCCCTTATGAAGCCCAGCTGTATTACTAAGATTGCTGGCTGAAACAGTCCCAAACATTCCGGAAGACAATCAATTATTAAATTTAAAAGACATTTTGCTTTGAAAACTTTCTCACTTGGACTTTAAATTTCCCGCGCATGTGAGACCTGTATGGTGGCCCATCGTTATCAGTGATATTTTCAGCAATATTTTACATATTTCATTCTATTTTAATGATAATTATGTTTATAAAATGGAAGTAACTTCAATATGTGTGACAAATTGGAATTGATTCTAAAACAATTTTCATTTGAAACCTTGTTTTAGAAGCAAAAGTTATTTACAAATGTAAAATAATAATAATTACAAGCAGTAAAACAAATTATTCTTATATTCAATTTAAAAAAAAATATTTAAAACGCAACAGTTTAAAAAAATATAAAATTAAAATTTGTTGATAACGCTGGGCCGTTCGAAAGAAGAAAAAAAATTCGAACGGCCCAGCGTTATCAATCAACTCTTTTATTTCCCGCCACAATTTCCATAAGTTCCGCCCAGTGAACTATAAGTATACTTATAGTTCACTGGTTCCGCCATGTTTGATTCTTTGTCGAAGTTTTATATAAAGTTTATTATAGTAAATACTTGCAGTTTTCGAAATATATAAATCAGTGGAGATCACTAGGATTACCTTTTGAAATGAAACGAAGAAAAGGTAAAGAAAGTTGGGAGGAATTTGAAAAGAGAGTTGGATTAAAGCGAAGCGGCCAAGATCAAAATCCTGCTTCCGAAAAAAGAGCACTAGGCAAAGTGCCAAATGATATATTGGTACAAAGGATGTCGACTGCTCCAAGTGGAAGATTGAAAAAGTATGAACCATTAGATACAAGAGATTTTGTTCCATTCGCAGAATATGAAGAGTTGTCAATAGAGAATATTAAAGAACACTTCTATGACGCACCAACAGGATCGTGTGATATTCTAGCCTCGGACAGAGGACCTTCATGTACCAAAATGGAGCAAATCAAGGGGAAAAAGGTGTACTTTATTCGTTTTCTACCACCTACCGAGCATAATACGTCCCAAAAGCCTAGAGTTAAAGAGACAAAGTCCATGCCAATTTCCCCATCAAAGATTGTAGAAATCGATAACCACCATCCTGCTGTTCCTGCAGCACCTAAAACAGTTTATCCAAAATCTGTATCCATAGGGGATCTACTTCGGGCGGGGAAACTTGTACGACCTCCACAGCTAACAACCATTCGTTTGGAAATGTTTGATGTCGAGAAATGTGAGTGGATAAAAACTTCTTCCTTGTCAGTTAAAATAGAAGAAACCAAGTTTGATAGTGGCAACTTTCGAGATGCATTCCGGGCCAAATGCGCAGATAAATCATCTAGCCTGGCAGGCGAGTGGGTGATAAAGAAATACAGAGATGAAGCCGTTATCACCATACAGGAACAACTACAAATGACTGTGGAGAACCGCACAAGAAAACAGGTACAAATGCATGCTGTTGCACGAAATTTAACAGCACGTTTTTCTGCCAAAGTGCCACAGGAATTTGGAGAGACTTTCCAATATGGAAAAGTGTTTTATTCCCAGTGGAATGAATGCCCAGTTACTGTTGAAGAATATGTACCAGGTGAATTCGCTAAGTACATTAACAATGATGGGGACATTATTGAGTCTGATGACAAAGAGTGTGATGAAATCTTTGAGAAAGCCCAGTGCCTAGCTCATTTCAGCTATATATATTCTGAGAAGAAGTTGATGGTCTTAGATATCCAAGGATCAGGGTATAAACTGTATGACCCAGAAGTTGTGACTAAAGATCTTACGGAAAAGGGTGACACATCACTTGAGGTGTATTTTTGTGCTGGCAACCTCTCAATAATTAGCATTGAACATTTTGCAGATAAACATATGTGCAACAAGTTTTGCAAGATGATGGGGCTTCAAACACTAGAATGACTTTGAACCGTTTTTGGCAATATATTTAACTTAAATAGTTGTGTTGCCTTTGGACATTTTTTACTATTTTGTTACTTTGCATTGACAGCATTGTTTATATAACTAGTGATATGTAAGCTTCCTACAGTAAGTAGGGTAGGTCAGTTTAATATTTTTTTCTAAACTATTTTTAATGTTGATGGATCAACTGGCATGTTTTTAGTGTGTGTTTCCACAGGGCAGAGAAATTTCCTGTCAGATTGTTTCAAATTTCCTTCTTCATACAACTACATTTTCTTGGGAAACCCACATACTTTTTTCTTTGGCCTAGGCAGCAATATCAACAAGATCAAGGTCTTATTTCATTAGTTACTGTAAATGATCTAATAAATGCCCTGGGCATATATTAAATTCTATATTTTAAGGAGGGGTATTAATTCTTACATACAGTATGACAGTTTTACATTTTTTAATTAACCCATTATCTGGCAGTACCCTACCACTGAGAAGTAAAATTGTCTGGTGTTAGATAGAGTAAAACACTAAAGTAGGGCATATCTCATTCTGGGCACATTATCTAAAACTATCTACCGGTGTCTCTTGTTAACCCATTAACTGGCAATGCGCTCAGATGCGCCCTATTTTAGTGCTGTATTTTATCCGTAGAAATAATGAAATCAAATGAAACTGAAACGATTTTATTATTATCGAAATTTATTTCTTCCTGTTTTGTGGAAAGAGATAAATGCCTTGAAACCAGGAATGCTGAAAATCTAATTATTTATATTCTATATTAGCATATATCTTTGTATTTACTTTTATACTTTATACCACATACTTCCACGTAAATAGCACGTATTTTATAGCACATAGTTATCTATACCGTACTTAGTTTAGCATTTCATAGCTTTAGCAATACCTGTAACTAGAGGTCATGCCAATAAAGCAATTATTTACTGTTACTGTATTCTGTCTAATGCCAGACAATTGTACTTGTCAGTGGTAGGGTAGAGTCAGTTCATGGGTTAACAAGTGTTTTAAAATCTAATAAATGCCCCATGGAGAGAGGGGCGTCTATTAAAAATTCTGGTTTGACCATGGCATCTTAAATTTGGGCCATTTATTAGATTGCTTAATTACAGTCTATTGCCTCAAATAAATATTTGATAATAGATGTAGACTGTACCAATGATTATTTCAAGCACAGGCACTTCATCAAGAGAGTTTTACCAATTACCAGTAATTCTTGACAATAACTTCAATGTTATAGTAACTTCATGTTCATGGAGGGTCAGGAATGTTGTGCTTTAGAAATCGATAAGCTTCAATTGTATTCTTGGCTTCAATTTTTTCAGGATTTGGGATCAGTTCAACACATTGTTGCCTTCTATGTGGATCAATGAAATGAACTATATGTTCTTCATCCAACACCCCTGAAACTTCAGCAACATCCTGAATGTCATCCTCTGTCAAAACAATGCCTTCATTAGTGGCTCCATAATTCTCTGGGAAAGCAAACATGTGATTGGGTATGCCAGTGGGAATTTCCAACTTATCTTGAGCACGGATTCTGTGTGAATTCCAATAGTTCACAAAAATAGTACACTCCCTTTGCACAATAGGTACATACACATAAGCAAGCAATTGTCGATCATGTGCAGAGTATGGATTGTACTCTTGTCTTTGTAATAAAGTTGTTAATTGTTGTTTAAAGTATTTTTCTAACCTTTCATGTAAATCACGCCACCACCGCTCTATCTTATTGCTTGTTGATGGCAGGCGTGGAAAAAAATAATTCCTTTCTGGGACCATTGGGACAAAGCAGAAAATTTTCTGTCAATATTCGGGCACTCTGGCAGTCCGTCATGCTACAAACTAGGCAGAAAAATGGAAAACGCGGCCTCTGTGAGCCTCACTAGCCTACAGTAAATGCCATCGCCCATCCGCGTAAACCGCCCCATCGGCTTTTGAATTACTTTAATGCATACCGGTAATAAAGTTATAAAACTTTAATGTAAAACTTACAAGTTACAACTTACAACTGTACGAGTGTTAGTGTACGCATATGCTTACATAACAAAGTTGTTAAAAGCAAGCAGTTAAGTATATATGATATACTCATTACTCCATACATTTAAACTTGCTGTTTTCATTCAACATTTTGTTCAAGACCTTTGAGTCCCCATCAAATTTCTTTAACTGTTCTAAGGCAGTAGTTTTATAAAAGTGCCAATCCTGTCTGGACTTCCAATATCTGTCCATGGCACGTTCTACCACACTGTCACAATGGCCCAAACTGGGGCCATTGACAGCAACAAAAAATGCGTCATTTACATTATCTTCTGCTAAGTTTCTATTCCTGTTAAAGTGATATTCATATTTCGATACCAAAGATTCTAGGACGGACTCACATGACTGTTTAACAGCAGAGACAGCAATTGCCTGCATTATCATCTCGACTTCTTCAAACAGTTTATCATCTGGATTAAAGAATTTCTTTAACAATTCTTTTGGATCAAGTTTTCTTAATTCCTCTGGCTTGACAGGCTTGTACTTCTCTGTAATCTTCTCTAATCTTCTCAGGAATTCAGTGAATTGTCTCTGTAGGCTTTCCTCAGGTAAGTGTGTCAGCGATCGGATTGGAATCTCTTTCACAGCCTTGTGGAAATTTGGGTACTCCATTAAAGCGACTTTGATGTACCCACCGTCTGCCTGATGAAGATTAATTGCTAAATTTGGCAAGTCAAGAACAGTTTTTGTCAGGGAAATTATTCTAACAGATTGTTCATCATAAACCTCTGTTTTGAGACCTCTGAAGATTTCTTTTACAAGTAAATCAAGTTGCGTATCTGACTTTTTCTCTGCATCAACTCCTCCCTCAATCTGATTTTGTCTACCAATTTGATTTCTTGTCCGACACAGAAGACCAGCTGCTTCAATTCCATATCGTGAAGTGACAGGTATGCTTCGTATTTCATTTTTGTCGTTGAGCGTTTTCTCGTCTGCATGGTTTAATGGCCAAAGACATCTCACTTTTTTTTCAAGGCCAATAAGGGCACTACAGTTGCTATGGTCTGACAAACATTCGGCCATTTTGTCAAGCTTATCCACAGCATCCATGTAAAGTTCATATCTTTCATGCGGCAAGAGATGGACCATTTGGGCTACATTCACCACAGCACCAAATTGTTCATAAACGTCTGCCATTCCAGACAGGTTGAGAAGAAAATGTACGTTTAGAATCTTTCCCTTAAGTTCCTTTGCTTTATCACCCTTTTCCCGTGCTCTGGCATCTCTATTTCCAATTGCATTCATTATCTCAGTTTCCAAGCAGGTCATTATGGCAGGAAATTCATGGTGTATGTTGGTGTACACTTTTCTCCGACTGTTTGCAAATCTGGTAGTTGCTGCAACAAGCTTCTCATAATTAGCACCCCAGTTAAACATTTTAAATAACTGCTGACAAATATCTGTGTGAGAAACTACCCATGCAAATTGTTGTTTTTTGCATAGGTGAGTGTCTACAAGGCCACTTTTATGCAGGGTGTCATAACTGTACAGAATATTACCTTCTTCTAAACCATATGCTGAATCAAAGTGTTCTTGAATACCAATGTGGAAATAAACACCATCAAATACAGTGCTCTCAATCTGACAACCATTGACCCCAAGCAAGTCAAAACCTTGTTTCATGTTTTTTACTAGTGCTGGGGCCTTGCTCCCTTCTTTTACAATTGGTTGACCAAAGCTAACAATTTCCAGAAAATTGTCACTTCCTGGGGATATTGTTACACCGCCCAGGAACTGCCTTGACCTGTGGTTATAAGTAGCCTTGTCTGCAGAGAGTGCGAGTGGTGGCCTGTGACCAGTTTGCTGTAGGTTGCTGGTAAAGAATTTCTTCATTCGACTTTGTACTTCTTTAGCAACATGAGGTAGGAAAGCTGGTGGAAATTTCCTTGAGTGGTTTAGCTGGCCAATATTGGCCTTGGATTGCTTTAATATTAGAACATCTTCTTCATAGTCACTGAATGGGCAGCCTTTTAAGTAAAGCTTATAACATATTCGTCCAAGGTTCATTCCAGCTTCATAGCTTTTCGTTCTAATTTTTTCCACCTCTTTTTGTTTTTCCACTTCAGACTGAAGATTTTGCACGTGAGATGTTGACTGCTTAATGTGCCTCTTAACATGTTTCTTGAGGTTTCTAAACTTTTCAGGGAGACATTGTCCAAATGATACTCCAGTTACTAGACTTTCGTACTTAAAAATCCCTATTGCAGAAGAATTGTTAGTTTTGTTAGCATGGATACATTCACTTGTGCAAACTGAACAACACAATTCTTCCTTTTCCTCATCAAATGTAAACCCTACCGATTCAATGTCTCTCAAAGATCTTGCTAAAGTAACTTTGGCAACTAAAGTTTCCAGTTCTTCATTAGTTTCAACATTTTTTATATTAGGTGAGGGCTTGGCAATCCTTTCATGCTTGTAATTGGATTCTACTAATTTTTCAATATTTTGTTTTATGACACAGATATCTTCAGTGATCTTTTCTAGGTTTGCACTAGAAACTGTGACATTCCCGCCACTGCTTGTAGAAAATTCATTGTCAGGAGTAGCATGGTCCAAAGCAACATGTGTGTTCTTATTTACAATTACACTACTCTGGGTCTGGTCTTCAGTGCTGACAGTGGTCTCACTGGTCTGATCAGTGTCATTTTGATTTGCATGAATCACATCATCGATATCAAGAATGCGGTTCACAGTAGTTTCTTTTGCCTGCTTACTGCTTGGACTATCAGAAGGTTGTTCACTTGCTTGTCTTTTTACAGGCTGATTTGGTTGTTTTGGTATGCTAAAAAAACAATTAAGCTTTGTCTGACCATGACCAGAGTGATCAGACGAATTCTCTTGAGGATGTTTATCAATCAGATGTTGTCGATAATTTTTGGCCAATATATCAATCCCACAACCACTGACTCTACATTTAATTATCCGTGTTTCGCTTCTATGACTATGTGTTTTCTTTTTATCCGACATGAACAGTTAGTTAAAGGGCAAAGCCATGTGCGAATGCTGATAAGTCACGCGTGAATAAGCGCGAGTGTCACGCGTGAATTAGCTAGCTCGATCTAGTGTCTGTTAAACTTCCGGTGTAATGTTTGTATTTTGTAAACAATTTCATAATCTCAAATCATCGAAGAACGATGCATATAAACGGCCATAAACCAGTGATCAAGGCCATTATTTAAGCTTTCTTGCAGTTGTTCAGCAAAAGTATTTGCATAAGCATAACGATGGTTGCTATTTGTAAGTTGGGACAAGAAATGGTGTTGATTGTACTTTCCAAACATTCAAAGCCAAAGGTATTTATAGGGAAAGTGCTTAGCTAGGCTGAAAATTATAAAATCCTGTATTAATTCATAATCGTTGTAATATTAATCTAATTTCCGAGTGACAGTTGCCCTATTTGAAATTTTCTTTTTCTCTTGTACTAATTACCAATATTCGTGTTGTTTTTTATCACAAGGGTATAGTGTAAAATTATAATTTAAATATATAATTATATTCATGATTTCAAAATTTTTCAAAAAACCTGACACCATTTTGCAATGAAGGCCTATATAGGCTATACCATCCATTCCATCCAAAATTGAAACTTCATATAATTTATTTTTGTATCACTATTCTACTACTATTTATTTTTCTGTCACTATTTATTTCTGTCTGTATGTGTCTGGTCCCCGACTCTCAGTGTCAGTGATAAATGAAATATATCTCTGTCTGTCTGTCTGTCTGTCTGTCTGTCTGTCTGTCTGTCTGTCTGTCTGTCTGTCTGTCTGTCTGTCTGTCTGTCTGTCTGTCTGTCTGTCTGTCTGTCTGTCTGTCTGTCTGTCTGTCTGTCTGTCTGTCTGTCTGTCTGTCTGTCTGTCTGTCTGTCTGTCTGTCTGTCTGTCTGTCTGTCTGTCTGTCTGTCTGTCTGTCTGTCTGTCTGTCTGTCTGTCTGTCTGTCTGTCTGTCTGTCTGTCTGTCTGTCTGTCTGTCTGTCTGTCTGTCTGTCTGTCTGTCTGTCTGTCTGTCTGTAGTCTTTCCTCTCTCTCTTTCTTATTTTCTTTCTTTCCTTTTTTCTTCCTTTCTTTCTTTTTTTTTTCTTTCTTTTTTTCTTTCTTTTTTCTTTCTTTCTTTTTCTCTTCCCTTCTTTCTTTCTTTCTCCCTTCTGTCGAACGCCCTTTATCCCAAAATTTTCTGTGAAATTAAAAATTTTCTGGGACCAAATGGTCCTGCGGTCCGATACTTTTTCCACCCCTGGTTGATGGACCATATATAACCGAATCTGTGGGGTCATCCATAATTCCAAATTTGTTTACGAGGTATGTTTGAATTGTAGCCATCTTACCAGTTTCAGTTCCTCTATCAATTCTGAGATACCTTGGAAGAGCCTTTGTTTCAAACAGATGTTGAAGGTACATCTTGCCTATTACAAAAGGATTTGAGTTGGAAGTGCACAAAAATAAGAATAAAATTTTTCAATACATCCATATATGCCAAGAGGAAATGTCCAGTTTTGGTAGCCGCATAGCTTATCATGGCCATCTAACGACACTACCCACAATGGACCTTCTGAAGTAAAATGTCCCTTTGGCTTCTTTCTCTTCTTATGAATATTTCTTGCCTCTAGACCTGCTGGGTCCAAGTCTGCCATCATATTATGGACTAGATGTCTTGGTACTTGTGTTCTGTTCGCAGCTTTTGGTTCATTGCTCGATAGCCCAGAAGTTTACCCGGGCCATCCAATTCCTTTTTTACAGCATCTGCTACCACATCAAGTGGAGTATCATAATTGATATAGTGAATATCAAAGTAACGAAGACGTCTATCAAGAGTAGCAAGACTCCATGAATATTGGGAATAATCACGCTTCACAAAATCAAGCACTTGACTAACATAACTTTTCAAGTCGTTCTGAAGCTCAGTATTGTCCTTCCAGTTTATAGTCCCAGCCATAAATACTAATTACAACCGACAATCGACTGTATAAATATATTTAAATGGTAACAACAAGCCAACAACATGGGCAAAAGATTATGGCGGGAACTAAAATTAGAACCCAGTCGTTTTGGAGTTGATTGATAACGCTGGGCCGTTCGAATTTTTTTTCTTCTTTCGAACGGCCCAGCGTTATCAACAAATTTTAATTTTATATTTTTTTTAAACTGTTGCGTTTTAAATATATTTTTTAAATTGAATATAAGAATAATTTGTTTTACTGCTTGTAATTATTATTATTTTACATTTGTAAATAACTTTTGCTTCTAAAACAAGGTTTCAAATGAAAATTGTTTTAGAATCAATTCCAATTTGTCACACATATTGAAGTTACTTCCATTTTATAAACATAATTATCATTAAAATAGAATGAAATATGTAAAATATTGCTGAAAATATCACTGATAACGATGGGCCACCATAGACCTGCTAAATGTGTGTTGGCTGCATGGCTTGCGTGTTGCTGACATCAATACTTAGTTTCCTTAATAATTTATTGAGCTAGGCATTGGCCCGATACCTGTGTATAAAACTAGAATTTTCATAGTTTTTGAGCTGCTTCAGTTCGGTACTGTCATTCCTGATTTCATCTGTTTGAAAGTTTCTGTTGTTTTTGTTTCTTTATGAGCTGTACAGCACACCAACCACAACTTAATACCACAACAGATTGAAAGAGCATATGGACATGTACTCTTAGGAACTGATGATTGATGAATATTTTTTAACGTAGATTTAGTGTAGGCAAGGGGAACTACTCAAATAGGGTCAACCTCATGGTTCTCCTGCAAGAACATTGGTATTACAATAAGTTGTATCTTTGTATCTTGAATAAATTATTATTGTATTGTATTGTAACAGTAAAATATTGGATCAGAATCAGATGTAGAGTCCTCATAGAAGCTGCTTTTGTTGTGCCTGTTCGCAGGGTTTTTTTTGGGAGAAGATGAAGTCTAAAGATTGAGAGATTAGCAAACATCTCTTGACTCGTCAGACGGCTGTATTTAAAAGACGAGGAGATAGCCAACGTGCTATGACAATGGCTCGACTTGCCAGTGAGCCTTGTGTAATGAAGGAAAAGGGTAAGGAGATAGCCCACATGTTATCACCAATTGCTTGACTTGCCAGCGAACCTTATGTAATCGAGGAAAAAGGCAAGGAGATGACCAATGTGTTATCGACACAGACCTCATGTTCAATTGAGAGAGAAACTATTGACAACTTATTGAGAAACTATTAGCATTGCTGAGAAACTATGAGAACTTATCAGAAAACTATTGTAACATTATATGAGAAACAATTATCTACATGTGTAATGCTGCCCTGCATTGTGAAATTCAAGGTGACATTAGGAATAAGTCAAAGGTCAACAAGACGTACAATTTAGAAATGTATCACAATAATTTAAAAGAAGCAATCAGCCCTACTTCACTATCAGAAAGCTATGATACAGTTTATGGAAATATAAAACTTCAACCTACATTGTCAATACAAACCAAGTAGTTAACTTCTGAGTGTGATGCTTTCAGTCGAAGTAGATCACAAACTAGAAGCCATTTAGTACATGCTAAAAAGTGTGATCGAGAACCATCTAGAATTCCAATGAAAAAGTTGGTTCCTAAAAAGCGTAATAAAGCAGGTGATTCCTAAATCATCGTTTTGGAACAATTTGCTATCTACAAGTTACCGTAAATGTCTTATGAAGCCAAGTCGTGCTAAAAAAAATGAAAAAATTGGCAAAGAAAGTCTGAAGGAAAGTTGAAAATTACTAATAAGCATACTAGCAGAACAACATTAAAATTCTAAACTCAAAAAAATGCAACATGCAAATAATAAAAACAACTGACAAACGTTTCTTATTTTCATGCGTTGATATTGAACTAAATCCAGGTCCCATAAATACTTCAAATAGATGGATGTCAGTGTTGACTGCAAGAGTAGCTCACATAGCACAAAGGCCACTAAATATTGTCGGTGATGGTAATTGCTTCTTTTATAACCAACTTTGCAGAACAGAAGATCGTCATGCACAAATAAGAGCTGCTGCAATTCAACATTTAAAAAACTGTCCAGAACATTTTGTGGAATATAATACTGATCAATCATGGTTGCAGTATTTACAGAATATGTCACGGCTAGGTACACGGGCAAACCATATTATACAGACAGTTGCTAATACAAACAATTTACGAATTCATATCACGGAAAGTGCAGCAAATATTTCTGAGTCGACAGTAGTAAGCTCTGTTTATGCTAAGTCTGGGGGAATCATAAGATATATTTATATCGATGAATTGCATTATGTGTCAACTGCACCCATAACTGCACGAATAACTAATCAGATAACAAGTGATAAACAAAACTAACGAAATTTACAATCTAATAAAACTATTTGATTAAATACTGAAAACTGCCTCAATTAAAAATTCAGAAAACAGGAAAGAATATATGAAGAACTATATGAAAGAAAGAAGGAAGGATAATTAATTTAAAAAAAGAATTGAAAGAAGAAAGTCATATAATACAAACTACAAAAATTAAATCCTGAAAAGGTCAAGGAAGCCTAAGGCAGCCACTGCAACTTACAGAAAATCAAATCCTGAAAAGGTTAAAAAATCTCATATCAAAGCGCCACTGCAACATATCGGCAGTCAAATCCAGAAAAAGTTGCAGAATCATTTTAAAACTCAAGCACAATTTATAATCAAAACTATCCAGAAAGAGTTCAAAAAAGAAAATATATTATACTGAGAATGAAAAAAAAGAGTGAACACAAAATATTAAAAAGTAACTCCCATGATAATTCGCTTGAAACTTTACATTTAAATTTAAACATGCCAAAGTTGGAACCATTCTGCTCTAACTTCGGTTCACCATAGAAATTGCTTAGCTTTCACACCATTAAGTTGGTTTTTTTTGTCATAATAGCTTTCTTGGTATTGTCAACGTTATTGATACATAGGCTGGTTCATACATTTGAAATTTTGTAACTATTGATATTTGTATATCTGTATATAGTTTTATAGTTTTGCAAAATATATGTACTTTTGTAGGGCACTTTAGTGACATGTGAGAGTTTAATTACCAAGGCTTGTTTTCATTTTGCATGTTGCTGGAGGTCATTGTCAGTTCAAAATCTATTCTATGTGGTACTCTAACTAATTACAGCATATACCTTAATACTTACGAAGGAATGACAAGGAAATATCTCTGCTTTCTTCCTGCTCTCAAGGTAGCCGCCAAGTGGTTAATCACCCGACATGTGCAATTGATGTGCGTAGCCAGAGGGGGGGCCCGGGGGCCAGGCCCCCCCTGGCGAAGGTGTCGGCCCCCCTTAGGAAACATTTAGACTAATACAAATCTCTATGTTGGCCCCCCCTAGTACTTTTTCGGGGCCCCCTTGACTGAAAATCCTGGCTACGTCACTGGCTGATTTGTGTCTTTTGTAAATATATATAACTTATAACATACCATGTAATTTGTTTAAATGCTCTGAAAATGTTGTACTGTAAACAACGAAACGTTAGCTAAAAATACTATGTGTGGCTTAAAAGTAATTTGCTGGGCTCTTATTCATTGGGCGTAAATAACATATCTGCCTGTGCAGCTGTGGCTAATAAGGCAAATTTGGTAATGTCAATCTCACCCAAGGAAACAGTGTACACTATTAAAATGTTCTGTTTGTATCTATCTTTATGTCAATTAAAAAAGGAAAAACCAACATCAAATTAACAAACGATTTAGAGAACTTAAGAATTTATAGAAGAACTGACAACAAAAATATAAAGGTTTATATCTAATATTCACCGGAAAGTAAGTATGGCCAAAGACGACAAGACAATAGTGGTGACAGCTAATATCCTGTTATATTTATCGCGGTCAATATCACACAGTTTGCAATCTTACAGATACATAACTTAACCAGATGTTTTGCAACCTTACAATTAATCAGATACATAACTTAACCAGACAGCATACATACAACAACCACATGAGAAAGTCAAGACGTAGTACAATTAGTTATTCGCAACGTTGTTGTGAAAGGATATCATGAATGTACCTTTGCAGGTACGCGCTGAAGGTGGCTAATTG
Source organism: Trachythela sp. YZ-2020 (assembly GCA_016169945.1). Lineage (NCBI taxonomy): Eukaryota > Metazoa > Cnidaria > Anthozoa > Malacalcyonacea > Clavulariidae > Trachythela > Trachythela sp. YZ-2020. The sequence continues at coordinate 8,437,793 of JADLSH010000395.1, read as the reverse complement.
TCATGGGCTCCAGGGTCACCTGCAAAGTGATCTAGTTGCATTACTTTGGCCCGTGAGAAACAAGATTTCAGTGTAAGTTTAGTTAAGTGAAATTGCAGTCTAGCATGTGTCCACTAGAGCTAGGCGTGAAGGAATATGTCTACTTGACTGTGGTATCCATGCAGATATCCATGCGGGTATTTGTTATGTATTCAAATGAGTATGCACTATTTTTCTAGTATTACAACAGGAGAACCTGTTCAAGACCCAAAAGGATGATGGCGTCATGGTGGAGGAATAAACGTTCCCGTCAAGTTTGTAATGACGGTAACAAAGTGTTGAGCAAATGATATACGATGTGCATTCAGTCTACAAGGAACTGAAGTTCATATATCGGATTAGGAGAAAGATATATATATAAATGAAACATTTATAAAAGTACTTTAATAACCTTAATGTAGATTGCAAATTTAGTTATGTATTACTGAAAACTGTCATTAAAATATATGTTTGATTTCATTGATTACTGCGGTGGTTCTGTGTCTCCACTTCACAAGTACAGGTTAAAAAAACGCAAAGTGACAAAATTATACAGAAGTATTTATACCATGTTGCAGTGTTGAAGCTAGTTATTTATATTCGGGTTTTAGGGTTGAATTGTGTGTGTGGCACATGCATGTTTCCTGTTCTTAATGCGGGACCCATTTCTCAGCTGTCAGTAGTTGAACTTGATAATCATTTAATCGAAAGATATTGACGCTCACTGTATCTTTCGCATTTACCCTTCATTAGACACCGGGCATTTATGAAGAACTTAAAGTGCACCACACCCCAAAAAGTATTTTTGGCTATATCAAATCTTGGCATCATTTCTAGTGCATCCATGAAATTTTTTATTTATTTGGTAAAATCGTTCGATTTTTATGGCAGTTTAAAGTTGGCCAAAAGGCACTTTTTGATGGACCTTGTCCATCATTACGAGGAGACAAGGCACTCGTCAAAATAATCCTTTCGGCCCACTTGCAAATTCCCTGTATACTGTCGGCCATCTACATTTATATCAGACCTACAAGCACGAAACTGTACGTAAGATGTTTCTCTTGATCAGAGCTTTTGATCTATGCATCTTACATGCATAGAATGTGTGTAGTTCTAAAGAAAATGTGCACGAAAATCGATGTATGTTTCGCCGGGATTATGTATTTTTTAGAAGTTTAGTGCCATTGAATTTTAGTACACTTTGCCGGTGGGCGAATAACTCGATAAATAACGAACTTGAAATAACCAATAGCTATCCCGTCATGAAGAGCTTTATTTTCAATTATGATATGTCTATATAGCTTGTGTATTTCCATTCAAACATTACTACAAATTTTGCCATGTTTTCAGCTTTCAAGCGCAGGACTTTACCGGTTTAATTAAAGAGATATACAACCAATCTATTAGCCAGTTAACTTTGTAAACATTGCATCTACAACTATGAGCGTGTCGTCATGCCTGCAACTTTCTACCATGCATAAAACATGTGTTTATCAACAAAATAGCTTTAAATATATTTTACTAAGTTCATTTTGCGCCGCTGTGACATTGGCACTGCGAAAGTGCGAGTAATATTCCATTTGGATATCGCTTCATAAGTGACATAACTCAGCCAATATCAGACCTACAAGCACGAAACTGTACGTAAAATGTTTCTTGAACAGATCTTTCGATGTACGCATCTTAGAGGTATGGAACGTATGTAGTTCTCAAGGAAATGTGCACAAAAATCGATGTATGTTTCACGGGTCAAACGACGAAAATATATTGTGTGTACTAATTTAATAGTAATTGTGTTGTAGTAGGGCCTCAAGATATATTCTCGTGCTTCATACCAAAAGATAGCCCAGAAAAAGGCGATTTTTTGGTATATATAGCAGTGACCTATATCGTGTAAACAAGTTGTAGTGTTAGATGCCTACACGCATGCGAAGTTGGATTTTCAACGTGCTCAAACTAAATAATACACTAGTCTTACATTATATAGCTTAATGCGGTATATTGTTAGATAGCTCTTCTAAAACTGATTCTATCCATATATAGCAATTATATATATACTGTGTACTAGTGTGTTTCATGGTAAGACATGATAGCCAGAAAAAAACAGTGTAAACTTCGATTGATTCAAGGCAAGCAAAGCCGAAATGGCGAACTGAATACAAGGCGATCAAAGCTAAATGCCGACTACCTTACGTGACGTTAGAAAATGTGCTAGACCCAGGCTCGTTTTGGTTAGAAAATACTACGCCCAAGGTCCATCGAAAGCTAAGTTCAAAACGCCATAAAAATCGAACAATTCGCCCAAGTAGTAGAAATGATGCCAAGATTTGATAAAGCCAAAAACAAATTTGGGGGAGGTGCACTTTAACTCTTTACAATTTAAGCCTGTCTCCTCGAAAGATAACTTTCAGAAGAGCTTAACATGTGAATCATGTCAAGTAACTTTAAACTATGCAAAAGGCAATCTGGATACTCAGAAGACCTACCAGAGAAACTACCCATCGTATCAAATCAGGGTGGTTTTTGGATGACACGAATAACATTATGCCATCAACGCCTAAAGGTATGTTTCTTTTATTCAGTTATGTAATGATATATGCAAAACGATGCATACCTGCTGTTTTTCCAACCCCAGAGATGAGGCAAGCGTTTCAAAAATCATTGAACTGCTGGGTGTACCAGAAGCAGCTTTATAAACAGTGTCTACTCTCCCCACAAATATCAGAGTAATTATTATTTTGTGTCAACATTTTTAAGGTTGCATGTGAGATGAAGATCCAAGTAGAGCAAAGGCTTGGAGCAAGGATAGGCAGGTCAATAGGCCTATTGCCTAATGGAGCTTTGGTGCAATGCATGCCGGTAGAGTGGTATCAAATTCACTTCAAGAATTTTGTTGTCATGGTGGCAATTTTGTTTGAAAGAACAAATGATTAATTTTCTATCAAATTAAGTTGCGATTGTTTTTATTTTTATCGCTGTGTGTAAAGAGAAGCCCTGGATAAATTCTGTGCAAATTAAAAGGAATTTGCTGCACATATTACGGAGAAAACAGCTGTGAAAGGACACCATGAGTGAACACAATTATAACATATTCATCGATTTGCTCAACGTTTTCAGGTATTGTAATGTTGTACTACCATTTGCAATCAACTGGTCAGTGTCCAAAATTTTTCATGATGTTTACGTTTCAAAACGTTATGTTATGTCAGTCACAACGTCACGTTATTGCCGTGGAATGTACACGTTTACATCCGGTTTTGACATGTTTTGAATCAATTTTGAAATGTTTACACGCCCATGCTAGGTTGTTGCCTTGTTATTTAATTCACTTTGAAATAAAAAAACCCTTACACTTTACGGAAATGCAAGTCAATAGCCAAGGTCGTTCTTACAGACAAGGTGTAGGGTTGTCAAGGTGTAGGGTTGTCAACTTTACCGTCCCGGTGGAGACAGATTAACACAATTCGTTCCTGTAGGTTCGTACACCGCTGTTTCTAATGCTATAAAAGTATCATTAAAAACGGTAAAAAAAGTATGGTTGCAGTATTGTAAACACTATACATTAGAAGGAAAAAAAGCTGGAGGAGACAGACGTAGCAAACTGAAGTCCGAAGATCTGGAGCTTATCGAATTAATGAAATAATATAAGGGATCTGTTTCACTCAAAGAAATTTATTCTACTATGGAAGAACTAGGGAGTATACAAGGAGACATCTCGATCTTGTCAATATCACGCGCATTAAAATCTAGAATGGAATCTGGCAAAACATATACGCGTAAGAAAATAACCCATGTCGCTTCACAACGGTTTGCTTATAACAATTTATTGTATACGCAAATATTTATGGATTACCTAAGCTCGAAGAATCCAAACAGTTTAAAGTTTTTTGACGAAGCAGGTGTTAAATATCCAAACGTTGGCATATCGTTAACGTTGGTTATCGAGATGTCTCCTTGTATATTCCCTAGTTCTTCCATAGTAGAATAAATTTCTTTGAGTGAAACAGATCCCTTATATTTTTTCATTAATTCGATAAGCTCCAGATCTTCGGACTTCAGTTTGCTACGTCTGTCTCCTCCAAATGTTTCCTTCTAATGTATAGTGTTTACAATACTGCAACCATACTTTTCTTACCGTTTTTATGATACTTTTATAGCATTAGAAACAGCGGTGTACGAACCTACAGGAACGAATTGTGTTAATCTGTCTCCACCGAGACGGTAAAGTTAGTCGATTATCAGGGATTTCATGTCTCTTGACAACCCTACACCTTGTCTGTAAGAACGACTTTGGCTATTGACTTGCATTTCCGTAAAGTGTAAGGGTTTTTTGATTTCAAAGTGAATTAAATAACAAGGCAACAACCTAGCATGGGCGTGTAAACATTTCAAAATTGATTCAAAACATGTCAAAACCGGATGTAAACGTGTACATTCCGTGGCAATAACGTGACGTTGTGACTGACATAACAACGTTTTGAAACGTAAACATCATGAAAAAATTTGGACACTGACCAGTTGATTGCAAATGGTAGTAAGAGACCCCCAGTAAACGATTTTGCTCTAGAAATATGCTGATGTTATTTTTACTGATTGATCGTACGTTTTATACCCATATTTTGCAACTTAAAATTGATACTAACAACTGCCCTAGAATGCTGTAAACAATGGCCTTTGTGACGTACAAGAACAGAGCTTCTCTTGTGTTTTGGCACGAAAATTTGACTGACATTTAGGCAAAATTTAATGTGTTTTACAAAAGCATTATTTAAATTGCATATCATGAGTTAAAGCAGTTTTTGTAAATGTTTTTCTACTTGGAGTGCCTTGGTTCTTTCATTCTACAAGTAAACAGTAGTTTTTTTTTAATTCTAAGTCCTAATATCAGTACAGTCAGGTATTAAGTCACAGTTAAAAATATTTCTGTTTATAAATTATTACACCTTTTGCACAGTATTAATTCAATATTAAAAGGTAGTCTGTAAATTATTTACTGTACATATTGTGTATTGAAATCAAGTTGTAAATAGTACTTTCTGAAGAAGTGTAACTCAAGGTGTAGCTTAGGTTATTGTTTTTTTTTAAATATTTAAGTGGTATTCAATTTTAACTAATTATAAAATATTATTTCAAAGATTAGAATAGGATTACATTATTGTAATGGTGATGAACCAAGCACTTCGAAATAATCAAACGAACAGCTGCAACAAGGTAAAACAGCTATTTAAAATCACTTGAGTTACAATTGACAATATATATAAGGCTAAGAATACTATTGTATGTATCAAGGAGTGGGGGGGTTGCATGCCACACTGTTAGAATTACAGTTGTAGGGACCCAGAGCTGTCATATGCACTTATTCCACTGAATACTCAATTCTAGTTGTCAATTGTAACCACCACTCCCCCCACCATTAGTTCCTGGATTTGTTTTCTCACATAATAAATAGCAAAATAATTTGCAATAATTTGAAAGAGAGTGGTTCTGCCCTGCATGTGTACAGCATTGTGTTTCAGTGTTTGAAAATATTGAACAAGAATGAATCAATTTTAAAAGATATTCTTTGTTCAATAAATCAATTGAAATGTATTTAAATCTTTCCCCCATCACCATGTGTTGGGAGATTAGTCAGTTCAGTCTTCCTCAGGGAGTCAGGCCATTGTTTAGTATGGAGGTATTAACATCTATCTTCCCACCTTTTCCTAATATTGGAGGGTGGGGGTTACAATTGACAAGTGATTTTAAATAGCAGTTTCACCTTGTTGCAGCTGTTCGAATATTTTATAGTTAGTTGGAAAATTGAATACACTTGAATATTTAAAAAATACAATAACCTAAGCTACACCCCGAGTTACACTTGTTCAGAAAGTACTATTTACAATTTGATTTCCATACACAATATGTACAGTCAATAATTTACAGACTACTTTTTAATATTGAATTAATACTGTGCGAAAGGTTTAATAATTTTCAAACAGAAATATATTTAACCTATGACTTAATACCGGACTGTAACGCTGAAACTTCAAAGTATCTGATGTATAAATGCTAAAAATAAAATCCTGCTGCTTTTTAAACCTATTTAGAGTGTGTTTTATGACTTAGAATTAAAAAAACCTACTGTTTACTTGTAAAATGAGGCACTCCAAGCAGAAAAAGTTTGCAAAAACTGCTTTAACTAGTGCAAAAACTAGCAGATATGCAAGTAATGGAGGTGAGTCCATCTTTCCTTTAATTACCAATAATTTGCTTGTTGTCCCCCGATTCTTGTTTCGTAATATTGTTTTAAACTCGCCTTTCATTTCCAAGGTAGATTGAAGTGTTATGAGGGTGTCTTTGCTTCTTTCTAACTTATTGATTTCCTTCAACCTGTGGTAAAGAGCTTTGAATTGATATTTGTTCATTATATTTGCACTTGCACCACTGTCTGGCTCTACGTTTGCATCCATATCTCCTATCCTGATAAGTACTGTGTCCTGATTCTTTCCTGATTTAACTCTCTTTACGTAGTGTGTTACATGTTTGGCTGCTTGGTAGATAAATCTGTCATCAGAATCGCTGCTCGTTTCGGTTCTCTCTGTGGTCTTCTTGATGTGCTTTCTGGGGATTTCTTTTCGTTGCCAGACCGTGGTTTCTCGCCCCGTCAGTTTTGTTTTCCTCCCTTGCAACATATAGCGAAGTGGTTGTTTTTACCGCACTTTAAACACTGTTTACCAAAAGCTGGGCAGTTCTGACCAGGGTTGTGAGCGTCTATCTTTCCACAATAGTCACACATTTGTCCAGACTTCTTTACTTCTGGCTTGTGCCATTGACGTCTACCTTTCTGGTCTTTTGAGTATTTCCCCCTGTCTCTCTTGTAGTCTCGATTACCCCTGGGCACTTTGGCCACTTTGTATTCATCATTCATGTTTTTAACTTGTTGGCCAATATCTTCACATTGATTGGCTTCCTCGATAAACTGTTCTAAGTTCCATCGTTTTTGAATGCATCGTTTTATAAGGTCATTGTCCTTTATGGTTTGGATCAGATTCTGTCGTCTGCCTGGTCTCCAAATTCACAATCTTTTACTTTCTCATGCATTCTGGCGGTATGGTTTGGATCAGATTCTGTCGTCTGCCTGGTCTCCAAATTCACAATCTTTTACTTTCTCATGCATTCTGGAGGTATATGAAACAATGCTTTCATGCTGATCCATCCTCTGCTGAATGTATATCTTGCATGATGTTTATCTTTCTTAGGCAGAAAGTGAGTGTTTAATTTCCTTTTCAATTTCTTATATTCATCGTCTCCATCAAGGTCTGCTGGTTCTGGTAAATTATGTGGTAACTTCTTTAACTCTTGTCCACCATATATTTTGAGAGCTCTGACTTTGTCTGGAACGTCTTTTATCTCGAAATATGCTATTTAGTCTTCAAAATCTTCATTCCATTCTTCCCATGACCTCCCCACTTGCAGATGGTCCTCTGGGATCTTGAATGATTCTATCTTGAGTGCTTTGCTCATCACTAATACTCTGATTTCAGTTGCTTCTGCACTTTGCTCATCACTAATGCTCTGATTTCAGTTGCTGCTGCTTCTGCCATCGTGTGACTTCGTCCCACGCGTCTCAAGGGCCGTCTTCACTTGTGCTCGTAAGCAATGCTTGAATTCATTGGTAAATGAGCCACAGTTGCAGATTAAAGACAAAGAACAAGCAATGACAAACATCAACATTCAGTTAACAAGGACAAATGTTAATTGGCATGTTCCTCAAATTGCTTTCAAAATCGCAGCAATGATAGAAAATCCAGATAAAGATTGCAAATTTTTTGCAAGTGTTGTCAAGAATTTGTTCGACAATCAAAGCAGAGCCAAAGGACAGACCAAAGATGGAACAGTGAAACAAAGTTGCTCTTTGCCATAATTTTAGATTATGGCGTACCTGCCTTAGCCAAGATAGTGTCAGAAAAATTATGCGGACCGAAACCACACAGTGTATCGCACAGCATGAATTTTTGCCACCTTCTACGAAAAAATTGGCTATTGTGATGTGTTTGTCTTTGCAATAGATGCGACAGCTGTCATACCTATGCCGAGGGTTAGAGGTAATAGACTAATAGGGTTAGCATCTAATAAAGACATACTTTTAACCACAGCACAAGATATCATTGATATCGTAAACAACGAGGTCCACGAAAAAGCAAAACAAGAACATATCTACCTGCGGTCATTCTAGCAATCCCACCTGTACACAAGGGACAAGATCATGCATACGTCAGCGATTTATTTGACCAGGTAATACTTTGGTCTAGTCGGAATAAACTAACAGTGGTCGGAGTGGGTGCAGATGGCGACTCGAAAGTCTGTAAATATTACGTAAACCATTTTAAAAAGGACTGTGTGGACAGGAACAATATAATTGGAATAGATTATAATTCCTTTGAGTTTAATTGTGTTGTAGAGAACATAAACGGTGAGCTGGGACCAATGATCCTATACCGACATTTTCCGGTTGTTTTTGTCTGAAATTCCGGTTTGACCCGTACACTACATTTCAAATTTTGCCGTAACTTTGTCAATTTTTATTGTGTTTCTTTGAAAGTTGGTCAGTATGTACTGTTTTTAAAGCTCTATAAAACGAAAATCACACAGTTTTTAAAACAGAAGTTATAATCGACCAAAGGTACTGAATATATAATTAGTTTACGATAATAATAAATACCAGATTATGAAGGTGTTAAAAAACTCACAGAGATCTGTAAAACACTGTATTTAGCGATTTGTTTGGCATTAGCCAACAACAGGTGTGTTTTCTGAATCGATTGGTGGTATTTTTGTCCGTTTTGGGTGAGGGGCGCCAAATATACAAGCGCTCAAAGTCATCAACTTTTGGCGGTTGATATTTGACGCTGCCGTTCAGAAATAATTAATATGATTGGTAATATACCAAAATGTCCATTAGAGGTTGATTTGTCTGACGTTGTTAAGGAAATACTGATGCTTTCAGAACTGGACAAAGAGAGGGAAGAGAAAGAAAATCAAATCCAAAAAGAAGTAGAAAAACAAATAAAGGACGGTAGTGAAGAGGAAATGTCAGTACGATTACTACAAGAGGTTTTAAACGAAATGGGAATACATTATAAAAAGCACTGTAGAAAAGCAGAGCTGATAGAAAAAGTAAAAGAAGCAAGAAAAGAAAGAAATGGGACAGAGAATTGTTATGCACAGTATTGGTACACAATTATTTTAGATCGATCAGGCACAACAACGGAGAACGCAGAAGGAGACAGTGGTGGCAAGTGTGGGAGCAGTTCGTATACAGCTAAGCAGTAATGACCAAGGGAAACTTACACGTCTCATGTCGACTAGCAGTTAGGTATTTGATCTATGATGAAAAGAAAGAACTGCTGTTATTTGCTAATTCAGCTTTTGTTTCTAATCGAACTAATTGGTGTCTACTTGCAAAATGAAATGTTCTTTTACATAATTATTTCTTTTATATGCACTTCAAATAGCATCCGCAGTAGTGATGTCTATATACCTAATTATAGCTAGTCAACTACTATTGTTATTGTTGGGGAGTTGCAGTTTGCACGTGTAAATCTCACACCTTACCTAAGTAATAGTGAGAATGTGTATAGCACTTACATACTATAAGACAGTGTGGATATCGTTTTACATCCACTTTGGCTTATTAAACTTAAAATCACTTTCATATTAAAGCGAGCATGCATATATGTTCATTGGTTTTCGGCTTAACATTGTGGAAATATCATGAAAATAAAATAACTTTTTACTGGGAATATTTTCTTCTGGACATTGATGTTGTCCAACAATTGTACATAGACTAGCAATATTAACAGAAATAGATTTAACAGAAAGCTAGTTGAATAAGGTGGTATACGGAAGGTTGTCTGGCAGCCGAAACGATGTTTGAATATTGATGTAGTCTAACTGTGTTTGTGTGTAACAGTGTTAAACAGACATACCTTCGGCCTTTGCTCACAGTGTTATATCTCTTCTAGCTTATCATCCACGCCATACTATAATAGTAATACAGTATATAATAGTAATACAGTTGTATTTTGATTCCTTCATTCTCTACACGGTTCAATTAAGTCTTGATCGTACAATGAATTGAGCAGCAGAATCTCTTGTGATTAGAAGCAGTTCGATTGCCAATTCATTTCCCACTAAATTAACATTAAATGTTGAATTTTATGAGACTGTTTTGGCACAAAGTCCTCAAGATTGTGTGGCCTTTCGAATTCAGCAAGCCGGGACGGAAGATCAAGATAACTGTTGTATGTTGACCGCAATTTTTTGGCATGGTCGAGAATACCAATCGATACCAATCGAACACTGTTAGTTCATCAATTGTTATTGATAATCAATACCAATCGAACGCAATTAGTCTATTGATTGCTATCGATACCAGTCAATAAGGTCACAAAAACCTTCACCATCGATTGTTCATCGATTTTCAATAATCTATTAATTGATATTGACTTTATCGATTTCATTGATTGCACACGCTGGGCTAATCAGAATATTATCCACATTTTTGAGCTGTGATGCGCCTTGTCTTGTCTTCAGTTATGGGAAAACATATGCACTTTTTACAGTATCATTTCCTATTTCAAACTTTGCATTATCATTGGATCCCTAGTTAAAGTACATGAAGGAAGTTGCAGGTATGCAGGGTTAGGGTTATAGACTGTTAGGGTTAGTAGATTGTAGCAAAACGCACACTTCCATTATTTTACCAAAACCGAAATAGTTATCTGTACTTTCAACAGGTACAGACCTGGGGAAAAAACGGACATGAAGAACATTTGCCTTATGTAGCAACACGATTGAGGAATGTTTTGAATTTTTCAGATGTACTTTAAGCAATTAAGGTTGAATAATCATATTTTATCTGCCATTCAAGCCTATTTTTAGATTGGGAAGTTCTTCTCGTAAAGAGCTAGAGGAATATTGTTCCTAAATATTTCATCTGAACAAATTCCTCAGTTGAAGTATTCTCTGAGGAACTTTTCTTCTGCAGTGTTACCATTGTGAGTGCATTACACAAATAACATGCAGTGATTTATGCTGTGAGGAACATATTTTTGGTTTGGAACCTCCTTAATGTTGCGAAGAAGCTCAATTATGCAGTGAACAACCTGGAAATTCTGTGCGACAGCACATACTGTAACTTCACTTGTGTTGTTTGGAAATTTCTTCTGAACTCAGGACTCAGCATTAAATAATGAACTTTCCTGGCTTTCCCAATTTGATCAAATGGCTACAAATAAAATTATCATTTAGATTGCAACAGCCACCACCCTTTCCTTTGTTAAGAACCAGAATTATCGTATATTCAGCGACAGGTATTTTGCTATGTCACAACACAATAATGATCAGTTTTTACATTTAGTATTTTTGTCTGTTTTTTCAGATGACAGAATAGATATTATTACCTTAGAAAATATATTGTGTTTTACAACATCTCCATACATCACTTACTCTTGCCAGACTGTGCACAGTGTATAAGGACCTGAACTAAACCCAGCACAATTGATTAGTATAACTGGCAGGGCTGGGGGGGGGGGTGGCTAGTGACCTGGAGGTTTTGGTTCATGCCCAATGTGGGACTCATGCGTTTTTCCCAAGCTTTAACAGATTGTAAACAAATTATGAACTATCAAGCTGCCAAAAACACAAAAACATTGAAAGTATTGCTTTGTCAAATTAGGTTACAAAAAATTAATGCAGTTGAGTATATTTTTGAACTCACAGCTTTTTTTCGACCAGGTATGTTTATATGAGCCAGGCTTGTGTGCTTACCAGGCTGATTTATGTCAGCCAAAGATCTTTCTTTTAAATTAAAAGATAATCGGAATTAAATTTAGGACCAGTTTAGATCTAATTTATTATAAATTATTACATATTCTTACTGTATATATATATTTTTAACACAAGTCTTGAAGCTGGAGTAAGACATGGAAGCAATAAGTTATAGTCCAGCTAGCTCCACTCATATAGACAACCCCTAAAATTATGAAAGCAACAGGGTTTGTAGATACAATTCATTTACCATGGAAATTTTAATGGTTTGTTTGGCCTTTTGGACAATTTGCAGACATCAGTGAGATGATAAATCAATGTGCAGCCAACAATAATTGCCATAAATGGGCAATATTAATAAATTTCTGAAATGGGCAATATTTACTCTACATTTTTGCCTGAAAATCTGCCTAAAAGTCTTAGGAGTGCTACCCCGGGGTTGAGGATATTGAGATAGGGTACAAAATTCTTTTTAATAGTCAAGGTGGGGTACAAAATTAATTTGAAGCTTTAACATGGGGTATGAAACAATATTTAATATTTCTCAAACAGAATTTTTTTACTTACATAAACCTCTACTTCAAAGGTCAAATAAACATGTGGAAAAGATGAAGACATTGGTAAAGTGTCTGATGTACAATCTTTGCCATAATACTTTGGGACAATCTAGTTTCCGTGTAGAAATATAGTTATTGTAACATTTTTTAACGTAATTACTCCCCCCTCCCTCCCGTTTCAATGTTGAGCTCATGTCAGGAGATGTCTCGTTTGCGATCTATTACTTTTTTGTGATACCAACATTGAACGGGGGGGGGGGCGGCGTTAACTGGACATAAGATGTGTGATGGAATTTCAATATTTGTCCCATAGTTTCTGGCAAAGATTGTCTGAGGTTTGGACACTTATATACATAGTGATGTCAAATAATTTTCTTAGTCGTTTATTTCACTTAAAAAGTATATTTATTAGTTTAGAAACTAAGAACAGGTATTTTCCCCTTTCAGAGGAGCTTGTGTGGTCTATATGTAGGTAATTTTTCGGGGAGGGTGTATATTTTCCTTGTGAGTAAAACTGCGCTGTAAATGGTGAACTTAATCACATTTCGGACACGTTTATAAGAGATGGATTACAATTGTTTGTGCAAAATGTGGAACTTCATGAAAAAAGTTATTGTGCTAGAGAAGGATACGCCGTTTTTCGTGACTATTGACGCCTTAGTGAATGGGGCAAGTGTGGATCGGGTCAACACTGAAATGATGGATGTCCGATGGCGTATGTTCAAATTACATTGTCAAATACCAAAAGATGAGCAAAAACAAATCGAACCTTGTGGTCCTTGCTTTGCGAAGCTTATTTTTAAAAATGCCGAACATTAGCAAACAATAATATGCTGACAGGATAAGATAATTAGCGATTATCATATACTTGTCTGTCAACGAACAATTTACTGAACGGTGCTCACTCGGCTCACACACGTATCTCAGTATCAAATAGAGCTTTTTCTTAGGCTTTTAAGCAGATACATGTAATATTTGCTAATTTCTAGAACACAATGTGTACAAAGATAATGTTATAGTAAAAATATTTTAGTATAGTTGAAATATATAGGAAATAATGGTCTCTTTTGAACGGTTCTCACCACAAAACAGTAAAGGAACTTGATATCTGAATTCTTACTTTATAACGGAAGCGAGAATCGTTGCTCAAAAATCATCTCTCGCATGCTTATATCGTCATCAAAAGTTATAAAATCATGCAGGCATGTCTGATATGCATGATGTCAGTCCTCCATAGCGACCCTGTTAAATATAAGTTGCTAAGAAGTAATTTGAAGCACATATAATGCTTAAATATTTAGGTGAGATTTGTGGTGAGAACCGTCTCGTAGTGAGCTCGATGTCAATGTCACGTGTTTAATCAACAAACCAGTCAGTTTGTTCTGTAGCCCTTTCCAGCAATCACTGCGCCGACGCGTCTAGGAATACTTAATAGTAAATTATTGACAATCTACAGAAGTATCTAGCAATGTTTTGGAAACTTTATCATTGAACTCTGTCCATGTTTCATGATTGATTCCCTGTGTGTCGAACCTGCATCTGTAAATTGCTCTTAACTATGTGGAAAACATTTTTGACCGGATTGACGTCAGTTAATGAATAAATCACGTAGAGTTACTGCGTACATGACTGGTCTGTGACCGTTAAATTACTTTTATGGATTATGGCGATGCGTTTACAGACAATCTTTGCCATAATACTTTGGGACAATCTAGCTTCCGTGTAGAAATATAGTTATTGTAAAATTTTTTAACGTAATTACTCCCCCCTCCCTCCTCCCACCCGTTTCAATGTTGAGCTCATGTCAGGAGATGTCTCGTTTGCGATCTATTACCTTTTGTGATACCAACATTGAACGGGGGGGGGGGGGTAACTGGACATAAGATGTGTGATGGAATTTCAATATTTGTCCCATAGTTTCTGGCAAAGATTGTAGATAAAATTAATAAAGAAAGTTCATAAATTAACCTTCACTGTCATCAGACATGTTAACAATATCCTCATGTTCTTCCTCTTGTTCATCTGACTTTGGATGTAGACAGTCAAAAATGGTTCTCTGTTGTGATTGTTTTTTCTTGTTCTCCTTTCTCTCTTTTTTTTGTGTCACATCTCTCAGCTTTTGTTTCATTTTCTCAGAGAGACTCTGAACAAAAGCCATTGCATTGCCAGCAAACAATTATTTTTGGATTAAATAATCCAATGCTTTTGAGTGATATCTTGGAACAGTTTTGCATGTTTGGTTGAGTTGCCATAACTCTAACGGTTCGCTAGCTTCAACTTCTGCCAAAGTTAACACCTTTCCATCTGTTAGCAATTTCAAAACTTCCAAAACCTTTTCCATTAGTCTACTTTCCTTCTCTTTTTCCGACTTTCTCTTGTTTTCTTGCACTCGCTTATTTTTCCTTTTAACTTCAGTTTGATGTTCAGTGGTTGTGTCTATAAATTTTCTTTTCAGAAATTTCACATTTGTAATAATAGATGTTTGAGTACTAAAGCAAGGTGCTCAATGTTGTCTCCAGATTTGTTTTATTTTCATCAAAAAATTTAAGTTCATTCGACCTCCATGTTTTCACATTCTATCTTTATAAAAAAGATTAGCTCGCAGTTCAGTTATTTTCTTTAGTGTTTGTGACACAGTTTCAATTAATTTCTCAATACATTGTTCGGAAGATTCAGCTTTGTGCAAATCTCCTTTCTTTAGTTTTCCAATGTCACTTTATGCAAAGTTCTTGGCATTTCCATCCTTGCTCTCGGGATTTAAAATATTGTTAACCTTTTTGTTAAACTTGTCAACTTCTCTTTGTATTCTCCATCGACTCACACATTGTGAAATAGCATACTCCTTGAACTGCAGCAGGGCCATTAGTTCATACGATGAATAGAATATATCCTTTTAATACTTGATTTTGGAATTTGAGCTGAGCAGTTAGGGGGTTTGGTATCCACAGGTCTTTGACTTGTTTGGGCCCTGAAAGGTAGATTCAAAAATTAGTGTCACAAACATTGTTTTGTTAATATTTGATAACATTTAATACTAGGGCCAGGTTGAAATATTAATATTTGCTTCTCTCCTTGTCAACTTTTGTTATTTTGTTTTTTTTATATAAATACTAAATCTGAGATACAATATTCACATATTAAATATTAATGTTTCAAGCCAAAGGCTTTTTAAATGATGGAAAATAGTAATGTTGCTGCAGGGGGGCTATGGAATGTCGTGTTGAATGTTGTGACAGTTTCACTTTACAGTAGTATAAATATTTTACTATATTATTACAAAAGATAATTTGTATTTATTTAAACAATATAAAATACTTGCATTTTGAGGAGGGTTCTCCATGCTCACTTTTTGACGACAGTATTTGAACAGCTGCGGCAAACCGCTTTCTGTGTCCAGCCTTGTTAAACAGTCCAACATCCTTTATAAGGCATTCCAATTCAGCTGAAGAGTCTGCCATGGAAATTATCTGATTCAAATCACCATATCCCTCTTCAATAAATTTCTCATAATACTGAGAAAGATTAACTTCTTTCTTTAACTTTTTCAGCTTCTTCCATAATTTTGCTTTTACTGTGGAAATTTTCCTGCATGTGTTTCGTGATATAAGCACTGCGTGTGCGTGTGATTGCCTGTTTGCGGGTTGTCACCACAGCCCGCGAACAGGAATTTGTCTGGGAACGATATTGGGGTGCAGCCGGACAAAGAAGACTCATTAATAAATATGCAAATGAATTGCAATACTAAGAACAATGTATGGACCAAAATAAGAGAATCGTCAAACATTTCCGAACATGTAAGAATGTCGCTTCAAACGCCCGCTCAGTGCGAAGATTACTTGTCTGAGAGAATTGACATATTTGAAAAGAAAGAGAATACTAATATTATAAATTATAATAGTGTGGAAACTAGTGCACACATTAATAATTTTGCAAGTCCTAATGGTGAATATCGAGCTTCCTACCAGAATAGTTCGTACTTCTTTTATGGATTTTAGTGAAGCATTTTCCTTGTATATTTCTTATCATCCAAATGTTACTGAAACAGTGCTTACAGATCGATACAGCAAGAAGTTCCTGGATTTCATTTGCCACCCACAACATGGCATTCCAGTGTATATTGTGAAACAACAGTATGTGTTGTGTTACGCACAAAGGATGTCGATCTTCACTTATTTATTGAGGATATTTTGAATGACAAGGTCAAGGACATGCCTACAACTGCACTATCACCAGATGAGGTCGAGGATGTTTTGAACAGTCTAGATACTTCCTGGGACGTTTTAAAAGTAATTATTGGAAATAATATTTCAAAAAAGGATCAAATTGATCTAGGCATTTGGCTCCAGGGTGAGCAAATACAAAACTCAAGTGCTTGAAACAATAGAGGTTAAGAACAAAGTCGAAGCAAAGGCAACAACTGATGTAAGGGATGACTTGAAAATGAAAATAAACAAAGTTGAGAAAACCATATCAGATATGGAAGAAAAGTTTTGGAACAGAACACAATTGGATGAATTGAAAGAACATATTGAAGATTTGGAAACCAGAAAATTAACATTACTAAAACTTGGAAATGGTGAGAACGAGAAGGGTTTCAAAGAAATGATATCCAGAAAATGTAAGAAAGAAGTTGTGGAAGAAAGAGTTGGAATGAGGAAAGCCAGTTCTGGCAGACCAGAACAGTTGGATAACCAAGATGAATAATTTATACTGAATTGTATAGACTAAATCAACTGCTCATGGTCGCAGAAATTATGCAGTTATGTACATGAATCATGGAGTAAAAAAAAAGATTTCCTTAAGCTGGCAAATTATAGCAGACTTTCGAGAGGTCTCAAGCCAATTAAATCTGCAACAACAGTATAATAATAGAGCTCGGCCAAGAAATCGTCGGGGGGTCTCCAAGCCAAAAAGCATTTAGGGCTAGGCCTTTTCTGCAGCATGAAGCCACCAAAGCTTCAAGAAAATGATAACGTTTTAACCCACTATCAGCATGCATTCAAGAAAGGTATCCTATTGAGACAAAACTTAATAGATTCACAAGATGATGCCTGGGACGAAGTACAGGTATTGTAAAGATGTTTATTAAGTATTAACTAGAAAGTATAGCACTTTATTTGTAGCTTTTAATCTTTAAACATAAATGTTTTGTGCAACTGTTTTCATAATGTCAACAACAACCGGTATACCCCGAGGCCATTCCGAACCTCCCCGATTAACTATTGTTCGGACTCACGCGTCCAACGCGATCACTATTAAAGCATCTCGTTACAGGTATTAAAACATAATGTACCATACATATCAATGGGTCATGTTTGCGACCGCAATTACCACATTCCTTAGTTGCTGTTGGCTCCGTGTTATTATTATCCCATTTGTTTACACGTTGTCTGTAAGGTTTATTGTTAAAACCTACAGCGCTTACAGGATTTCGTCAGGAGTGATGGAATTGAAATCACAGCCTTCTGCAAGCTTTCGTAGTGCCGTTTTATATTGGTCATAGCTTTCTCCCGATTCTTGTACTCTTTGGTTAAATCGATAACGTTCGAAGGGGACATTTTTCCGAGGTTGACAATACTCAGCGAATTTCTGTAGCACTGGGGTAATTTTCGTCGAACTGCCTTCGTCTGCCCAGTCTGTAAAAGTATAAAACACATCTCTAGCTTCCTCCCCTATGATCGTCAGAAGCGTCGCTACTTGCACCTTTTCTGCCTTCTTGTCTATCTCCGTAGCCAGCGTGTAATTATCCCAGGCCAAACAAAACGTTTTCCATTTCTCCGCCACGTTAACGTTGTGAATTTCCAGAGCCGACGGGGGTGGCAAGTTGAATCCCCGAGGCCATTCCGAACCTCCCCGATTAACTATTGTTCGGACTCACGCGTCCAACGCGATCACTATTAAAGCATCTCGTTACAGGTATTAAAACATAATGTACCATGCATATCAATGCCAAAAAACGATATATATAATATATATATATACGTGTAGGTTTAGGTCTATATAATGCGCCAAAGAGTGCTCAAACATATAGTTAGAGTTAGATTTCACCTATGTTTGCAAAACTTGTCTGCAACATGCTTGTCTGCAACAGACTGTTATATATATATTGTCTGTCATCAGACAAGTTTTGAGGTAAGCGAAAATCTATAATATATATATATATATATTATATATGGTGTATAAATACGAAGTCACTCGCATCTAGACTGCGTTACAAGCTGCACTGACGAGCCGTTGAACGGCGAAACATGCATGTCTGCAGATTTGACTATATATGCTCCTTCACTTGTGTTGTTGAGCACTCTGTGAGGTTAATTGGTGGCTATAAGCTATAATGCAAAAGCTCACTTCCCTTGTGGTCGTTTGAGCACTCTGGCCCCAAGACACTTCACGCATGTCTGAATGCGCATGTGTCTGAGTATTGTACCACATGCGCTTGGTGAGGGCAAGAGTATGGTGTATAAATACGAAGTCACTCACATCTAGACTGCGTTACAAGCTGCACTGACGAGCCGTTGAACGGCGAAACATGCATGTCTGCAGATTTGACTATATATGCTCCTTCACTTGTGTTGTTGAGCACTCTGTGAGGTTAATTGGTGGCTATAAGCTATAATGCAAAAAGCTCACTTCCCTTGTGGTCGTTTGAGCACTCTGGCCCCAAGACACTTCACGCATGTCTGAATGCGCATGTGTCTGAGTATTGTACCACATGCGCTTGGTGAGGGCAAGAGTATGGTGTATAAATACGAAGTCACTCACATCTAGACTGCGTTACAAGCTGCACTGACGAGCTGTTGAACGGCGAAACATGCATGTCTGCAGATTTGACTATATATGCTCCTTCACTTGTGTTGTTGAGCACTCTGTGAGGTTAATTGGTGGCTATAAGCTATAATGCTTATTTGAGCACTCTGTGAGGTTAATTGGTGGCTATAAGCAATGCAACTGAAACGTACGTTGGACTGACCGCAACCAGTTTCAAATCCAGATACGCAAACCACAAGGCCTGAACGAAACGCAACAGAACTGAGCAAATATATCTGGTACCTAAAAGACAACAATTTGAACTATGCTATCAAATGGAACATTTTATGCCGTGCTCCCCACTATTTGAATATCACGAAACGATGTAATTTATGTATAGAGAAGTTTTATATTTTATGCAAACCGGAGAACGCAACTTTGAATAAACGGAACGAACTAGTTAGTAAGTGTAGACATAAAGCGAAATTCCTGCTAAGGAGTTTCTCTACGAGATAAACATGCAAAGAACCAATTAAGTATATAATTTCATAATATTATAAGATAGGCCAAACTGAAACTAATCGGAAATGTAATATGACGCTTGTGGTGCTGTAGATATTTTTATAAGTCACATTTAGTCTGGCACTGATGAGTGCAGGTTCGCCTGTACGAAACAGAACTGTATGCAATAAACTAATGTCAAAAGTGTAACCGTGTCCAGTTATTATATATATATATATATATATATATATATATATATATATATATATATATATATATATATATATATATATATATATATATATATACCCAACAAAACTCGTTTTAATATTTCAAGAGGTTATAGAAATCCCAATAAAGAGCCTTTTTATATATATGTTGCACTGGACGTATTCTACACCCAAGTTATCCTCTATTAATAAATTAAGAACCCTTTTATATAATGAAAGATTTTGGCTAAATTAATAAACATAATATAGTGTTACATTATTAAAAAGTCGATTTAGGCCAAACTTGACTTTTGTCATGCATATAAATACATTGTAAATTGATTTCTGATTTTCCTTTTGCACTACAGGCATTAAAAGTGCAAGGAATTTAAAAATAATTCAGCCATCAGAAAATTTGAAACAACGAACTTTGCCTAAATATGATTTCCCCACTTGCTTAGTCAATGCAACGCCTGGTGTGAACAGGGTGATGTCTTTCGAAATTCAAGAAATCGATAATGACATGAACGTAACAATCGCAAAGGACAACACAATTGTGTTCAATCGCCCAAAACATTTTATCGGTAGCGGTGGATCAGTTTGGGCATCGAAACAAACTGTGTTTCACCACAGATGATGAGCAACACGTAGAATTAGATGACATTTTATTGATTCCACTAGTTGATCAATTGAAGCTATACTCTTTGATGACAATTAAAGATGTTATGAACATAACAAATGATCCAGACTGTCAATTTCGTTTGTATGAATCGGAAAGATTGCAAGAATTGCAGCAAGCTGTTACTCATTGTTCTGAATCGGTCAATGAAATGGAAAAGGAACTGGATATTCAAAGAATCCTCAGAAATATTATTGATTTGTTTGAATCACTTGAAAATGTGTACCACTCAAATTCTTCCAACCATGTCACCTGGGAAGCTACTAACAAGCTGAGTGAACTTTGTGATGCCAGCTGGAGGACAATTGTGCCTTTTCTCCCAGTAATTAAGTCAAGGGTCCACGAGTTTACTGACGCTGGCCCTGGAGTTGGAGTTACCAAACCAGGATGTCAAATTTCGAACTGCTGAGCTAATCCTTTTAACAAATCTTGACTATTATATTCGTCACCATCTTGCCAACGATGACAGCAGTCACAATGAAGTTGAACGTATTCAAAGTTATGTTGGGGATGCAATATGCGATGGAGGTCCATTGGATTGGGAATACAAACAAACATACGAAGGACTTTCTGATGAACAGTTAGATGGAATGTCATTGGAGGAACTAGAAACCAGTGAATTTGAAAGGTGAAATTCAATGCCTTCAAAGTGTGCGATGAACTCGCATTTCGTATTGATGGTGCTCCTGCACCTGCACCTGGAGGGGTACATAAAGGCATATACATCAGAAGCCAATAAAGATCTTTTTTTCAACAATCCTCACTACTTGAAAACCTATGTAGCTGCCTCTGATAATACGAAAATGGCGCTCCCTTGGCAGTCACTACTTTAAAATGCTTCAAAATTTTATTGAGAAGCATTTTGAAATTGGTGGGAAATACCTGGAATATATAAGGTATGCTTGCTTGGATCCATCCTGTTGCCACTGTTCTGATATGGGTTGGACTGGTCCAGTTTGTGCTCGGATTCCTAAACCAATGCCAGACACTAGTTCCAATGATTTTCATTACCTAAGTGTTTTAAGACTCCAACGGAAGTGGATGGTAAAAGTCGGTGTGTTGATGATTTTCAACCAAGGAAGCAAATTAAAGATCACATGGCTCAAGGAAAACTTACAACAGAAGAAGATCTTGATGATTTTTCAAAGACGTTTATAACTGATAAATTATTGGTCAAAAAGTATGTTGAGCATTTGCAGATTTTGGAAATCAATAAAAAGAAAAGGGCTGAGAAAAAGCAAGTTTACTTGAAAGAACAAAAGCAAAAGAAATTTGACGATTATGACTGGCCAGTGCTACTAAGAGAAGGAACATTAAAAAAGTTGACTGTGAGTGAGTTAGACAAATACCTCCATCATTACAAACTGTGTAACTCTCTTAAACTGAAGAAAAAAGAAAAAATCACTTTCATCACTACTCATATTGCTTCAATGTTAACGCTCGGTGATCCCAATACAACTTCAGAGCCAATTAAAGAAAATTCAGAAACTGAGTCTGATGATTCTGCAATGGATTCGAGTGATAGTGATCAGGATATTGTTATCGCCGATACACTTGTTCCAGATGCTTCTGCATGTACCTCGACCAGTGAATCGGATTGTGACAGCATAGATGTATATGACGATACTACTGTTGAAGAAATATTTACAACGACAAGGAGTAATAGAGTTGCCACAAATTGGAGAATAAGAGATTTTGTAAGTATACTTTAATTAATAGGAATTCTAGTAAGGCACACACATGTTGATTTGTTGTTGAGATGATCGAAAATACTGTTTTACATTTATGCAGATTTGAAATCTTCGCTTGTAGTGACAATCAATGGTAGGATTGGATGATCAATACCAGGTATATGTATCTGTATATCTGAAAAATTGTGGTGTTTTGATACCAACATTAGTCTGTTTGCTGGTTGGGGTACCAAATACATTTGGAAAATTTTGAAGGGGTATGAAATTCTTTTCGGAAAATTAAGAATATCCTCCGCCCCAGGGTAGCACTTACTTTATGACCGCTCCCTTAAATAGAGCTAATTTGCTAAAGAATTTAGGCCAAGTTCAATATAATTAATCAAATAAGTTAAAACTTTAGAAATCTTTGGGTGGTATTTTGTAATACACATATTACTGTATATCATACCTACGTATATACATACTGTATACATACCTATCTGATATCTATAAGACCACATGACATTAAAATACAAGGATTAAGGATATAACAATACAACTATATAATATTAACTTTTAATAACATATTCGACTATTCATACATTTCATGCTGTATATGCATGATGCAGTTTGTGTTTCCAATATTCAAGTAAAATATTCCTTGTCCATTGCTCAGTTGGCTCGGCTAAGCAGGGCAAAATCACCAATTAAGCAAACCTCTGAAGATGATATATATACTGCATATGAAAACGAAATGATGACACAATACATTTCTAAATTAAATTTTATAGCTTTACTTTGTCGCTCATTTTTCAGGCTCAAAGTGCCGCCAACTCAGCTTTGCAATCCATGGGCTGAATTAAAACAACATTGTACAACCTACAATTACAGTACTGTAACTCTACTACATGACACAAACACTCTGGCTTAAGGGACAAAAGTCCAATAACTACACCATACATAAATCGGTAATGCTCAAAAGATACATTGTAGTTGACATGCTTTTTGGACCTAACATAATCTTTGCCTGTATACAACTGGTGATTTCCTACAAATCTCAAATAGATAAATCCATATTGTTTCTTTAATGTTAGTCCCAATAACAGCTGAACAGCTAGTACCTGTGAGGCAGTAAGTTGCACAGGGTTGCTTTGCCAATTCCACGAACACCGTCAGATAATGTTATTTCACCACTTCCAGGAACATTACTTTCATTCAGCTTTCGAAACAAACTTGTAACCAAGGGACAAGTTTCATTGTGGATGCACTTCTTAGTCAATAAAGCGATCTTCCTTTTCCGAACAAACAATTCCACTATTTGCTTTGGGGCATACTGTGTTCCATGAAACATCTTATGCAAAACATGGTTGTTGGATTCGAAAATGAAGGCAGAACATGACCAGAGAGGACCACAGTTTCTCACAGACTGTGCAGGGGTGGATCCAGGGGTAGTCAACCCAGTCACATGACTAGGGTAAATATTGCAGTCAAGACTTAGACTCAATGCTTTATAATAATATATTTTATAGATAAGATTTACAGTGAACCAAGTTTAATACCCAGGCAAATCGGAAGTTTGTTTATGCCTTTTGTGGACTAATATTAGTTTAATATTATCTATACTGGATTTATATAATGTATATGGAGCAATATACAAAGGCAATTCCACATGGCATAGCTTGGTGTAAATGTGTAATACAATCATGTCCATCAGTCCTTATTCTTTAATAATAACTTCATATTATATATTATGTTCTGTTATTCTAGGGCCTAGGGGGAGATATTCATGCACTGTAGATGTGCCATGTGGTGACCCCAATACCGTTCTTTGGCCGGTCATGAATAACTCCCTGTTCATACTGCATTAATTGAATTTTTATTCATGTATACATGTATGATCAGTTCTTAGTATGCAACTATTGCACCTAACTTGCTATTCAATGTGTGTGAATTGTAATTGTGTTATTTTTGTCTGTTTACGTGATCAACTTCCTTCATTTTTTTGCCTACTGCTTTTCTGACTCTCTGGGCTGTGATGAGTGCAACAGTACCAGGCCTTTTGGTTCGTGCAAGTCTCTGAGCCAAGAAATAAGGGTTTAAATGCCTCTACTCTTGCCTAAATATATACTGGACTTTGAGAAACACACTATGTGGTATTTCTGCAAGAACTACTCTTTTAATATTCCCTAAGGAGTGATTTGTGGGAGTCAGTGAGACTGAAAATTGCTATAATTGGGTCCCATCTTGAGGTTAATTTTTGGCTGAAGCTGCTCCCGGAGTGCCGTAAATGGTGTTTCCGATGTTCAAAAAAGAACATTTTCTGGGTTGTCCAGGATTTTTCATACGTTAGTCAAAATATCTGACAATCCAAGTTTGCGCATCAGGCGCAAAATCGCCCGAATGCCTAAGGCTCAAACTTGGATTGTCAGATATTTTGACTAACGTATGAAAAATCCTGGACCCGCCCCTGAGACTGTGCTAGATGGATTAGCTGATGCACATTGAATGAGCAACATTTCAAGCCATATAATTCCTCTACTTGAATGACAAACTTTGTCAAACAAGCATCAGCAGAACTTATGGATGGTGCTCATCAATTTAATCACCAAGGAGGCTGTAAACTCCAAAAACAAACCGGAAGAGATGTTTAAGGAATACTGGGGGTAGGATACCATGTAAAATAAACCAGGCTATACAATATAATGCCACTATTGTCTATTCTTGATTATCTAGCTACACAACACCTTAGCTATACCGGTGAGAGATAAGCTAACGTTGCTTTTGTTGGAATTGAAGAATATGAATGATTTGGTGTATTTGAATGGTTTTACTGGTGGTTTAGACTTTAGGTTAATGCTTCTAGAGTATAACTAAAGCACTGTTAAGGTTGCATCTGAACATATTGCCAGCTAATGGATTGTAATGACAAAACTATCGCTCAGGTTGTACTTCTTTACCTTTCAACATCAGTTTCTGGTAGAGGCTTGCAGTTTCGATCATCAAAATACAGCTAATATTAATTTTTGTTATTTTTAGTCCCACAAGTATATAGTCTATTTTGCATTTTCGTATTGTATTTTCGAGAGTGTTTAGGAAACTCAGTTGCCCAATAAATGCTGTGATTGCTATAAAATATACCAATATGTGAAGGTGTCCCAAGGACTTTTGGCATGGATTGTCTTAAAATGGGTCAGAAAAAGATCGAAATAGAAAGTTAAACATTATTAAAGAATCTTTCCTCTAACGATCGTAGATTATTTTTAAGATAAATATTCATACATTCCGGTACATTGATTGACATTACATACAGTAATTGTACAATACTTCCGAAATATGATATAATGCAAACAATGACAAATGCAGTTATGCAGCCAGCTGGATGTTTCTAGATGCGAGTGTAATTCCGCGGTCGAAATATTCGTAAAATATGCAGTGCAATTTTGTTTTGTCTTTTTATCCTATTTTTAGCTAAACATATAACGATAAAGCATACAATCCTATTACAAAATATGTGAAGTTAGCTCTAAATATAAAGATTGATGTAAACCAGGGCCATTTTTAACTAATGTACTGGAGGGGCAAAAGACCCCCAGCCCCCATGTTCGCCCCCCTCCCAGTAAGCTATTTTGGCCCCCCCAGTGAAGGTCCCTTTTGTCCAAAGTATAAGGCAAAAATGGAAAAAAACTGAGTTTAGAGGAAAGTTATTGTATTCTCACAACAAAACCTGGCTCCGTTTAGATGGGATATATCAAAAATTGTCTCTGAAAACGCAGGAAATCAAGCCACAGAGACTCAAGAATACAAAAATTTTCTGGGGTAGGACCCCCAGACCCCCCTTCGCCTTCCCACACATATAGTACACCACCTACTTGTTACGTCCCCTTTTGATGATGCCCCCCCACTGATGATTTCTTAAAAAAGGCCCTGATGTAAACTACGTCACTTTGAAACTACTTTAAATCGAGGTCAAGACGAAGGTCATATTTTAAATATTTAATCGTATGTAAACAATACATAGCACAGACAATACTCGCACACAGTTCTCAGTACTATTATTCAAAATTGCACACTTGATTTTTATGATATATTTCAGATGATCCTCAAATCTGATTGAATTTACTGCTGCACAACTTCTAAACTCACTTCTTGTGTTTAGGAAGAGCCGCTTGAACGTATTTTCAACAGTTCTCACTAGCTTTCAGTATAAAAAGTGGAATAAATTTTAAATTTATTTACTCAAGAGCGAGAACTGTTAAAAGTCGCAAATTACATCCTTTAATCCTTAATATTAAGGTTTGTTTCTAAGGGAAATACGATATAAAGACAAATGTCACTAAACTTTATTGTAACAAATGAATAATATTGTATTTATCGTTGAAATTGTAGGCGAGAAGTGTTCTCCCGTGTGTGTGAGAACTGTTGGTTTATATGTTATTCAACATCCGGTTTAATTGTTAATTCACGTCGATCATGAAACAAAAGAATGACGGTGATATGTCACATAAAAATATATAATTTTTGCACATTAAAATTTTTACTATTTTAAGACAATCCTGGACAAAAGTCTTGGGACACTGAGCATTTTATAGACTGAATTTTCAAAAGTCACCTTTCCTTCCCCTCCCCTACCCCTTTTCAATGTTGGAAGTTTGCCAAATTTCACTTCAACATTCCCGTAAATCCAACATTGTTCGGGGGGGGGGGGGAAGTGTTTAGGAAACTCAGTTGCCCAATAAATGCTGTGATTGCTATAAAATATACCAATATGTGAAGGTGTCCCAAGGACTTTTGGCCAGGATTGTAGAAAGCAGCTTTTGGAAGCTTCAAAAGGATGTGGTCAAACCAAACGTTCTTTTATCATGCATGTAGGATCTACCTAACCCCAACATGAGAATAACTCTTTTTTTCTTGATATTTTATTATGGTTTTCTAAACAAATTTTATACTACATATTACATCTACCATACAACAATTATATACTTAAACATAAACAACTAGTTGATGTGGCGAGAACATATCTCACATTGACGTGTATTATTTTATGATGATTTCTATATTGGATCCATCTTAGAATTTAATTTCAAAAATATCCTACTTTGCTGTATTTGACGCTTATATTGTTATGCAAATGATTCGAATATTTAAATCACTAGTTATGCATTTGGGCCTTACACACCAGCCCCTATCAAGGTTATTCATGAAACTTGATACCATATAAATCCTTATATACTAAATTATTTAACTATTCAGCAAGCTCCTTTGAGCAAACACAGTTTTCTTGGGTCTCTCCTTAATGGTCCGTATTCCGGAATGTGAGTGCTTTTGGCCAATTAGAACCACTGATTAGAGCTTGTTTGATCCACTGAGCATATATTAAAGATCACATTGCCAATGTCCTTTAATTGTGAATGGGATATACTGTACGGTCAAGATAATGTATTACAAAATGAAAGTTATCTGTGACAGTCAAGATAATGTATTACAAAATGAAAGTTATCTGTGACACTGAATTATATTGTTACATTATCTGTATTCATAGTTTAGCATACGAACTGAAACCTGGAGATGCAGAAACTCACACCGAAATGGCATTACATAGTACATCTACCAGACCAGAATATTATTATTCTTAATATCCATCATTAATATGTAGGTGATAGTTTGATGTCTAACAGGAGACAACAATTAAATATTTATTTAATTGTTAACATTTTTCTTTAAATGGGATAAAACCATGAACTGGTAATCTGGCTTTAGACAGAGGAAAATACTAAGGGGCGGACCATTAGAAAAGTGATGGGGGGGGTGGGGAAAAAGCAAAAAAAAAAATCGCGCAGGGGAAACAGAAAGAAAAAAAAATTCGTACGCCAAGAAAGTTTGAAAAAAAAAATTCGTGCAGACTTTACAAAAGGGAAAGCTATAAGGTGGAATTTGCTTTGATTCTCTAGTTCTCTGCTACATTGCCAATTGAAATCCTGAAGTGGTCAGTCCGAAAAATGTTGATCAGTTAACAAAGCCCATGAAAATAAACTGACCAACCTGAACAACTGTTATATAAAATTAAACTGTTATATTCCCCCTCGGGTAACAACAAACACAGGCCACAAAACATGCTGTTTCCTCAGTCTCAGTAAAATATTAAGTGATAACTGTTTTATGTTTCATGTATTATATTAAATAATAAATGCTTGTATTAAAAATATAATAAAGTCATTTCTCGAAAGTTTTTATTAACAGTATAAAGCAATAGAAAACCAAATGCATGTAACTATAAAAATGAACAAGTATATAAATAAGAACTGATTTTTAAAGACCATGTAAAGTCCGTTCTGCGCATACTTTCTGCGCAGGCCTACATTCCAATGATGAGGACCTCACCATTGGAATGTTGATAATATTTTGTACGTTTCGAACTTTCTTGAATTGAAACTCTAGTTTGTATTCATTTTAATACAAGCATAGTGAACCAGAAAAGTGTTAAAAATTCAGTATAATATATATCTAATCATCTTTTATAAATATAGCACTGAGTTCAAAATGTAAACAAAGCGTTTGTTTACATTACCGACTTTACATGGCCTTTAAAAAAAAGTTGCTGATATGCTAATCCTATTAAATATGTTGTCATATATATTTTATATCTATCAATACAGTTCATCGTTCTGTTTAATAGTTGTATACAATATATATATATATAATATTATATTGCTACATCAGTAACTCATCTCCTTCTGTGATCAATTCATGTTCATCATCAGTATAAACCCATTCTCCTTCTGAGATCAATTCATGTTCATCATCAGTAACCCATTCTCCTTCTGGGATCAATTCATGTTTATCATCAGTAACCCATTCTCCTTCTGGGATCAATGCTTGTTCATCATCAGCAACACATTCTCCTTCTGGGATCAAATCCTGTCCATCGCCAGTTGTGCTTGAAGATGCTTCTTCGTCTATACTCATTTGTAAATTTACTGACTTCTTTGCTTTCCTCCTTTCCTTTTGTTGATTCTTCCGCTTTTTTCTCTGGCAAAGTTGTTCTGCAATACTACTACCAAACCTTGCTTTACATTTGTCAACGAGGTTCTCGTATGTATCCACAATTTCTTTCACATTTTCTGATACCAATTGTACTTGAGGAAGCAAGTCATTATAGAATTTATTTTGTTCTTCAAGCCCTAAGAAATATAGGAAAAGTTAATGTAGAAAAAGGGTAAATGATAGTGATCATCATATGTGTAACTGTTTATTAACCCAACTGTGTATAACTATATTATTAAAAACACAGAAGTATATTCATAAGTAAATTATGAATATTCATGAGTAAAAATTGTATACCTGGAATGGAATCAGGTATAAAAATGCATGCCATCATGGACAAAACTGTTGACGAACTTAATCAAAACCAGAACAAAATTTTAATAGCTATTCATAATGATCACACAACTTTATACTATCCATCCATCCATCCATCTTAAATTATTATTAAATGCACATATTTTGTGGAAAACAGAATAACTATTTGGTAGCATTGAAATTATACTGTACATATTTGGAAGTTTTATCAACAGGTTTTGTCCATGATTGTGATTTGTGGCTACAAAGTTGAATAAAAAAACCATGGTCATCCATTCATTTGGCAAAGCAACAGACCGTATCAAATCTCACCTTCTTTAATTTTCTTCCCAACTTTGCTTTCTCTCAAAGTCTCATCAATTTCATTTTGGCACTTCTCCACATTTGTGTTTGCTAGTTTAAGTGCATCTTGGCATCCTTCATAAAACTTGCAAATGTGTTGATAATGTTTCATTCCTGGCCGAGAGTCGCTCTGCTTCAAGACCACAACTTCAGGGTATCGGAGCTCCATGATTTGTATAATTCCATGAGCACTTTGGTTTTTATAATACAACGACCAGTTGTCGATAGTTGGGCTCTTGGCAATACCTAATAAAATATTAATCCGCTTTAAACGTGCCTTTCTACACCACAACTCGCATTCACGCAAAGACTTGGAGAATTTAAGACGCTCTGCTGCCATTTGCAGAACAAAGGAATTGGATAATTCTTGTGTAGGGTTGAGTGGCATCTTGTAATAGAGATTTCTGAATTGACGTTTCAGTGAGTCAGTTCTCACTACCACATTTCCAAGTCCATCCCTTGTTTGCACATAATCCTTCATTGTCTTTGGCAAGGATACAACAACGGACGAACTGGAGGTCTTAAACACTGCTTTGGGACGCACAATCTCTTCACGACGAGCAGCTTCTGTTTTGAAATTTGCGTATAACCGAATTAGGCGCCTGAACTCAAACTTTGATAGTCCGAGTAACTCGGAATCTTCCTCTCGTATATCTTCTAGATGTAAAATTTCGGTTATTCCATTGCTTATTAACTGTTGGTGGTATTGCCCCAAAGAAGCATTCTTTAGCCAGTTGTAAAACGTGCTGTCACTCTCACAATCGATATAATTTTCTTTTGTTTTTATGCCCGCCATATTGTAATTTCTGACTACTTGCACTTCCACTTTTTAATATGAAAATTTCTATATTTTGCGCGGGAGTTTTTTATTTTTATCATAAAAATTAAAACATAAAATATCAATATTGGATGCACATTTACTATAAATTCAGGCATGTAAAAACTGAAGAACTTTCTGTGAAGTGTCAAGAAATGATAGATTTTTATATATGTAGCACAAAATTCAACATGGCGAAACTAATCTTCAACATGCGAAGAGACCATACAACGAATTAAGTTTAAGTTTGGGTTTTAAACACGTCAGAGTTTCAATGTGTAATAAAACGGCAAATAAACGGCATACTGAACTCAACAAGGCAATTGAAGAATGCAGTGCATCCACACGAGAGACTTTGGTTGCACTTTCCAGTCTGCTAGATGAATTAGTTGTTGTTTCTTGTATGTCATTTGATCAAGCATTTGAGCAGTTTGCTGGAATGATTCCCAATGTAGCATGCAAGCAAGATAAGAAAGAGTCTCGACGTCTTTTCAAAGATAAGATTTTGTCGAAGAATGGTATACCTGTCCTTTTCTTAGAAAATGCTGGCCACACTTTTATCATGCTTTTGGACCTGCCTTTGGACAATATTACTTGTTGTCATAGCTTGGAACTTGTTCTTGCTGCTGCATCCAAACAAGATCATTCTGGAGCTATTTTCCCAACTGAACTTGCTAGCTGCATTCCAATGGTCATGAAACTTATGTCAACGTCTAAAGATAGAGCTATTCTAGTGTTTGTTCTTTCAAGTATTTGTTCATCAACTAAACTAGCTTTAACTCTGGGGATGCAACATCAACGATCTCAAAAGATAAAGCAGAAAGTCGATGGGTTTTTAAATGAAGTGAGCAAGAAAGAAGAAGAAACGGACGTTGAAGCACAAAGCGTTATGGAGAATATCATATCCAGGTTGCAAGTGGAACTGGAAAAGGATATCAATGATTTGAATATGAAAAGAGCCCGCCTACATGATGAAGAAGTTGAAAGTAGAAATTTTGATATTGAAATGAAAGAAGAAAGACTCGGAAGATTACGAGGTAGGTCAAAACATGAAGCAAAAAAGAGAATTTCTCGGAGGTTATTCTACAAATGGAAGCAGAATCTAATGACGCAGAAAGGGAAGGGGAAAGGGCGTTACAGGATTGACAGAGGAGCTGAGCATGCTATTTATGAAGTTCTGCAAGAACAGTTGAAGGCCCATAGACGCAGATGGGAGACGAAGGTACAGGATATCTCGAGCACGAACAAAGAATCCAATCAAAGAGATGCAAAGAATAGCAAACAAGTTTCTTCGCCAACATGGTAAGAAGCCTATCAAGTCTAAGGAAACTGCACGATCATGGGGGAAGTGTAAGAACAAACGTTATCGGCAAGCAAAGCAACATCGTGGAAGGAATTTGTGGGCTCATCTTCGCGCCCAAAAGAAGCATCAAGACAGGCATTTGAATATCCATTATAACCGTGCCCATGTGAAAAATTACACAAGATTTGCATTTTCATCTTCTAGTGATGTTCACCAAAAGCGTTTGGTAATCAGGCGAGCCATTGATGACAAAGCGTCGTAAGATGTGGAACATCTGAGGGATTTTCAGACCACTACACACCCCAGTTCAGCTCAACACTGGACCTCATAGCCAATTCAAACTCCCTTCTGCAGACTATCCTGATCCTGTAGGTTATGTTTCTCCAGGAGTTGTATTAATGGTGAATGACATGAAGGAGGTTGAGCACAGAGGTCATGATAAATTTGTGCCAACAGAGGTGACAGTGTCTGTAACTTGTAAACCCAAGCACATATATCCCAGCTCAGCTACGAACTGGGCTAACGACTTAATGGCAAACAGATATCTTTTCAGACATGAACACGAGATACCTATTGATCAAGGGTCAAAGGAGAGTGTCTTTCACAAGGCATCATGGGAAATGCTTTACCTTATCTTCTTGGTATGAGGGATTCAATATTTCAATTTGAACTTATGACGATCGAAGAAGACTACAACAGAGTAACGGAAGGAGGAGATCATCTCACAAGAGAAAAGACTAGGGTGAAGGTTCTTCTAAAGAGATTAGAAGTCGGACTAGAGTCAACAGACCTATGGAAGCAAGAACCAGCCACAGAAAAGATAAAGGCAGATTTTCTTTTGTTAGTTGACCAATTGAAAAATATAGGTACTGTAAGTTCCAAAATTTGTCATTTTAAATCATTGATGACCGACCAAATGACTGCTTCTATAACGATTTATGACCTTATATAACGATTTATTTATTACTGATATCATTGCGTCCATTATTTTTAGAATCAAAGCTTGATTGCAAGGTGTGGGATGAATTACATCACGATTATGTTTCAACAAAGACGCTTTGCAAAAATCTGCGCGAAGAAATGGAGTGCATGGGCCTTCCTAGGCATAGGTAAAATATAAAAGAGAGTTATATTATTAAAAGATAACTATTTCATTGGTAGATTGACATAATTCATTCATCTCATAATTTATAAATTTTATACTAGCTGGTTGGGTACTGGTAAAGTCCGAATTGCCAATTTGATATATTACTTAACATTGGGCTGAGATGAATCCAATGTGAATATCTACTGTACATTAAAACCCCGTACAAACGAGCAAGTTTTCGCTGACAAGTTTCCTCGAAAACAAGTTGCTCGTCTGTACGAAGACTTAAATGACTCTTTTGGCATACATGTACATGTATTTAAAAAGAGGCCTGCAGGAAGACCAGTTGAAAATTTAACAACAAAAAATAGTTTAATACAATCTTCTTTATATTAAATTTACTGTAGGCCAATTGACATCCAAACATCTGATGCTGGCCCGGGTGTTTCTAGTCACGAGCACATGTCTCAAATACGAATGGCAGAGTATTTCATGATTAACTACTTAGATCTTCAAAGTCGATTTCATTACGCTCCAAATGACTCTTCCTCTCATGTTGCTGAGAAAGTAATGAGATCGCTCAATGAATGCCTAGGAGATGGTAGATCTATACCTGTACCTTGTACTTTGATTACTGAAGATCAAATGGCTGAAATAAGTAATGATGAAATACAGAGATTGAAGAATGAAACGGAAACGAAGAATGCCAAGAAATGTGCCGAAGAAGTGAAACACCGTTTCAATAGTAAACGATGTATGGGAACAACTATACACGCTTTCAATCCTTGGTATGAAGACTATAAGAAGTTCTTCTTTGATGAGCAGTACATGATTAAGTGTGCAAGTGCAAATTCTTCGGCTTTACTAGAGAAGTGTGCAGGGAAGGCATATTACAAATTTGTACGGACATTTTTTGACTCTCACTATTTTATTTATGACAACGGATTTGAAGGCATCAGAAGCGGTTGTCACACACCCGATGGCAGTATGTGTCTTTTTCACTCATCGTTTGAGAATTTAGGAGCATTGTCCAATGGGTGGAGTGGGGTCCAAGTTTTTCGTATTCAACCACCAGTTCCAGAATATTCCAGTGAAGAAGCCTTTCATTATGCATTACCTGAAGATATTTCATCAGGAAATATCACAGAAAAGTTTGGTCTGAAGAAGGAGCATGTTATGAATGCCAGTACCAGAAAAAGAGATGACTTCTGTCCCCGGAAGCAGTTAGAAGAAATAATCGTCTCTTGTGGCCAGCCAGAATTTGAGTTAAATGATAACAACACTGGCGAAGGGGAGTCAGTCTGCACAGTGGTGGATAGAAATAAAACTCTTCAGAAGATGTTGGCAAAGGTGGATGAGTTTGTCGAGAAGTTTACAGGGGAAGATTTGAAAAGTGTCGCAGTGAAGGAAATAAAACGGCGTTATGGTGCCAAAGTCAAAACCCACGTTGGTAAGTCGACAAATGCAAGTGCCAGAGCTATGGAAAAGCCAAAACTTATGATGATTTTGATTGGGAGAAACTCGTTGAAACAACGAATTAGGAAACCTGTACGTGTCACAAATCGATCTCTATTTGGTGGAAAATTTAAATATGTCAAAGAAGGACTGCGACAAGAAGGGTTTTACAAAAGCACTCAAGATTGAAGAGATAAAGAAACACTTCTATTCTTCAAGACACGATGATGATGCTACTGGTAGAAAGGGAACATCACAGCAAAAGATACATGTCGCACTGTCTTCTTCAGTACCAACACCAAAGATGCATCAACTGTTGTGAAAGTCCCACCCTGGGGCGGTACAATTTTGGTACCACATCATGGACATGTGAATCTTGTTAACACATGTCCTATTGACAACTTCTTGACAATTTTTTATGTCTTAATGAAGAAACACGGTGAATTCTACCAACTTTTGTCAAGATCGGCTGAATTGTACGCTACTGCACTCATCAGAATTTGTCAACTGTTTGATGAGGGTAAGTTTGTTGACGGCAAATGCGAGTGGCTAAAGCTCTATGCTGGTCGGTTTAACTTGACAAATGCGTTCGAACTTGATCTGTGGGGATGCGAGGAGGATCTGTTTGTGTCAAGACTTTACTCCGCTTTGGAGACAACATTTACCAGCACATGTTCCTCTCCATACTGTTCATCTGGAGTGAAGCAAGTTTGTTCTAAAGCTATAACCTTGAGGTAAATAGCTGATATTAAATACAATTCATCATGATAAATAGTTCCTTCAAAGTGTAGAAAAATTGCATTTCATTAAAGGTGACAATGATTTATAACACTTTGAATAAAAATTTGTTGATATGTTTCTTTTTTAACATAGTGATCCAGGAGTTCCACCGCCTAGATTTCTCCAAGAGTCCCTATTGCAATGGATCAACACTGACCATCAGCCTACACAGTGTGGCCAAGCTATGTTGACAGTTCCTCCAGATGCTGATCATTTTCTTGGAACTTGCCTTGTTCAAGACCCGGTTACTGGTCAGTTTGTGTAAGTATTTTATGGAATTTTGATCAAGGGTTGAGCAATCATGTTTGTCGAAACTTGTTTTATGTACAATAATACTCTGGTTTTCTTTATATTTAATAGGCAAGCTATTCAAGCTTATTGTGGCGGCATACGCTCAAGTACCAAGAGGGCATTTCTGAGAGGGACCCCACCATTTATTTTGTTGTCGCTGGATGTCTTTGCTCGTCAGGGTACCCTGACTGACGTTACTCATCTTCCAAAGGGAATGGAATTTGTCACAGGTGAAAGGTATGTCCCAGACATTTCCATATATATATATATACATAGCAAACGTACGTGTATAAATACGGTAGTCATTTTGTGTATAGATGTACCAAGCTGCACTGACGAGGCGTTGAACGCCGAAACATGCATATCTGTAGATTGTACTATATATATATATATATATTATTACATGATAAATTTCCTATAGATCAAGCGTCATTTAAAATACCAATTACTTTTCATATAAAAACTCAGCTAATACTTATACTTTATTTTGGTAAAACAGCTATCGTCTATCTGGTTTAACATTTTGGAATGGAAGTCACTACAGAGGAGCTGTAACTGTATGTGGAGAATGGTACTATTACGATGGACTTTGGGAAAAATATGCAAGAGGTCAAGGTCTTCAAAAGTGCACCAGTGGCGAGCCTATCACACCAAAGGGATTTCTGCTGTCACATTGCGTTTACGTTCTGGAGAAGCTGTTATAATTACAATAAAATTTGAAATAAAAAAAAAATTCGTGCAAGCGATCATATTAAAAAAAAATTATCGACACAAGCAAAAAATTAAAAAAAAATATTCGTACAAGTTAAAAAAGTCCCACCCCCCCCATCACTTTTCTAATGGTCCGCCCCTAAAGCACTGTTAAGGTTGCATCTGAACATATTGCCAGCTAATGGATTGTAATGACAAAACTATCGCTCAGGTTGTACTTCTTTACCTTTCAACATCAGTTTCTGGTAGAGGCTTGCAGTTTCGATCATCAAAATACAGCTAATATTAATTTTTGTTATTTTTTTATTTAAAACAGGTTCGGCCATTGAGAACACAATGGTGCATATGGTTTGAAAGCCAAACACCATATATTTAAACAAGCAATGGCAAGATCAAGCTTCAAGACTGTTCCAATGACAATGGCTTACAACCATCAATACCACACATCTTGTCAACATATGCTCAATGAGGGACAACATGGATCCAGTTATCTAAAACGTGATGACAGCCATTTATTGAGTAAGTTTGACATGCATTCAAACATGGTAAAAAGAACAAAAGTGTAAAAAAGTAGGCACATTTTATCCACAAAGCATGCACTACAGTATATAGTGAGCTTACAGTGTACATTGTACCCTGTACCCATTGTATCCATTCCAACATTTTAGGCAATAAACCATTTGACATGCCCATCAAATTGGAGGATGTTATAGACGATCTGACAAATGGTGGAGACCTTTCATATTCATGTTATATGTAAACAACGAGTTTGAGTGTTTCATCAGGGGATCCAAACACGAGAAAACGGTATGAAACACGAGCGCGAAGCGCGAGTGTTTTATTGTTTTCGAGTGTTTGGTCCCCTGATGAAACACGAAACAGTTGTTTACAACATCTCAAACGAAAACATTTCATTGGCTGTTCAATTTATTAAGCTCTAACGGGGGACCTATGAAAGTAATTTGTTTTTGTGTTTTGACTTGAATTTGTAATTAGGATCTCAGTTATTAGATGAAAACCGTTTTTCATCTAACAACGGTGATGGTATATGATTTTTAGCGTGTTTCCTTGCGGTATCCAACCTCAATCATGTGACGAATTAGGGTGAGTTCATTCGCTAATTTGCTCATGAATTATTAATGAGTTTTAGATTGTAAGATATACACTGGTGCTTTATAACAGAGTTATCAGCGATTGTATATAAAGTACCTATATATATATATATATACCAACATATTCAGTCATGTTTCGACAGTTTGATTTGTTTACATTGTTCTAATGCCTAGTTTCCTAATGTCAATAGGAAATTTATCAATAGGAAAAAAATCCTAATGTGCCAAGTGGCTTGGGTGGTCAAGGGTCAGTATAGTTTACACAAAAAATATGATGAGAACTTTGCCTGGAAATTACTAAGAAAACTAGAAGTAACAATTCTCATTTTTTACCAACATTGCCAGTGCTTTGCCAGCTAATAAGTGAATCGCCAGGGGTCAGCCTTATAGGAGAGGTCTACAGTAGTTATTCAAAGGGGGAAAATGGCTAACTATCAGTAAGCTTCCACTAAAGAATAAAATCGTCTTGCATTAGACAGAGTAAAATACTAAAGTACACGTATCTAGGTGAGTTGCCAGTTAATGGTTAACAAGAGACTCTGGCAGCTAGTTTTGTTACTCATTGGCTGTCAGTACTCTTCCACTGACAAATAAAATCGTCTGGCATTAGACAGAGTATAATACTGAAGCATTTTCCAACCACTGATTCAAACATGCAGGCCTACATATGTACCTTTAATAGTTCAAGATAAAAATCTTATAGCATGGAACACATAAATTTATATTTAATCTTATAGCATGGAACACATAAATTTATATTTAAAACCCCAATTATTGCCAATTTATATTTACATTTCTAGAGCCATTCATGTAGCTCGAAATGGTATACGATTTAATGTCACCAACATGGTCTGCTTAACGACATAAGATGAAGAGTTGCCTTGTTTTGCTTTTATTATCCAAATTCTGATCCTGGATGATAGTCGTATACTCTTTGTGATTCAGAGTGTTGTGACTGAGCATTGTGAGCATTATTGTCATACAAAGTATGCAAAATAGATGAGACAACAATGGTCTGTTTGGAGGAGGTGGCACATTGTATTAGTATACTGCTGCATCCACAAACCGTTAATGGAAGTGTTTTTGTCAAGCTTAGGCACAGCAGAGTTTACGAGTTTATAGCTCAGTAGAAAGTCCGTATAACACAAACTCTCATGGTTTCATCAACAGCTGTTCATCATTTGATGCAAAGGGTGCAATTGCTTTAAGGCCATGCTTACATGCACTATGATAATTTATTATCAAAATATGTTACACAGATATATATTATAAATTGAATAATTTATACAAGATTTGGTACAACAAACATGCACCAAATCTACCAAGAATCAAACCCATGAACTCAGAGTTGAAAGGTGCATGCCCTGATGACCGTGCCACCAAAGCCCGCATACCTGGCTGTTCTATATGTTACAAGAATTTTAAGTCAATAAAATTATTCCATCTAAGCTAAAGCCCGGATCAAATGAGATGCAAAGTTATTGCAAGTTTAAACCTCCGAGGCGTGGAAAATAGTGAATGAGTGGTTTGAACACACAAATTGTGGAAACAAGTCATGTTAAGTGGTCTTGAGTTTGAAGCTGATCAATTTAAATATAATAAAAATTACTAAAAATGCAGAAGAGATATTAAAATGACGATTTGAGTTGACTTCTACCCATATTGCTCAGATGAAGGCTTGCAGTTTGCACCTGGTTAATAGCATTTTTTAATGAAATTAAATATCATGTTATCTACTGATTGCCTCAACAGTATATATATATATATGTGTATGAGCATGTTTTTGCTTCACAAAATGCCAAAGAGTGCTTGATATCATATAGATAGAACAAATATATAGTTTTTTTGCATACCTCAAGGTATCCTCTACAGCCTGTTTTCATGCAAGGAGCGATTTTTCAACTCACTGTTACATTGCATAAAGTATTCATGTTTAGCTGTATTTATATTACAAATAAATCACATTAATCACTTTCCACATAACACTTTCTGTATTTTACATTCTGTGTTTCTTTATCAACTTATCCAAGCCCTAAAATTCATTCCCATGTTTCAGAGGTTTATGGTTGCAATGACTTACATCTTGTTTGATCCAGGCTTAAAGTTTCTGAATATCATTAATTTATAACTTATATGAGACATCACAACTTAACATATTAACCAAAAAATACAAGAATTCTGAAACTAAATTGTGTGTGTGTCACAAGGGTCTGGGACCATGGGACAGCTCTGTGCCCTTTGCTAATACTCCTCAATCTCAGAAGGGCAAAATATTTATATATTGCATAGGATGTGCTTATTATCCTTACTTGCAGCTGAGAGCTAAGCTAAATTGGGAAGGACACAGCTCAACGTGACCAAGTCGAAGGCTTTCTATATGCGCATATAGCAGCCACTTTTGCTCACCATCACGCAGCACAGATACGGCGGAAGGGCCAGTTAGGGGTTAAACCCAACTCACCCTGTCAACATTCCTTGTGGAGGAAACCGGAGTACCCAGAGAAAACCCATGACTTTCGGCAGAGCGTTGACTAACTCTTTTCACATAGGTATCATAAATCGAACCCACGATATCATAGGTGAAGGGTGCCTGCTCTGACCGAAGTCCCACAAGTATATAGTCTATTTTGCATTTTCGTAGTATTGAGATGCCGAAAGCAAGTCACTTACAAAGTGTTGCTAGAAAGCAGCTTTTGGAAGCTTCAAAAGGATGTGGTCAAACCAAACGTTCTTTTATCATGCATGTAGGATCTACCTAACCCCAACATGAGAATAACTCTTTTTTTCTTGATATTTTATTATGGTTTTCTAAACAAATTTTATACTACATATTACATCTACCATACAACAATTATATACTTAAACATAAACAACTAGTTGATGTGGCGAGAACATATCTCACATTGACGTGTATTATTTTATGATGATTTCTATATTGGATCCATCTTAGAATTTAATTTCAAAAATATCCTACTTTGCTGTATTTGACGCTTATATTGTTATGCAAATGATTCGAATATTTAAATCACTAGTTATGCATTTGGGCCTTACACACCAGCCCCTATCAAGGTTATTCATGAAACTTGATACCATATAAATCCTTATATACTAAATTATTGAACTATTCAGCAAGCTCCTTTGAGCAAACACAGTTTTCTTGGGTCTCTCCTTAATTTGTCCAAAGAGTGGGCAACTTCGATGTGTACTGCTCTCATAGTCATGTGAATAGGCAACCATACCGTTTCACTTGGCTTCGACCTTGTCGCACCATGACTTTCGAACAGCAGCCAACACTTGTCATGAACCCGTATGCCCTTCGCATTGATGGTAATGTTGAATAATTAACTTGGTAACATGATGTTTTTGAGGCCAAATAATAGGGTGTTTTACCTCAAAGGGTAATGATGACCTTTCGAGTCGTCCTCCAACACACAGAATTCCCTTAACCAATACTGGGTTCA
The DNA here is from genome assembly GCA_016169945.1 of Trachythela sp. YZ-2020. Lineage (NCBI taxonomy): Eukaryota > Metazoa > Cnidaria > Anthozoa > Malacalcyonacea > Clavulariidae > Trachythela > Trachythela sp. YZ-2020. Next base: position 8,396,886 of record JADLSH010000395.1, on the reverse strand, counting down.
ATTTACTCCTTTTTAATAGGTTCCTAACTTTGCTGTTTCCTCGAGGAGTTTTTATTACTTTACGACCTGAATACTTCTTCGAATCCTGAATATCCTTACACAAGCTACCCAATGTTTGACCTGCAGTCAATTAGTGAAGCGGAGTGTAAAAGTGAATTTAGAGTGGAAAAGCGAGATATACCCTTTCTTGCAGACGCCCTTGAGATTCCGAATATTGTAAAGTGCTACCAAGCCTTGTGCATTCTTTTACAGAGATTTTCCTATCCATGTCGGTATTATGACATGATTTCTTCATTTGGAAGACCAGTACCTGAAATGTCAATGATCACAAATAAAATGGTCGATTTAATTTATAACACTCATGGCCATCATATAACACAGTGGAATCATCAGATCCTGAACCTAGAAGCACTCGAAATGTACGCAGAGGTAATTTCTGCCAAGGGAGCAGCTCTGACCAACTGCTTTGGTTTCGTTGATGGAACTGTCCGACAAATTTCCAAACCGGGAAAAATCAAAGGATCGTATACAACGGCCATAAGCGAGTACATGCATTAAAGTTTCAATCTGTAGCATTGCCCAATGGACTTATTGCTAACTTGTATGGACCAGTTGGTAGGTAGCTTTCTAAAATGTTTATTTCATTGTCAGGGGTGGACCATTAGATTGATTTTGGGTTGTGTAAATTGTAGTTGCTGGGTGTTTCTCCCCACTTTTATTCTTGTATGATTTTTTCCATTCTCCCATTTGTAGCATTCCCAGTAGTTGTGTTTTCATTTCTGTCTACATCAGTTGATTGACTTCTATTTTTGAACTAATTCGGATTTGCACGATGCAAGGATGGCTTGGTGAATCCAGTTTGTATGAGAACCTTGCCCAGTTTGCATTTTCAAGAAATCAAGATCCGATGTGTATTTATGGGGACCCAGCATACCCATTGAGGATTCACCTCCAAGCTCCATTTCGTCAAGCTGTCATGACTCAGGATATGCTGGATTACAAAAAATCAATGAGCCTCGTTCGAGTGTCTGTAGAATGGCTATTTGGCGATATAGTAAATTATTTTAAATTTGTCGATTTTAAAAAGAATCTTAAAATTGGACTTTGTCAAGTGGGGAAAATGTATATAGTTTGTGCCCTTTTAAGGAATGCCTTGACTTGCCTATATAAAAACAATACCTCAAAGTATTTTGATTTAGACCCACCAACTCTGCATGATTACATTGCATGATTTGTATCATTATGACACTATAACCATATGTATATAAAATAGGGTTCTTATTTAATATTTACATTGGTATGTATTTTGTAATACTTTTAATAATACAATTGTAAATAAAAACAAAACACAGATGTTATTTTAACAACTCAAGTTCCCCTTGTTTGCAGTTTTATTCTTAAAAATTACAGCTTATACCTAAACCATAGAATGGTCATCGTTTATCAATTATGGAAATTTAAATATCAACAGCCCAAAGCTAGGGCTCAACTTTAACACTGGCAAATGTAAAATGCATGTCACTTTTGAAGTATAATAAGGGTTTATGTAACACTTTTCAGCAAGTGTTCTTAATTTTTGTTCTTCATGTTTTCAAAAAAGTCAAACATTGTTTGTTGCTGTTGGCTTTGCATGAACATCATTTGGAAGTTTGACATCTGTTGCATTTGTTGCTGAAATTGCTGCTGGTGCTGCTGTTGTTGCTACTCTAACATTCTTTGCATTGTTAAACTTTGTTGGTTGCTAGATTCCTGCTGCTGCTGTAAAGTAGATTCCAACTTTTTTTCTTCCAACTCATGCATTTTCCTCTTCAATTCCATTTCTTCCTCTTTTACTGCTCGTTCATTTATGGATTTCTCCTTTAAATACTCAATAGTTTCATTGCCACTTCTCCTTTTTCTTTTCATATTCTTGTTTTCTTTGTCCTCTTCAGCATTTCTCTTCTTTGTTTCCTTCAGTGTTTCCATAGCTGTTCTTCGTATGTATTCAGCTTTCATTTTTTCTTGCTCTGCTTTGTCTTGTTGGGCACGACTTGCTTGTTGTTGTTCAGCATCTGCTGTTTCCTCAACATAATTGATTTCTTCCACAATTTCATCCAGCTCTGTCTTTTCTGGGGAAGTACCAGTCTCTTGTTCTTCTTGCCTCATTTTCTTCTGATACTTTTTTTGCAGCACGACCAGATGGATGGTCTCTTACTGATCTTTGGGTCACTGCAAATTTTGGATTTGCTAAAGAGTTCAAATTGGTCGCAATTTGCTTCCACAAGGCACCTCGTTCAATTGACCCTTTTCTGTGCTTGAAGGGATTGACGGTTAATACCTCTCGGCAGAAAATAATGTTATGCTCAGTTGTCCACTCCATTTTCCTACAAAAAGTAAGACAGATAATCTTGTATGTTCTATAGTTTCTACATATATATATGGATAACTAGATGCACAATGATTGTCCCATAATTCTACTATTAATAACTTATTATTCAACCATAACTCTAACCCTTGGGGTCTGATTAGGTAATTGTTAGCCTCGTTAGTACAGGTCCTTGTAAACACACACCTTGTACTCCAAACATTATTAATAATTCATTCCACTAGTGATTATACACTTTAAACCTCTGTTATATGACTTATATCTGACTTTGATCGTGTCTATATACAAGCTACTATTGATATGATATCCCTACTTATCAGTTGTCAGTTCAACCCTAGGTCACAGATTAAGTAATTGTACATTACAGCCTAATAATACAGTTAACATCATCAGTGACCTATGCAGACTTTAGTATTTTAATCGAAAATTCAACTAATAGAAATGTTTTACTCTTTAAAGACGTTTAAACAATAAAACGTCTCACTGGATAAGATGAAAAACTAAACAAAGCTTAGCACCGCAGTTCGTGCAGACATGCACAACAAACAAGAGTCATGTGACTCATGTCTCATGAATTATTTACTTGATTCACCATACCTTTTCAGAATATAAATATGCAAACAAATTTTCGTAATAAGTTAAGTTGAATGGCTAGAACAGTGAAACATAAATAAATGTTCCAAATTATTATCAAGGGACGAGCAGACCGAAGACTGAAATGGTGACCTAAGCATATCCCAAATGCAGGCGCTATAAAAAGCATGTAATTTATGAGAGGAACAACAGTGTTTTTCATCAATAAAACGATAAATACCTTTATTAATGCTTATCTAACTCTCTCAATCTACTCACCAGTGAAATTCAAGCAGAAAACTCTTCAAAACATATCCAACGTTGTCAAGTCACAGCCACAACGCCAAACCACGAGTTCCCACGTCTTCGACGTCACGCTGCGACCTCACAAAACTGCTCAGTTAGCATTTTTGGTGAAATCGATCACTTCCGGTTAGCGTTGCCGTTGTCGTGCAATCTTAAAGTCTCTATTGACTCCTTAGACTTTGTGCAATTAAAGAACAGAAAAAAGCGACGCAACCACGCGACTCCCTTTTGCAGATAATACCAAGATGAGTAGTATTCAAGGAGTTTATCCATTATGATATTCTGTTCTGATGCTGCAATTTCGTGGACTTGAGCAGTTTTTCTCCACTCTAAATTATCATCAGGCATTTCTTTTAGGCCTTCCGGTGGATTTGGCCATATCTGTCCTCCATTTCCCATAGGAATTTTGGACCGTCCAGCCACTCGTTAATTTTTCTTTGCTCATTGGGTTTTACTCCCCAAGATGCGTAATCGGCAGGATTAGATGTTGTGTCGATGTGTCTCCACATAGATGACTTGGACAAGTTGTGAATCACAGCCAATTTGTTGGCAATGAAAGTTTCTCTTCAACTCGTTATTGATATATTGCAATACGACCATCGAATCTGTCCAAAGTCTCAAGTTCTTCCAGAATCTGGTTATTAAGTTTAACAGCTAGCACAGCTGCAGTGAGCTCTAACCGTGGGAATGTTACAGGCTTCATGGGAGTTACTCTGGACTTGCCAACAAGAAGTGAAACATTCACTTTCCCTTCCTCAGTAACTTGCCGCAAATAAGATGCCGCCCTTAACCACGTCTTCATGCGTCGGAAGAATTGCGAAGTTCAACTAGTTCCTTTGACAAATCTTGCTTGAAACATCTGGGAATGATGACAGTTTCTAACTGCGACAAAGATTTTTGCCAACTACGCCACAATTTCAACTCATCTTCTGGTAGGATCTCATCCCATTCATACTTGGCTTGACAGAGACGTTTAATAACTTGTTTAGCTGGCAGTACGATTGGTGAAGCAAATCCAAAGGGATCGTACATTGAACTAACAAGAGACAATATCATCTAGTCTGACAGAACAGCTGTTTTAAAAATTGGAAAAATGGCAAAGAAAGACTAGAAGACCACAAGCAAGAAGGTCTAATTGTGTTAGAAGCCAGGCGAGGATTGGTCAAATAAATTAATGTGAACAATTTCTACTCCATTATATGTGACAAAGCAAGTGATATTTCGAAAGTGGAACAGTTGTCATTTTCTGTCTGTCATTGTTGCAATGATAGTTACGAGACTTTCGAAGACTTTGTTTGTATATTGTCATGTGATGAAGACTTAACATCAGATGCTTTCCTGAAGTATATAAGGCCATACTGTTACAATGCATTATGGATACAAATAAGCTTGTTGCCATGGCTTTTGATGGAGCATCATCCATGGCATGACTTTCTGCACTCCAGAAACAACATTTGGGAAAAACATAATTCATATCCAAATTGAGGGTTGCTTCGTGTGCGCCTAAAGGATATAAACAAAATCTCAACGTTTCAAGCTAAAGCCCTTCGTCAGTAGAAATTAGTAGACAGAGAAACACATTACATCAGCTTTTATAGCAACGCTATAAAAGCTGTCACGTGAACAAAATATTAACCAATGAAAATAAAGTAGTCATAACAATCGTAACAAAATAGAATTAATATGTAAAGATATAGCCTGCGTGCAGGCTTCGGCCCGATTATAGGGTCAAAGGCCTGCGCACAGGCGTTACACCAACCAAAGCGCTATAAATGTCGTACAAGGGAAGGGAAGAGGGGATATAGAGGAAAGTATATAAGAAGTATTTAAGAGAAAAGAATGAGCTAGATGAAGGAGAGGTGCTCATTGATACCATCAGGCTGAATGGTGCCCAGTTTAAAAATGAGACGCTTTTCTTGCTTCCGACGGGTATCATTGCCACCAATAATGGGATGAATGGTGCATATTTTCATATCAGAAAAGGAGTGGTTGGCACTGTTGAAGCGCCTAGCAACCGGTTTGTTGTGCACATTGTTCTTAACATCATGCAAGTGCTCAGCAAACCTATCGCCTAAATATCTTCCAGTCTCTCCGATCTAGAGCAAACCACATTTGCTGCAAGAGATGCAGTAAACGAGGTTGGAGGAGATGCACGTGAAACTGTGCTTGATGACAAACTGAGATTTTGGAGCCGAAATACAGGTGGCGAGGTTTAAATGCTTACAAGTGTAGCACTTAGCACGACCACAGGAAACAGTGCCAGCTGGTGACACAGAGTCCTGTCGCAATGAGCTGTGCACTAGGGTTTCCCGGATGTTTTTACTGTGTCGAAAAGAGACTAGTGGGGTCTCGGAGAAAATGAAAGACGTTGCAGGGTCATTGCAGTGTTTGGCACAGTGCAACGAGTTTGTGTTTAAATATGCCACAGCTTTGTCTGGGTTAGTTGCCAATGCACAAGATCTTTGTGAAGATTTTTATGTTCTAGGTGGCGTCAGTCCTAAACGTGTCTCTGGTCATTCTGAGATTGAAAAATCTATCTCGAACAAGATGGACAACAAGAGGATCTGCAGCTGCAGTGCTGATAAAGCAAGACTAAAAGACCCAAGCGTGAAGCCCAAGTGTTGTGCAAAATCAAGTGGATTACACTATTTACAGATAAGTAATATAATAAGATAAAACAAGATGTTATTAAATGCATCAATCTGCACATTCCCTTAGCCAAGATCAAAGGGCTTTTAAAAGTTGTTTGAATCAGCAATGTTTTGTGAACTTTTTTTGCATTGAGTGTCAATATGTTTGTACCAGTTGAGATTCTCGTCCACAATTACACCAAGAAATTATTTGTGTGCGACTCTCTCTATCTTATGGTCCCCAATAAGAATTTCTGGATTTTTAAAGTACATTGTTAAGCCTATTCTGGGAACCAATGATCATGTATTCCTTTTTTTTTAGTATTTAATGTTAATTTGTTCGAAATTAGCCATTTGTTGATTTTGTCAAGGTCTATATTGATTTTCTGCTCAATATCCACTGATGATTTCCCGTTACAGCATAGATTAGTATCATCAGCAAACATCAATGCTTCTGTGATTGTCAAACAGTTTGACAAGTCATTGATATAAATCAGGAAAAGTAAAGGTCCTAAGTTTGACCCTTGCAGAACTCCACAACAAATTTGCTCAAAATCGACTCAATTGTTTGTATATAAGTTTTTCGAAGATTTTGATTTTCGCATAATTTAATTCATTGTGTTTACCTTATCTGCCAATTTATGATCGTCTGACCGTGTGATGATTTCAAACCCTATCAAATCAATATTATTGTTTTGTTCTTTGATAAATTTCCCAAGATTCTCCATTGATCTTATCAGATTGTCTGTAGTTGTCTTGTGTAGGTAATTTGTATTGTCCAATATGGACAATAAGCTTATCTGCGTTCGTAGCCAGAGTTTGTACCATGTAGTGCTTCACTTCTTCTGTTCCCACGCCAGGAAATGTTTTGATGACTTTATGATCTTGTAGTCTGGCTTGCATTCTCTTAGTGTTTAAATGCTTGAGCATAGAGTCTCCCAGAATGGCTATTCTTGGTTGATTTGGGTTGGTATTTTGTGTATCAGGTCTCGTATTCGTAGGATGTTGTCTTTTTTCTCGTCTAGGCGGATCTTCGTGCCTTTCTCTTGATTGGTTTTGGTTGGCATTTTGTGTATTAGGTCTCATATTCGTAGGATGCTGGCCGCAAATTACTATCGGACAATGTCCGACTAAATTTGACAAATATCCGGCAAAAAAAAAATTTTGATCGGACATTGGTCTGTCCAAAAATATATATTGTCTGATTAAATACGAAGTTACTTCCATTTGCATTTTGCACAAAAAGTTGCAATTATATAATTTTAGGAGGCCTTGTAGCATTTTACATTTGCTAGGCCAGACGATTTTAATCGTTAAGGGAAGACGTCTGGTATTGAAAGGGGTAAACATAAAAGGAAGGGCTTCTCTTGCTGAGCAACACACGACTATTACATTTAGTTTTATAAATTTGATAAAAAGGTAGATACACCAAACTCGGTCAAGTAACGTCGCTTCTGAATGGCTAGACACTTGTCAAGTCTCGAAAGCCATAGGACAAACAAAACTGGCGCTGCACGCAAAAATACAAACTTTCGACTGTTGTCAACAAATAATATATTACCCTACAGTCCGCTATAGACACCCAAAGCATGATTTACGACGAAATAATTGATGAAACTACACAGAAACTACATCAAAATGTAGAAAAACCTAAGATGTACATTAACCCATAGAGGAAAATGTAAATACTCGCATTCAATTTGCGTGGGCTTGCAACGAACATGTAAATTAAACTTGCTTCCAAAGCTAAAACAGTGGCTAAAATTAGTGATTGTACATGACGTACATGGACCAATGAGAAGAGCGCTTTCTAATTTATGATTGACAGTCTGAGATTTTTATCAGACGCTACTTGTAATTATCAAACGTAAACAAATGTTAAAAGTCCCAAACTTAATGGCCTGTGACTTACAAATAGCAGTGATTAAAACCCCTTTTTTTTCTCTTGAATTTTATCACAGGCAACTAAATAAATTAACTAAATTTAGTTTTCATGTTAAGGAAAATACTTGCTATATACTAATATATTAAATGAATTTAATTTGGATTTTGAACACAAAATAAAATGACTTGGTAGCCAGAGCCAACTTCCAGCCCTCCCGGGGGGAAGGTCAAAATATTTCAACGCACAAGACTGGGGGAATCCTAAACAATTCGTATCAAATTGACAACTTTCATTTCAACGTCATGTTCAAAGAGTAAGATGGATATCCCTGATGCGGAAGTACTATCTGATTTAAAGCAACTAGAAAACGTTTTGCAAGCATCTAAGGATGTGGAATCACATTGCTTTAATCTTGAAAGTAAATATTCAACAACTGCTCGTTGGATCAGGAAAACAAATATACATATTGGCAGTCACTTAGAGGTTGACCAGTTTGGACAAGCTCTTATTCCTGATGATATTTCACAATCTTCTGATAGATTTATTGCCTACAAGTCAACTGCGAATGGTGATTGTCTGTTTAACTCAGTCTCTTGTTTGTTAATGGGAAATGACTCGATTTCCCATCACCTCCGTCTGCTAACAGCTCTCGAACTCTCAATGAACAGTGGATTTTACGCAGAACATCCCAAATTACAAATCTCGTACAGCAGTGGTTTTTAGTGCAAAGTTTTTAACTTTGCAGTATTGTGATGAGGGGCGAAAATTCACATGAGCTATCATACATACATCATAGTGTAAACTTTCCGGGGGGTGTTTGCGAAGATTCTCTATTAATACCGTATCTGTTAAACTTTGGGGTTGAAACTTTTTTAAGCACTTTCAAGTTATCTTATAGCTCAATTCGGTTGTATTCATGCAGTGTTTAATTAGATTTACGAACACCATTTGGGTTGCGGTATTAAACGTCTACATCATAACAATCGTTTTATATATAATATTGGGTTGCTAACTCCCCTGGTAGCTATGAACATGTGCGTTCAAGTCCACTGATCTAATAATATCACGGAACGAAATACGAAATTTCTGAATGGGTCGAATATTCATTATTGCAATATTTTTATAAATTCCGAAGCGTAAGTTTCGCCTCAAACATGTCACATATTTTGGACTTGGTAGTTCAGTTGGTGCTGGTTATATATAAAAAAATTCAATACAAGATTCAAGACCCGATGAGATACCTTTGGCCTTTATACCGTAAATATTGAATATGTTAGTTGTAGTATACATCATTGGTTTTACCAGCGATCTAAGGTAAGTCCACTTGCGTATACAATTTATACACAAAATTCATAAATACGGCTACTGTATTGTTTCTGGCGAATTTTATAGATAGTAGAAGTTGCTATACTCTGTCCGTAGACTCGTAGAGCGTGTATTTGTGGAGTCACTAGAGTAGTAGAGTGTAGTATGAACTGCATAATTTTGAAATTTGACATTTGTTATGCAATATTAAAAGAACACATCTCTGTCGACGGGGCAGTTGTTTACAAATGCGAATGGCATTTTGGTGAGGATGCGTCTGTATATATAACTATGATGTATGATGCATTCTATATACTTTCTAGTTTTGCTTAGACCTTATTTTAGTAGTCTGTGTAATAAGTTACAATCAAAATTTTATTTTATACATGAAATGAAATAATAAAAAAAATTTGAATAATCGAAGTGACATGATATTTGTAATTAGTTGAATAAAACTAATCAAATATTGTAACCGTAAACAATTTTGTCTGCTTACTATAATATATTGGCAAAAACATAAATCACTCATCGCAAATTTAGAATTACGAATGATGAAATGTTACAAGCTTTTCATTGATAAGTGTACTTGTTGAAAAACTGGCATGCTAGCTTTTCAAAAGCTTGTCACATTTCATCAATTTTCAAGGGCAAATAAAAATAGTAAAGGTAAAAATAATTGCCAAATAAAAATTCCTCGTAACAATTACTTACGCACTATAAACCATGTAACATAGTATTTGTCTTTTAAAACTTTGCACTATCCTTGGATCACTAGTTTGTAAAGCGACCTTGTTTACGATTTGCTTGTCAACGTTAGGAATTGGCGTTTGGGATATTTCAAAAAATCCTACAAAAGCAATCCAAGCAGAGGCTCAAGTTGCTTCCAAAACAAAAGAATGGGCAGGAATGATTCATTTGAGTGTTATTGCAAGGCCCATATTTTCAGTCCACCCTAATGTTCTGTTAGCATTCCGAAAACTGCTCCATGGAATCGTACACTCACGAGTTGCAGAATATGTTCAAGCGCAAGAAAGCACAGTGTATATTATGTGGTCTAGAGACGGAAATTTTTATACTAGATCTGGATGGTGGTATCAACCAAATCACTTTATACTGTTGCTGAAATCTGAACAAGTTAATAAGGAAACTAATGAGTTGACAAAAACACCAGGTGCTAAAATCACAGATTTATTTCAAGGATAAGGTGGACCACAAAAGCGTAAAAGCAGTGAAACCAGATTTAGAAATTCCAGAAAGAAAGCAAAAACCAGACGATTCTGCCAAGAAGAACACGAGAAAGCGGAGGTCAGAGACGGTAGAAATCTAATGATCTTGCATCTATGAAGCCAATACCTGGCTAACCTACCAGGAAGAAAATATTGGTGGGAAGAAGTATTGCTCTTTTCTGAAGTGTAAAGTTTGTTCTGAGTTTGAAGAAATCCATTGATGGTTCCACCAATTTCAAGGTAACCAGTGTGATTGCTCATGCTAATTATGAAATACATAAGATAGCCCTCAATCTATTTAGGCGAAAGAGTGGGAAACCAGAAACACCAATCAATAAAGAAAAAAACCAACCCACGTTGGACTTCAAACTCGGCCCACAACAAGAAATGAAAAGGAAGTTCGATATTTCATATTTTGTGGTCAAAGAAGAACTTCCATTGACGAAATGAGAAGATAATAGAATTATAGAAGGCATGGTGTTTCGCATTGTTCCACCTATAGCAACCAAACTGCAGCAACCAATTTTATTTCGTATCAGTCAGACCAGCTGAAAAGTCAACTTTCAAAAGACATTGCAAATGCAAAATTTTTCAGTGTCATATTTGATGGAACAACTTGATTGTGCAGTTGTTGAGCAAGAAGCTGTATTTGCCATCTATTTTGATCCTGATCCCAACTTGGATGATGCCACAGCCAATGATGACCAAGAGCCAATGGTAAAAGTTCAGATGGGCTTTCTTTCCTTGGAGAACTTAACTAGTTCCACGGCTGAGGGGGTAGTTGGTCGAATAAAGACTGCACTGGAATCTCTAGGACTCTCTGATATTGGTATGCCACCACCAAGTCTAATTGGATTAGGAGGGGATGGTTGAAGCACTAACCATGGAGAAAAAGGTGGGGTGATAGCCATTCTAAGGAAATAATTTCCTTGGTTTGTTTTCGTATGGTGTGTTGCCCACCGATTGGAGCTAGCTTTGAAGGATGCTTCAAACGGGACATACTTCAAAGAGGTTGACTGTATGAGAAGAGCCCAAAGAATTTGAGAGGATTAGAGGAACTCCACAGTTCATACAAGCAATGTCTGGAATTTGTAGAGGGTTCCTTAAAGCCTAAACAAGCTAGTGGTACAAGATGGATTCTCCATAAAGTGTGTGCGTTAAAATTACTTGTAGATAAGTTTGGTATTTACATGCAGCATTTAGAGTCCTTAAGTTGTGATAACTCTGTTAAACGAAAAGATCAAGCAAAACTCAGAGGATATTTGAGGAAGTGGAAAAACGGGAAAATGTTTGTCTATTCATGTTTCTTTATTGATCTGCTTCAGTCTTCAGCATCACTATCAGCAGCATTTCAAGATGTAGATGCTGTGTCTGCCTCCATGTCAAAAGCAAAGAAGTAGCTTGATACTTTAATGAAGAATGAACCACAAAAACTAAGAATTGTTAAGTATTATTTGGGCAAGGTAGAAGATGCTACTTACCAAGGAGTGGAACTCTCCGGATTTGATGCTGCAGTGAATAGCTTGAAGAAAGATTCCGGTACGTATATTGATTTGGTAAAGGGGGCAATAGAGAGTCGTCTTGAAGGTTCTGATGATTTCACTGAAGTTGCCACATTACTCAATTGTGAACTGTGGAATGAGAACTATAAGATGGATGAGAATGTTGAAACTACTATACTTAAGTTCTGTAAGCAATTTCACAAGCCTCTAAAGCAACAAGGTTTGAAAGTTACTGAGCCAGAGCTTCAGGAAGAGTGGCATGACATGGTGGATTATACTGTGCAGTTCTTGAAGCCTGCTAAGCAACATTACCGGGCAACATGGTACAAACTCTTTCATTCTTCTAGGATTGTTAACTGGAAAAACATTTTGCTGGTTGTTAGACTCTTGTTTAGTCTCCCAGCAAGTAATGCGGAGTGAAGTCATCCAAAAGGGCTTCCTTCTCACAGCAAACTCTTCAAGGCATATTGAGAATAACAACAGAAGGACCTCCTTTGAAGAAATATGATGCCACCAGTGCAGTTTTGGCAGGGCATGACGATAAAGTACGAAGGCCGAATCAGAAGGAACAGAGACCGTACAAAAAGAGAAGGAGCACTAAAAAGGTTATTCCTACATCAGAAATCAGCTCCACATCCAGCTCTCCAACTATAACTGATAGTGATACGGATAATGATGACACCAGTGACAGTAATACCCAAGAAACTCTTCAACAACAAGAACTTCTGAGTGACCAAGACTCAGACCTTGACAGTCTTTTTGAAGATGGAGATGAACTTGAGTAAGAAACAATGAAGTTGAAGTGTTTTTAATTTATAAATTAAAAATGCAATTACAATTGAGAGATTTTATCTACGACTAAAATCAAATGATGTACGAGTACATCATATGATTAACAATACTGTTAGTAACACTTTAATGAATGTCTAGTGACATAGACATTATGTTGTTTGTGATATCAGTTTTGCCAAGTACATGTATACTTTACGGACTGTATTCTAATTCAGAATAACTAAAACTATGTTTATTCAGAAAAGGCAAAAGTTTATTTTTAATGTTCTGCAAATATCTGTGTCAACCTGATAATAGTAAGTGATACAGAAAAATGTATACATGTTGATATATATACTATATTTATGAATAACAATATATATGTAAACGTTCTTGTTAATTGAAAGTAACACAAACCTGAAACATGTACTTTATTTGGAACATTGCAATGTTTACAGTATATCGACAGTAATAATTCATAGATGCAAAAAAATTTCTGGGTTATGCAGTCACAAACGTATCACAATTGACATAAGAATACTGGCCTAAATTAATTTAGAAATTGAAAATGTATGACTAATGAGAACATAACATGCCCTCAATCTTTCGTATTTTGATTTTAACAATATGTTGAAATTAATGTCCGACCAAATTTAGTGATACTGGTTTTTTGTCCGACTAAAGTCAAGTTATGTCCGCCCAAAATTGAAAGTGATCAGACACATGTCCTGTCAAGCCAAATATTTATTTTCAGCACTGTAGGTGGATTTTCGTGCCGTTCTGTTTGGGTGTTATAGGTTGACTCCATTTGTCCTTGTCAGTATCGATTAAGATGTAGTAGCGATTAACTCTTGATTCTCTTTTGTTCTCCGTTCAGTTTGAATTATTTTGTGATCCTGCTGGAATTTTCTTTTGTCCACTCACAACATTCCACGCATTGTTCTCGTTGTGTTTTTGATCTTCTTGTAAAATTTTTATGACTGTTATTAGGCTTTTTTTTTTCGTTTGTATGTCTGTGCCAATTAGTTCATCTACAGCAGAGAGAGGTATTGGCATTAAAGGTTATTGAGAATGTTATTGAAAATATGTTTATACTGTGCATTTGAGTTTAAGCTTCCTTTTTGTGTGGTTGCTAAGTTAAAACACAGTGCCCTTTTGTAAAATTCTGCCTCCAAAGTCCTAAATTGCCTCCGGCGCCTCTTTTGTGTCATTCAGTCTAGCCGACATGCTTACAGGTTTGACAGCGATATTACAATATTATTATTAAGGCTATAGGTATAATAGGGGAAATCTCGTCATTCAAAATATTTGGTCAGATAACATCTCAAATTTAATATGTCTTATCTTGGCCGTGCACCTTCCATATGTTTTAATATTTTTACTGCATTAACCTTTATAAGTTTGGCTAAAAACAATCTTGCCATAACCATGGACTGAAATGAAGAACATGCCTTGAGGTGCTATTTATAACACAGCACGTTAATGTGTTCTGAACAACACGGTGATGTGTTATTTATCAAATACCACCAAGACAGCACTGTGTTCATTAAATACTGTTTTTTAAGAAACAACTACACACTGGTGTGTACTTCGAATACACTGCATTTTTTTTATTTAGCCACAAATTATTACATAATTATGTTCACACAAAAGTGGCAAGGAAGCCCAAAAATAAGCAATAGCTTCTAAACTATTGGGACACCTTATCACCAAGGTAGATAAAGGTAAATAAAATATGGAGGAAAATCAAATTTAGGGAGAGAAGCAGTTGCCTGCCATATCCTGAGCCAGGTACTTCACCTACAGGACTTTATACTTCACCCCCCTCCCCCCATAAGTATAGTTTTTTTTATCACAAAATGGTGGCGCTAGAAGAGTGGGAAAGCAAAGTTCTGAAGCTAACTGAGAAACTTAAATCAATTCTTCCTATTGACCCTGAAAATGTAAAGTCTTTCATATTAAATGGGAAGGGAGTAAACATGGTTGTACATGAGTTCGAGGCGACACAAAATCTGTTTTGTTTGTTTGCGAGGATGAAGGCCAAATTTTTTATTACGGAAAATGTAAAGCCCCGATAGTTGTTCAGTCAAGATTTGTTGGGAGAGCCGTCGAAAATGTTGAACGTGAAAATCAGACTTCAGTCTATTCAGAAACTGAATGTCAACTTCTGGAGAATATCAGATTACAATCTGCTAATAACAATTTGGACAAATGGGTAAACACCGTTTCAAATGACTTAGAGGAGCTATTGAACAGGACACTTAACAAATATTTGGATTCGATAACTTTAGACCACTTCAGAAAGAAATAATTACTGCAACATTGAGAGCAGAAAATGTTCTTGGAGTTTTGGGAACAGGTGGTGGGAAATCATTGACTTTTACGCTACCAGCTGTGCTTGCAACCCGGCCAACGCTTGTTGTTTCACCTACAAAAAGCCTTATTGACGACCTTGTGATTCGTTGCCAAGATTTAAATATTTCCTGTTGCAAATTCACTGGGAGTGTACCATTGAATGTCCAAAATGAACAGTTAGACAAATTACCAGAATTTAAACTAATTTTTTACGACACCAGAAATGCTGTATGAAGGATGCCTTAAGCAGATATTTGAAACTATTGATATTCAAAGACTTGTTTTTGATGAAGCCCACACAATATCATCTTGGGGCGATACATTTAGACCAGTATATAAGGTTGTATGTCAGAAACTGAGCAGTCTTAAATGTCCAAAACGTTTGTTAAGTGCAACAGTTCAAGTGGCTGTTCTGAAAGAAATGTTAGGAAATGTAACAGTTATGAGAGAAACAGTCTTCCGGAATAATCTTTTGATTGAAGTTAAGCATCGGCAATGTTATACCAAGTTTTATGAGGAGTTGTGTTCATACATAAAAGATCAAGCATCATGTGGCATAATATATTGTGTTATCCCAAACTATGTCACTAAAATTAACTCTGAACTATTGAAGAGAGGCTTAAACTGTATGAAATATCATGGTAAGTTGTCCGAGAGTGTAAAGGAGTCAAGCTTTTCAAAATGGATTAGTGGTAAAGTAAATGTAACTATTGCAAATTCTGCATTTGGTATGTACATGTACAATGCATGTACAATGTACATGTACAATGCATTTGGTATGGACATCGATAAACAGATGTTAGATATGTTGTCCATGTCAAGTTGCCAACCAGTATTGACGAGTACTACCAACAAGTTGTTGGAAGGGCTGGTCGTGATGGATTACCTGCAACTTGCTGCATATATTACAATTATAGTGATAGAACTGCTTTAATTAGCATGTTCAAGCACCATGAACATTTTGACCAGCAGTACAAGCATGCACATAACCTGTTGACTTCTGATGCATATGTCCCAAAGTATGAAAAACTATAGACACAGGTACATGTGTACAATACACTTTGTGTATAAAAGGAAATGCTTGGGGATTGTATGATCAAACTCCCTGAAAATCTAATGAGAACATTGACTTTTCTTGTTATATTATACATGTATTATAGGAAATGGATTTTAAAACTCCTTTTTGTCCAATTACTGTCCATTTAAATGTTATCTATTCCAAACTCTATTTGCTACCCCATCCCCTATCATATGTTTATATGCAATATGTTTTGTAAAGTAATATGAACCTCTAATAATTGCAAAAATCTTACCCATCAGTCCATATAGTTATTTACGTGCTACGTCATTTAATTTGGAAATTTCTGTGAAGAAAGGAAAGAAATTCTAACTGTAATTCCTCTTTTCCCTTCGTTCTAGGGTCTTCTACTTCTTTTAACGTATTCTCCCACAAGTGTATATATTAACCACAGTACAGCCTTTATCCACAAACCACTCTTTCTTTGAAGCAAACTGGGCTACCTTTAGTTGGTCGTACAATGATGGAGGTGTACAGTGCCTTCTTGTTCTGTGAATGTTGAACGCCTCATGCGATTTATACATCTTTCTATCCAGGTCCAACAAATTTGAATGTTTGGTCTTTGGCATACTTTTTCACTGGGTAAACAAGATGGTCTTCAACCCACTCATCACCTGCAAGCTGTTTCCCTTGTATTCCTTCTAAATTTACTGTTCTATTTCTCTGAAACAGTTTTCTGTAAGCTAATGGCCATTTAGTAGCGAAATTTACAATATGAATTAAAGGACATTGACAACGAAAAATTTTATTCCTTATATTTATAGAGCATGCCTACGGAATACTTAATTTCATAGTTTCCCTTGTCCATCGTATTTAGTTGTTGAAAAATATGCTAATTTATGTATGAATACATTAAATGACGTCATTAGATGGGTTGACACAATTTATCTAATATAAACTCTATAGTGTATTACCACACGCAGTAAACGTTGCTGCAAAATAGATGGCAGAAAGGTTTTAACAAGTGTGTAACATGTTTGTACCACTACTTTTGATACTATTTTTTCCAATTCTGTGTGAAATAGATGCATAAATTCGAATATCACATACTAGGAAATCCTTATGTAATGTTATGCTATCAAACATTCCAAATGTTTCCATATTCAAATTAAGTTCTCTTAAAAATATTCCCAGTTACTTACTCTGTTTGTACCTACATATTTTTTGTAAATGCGCATTTTTAGCTCATTGCTTCTCTTTGCAATTTTATTGTTTTATCGTTGTCTCTTAGTTTATACTATAAAAGCGCGTACATGCAGCTGCGTACGTCGTAGTTTCACCGTTTTTCCACTTGGAAAAACATTTCCTTCTACAAGAAAATTTTAGTGGAAGTTTTGTAGGAAAAGAAGGAAATATAACTGTTATTATGGAAGCACTGTTAAGTCATATGGCGGTGTTTGGCGCCAAGAAATTCGAAGATGAAATCGCCAAGACAACAAAAGGTATTAACACTTCTTTCCCAATTATATTATATTATATTAATATTCATGATATGTAGATGTTTATTACATTACATATGTATTTCTGATAGAGATAGAATGGATTATATTTCTCGTAAACAATTAAAATGATGCAAATAGTATTTTCCGGCCGAGATTAAATACTGTATTACTGTATTTATTAGTAGATTCTCATTCATTAACATTGTAGCATGGATAGTTAAAAATATCTTTTATTATTGGTGATTGTAGTGCGAATATATAGTTCATGGACATGGGAATTCTCAAATTTTTCATTATCTTCCTTTTAGATATAGTTAATGGAACAACCCACAAAGAAACAAAAATGGTTAACAAAGTATTCAGCTGAGTATCACAAAGAGTATCCATTCATTAAAGCATGCTCTTCCTCTACAAAAGATCATTTATACAAGTTTTATTGCTCTTCATGTAATGTCAATATTTCATGTGCACACGGTGGAATTTATACTGATGTTAGGGATCGTATCGCTACAAACAACCACAAAATTGCTCATAGAAATTGCCAAAGTAAGTTTAGAAGCATACATATTGCCGGTGACTGTCATTTTCAATTCCTTATAGTTATAACCTTGTCATATTTTTGATTATAAAATATTACAGAGCAACTATTCTGTTATTTAATAATATGATCATAATAATAATTTGGAGGGATATTTTTGCTTTACCAATTCAAAATGTATTTGTATTTGATTAAGTATTTGGTTGGTTTTATTTTTCTATCCAGGAAACCTACGAGTTGATCAACTGTTTCAAAAAAAGAAAAGTGATACAGATGTTGACCCAACAATTGCAGCTGAGACCAAAATGGTTATGTTACTCATCCAACATAACACATTTTTTAATATCTCAGACCATTTGTGTCCGCTAATCAGAAATGAATTTAAGGGAAGCGAAGTTGCTCAATCGTTCAGCTGCAGCAGAACAAAAACTGCAGCCATTGTTAACTGCCTGGGAGAGAATTTCTTCAGCGAACTGAAATCTGATATGCAAAGTATGCCATACAGCCTTATGTTAGATGCTAGTAATGACAATGGCATTCAGAAAATGTTTCCCATCACGGTCCGAATTTTCGACGAAACTTTCAGTAGGATTATGACAAAGTTTCTGGACATGAATTTATTAGAGGGAAGATATGCCTCTACAGCTGATGTGATGTTCGAAAGTGTTGACAATTTGCTAACTAAAAACGACATTGCCAACTATTACCAACAATTTGCTAACTAAAAACAACATGTTGGTTGTGTTTAGAGCGTTGCATTAATCGCGAGCTAAAGAAGTACGAAGGTCTGAAGTCGTACTTTCTCTCTGAAGATTTTCCAGACGCACGATTTAAACGACTTCGCCGTAGCTACGACAATCCAATAATCGAAGTTTATCTCCTTTTTTACCAAGCTTCGCTCCCTTGTTTCACCAATTTCAACAAGTATCTCCAGAGAGAAGATCCAGTTGTTTATCAACTGCACGATAAACAGCAGCGTTTTATGCAAAAACTGGCATCCAAATTCGTCAAACCAGACATCATCCAAGAACTGCGATCGGGAAACCAATCACTTGCAGATCTAGACATTCGTCTTGAAAACCAGAAAGATGACATGAGTTTGGGAATCGGTCCACTCACTCGCAACACGCTTAAATGTCTGTTAGATGAAGGGGATATTGACCAACCCAACGTTGATCAGTTTTTTGATGCGGTACGAGCCTTTTTCGTAAAAGCCTACAAGTACTGTGTCCAGTGGCTTCCACTTGATAATATATTTATGAAGCATTGCATCTTTGTTCATTTTAAAAGACGTGCCGAAGTTTCCTTTGAAACGAATCCACGAAATGCTAATATCAGATCCATCGTTGCTAGATGAAGTGGAAGAGGAGTTTATGGATTATCAAGCAATGGCCGACAGCGATATTCCTCAAATGATTTGGGAAGCAGCAGTAGTAGGAGATATCCGGGAAAATGAGCATCAAATGGATGTCATCTGGGGTTATCTAAAAGCGAAAATTCCCAAGCTCACTGAAATTGCTCTGTAAGTTCTTGTCATTCCCCACAGCAATGCTGGTGAAGAGAGGGTGTTCTCTACGATTAGAAAGAACAAGACCGAATTTCGTTCTCTACTTAAATTAGGAGGATCATTGAATGCAATAATGCGTGTGAAAATGGCTGTTCCAGAGCAGCTAATGGCATGTTACAAATGGGAACCCTCAAAAGAACTTCTGAAGAAATGCAAATCAGCAAAGCGTGAATACAATGAGAGGCACAGATCAAACAACGAATAGATTTCAGAAACATAAAAACTTGCCGCAGTGCTAACAGATCAATCTCTTATGCTGCCTCGCCTATTGTCAGTGCAATTAAAACATTGGACTGACCACAATACAAATTCGGGATGATTTTCTTCAAATTGCGATAGAGACATGTTGGACTAACATTACAATATATCTAAGTGTAGTTTGATGGCTTCAGTTCATGAAAAAGTTTAGTTTTTCTCATCTCTGAGGATGGTTCGAAATTAAATTGTCTGGACTTACTAACAAAGAGTCATTTTTTGTGTTACAATACATTTTAGACTTTGATATTTGATAACCATAAGTTGTTAATCACAATGAAAACCAACTTGGTTTACAATACATTTTTAAACTTTGATATTTAATAAATATAAGTTTTCAATGAAATCCAATTTGATTTGGCTTATTTGAGGAGAGGGGGAGGAGGGGGCAATACGTTGTGTCATCAATCGCTGCTGTATTAAAATGTCCCGGTTTTATAATTCACAAGGTTGGAATGTCTGCTATTATTGTCTATATCCCCTGAATGTCTCACTGGATAAATGCATAAAAATTGCTCAAATTGCAAAACAATCAAATCTCTATCAGCATGTTCAGTTACCAGTTCCAGATTTTATTGAAAATACAACAGTAATATCATTGAGGTTTGAACTACTCCTTTTATACTTTCAATTCAGTTGGACAGTGTAGAATAAAGAAGCGCTATTACATAAAACAAACTTCAAATAGCATGTTGTATTCGTATTCAAGGTATATTATTATTTGTTGTGGAGTATATCGCTTCATCGCTTGTATTGACATGGTGCAAATTTAAGTTACCCATGATTATTGAAATAAAACAAACAAGATTAATACAACTACAGTCATTTTGAAAAGCGAAAAGAACACCGGTATGTCAGTTAATAGCAAGTCTTCAGTGCAGCAACACATTAAATTATTAATTTCTATTTTAATGGTCAGTTATTCCCCACCCAATATTTCTTTAAAATTGACTTGACTTTTCGCATCTTGACTTTTCGTAAAAAAGAGTATAACAAAAGAACTAAAAGATCTAAAAATATTATATAGATTAATATAGATTGTTTTCAAAAGAATATTACTTGTATCCAATAATTCTGCACCAGATTTATTTTTCAGTAACATTCAAGGCTTTAGTTTAGCTCCAGATAAGATCAAGGTGCTCAAAATTGCTGGTTGACAATTCGTTCAACCTTTCTCGGTGCCTTGAGTTAATATAACATTTCAAACATCTCTTCTTGTGTCTTCGTTCAAATAATGTATCCTACAACAACAGATGGTTCCTGAAACCTTTTCCAGAGTGTATGACCATTTACCTTTCTCATTAAATTTCGATTGACACAAAATGCTATAGTATAGCATCAATAAAATACCCAATCATTCACAAACATGTGACACAATTAAACCACTCAAGTTGTAACATTCGCCATTCCTTTCCTTCTCACACGCTTAATATGGCTTTACCCGAATAGTGTAGCATTTTCTTATTTTTCCTGCCTGGTTGTGAGAATTTTTGTTCATTATAACGTGCAAAAACGACATATTTTAGTTACCAAAACCTTTATGCAATATAGATCCCTATGTTGTTTTGAAGCGAACCCATCTAATGACGTCAAAAAGGTCATTGACCCCAAAGATAATTTTTTGAGAATTTGATCCAAGATGGCGGCCGATGAGCAAATTTATCACATTTTACTTGCACTTTACTCACAAACATAAATGTTACAGAAAACAATAGTAACATTCTCATAGTTAGGTGGTCCAGTAAGATTAAATAAGCCAATAAAAATTTTCGTCGCCAATGTCCTTTAAGCTTTCATCCATATAGTTAGTCTCGATTGCGTGGCCATTGCCATTTCTTATTGATTTTTGTACCAGTGGCTTGAGGGAATAAGATCACATAAGATTTATTTGGTAGTTTAACACAGCATCTCCGTTTGAACTTTCTTGCCACTCGTTAAACTTTAACAATAAAACTTTATTGTGGCTACCAGTTTTAAGAAGACAAAAAGCCAGATCTGACTTACTTGGAAAAAAAAGTGAATTAAAATCTAACCTTGGGAATTAAAATCCTTTGCAGTTGATCCTTCAAAGTATTCTTCTATACCGTAGTATCCGCTACTCTCCAACCTCTGACTGCAAAGTCCCACATTTTATTTTGGCTCGCTTTGTCATTCTGCAGTTTGGACAGTCGCACATGCCAAAGGGAAGTATGCATCAACTCCATGTTATCTTGATACGTTATAACCGGGCTGGTATGTGAAACACGTTCCTTGATTCATAATTTGTAGTGATCCAGTTGCCGCTTCAGCACTTAAATCATGTAAGTCAAAAGCAAACCACATTTCACATTCGTAATGGCAAGTTTCAAAAAGACTTTTCCGGATATTTTTTAGTGGGCCAGAAAATACATATCAAACTGGCACTTGAAGTGTATATTTCGTAGTATACTCTGTGTAATATCTCAGAAATGTCATTGTTATTAAATATATGTTACACCCTGTTCTCAGTCAGAAAGCATAGGAAAGAAGCATAAACTTACAGAACTTGATGTGACTCAGACAGTCCTAAATGTTGAAGCAACTCAATCATGGAAGGTCTGGCACCAAAACACATACACAACAATAAGCCAAACAAGATAGGTACATCATTGCTACTGTTTTGATCTCTCACATCCATCAGTGAGGAAAGCAAATGAATTGCAGCCCTCATTTTCATAGCTGGCGTTTTGATAATATTTCGTCCTGTATTCTTTGTGAAAAGAACCACCTGATTAGAGCTTTTGATGTCGGCTGACAGCCGGGAAAATGTCTCTGATTGATCGGCTGCCAGCGGGGCTGTACAATAGTGTACTATTGACCGAAAATAAGCGTGTATGTTGGGAGACTGGATCTAGAATCTTTCATGAACAAATAAAGCATCAAAACTGAACAAATTTAGCCAAAATTATTGAAATATGTCGAAATTCATCTTTCTATTGCTATATAAAAGGCAAATACACTAAATATACTTGAAATGGCAATGAACAAAAAAATGAAATTTATGAGCGTACAATCTGGGACTTCAACCCACATTCTTCAGACCAACTTGTACGTACTCCACCACACCTCACACAGGAATTATGTAAATTAATTTGTTATAAAGTAGGACTTTGTGCACTATGTAATACTACACCAGTCGACATATCTGTAGTATACTATAATATACTACAATAAAACACGGCTACCAGCCGAAGTTACCTGACAGTATACTAATAATACACTACAATATATATCATGGCTACCAGCCAAGGTGATCTGTGGTATACTATAATATACTACAATAAAATACAGACACCAGTCGAAATTTACATAATTTCCACATGAGGTGTGGTGGAGTGCGGGAAGTGCATAATATGTACATACGAGTTGGTTTGAAAAACGTGGGTTCAAGTCCTACATTGTACGCTCGTAAATGCAATGTTTTTGTTCTTTGCCATTTCAAGGATATTTAGTGTACGAATTTCGACATATTTCAATAATTTTGGCTAAATTTGTTCAGTTTTGATGCTTTATATGTTAATGAAAGATTCTAGATCCATTCTCCCAAAATATGCGCTTATTTTCGGTCAATAGTATACTATAGTACAGCCAGGCTGGCAGCCGATCAATCGGAGACATTTTTCCTGCTGTCAGCCGACGCCAAACGCACTAATTGGGTGAAAGAACCAGTTGCTCTCTAACACATGTTATTGTTGGGCAATCGCTTTTCAATTTTTCCAACAAGGTATTAAAAAGTGTTAGTTTAAAAATTGGTACAAGGTCCTTAACGTCCTTATTTTGAATTCCCAGATTAAATATGCCTCTAGCTTTCTTGATCTCATTTGTTACTTCAGATCTTTCTGCCAATAACAGCAGATTGAAATGTCTCAATGCAAACCAGGAGATTTTCTGCTGCTGTATTATTGTAAATATACTTGACATTTTGATGTGTACAATATGACTAATTAGATTTAAAAATACAAAACATATATCTTGCTTTACATAATGAGCTATATAGGAACTGGATAGTACATGCATTAGGAAATATGAAACGAACATTATAGTTTCTTTCACAATACCTTAAAAAGACAGGTGTGTCTTACATATACTTGTGTGTGTATATGAAGGTATAAAAAAATATAAAATAATATGAATAAGTGTGAATTGAACAATAGCTTGAAACCAGGACTCCCACTGTTTATATTATTTAATATAGAAACAAGCATTCCTCATACCTTTTTTGCCAACACTTTTTGGTGAACCTATTGGGCCCAAATAGTGCCTATATGATGACAGATAATCAAAATAAGTCATTTCCGGCTGTATTCTGATTTGAACTAATGGAAAAGTGTGAATATTGAAGATAAACTGTGTTCTAATTAAGTTTAATCTGATACAATAGACTATTATATAGAGACATATAATTTTTTTTAAAACCTTTAAATATTTACCTTTTTTGTTCTCAATTAACTTTCCCCACTATAAACTGGGAGTTCATTAAGAGACGATTCAAACGTCTAAGTTTGGGGCCTTTGTCTCCGTAGGCGTAGCTTTCAGCACATACCTGTGCCTGCTCTTTTTCAATCAGTTGCTTATTCAATCTCACATCCCTTAAAAGCTTCTTTTACTCAAAATAGTAATCTTTGAATTCAACGGCTTGTATCGTTTATCCGCCATTTTGCTGTGACAAATTGCCTATCACTACCCCAATAAGGACATCTATTTATGCCCGAGAATAGACGTGCAGTTTGTTTGGATATGGCAGGCAACTCCCCCTCTTCTTCGCCTCGTCCCTAATTTTCCCTCCACTATCTCTTTTTTATCTCTTTTATTTGTTAGTTGCCTATGGAGGAGGCTAATAATTCCTATTGATTTATAAATACTCGTCCAATATTACACCCAACAATATGACTTCATTGACTTGATTAATACTACACTTATTAATCTCTAAATTTAAATCAAGGACTTGTCTCCACTGTCTAGGTTTAAATACAATACAATTTGATTTATTTGTATTCACAGTCAATTTATTTGTTTGAAACCAGATCGACAACTTATCCAGTTCAGAGTTAATAATAGTATTCAAACAACATAAATCATCATATTGGTATCATCTAGAAATAAAACCAATTCAAGAAGTTCTGAGGCATTGCAAATATCGTTTATATAAATTAAGAAGAACGATGGCCCAAGAATCGACCCTTGCGGAACACACATTTAATAGTATTATATATATGTAAATCCATTATACATATTTAAATCTATTTAAAAATATTTTTTATCCAATCAAGAGGCAATCCACGGATGCCGTAAAATGAGAGCTTATCAAATAAAATATCATGATTGACTGTATCAAACACCTTTGACAGATCAAGAAATATTCCCACAGTATGTTTCTTTTCATCAATTGCCGAGGTTATTTTATCGACTAAATCAAGCAATGCCAGAGAAGTTGAATGGTATTTCCTAAAACCATATTGGTTGTTAAGTAATAATTAATAAATATGTTTGAAATCAATATAATTAATCAAAATTTTGGAAAAGATTGGCAAAATAGAAACAGGTCTATAATTAGAGATTAGTCTCTCCTCACCTGATTTGAATGGTGGAATCACTCTAGCAATTTTTAGCTGATCTGGAACAATACCAGATTGTAAAGATAAATTAACAATGTGGGTTAATGGCTTAGAAATTACACCACGTTTTTGCTGAATTGGAAATATCTTGATTGTGAATTGAAAAATAATACAGAGTTGTTTTAGATGGGTTTTTTTTGCGATTTGTGACTTCATTTAAAATTTCCAGGTATCTTTCATATTGGAATTTTCCATTTTCAATTTTTTCTTCATAAAGTTTTTTTGCATTTCTCAATAACATGTTTTTATTTAGATTTCTGAGCACATCATGTTATAACATAGCATGTTATATAACCACACCACCATGTTCTTAAAACACATCAGCAGCACAGCAGAGTTTCTAGTACGTGCTATCCTAACATTTTTATAGAAATATGATGCGTGGACAGAGTGTGTAGAGTGTAATGAAAATGCTGCAGTTTGCCGATGTTTGGATTGTGGTTCCAGTCAGTATTTTTGTTTGGATTGTGCCAAGTCTTTACACAAATCGAAATCACAAAGCGAAATCATTTTCACCAATTGGAAAAGTTTAAGGTTTGTAGATAATAAATACTACTTCCTTTGAATGCATTTTGTGTCTGCAGTTCTGTGTTCTTTTTGTTAGTTCAATTTCTTGGTTCTGACTTGGATCTAAAACTGCAATAATCTTTTATACAATATATACAATATTGTATATATTGTATAAAATATTGTATTTATACTGTATATACAATATATATCAATTATACAATACTGTATTTATACAATATTGTATTTATACAATATATATCAATTTTATACTTGACCTCAAAATAACATATGACATAAGTTGCACTCTAGAAACTCATTTGGAGGTAATGTTCACTGTGTTGTACTGTACTCAATATACACTATTTTACTGTACTCTACTGCACAGTAAGATTACGTCATAAGAAAGTATGTTTTTAAAAAATAATTAAAATTATATTTTGTTCATATAGAAAAACGACAGACAGGATATCCTTTCAAGAGTTGATTTGGCTATACCCGTGTTTCATTCTTATGGTCACAAGTCATTGTGTCAGGTTTGTTTTATATTGAGTATAATCATAAAACTTTTGTTTACTTCTAGAAACTGAGTATTGTAAATATTTAATATTAATAATGGACAGAAAAAGCCTTTGTTCAAGTCATGATTTCTCTCGGTCATCGTTCCTTTCCTCTGCTAGCATCGAATTATTTTTGGAACATTACTTGATTGAAAGACAATAGAAATCGAAATTTACAGTAAAATCTTACAGTAAAGTACTGTATGGTCGTCCTTCGCTCCGGTCTTCCTTTCTTGCTGATAAAGTTCAACAAACAATAGTCAATGTCTTTTCATCCATATAGATTGCTTTAAGTCGCAGAAGAAAGAGCGGTTTTGGGCTTAACGATGGTGAAGGAATAGAAAGGTTATGGGCTTATTTAAGAGGATTCTCCTCTATAATGAAGGAAATGACAACTGGCCGTCGAGTCGATATCTTGACTGATGCACTTCTTCATTACGCTCAACATCGGATAAATGTCGGATTTGTCGGCTCTGATTCTCTTTTTGACATATGTGACAAATAGTGTAGTTGTTACTCTATTGTATGAAATCACATACGTCAAGAGGAGAATCGGGATAATCTAATACTAAATTAGGGGACACTTGGGTGCATTGCCTGCTAATGGGTGAATTCGTGTCCAACATTGACGAGTGCCAGTCATTTTGAAAGAGTCATGAGTGTAAATTTTCAAATTCACGAGGATGTTCCATAATATAGATAACAGATGCAATTACCTGTACAAAAAAAGCAAAGTTGTATATGTGTACAGTATACCTTAGTGCAGTATATGTTGAGTATATCAGCCAAAATTGGACGTATTTCACAATTTGTTTTGCAGGACCGTCGCTGCTTCCTAAATTGAAGAAAGCAAGAGAGCTTTTGGAAAGCACGAAGCTCAATTAAATGAAATATTTTCAAAATTACAAGGTATATATGGAAATTTTCGACATATTAGAAAATATACCGTAGATTTTCAATATCTCAGTGTAAATTTTCCATACCTATACCACTCTCATTAAATATTATTTGGCTTCTGTGAATAGCACATCTGTACTTTGATGTTGATTATTCCCATTATCATAGAAACTGCAACAAATAGTTGCTTATAAGCTGCAGAGATATGTTAAATATCCTTATATGCTTATATGCACACATTAAATTCCTAATTGTTTTAGGCAGCACACGATAACCTTACAATGAATTTAGTATATACATTCAATAGTTATATATTTTATTTTCTTATTTTGAAAGTTTCGTGTGATGCCAGCTTAGTAGAACTCTGGACCGATGAGGAGAAATCGTTATTGCTGTCAAGAAACAGTAAGTTCAAAAGTCTCATTTCTCTCTTGCGATTATGCTGAAATGTTGCGATTATGCTGCACAATATATTAAATATATCAATATGTCTTGAATGTGTGCTTCCAGTGTAGGTAAGGATAAATTATGTATATGTTTCTGTCCTTGTGCAATAGCCAATATAGAATAGACTGAGTAAGCTCTTTACCTCAGATTTAATTGTTTGCCATACAACAGGACAATCAGTGGTTGAAAATCTTCAATATTTGTTTTGCCTACAACATGGGAAGCAAAGTATGTACAGCATTTGTCGTATTTTGGAAGAACTCGGGTACGTTAATCGTCTTTTTATTTCTATTGTCAGCATTTTTCACTAGAACCTAACAGTACGGCCATAGATTTTATATTTATACAAGACATTAATCTGTTTAAAATATATTTCTAATTGTTTAGACATAGTATTGCTACTGGAGATGCTGAAAATCACGATGCTATAAATGACTTAGTTGGGAAAAGGAGAGCGTAAGTGTATTTCTGTAATTGATAATTTTTAATAGATCTTATTTTTGCCATCTTACTTATTTTAAGCACTTCTTAATCTTCAGAACAATAAAGACTATAAATTCAATGGAACGAAAGCATCAGGTGAAAAAGAGATGGAAAGTTGGGGAAGCGCAGTACAATGCGGCAGTGCTAGTACTTGAAGATGAGAGAAGAAATCTAGGTTTTAGTCGTTTAAACTAAAACTACATTTAGTTTGCGTCATATATGCAGTAACAGTATTGAAACAGATTTCTCTTTTTTCAAGCCCCAACATTGCTGCAAATACTGTGTACATGAGTAAAGTTTTATAACTATAGTCAGTTTATACTAGATAGCTTTGGCATATTTCTGGTTGCAGATTGCCCTTGCCCTTGGGCTACAGAAAAGCTACATTGCTGTATATACATTGTAAAATCTCCTAAATATATCACATAAATTTTATCATCATCTATTCAGACAATAGTTTTGTTCAGTACTCTTACTGTACACTAATACATATAATGTATTGTTTAACAGATGGCCAAAAGATTGCAATTAAATTAAGTAAGCAAATTACAAAGAAAGCGAACGCCCTGAAGGTTTCTGTCGAGAAGTACAATGCCTCCTTAGCTTCTTGGCGTGATCGTGTTGAAGGACTTCCTAGTTGTCTCGATTTTGATGACGTAAAAGACCCGGAGTCTTGTATTTATCAAGATTTCAAAGGTGTTACAGACGGGCAGATCCCGTTTTCCATTAGAAGAACCATCATCGACCTTCACCAGCTGACTGAAAGATGTAAAGAGGAAATAGAATTTGTCTATATCGAGATAGTAAGGTTGGTAAAATATCACACGAGAAAACATGCATTCCAGGAATTCGTGAAGAAGCACAACACAGGTTCTGCCCTTTATATGAGAGGTCTTTGCTGTATTATGCAAAAACGAGCATACGAAGAAAACAAGTTGTACTTGCTTGGTTATCTACTCTATAATTACCCCACCGAAATCCTGTCCTCTTTACCTCAACAGGAATATAAATATTGCAGCATACTTGAATCTAATTTAAATGAGGAGTTGCTGACAGGATCAGAAATGGAAGGCGCTTCTGATGATGATTTGGATTTGGAAGACGATGTATATGAAATAGGAGCTTCAGATGACGATGATGACATGTTGTTCGATTAATATGTAATACTGTTCATGTTGCATACTGCATGTCTTAATACAATAATTTAGTTCAGTGAGTTAAAAACGGGGAGATTTAGACTTTTGCTGAATTTGAGGCTGACATTCTGATCCTATTTAAGTAAGACTTAAATTTTTATTGTCGGCCTCAAACTCGTACTATTGTCTCACATGCATTTCAACAAATTTTGGAAGTGTCTATAACAAGGGACAAACTACTTCAAACAACCTTCTAAAATCGGTGGCCGGACATTTTGCCGAAAGACACAACCTTGTCCCCAGGGTCTTGATGGTGACCGCGGTGAACGGAGAAGACCCTGGACAACTTGGCAATTATCGCATGCGCAATGGCGGAAACGTGTGTTGCTGACTACAATCATCTCTGGCGTTTACGACTATTCTTTCAATGTTTTGATATAATATTTCTCAAAGTTTTTAACTGTTTGAGCAAATTCTGAAAAAAATAATTTCATAAACATGTTTAATATACCTATAAATCGCTGATTTTTTACCGTACATCGTCTGAATATTGATATTTTCAATTGCGTGACACTGGATAGATGAAATAATGTCGGATCTGGCGGTGTCGAGAAGGTACGTGAAAAATATTATTTTAATCTCTTCAACAAGCGTCCTGCCAGCAGATATTAAATAGATATATCTGAAACATATATAATACATTCAGATATATTTCAAGAAACAAAATAAGAAACAGGCACAATAGCTTTAGTTTTAGGCCTGTGGTGTGGATGTTTTACTTTGTAAAATTACTGAACAAAATAATGTATAAAACTATCAACCATTAGGTCCATTACCTGATTACCAATTCCTATCTGAGCTATTCAACCCCATTCATCTAACAATTCCAAGTCCAATACAGTCGGTTACACCTAAGTGTGCATGTGTGATCACAAAATGTGTTTTCATTTATACATGCAAAATTGTAACAATTATGCCTCAAACATCAACTGGGTTTGTTAGCCAAACACCTAAATTTCAATTTTGGATGAAAAGCAGGTTTGCTCAGAACTATTTTTGTGCTACAACCAGGTTTCAGAAAGATTCTAACACAATTTAGGTATAATTGTTATAACTGCATGTAATTGAGAAATGTTTTGATCAGGTGCAAGACTGTAAAGTTTGGTCTGCATGGGGAATGTGCAGCTGCCACAGAGCACAAAAATATTCCCGCAAAAAAGGGAAATTAACAGTATGTGTACATTTCTCCTTGACTGGCCATTAGGTAGTCTTTGGCAGTCCAAGGCAGTAATAGGTAGGACTTGCAACTCCAACTTAGACAGCATCTGTGCCACTTAGCGGAGCTACTTAGCTTTTTTCTGATCCATTGCCATGTTCCTTTTATGTCTGTCAAGCCAAGTAAAAAAGCTCTGCATGTCCATGCCAACTAGAAGTGATGCCTCAATATTGGTGAAGTTAGCATGACATCTTCCTGGTGATGTGCAGAAAGGTCCTAGCTTGCTCAAGTCCTTTATCATGATGTTCTCATCATGTTGAGAAGATCTGGAAGTGTGTGCTGTAGATTTTTTGTGTAATCCAGTTTCAATTTGT
Organism: Trachythela sp. YZ-2020; assembly: GCA_016169945.1. Classification (NCBI taxonomy): domain Eukaryota; kingdom Metazoa; phylum Cnidaria; class Anthozoa; order Malacalcyonacea; family Clavulariidae; genus Trachythela; species Trachythela sp. YZ-2020. The sequence continues at coordinate 8,365,835 of JADLSH010000395.1, read as the reverse complement.
TACAATTTGCTCCACTCCAGCTGCAGACTTGGATGCTCTCACAATTGCACCTGATGTTTTGTTTGCCCCCATTCCAAGAACAACATTTTTGCACGTGCGGTTACATATTTCTTGTGCAGTATCACATTCAATGTTTTTGCCTTTTCCTCCTGCCCAATTGGCAAACCTTCCCCATCTTATTATATGAGCCATCTCTTCTGAGAACAAAGCTTTCTTCTGGGCAATGCTTGTAAACATCTCAATCGCATATTTCGAGAATGACCCATGGCTCTTGAAATATTGTAGTAGTTGCTTTATGTTTATGTCATTCCTTTCCCCATCTCCTTCAGCACATGTATCTTTCATTTGCATTAAGAAGACAGTTAGCTCAATTGCATTTAGCCCGTAGTATCTGCAGTTAAAATAGAATATATTTCCAATTTAATGGACTACACACTATAAAGTGTTCACTCATTACAGTTTATAAAATTAATACAATATCACTGCTCATTTTATACTTCTCCTCATGATGTGAATTGATTGTATAACCTCCATAGTTAAGAAACCAACATTATCCAAAGTGTTGGAACATACTATATTATCATTTTATTCATTTTTGTTTATATAAGATAATATCAGCATGCCATCTTGAATTGGGCAATGTCAATGAGTTCGATGATTTTGTAAAACTTTCATGCAACTTTGAGACGATATGTCAGAAAACCTTCACTTCAAAGTCTACACTTGTTATATCAAAACCTAACTAATTAATTCATGCTTATTAGTTCATTTTTTTATTTATTCATAAAACCTAAGTCATTACTGTTCAATACGCTATTTAAAAGTCAAGTCTTTTGATAGTTCTCTGTTCTAATCCTTCTTCCGGAACGGAAATATCTTACAGATTTCTATTTAATATACCTATGAAGATCATATAAAATGCCCAATAAATATTTTCCTGTTCAGTATTATTGCTGGCACAAATGTATGTTTCTATTAGAAATACTGTTTGAATATCATTGATTTAAAATTTAAAACAAAAACTTTTGCTTCTGGTCCACAAGTTTATTCATTTTGCCAAATTTTCCCTGGCATGATGCATGCTGTGGTAATTTTCTTTGGTTTGCATTTTCATACATTTGCTCGACTGCCATTGGTTCCAAGGTTCCAAATTTCAGTTTCATAAAATATTTTAACCAAAAAAAATTATCATTATTATAATAAATTTATCAATCATTGCTTGAACCATCTTAGAACTTCACTCTATCACTTTTGTCTGATAGGTATGGTATAATTTGAATATTTTCTCGATACTGTGTTTCTGATTTTGTTTTGACAATTAAGGACATGCCACATAAGGTAATTACAATATTAATACTGGCAAGTATAAAACAAATATAGGAAAAATAATGATATAGTCCCTCTGACAGATTACTTTTGTTGGCGATAACTATGTACCATACTCAAATCAATTTAAATGTGATGTACCTTTAGGTGTGATATCTCTTTCACAATTTCTATGACTATTTAAGTATAAATACCTATTTTCATTCACAAAAATGTTGGGTGACAACATTTGTATTGCTAATTGCATAAAAAGTGTGTGGTATGGCGTTAATAAGCATTCATGCAAGTCATTGCACTCACCTTACTTTGTCAGCTTTATCACAATCAGTGGGTTGGGATGACCTATCAGATGGAAATCCAGTGACCTCATCACATGTGTCTTTCATGGCATAATCAGGGTCTACATTGATCATCTTTCTCGCGTATTCTTGTAATTCTGTATGTTGATTTATTGCTTCTCTATCTGGATCAGCCATGACAAACTCGTCAATTAATTCACCGACAACTGTGTCAAAATACTCTTTCTTCTTGTCTAAGGAATGATGGACAATGCCAGCTGGAGGAATATGTTTTGTTGGTGTACTTCTTGTGTCTTCTAGACCCCAAAATTCCATGGCTGCGATGCAAATATAAGCCTTTACAAAACTTAACAGAAATTGTTCACACCCTTCATACGACTTTGTGACTTTATCTGGAGTTACGTTTTTTCTATTAAGCTTCTCTCTGAAATTTTTCATTGTTCCAATTTCTCGCAAAGAACTTGCTTTGTACAGGTGGTCATAGGCAAACTATAAAAGCAACAATATACAGTAGTGTTATTTACATTCACCAATGCCGAAAACCAATGCCAACTTTTGCCTAAAGGTTCTGATCAGTACACTAGTCCTGTTTAACATAGGCACGAAAAGCAGTTAATATTGCATACTAGGCTAAAACAATCCAATCCAATTCACTAACTCATTGACTTAATCTTTTAGAGAACATTGAGAAATGACAACCGTTGTATAAAAGTTCTGGGCTTGTTAATGGTAAATACAGTCAACAGTAACAACTGTACAACTTTAAGGAATATGACGAGTTTTTTAACACTGATCAACATTTAGAACATTCTACACCAATTTTTGGGCTGCCTATGACCAAACTGGAAGCAAGCAGTTAAAAGAATGCATCTATAGGTATAAATACTGCAAATTCGATTATTTCTGCCCGTAACCCTCTTGAATACATGAATTATTCATTCCAGGAGAGTTTTTTTCTTGTCCCCAGTAACTATATACGAGATAGAACTGGAAATCTCTAGAATAAATGTATCTAAAACTACAGGTCCTTTCAGTATTCCATCTAGTTTGTTGAAATCTCTACATAGCTGTTTAGCCAAACCATTAGAGTTATTGTACAATTGCTCATTTTCTACCGGGACTGTACCGGATAAATTTAAAATTGCTCGGGTAATTCCTGTGTTTAAAAATGGCTCACAGACCTGTGTTAACAACTATAGACCCATTTCCCTATTGTCAGTATTTAATCGAATATTAGAGAAGTTAATGTATGGAAGATTGATAAAATACGTTGAGAATAAAAAGATTTTATTTGAAAACCAATTTGGTTTTAGGTCAAAACACTCCACAACACAGGCAGTAACTCTTATCATAGATAAGATACAAAAAGCCATTGAGGACAAATGTTATTCTTGTGGAATTTTTTTAGACCTAAGCAAAGCTTTTGATACAGTAAATCATCATATTTTAACTCAAAAATTATAGTGCTATGGTGTTCGTGGAATAGTAAATGATTGGTTTAAATCATACTTGTCTAATAGAAAACAGTTTGTTACTATTGGTGGTATTAATTCAGCTGAAGAGAATATGTTTTGTGGTGTACCCCAAGGTAGTGTGTTAGGGCCTCTACTGTTTCTCATCTATATTAATGACTTCAAAAACAGTTCTGACTTATTTGAATTTCATATATTTGCGGACGATGCAAATTTATTTTTTGCACACAAAAATTTATCAGAACTAGAAGTGTTAGTAAATGTTCATTTGTCCAAAATATCAGCATGGTTAGCTGCTAATAAATTGAGTTTGAACATTGAAAAAACAAATTTTGTTATATTTCGTAGCGCTCAAAAGAGAATCAGTTTTAGTTCTAACCTACATTTTAACCAAGTGGCTATCAAGGAAGAAAGTAGCATAAGGTATTTGGGAATTTATATTGACTGCAACCTAAATTGGAAAATACAAATACAAAATGTTTCAAAAAAAATTAAGAGAAATATAGGTATTTTATCAAAATTGCGTTATTATGTTTCGGCCCAAGTGCTGACTCAATTATATTATTCACTTATATACATATGGATTGACATTGTGGGGTAATACATATGAATCAACTCTGAAACCATTAGTTTTATTGCAAAAACGAGCAGTTAGGATGACTTTTTCAAAATATGATGAACATACTAGTCCTCTTTTTAAAAATCTTGGCCTTTTGAAACTTACAGATTTAATTATATTTTCAAATTTATTGTTTATGTATGACTTCTATATTAATAACCTTCCTGATGTTTTCGCTGATTTTTTATGCATGTCAACCAAATGCATAACTACAACACAAGATTAGCATCTAAAAATACATACTGTATTCCCTCAATCAGAACTAATTATGGCAAGTTTTCACTACGTTTCCAGGGACCAAAAATTTGGAATAACTTAGAAGAGTCTTTGAAAAACTTGACAAGAATGCTTTTAAGCGCAAATTGAAAATCAAACTAATTAACGAATATTAGCCTTTTCATTGGAACATCTCTATTTTAAATGGACTACAGTGTTCGAAACTCTCTTTTGCAGTAGGACATCCTCTACGCAGATATTTGGCCCCTGCAAAACGAACTCTTGTCATCTGGTCTCCACCAAACGGTACCTCGACATTTGCGCATGTCGTGCACTCTGATTTTATAATCCCAATTGTCTCCGGTTCCTTGGAGTTTCTTTCCTTGTTTTACTTCGTTTACAATCTAGTCATTATTGTGGGTGCCGATGTGGTTAAGCAAATTGAGTTTACTTTGATGTGATAAGGAAAATCCTAATTTCTGGCATCTTTCTATAAGCTAAGTAAGGGAATAGAAACGTGATTGTATTGAACAAGCATAATTACCACATATAAATACATTGTGTCCAAGTTATTGTCTTGTTGAAGTTATAGTCTATACGTATGTAATGTAAACTACAAGTAGCTATATAGTTCAAACGTCGCGTTTGTCATGTGCAGAACCTTGGTAATGTAAATGAACTAAACTCGTTGTTTGAGCTCATTGGCGTTAGCTTCGGCACATGAAAAGTTAGACGTTTCAACTGTGCCTAATACATTGTGATATAAAATAATATAATTCTTGTAGATAATACTTATACTTTAATTAGGTACTGTATGTATGTTTATTAAGTCATTTTATGTCGAAAATATTTTTTTACAAACGAATATGTGTATACTCTAGACATGTATGCATGTTACCCCAAATACATAAATTTATTGTTACCCGCTACCTGCACTTTGTGTCTAGATCTATCAGATATGCACATACGGATTTATGCAGCAACCGTGTTTCGACATATTTAATTCTTTCTAAACGGTAGCGTCGAATATCATCCGCCAACGCATGATGATTTTGAGCGCTTGTATCTTTGGCGCCCCTCACCCAAAACGGACGAAAATACCACCAATCGATCACAAATCGATTCAGCAAACACACCTGTTCTTGACTAAATCCAAACAAATCGCTAAATACATTGTTTTACAGATCTCCGTGAGTTTTAACACCTTTGTAATCTGATATTTATTATTATCGTAAACTAATTATATATTCAGTACCTTTGGTCGATTATAACTTCTGTTTTAAAATCTGTGTGATCTTCGCTAATACACCGTTTTATAGAGCTTTAAAAACAGTACATACTGACCAAGTTGCAAAGAAACACAATAAAAATTGACAAAGTTACGGCGAAATTTGAAATGTAGCGTACGGGTCAAACCGGAATTTCAGACAAAAACAACCGGAAAAGGCCCAAACACAAACAAAGACTGTTGCTATGGTTTTTTAAGTGGCCGGAATGAATTCCCAGGTACAATACCTATATAAGATCTTTTGTCGGGACTGAAGCGTGGGCAAACCATATATAGTCAAACTACGACAAGCGCGTGCATGCTGGAAAATTCCCGATAAATAAAAAAAATTCAAAATAAATATTTCTAAAAGCCCTATCGAAGGCACGTTTTACAGCATAAAGAAACAGATAAAAAGCTAAATTTCGACCATTAGAAGTCTTTCAAGATATTAAAGATATTAAAAGATATTAAAGATTGTTTGATTTGAACTGAACTGAAGTATTTTTACAAACGAGTATTTGTATACTTTAATGTTTGCATGTTAGCCCAAATAGCCCACTGTTAAAAAGCTTATTTTGTAAATACCTGCACTTTGTGTCTAGATCTATCAGATATGCACATACGGATTTATGCAGCAACCGTGTTTCGACATATTTAATAAAAAAACATATTTTTTTCGCTATTGAAAAGCTTGACTACATATATATGTGTATATTTTCAGTAAACATAACTCGTTAAAAAGGGTTTAATCTATACTACTCCAGCTACCTGCTTTTTTGCTTTGCCTTCCGAAAGCAGCACAGTATTGATCCTCTGCACCAGACTGAGATCACGATTACGTTGCTGAAGAAGAATAGCAGCATAACACAAACAAATTGGTGGAACATGATATCTAGATTTGTTCCCACATTTGGCAGCCGTCACCAGAACGTCACACAAGAATGGGCAGTGTTCTGACATCTCACGAAGCAGAGAACTCCATTCAAATTTGATCATGTCAGGATAAGTTTTCTCTCGCAAGATTGATCTGTCCTTTTTGCCACATAGCTTCCTACAATCCTCATCTATTCCTTGCAGCAATTCGTAGGTCACTTGTTTCTTTAATGAAGGATTGTTCAGCACAGCTTTTGTGATACATGATGGTAATCTCGTTGCAACAGCATTTACAAGCGTTTTCACGGTGTCATTATCAATTAGAAAATCGTCCTGTTTAAGAAGTTGAAAAAGTTTGTTTTACTCGATAATAAGCTTACTCAATAGGATTGAGGGTAAATTTATCTTTTTGCCATGCACCTGCAACTGTGTCAATCGTATGTCTAGTATCACCATTTATCGATTGAGAAATGCTGATCTATCACAAGGATATCGATGACCATGTATGGTTGATCACACCTAGTCTGTACAATGTACATGAGTTCTAGATGGCATTTGATCATTATTACCTACCCAAATGTACTAAACGATCGCATTTCTTAATTGAGGAGTAATGTTTTTCTTAACAGTATGCAACCGTGACTCATAATTAGAGAAATCATTTTGATAACTTGCCAGTTCGCCTTGAACAGGTTACAATCCGAATCTTATAAAACCGATGAAAACTGACAACCCGACATCGAGTTTGGGTTTTTGTCGAGGGTGGAAGGTCGAGGATCGAATGTCGAAAGTCGAGGTCGAAAAATTGATTTAATTGGTACTGTTGAATTTGAGTAGAATGCTGAATGGTGTTAAAACTTTTAAAAACTATACTTTTGTCAATTTACAGAACTTCTTTTCGTAAATATTAACACAAAATATTGATTAGTAAGTTAAATTAATGATACTAAATTTAGATTTTATAATTGTTCATTATTGTTGTTAAATTGACAAGGCCGCGGTGATAACTATTTTCATAACTTTATGATCTACTCAAATTCAACAGTACCAATGAAATCAGTTTTTCGACCTTGACTTTCGACCCTCTACCCTCGACCTCTACCCCTCGACAAAAACCCAAACTCCCCGATAGTCGTTTTTCGTTGAATTGAATTCCAATCTTTTTTACGACAAACATGGTTGCAAGTTGACGGACGTACAACCTTTTTCCCAGGCTCTGAAGCAAGTGGGGACTTAGAGCATCTCTTCGTGAATCTTATTGACTTTATCATTTCCTGCATGTTTAGTACAAGTGACTTAAACTTGTCAAACCTTTTCAATAACTCTTGACCGTAGTTGTCTGTCTCGTTACTGGAGATATCCAATGTCCTCTCTATACATTCTGCAAGTTTCTTTTCTCGTCCAACTTTACCAAAGATAAATGTCGATTTCTTATATTCTTTGTCATCACCACAAAGCCTACATATATTTTTTTCAATTCTGCAATAGTGTTTTTTGGAGTGACCGAAGCGTTAGAAGCCATTGCTAATAGTAATACTGTCTGTGGTGTATATTTAGTCTGCAGAGTGCAGAATAACTTTCTAAAATTTCCTCAGTGTTTGTAGGGGCGTGTATGTGACACATGCTATTTTCTCACGGGAAAACAATTTACTTGATTTAACTTTGGTGTTCTAGGCCATTAATCTCCACCCTTTCCCGGGCCCCCCTCCCTACAATTTACACATATAAAGCATACTAATGATTCTTGATTTTTCCAAGCAATTGCCTGAATTTCTTTGATTGTCTAAATTTTTGCGCCCCAGTCTCGTACACCTATGGATTTACATCAATAGGTGCATTTTATATTGGCATTAATGATTTATAATCCACTGCATTTGAACAATTTGCATGCTTGAAAAATCATATATTATCAGCAAAAATTGCAAAACATTATCATATTAAAAACAGACATTGTTCATTCAACTTACAGTATGCCCATCTGAAGCACCAACGACCAATTTATGAGGCAAATATACGAAACCAAAAGCCAAGTATTCTTAGTCACTTAATCTGACATTAGTGTGCGTCCTGTATTTAAAAAATATTAACAGTCAAAAACAGCAATTGAAAATACTTTAAATATCTAATATTTAATACACTAAGTCTATTAAAGTATTTTCAAGAATGATCAGTATAAAGTATATAATTGTTTATGAATTTATCCGTACCTTAAAAGTCAGTCCCCGACTGGCCCCGCTCAAATTAACCTGCTTCTTTTGCTTCAAAAATTATTTGTATAAACAATTCATGTCTCTTGTAAGCATTGGATTATGTGTACCCGTGATAAAATTGTTGAAGTCACAAATTAAAATCACTATTAAAATATATTGAAACACATCCATTTTATATCTTCGTCTGTGAAGTAATGAAGTTTTTTTAAATTATTATAATATATGCAATTTACAGTAAACCAATCACCGTGCTCTAGAAGATTGACCAATGAGATGGCCGATCTGCTCCCAAGTTGTCCAGGGTCTTCTCTGTTCACCGCGGTCACCATCAAGACCCTGGGGACGAGGTTGCAAAAGACACTTTGCCGAAAGACATTTTGCCGAACAGACACTTTGACGAACAGACTTTTCGCCGAAAAGACATTTTGCCTAAAGGGCAACTTGCCGAAAATAGAGATGTTATTTCGTCAAATTGTTTGGGACTGTGACTCATTTCTCAACTGTGTAATTTTCAACCATTGTGTAAAATAACCATTATATGGTCATTAGCAGTGCATAATGGTTCATTAGCAGTGCATAATGGTCGTTAGCAGTGCATAACCATATTGATTATTGGTAGCTTGTTTGTGCAGCGGATCACTCATTTGTTAGGAACGTTTTCTGACATCAGGTCGTAAACAAACAAGCGTATATAAAGACAGGAACGTAAGCAAATTTCACTTCGAGAATCATGGAATACATTCACAGTTCTCGGGTAAATCGCAAATTGCTTTACAAAGGTTTTGTTTATGTTTTGTATAAGAAGAAAGAAGAAAATTTTACTGGAGATGCGAACGACGCAAGGAATGCCCTGGCAGACTCTCGACTCTGGTAGACACACTATGGCAGGAACCATCGGAGCATTCGCATCCTCCGGATCCATCTCGCGTAGCTGTCAAACGTGCAGTGTCAGCAATGAAACATCGTGCTGAGAACTCTGAAGAATCTACCAGCAACATCATCCGCTTGCCGCCACAGGCAGTCTTCCCAAAAGAGACACGCTGGCAAGAATGATTAGAAGAAAGCGAAAAGCCCCAGATGGTGATGATATCCCTGACGACATTTGCCAAACTACACGTGGGGAAGAGTTCCTGGCTCTTCACGATGACAACCTAGAGATTTACATCTTGTAAAATATATACATAATAAACTTTTACCTTGACATTCATGAATGATTTTGAATGATGTTATTCTTTATATCGCGAAATTTCGGTAAACTTGTCAAAAACTTGAAAGAATATAAAACGAAACTACTTCACTATCAAAGTTTCTGTCATCAAAGTCGACAATGACTTTAATCACAGAAACTTTAACCGTGTAAGCGAACCTTTAAAGTTCAGAAGATATCTCTATTTTCGGTAAGTTGTCCTTTTTGGCGAAAAGTCTGTTCGTCAAATTATCCATTCGACAAAATGTACGTCTGCAAACTGTCCGTTCGCCAAAGGGTCTTTCGGCAAAATGTCCGGATACCCTAAAATCGGTAATAATGAATGACAAAACGCAAATACCGTCGTCATGTTAGTAAATTAAATGTCAGTACATTTTAAAGTCTATATTTGCACAATGAAACTGCTTATTGTTGTCATTGCCATCGAATGAAGACAATGACATTGCGCTGTTTTCTTTGTTTTGTCATGATTTATTAATGAATTTGGCCTTGTATAATATACAGGGTATCCCTACTATGTTGGTGTATAACTAAAGACAAAGTAATACGAGTAACAAAATTAAAATTTGGCGGTTTAGTTGTGTAAACTACCCGAAAAATACAGTAAGACCTTCGACGTTTCGAGCGAAGGCCCTTCGTCTGGAAGTTAGTAGTAACAAAATTTCTGTAACTTGCAACAAAACTATTTTAAAACGAATATTCCATACTGTACATACTAAAATACATTTAATAACCTCGCCAGTTTGTAGCTCGCATTTTTTCGGTATACTCATAGTCTTCTTCACACACTTTACAGTGGTACCAGTCAATGCAGTGGTGAATATTTACACGAGGAAATGATTTACATGCCTTGCAATTTATGGACTCGTCACAAGTTCCTTTGCAAAACAATCGTAAGTTTGTATCGACTGGGGTACAAAACTCTCTGCAAGAACACACACATCTAAATTTTGCATATTTATAATATGCAGAAAAACGGTAATAGGGACACAGATGGGGTAAAAGGGACATAACTTCAAGAATTTGCTCTAGGGTAAAATTGTTCATGCAGGTTCTGTGCAGGTACTTGGCTGCTGATAAACCATTTGTGTGCCTTTTGTCTTCCATTGACAAATCAGTGGCAATCACTTGCTACCATGATTTGATTTTATGTACATAGTACCTAATCTTTTCTTCCAAACAATACTCCTTCTCAGGTGGTTGGTACATTTTCACACACGCAGTATAATATGGTCATTATTCACGGTGAAACAACCACACCCATGTAATAAATGGTTACAGTCAGTTGGACATATTCTGACATATTGTAAATTGACAGTGAGGATCGAGTACCGTTTTGATCGACACCCATAACAGAATAACAGAGCATCAGCCAATAGAACATATACACAATTGTGATTAAAAAATGTAAATTTACAGTACTTACTGCTAGGGAATGACCCTCTTCTACTGACAAAGATATGTTATATGCTGAGCGTTGGGACCTGTTCAAACATGTATTAATGGGATAAAGCGTGCTCAAATTGTAGTAAGAAGCATACCCAATGAAAATAGTAATATTGTAGAAATATTCCTAAAATAGATATTGTAATGGTAGTAACACTTTGATACACGAGAGGATCAACTATTATTATTGTTTTGTGTGCATTAATGTCTACAATTACAATTACAAGATGCAAAGAAATGCGATGTTTATAAAGATGCAACTTTTGGAGCAGACTTTCGCACCAAACTGCCTCTTGGTGTGATACAAGTTTTTAAATTCTTGGGACATTAATTGTTACAGCATAGTTAAACATTGCATAAACTTGCAATAGTTAAATTTGCATGCATGTATGGTAGATTATAGTGACATATTATTAAATCAATTTTATAAAAGGTCTTCTTTGTTTGTAATTTTTCCTTTCTGGATATATTATTTCCTGTACTGATTGGTGCATGGCCTACACATTAGTCAGTCTTTCCACAACGTTTCTAAAAGTGGTTTTAAAAGGTAAACTAGAAGTAGAAATAAGCCTTTACAGGATTCCATGATGCTCTTGAAGAGCTGAAACGACCCTTTTGAAGAGTTAAAACTACCCTTCGAAAGGGCATCATTACCCCTTGAAGGATAAAACTACCCCTTACACAAAAGCTACTCCTAGTTGAAAAGTAAAGTGACTGCAAATAGGAGCTGAAATAACCCTTTGAAGGGGTTGAGACTGCTCTTCAAGTGGGGTAATTTTAACCCCTTCGGAAGAGTAAAAATTACGTTTTCTAAGGAAAACATTGTGGGTCAAAATGAGTATTTTGAATTTACAGTGCATAGAAATATAATCATGATAATTCTTGCCATTTCCCTCAAACGTGAAGCTTAAATTCCCTATTGTACCATGACCATAGAAATATCATGATGCTGTGACACAGTGCTGTGCTATTGTATCCTCGATATACAGTGCCGTTCTGCCATGCTATCATATTTTTATAGAAATATAATCATGATAGTACGCCGTTCTGCTGTAACATTTCTATAGAAATATAATCATGATGGTGTGCTGTTCTGCCGTAACATTTCTATAGAAATATAATCATGATAGTGTGCTGTTCTGCCATGCTGTTGTAACTTTTAAATGGACTCGATTTCAACACCCAAGATTTCCCACACCAGGAACCAGCCACCCAAGCTACATCATATACAGCCTGTATTAACTCTTTCTGGTTGGTCGCATTTTAATTATGTTGTCACAAGTTGTCGCAAGAGCACTTTGAGTACAATCTCCTTTGCAAAATATTTACCCCCTGGCAATGAAATTAACACCATTGGAATCCTTGCAAAATAAGCTTTTTAACAGTGGGCTATTTTGCCGACTAAACATTACAGAATCAAAAATACTAAAAGTTTAATCCCAAACATACCTCCAGTCATACTTCAGTTCAACTCAATTTAATATCTTGAAAGACTTCTAATGGTCGAAATTTAGCTTTTTATCTGTTTCTTTCGGATGTAAAACGTGCCTTCGATACGGCTTTTAGAAATATTTATTTTGAATTTTTATTTATTTATCGGGAATTTTCCGCCATGCGCTTGCCGTAATTTGACTATATATGGTCCACATGCTTCAGTCCCGACAAAAAGATCTTATATAGGGTATTGTACCCTGGGGAATTCATTCCGGCCACTTAAAAAACCATAGCAACAGTCTTTGTTTGTGTTTGGGCCTTTTCCGGTTGTTTTTGTCTGAAATTCCGGTTTGACCCGTACGCTACATTTCAAATTTCGCCGTAACTTTGTCAATTTTTATTGTGTTATATTGTGTGTACTGTTTTTAAAGCTCTATAAAATGGTGTATTCGCGAAGATCACATGGTTTTTAAAACAGAAATTATAATCGACCAAAGGTACTGAATATATAATTAGTTTACGATAATAATAAATATCAGATTACAAAGGTGTTAAAACTCACGGAGATCTGTAAAACAATGTGTTTAGCGATTTGTTTGGCATTGGCCAAGAACAGGTGTGTTTGCTGAATCGATTGGTGATCTATTGGTGGTATTTTCGTCCGTTTTGGGTGAGGGGCGCCAAAGATACAAGCGCTCAAAGTCATCATTCGTTGGCGAATGATATTCGACGCTACCTTTTAGAAAGAGTTAAGCACTCTATTCCTTCTATTGAAGAAAGGAGGCGAGCAATGTCCTGTAGTAAATTTAAAACTTTTAAACCAATGGATTCCCCACGAGCATTTCAAAATGGATGGGATGGAACCATATGCTGAAGGACCTGTTAAAGAAGGGGGATTATTCAGTCAAAATAGACCTTAGACAATATGTGGGAGTTTGTATGCCTCCCCTTGGTCTTGCAAGCGCACCCAGGGTGTTCACAAACGCTACTCAAACCTGTAGTTTCAGTTTTGAGACAAATGGGGTTGAGAATAATCATTTAGCTGGACGACATCCTCATTATATCCCAATCCCACGACCTAGCCCTGACACATGCATCAACAGCATAGATCAGGGTGGATCTACAGCTTTAGACATGCATTGTTAAATTGAGTCCAGTATTTTGAAATATAATTTTGGATTATGCAAGGGCCATATGAGAAATACAAGACGAGATTTAACAATGCAATCCCTCCCACCCCTACCCGTTTTTTGTTTTGTTGTTTTACAGATTTATTACGTTCTCAAAAAAGATGTGGAGACTGGGAAGAGTGACATGCTTGGTGGAAGACGTTTGAATGGGAGTTTAGTTCTAGTTTATTGTTGCTTTTAATCACTGTATTTTTGGAGTGAAAATAAAGACATTGCATTGTTAAATCTCGTCTCGTATTTCTCATATAATCTGCATTACACTGCAGGCCGCAAGCAGCCATTGCATAATCCAAAATTAGGCCATCACCTGTGACTAAATAAAATCCCTAGAAATTACATTCTGTTGCACACAACGCAAGGCTCAATAATTTTATGATGATAAGGCACTTCATGACCCTAGAAATAGATATTTGCGAAGCCCCCATTCATAAGTGTGCACAAATATATTTCAAAACACACAAATATATTTCAAAACACACAAATATATTTCAAAACACACAAATATATTTCAAAACACACAAATATATTTCAAAACACACAAATATATTTAAAGACACACAAATATATTTCAAGACACACAAATATATTTCAAAACACACAAATATATTTCAAAACACAAACAAATGTCGAAACACCGAAATAAATGTCGAAACACCGAAATAAATGTAGAAATACCGAAATAAATGTCGAAACATCGAAATAAATGTTTGTGTTTTCCTAGTGAATTCCTAGTGAATTCCTAGTGAATTCCTAGTGAATTCCTAGTGAATTCCTAGTGATGTTTTGTACGAACTGTGATGGGCAACTAGAAAATTCTTATAGATTTTGTGGAACACTGAAAACCTGTCTTGCTGCTATGGGTTTAAGATGAAGAAATGTTACATATACGATATCAATAATGTCTGTGAACGAATTCAACAAGAAATCAATGGCCCTGGTTGTTCTGGGGGTTACCGTTCGGTATGGCATACCCTTCGTCTCGAGGGAATTCAAGTTCCTAGGAAACAGGTTCAGGAGACCCTCAAAGAACTGGACCCGGATGGTTGCGAAGAGAGAAGAGCGAAGTGTTTGCGGCGGAGAAAGTATAGGAATCCTTGCCCTAACCATGCATGGCATATGGACGGGTATGACAAACTAAAGTCCTATGGCTTTCCAATTCACGGATGTATCGACGGATTCAGTCGTAGGATTTTATGGTTAGAAGTGGCCATTTTCTTCCATGCGTTGCAGAATAGTATTAGCTGAAAAATAAGAGATTTACAATTCATACCACATAGCTATTTAAAGTAAATATTTCCTCATATCCATACAATCTTATGTGTAAGCTTCACAGTACCTTCACACAGACCAAGAAACTCGACAAATTTAGTCATTACAACTTCTTCTTGCATCCGGCGGTTACTACCAACTGGTGAAAATGCTGGACTTAATATCCGCACCACCTAGCAGTAAAGGAAACATCCTTC
Organism: Trachythela sp. YZ-2020; assembly: GCA_016169945.1. Lineage (NCBI taxonomy): Eukaryota > Metazoa > Cnidaria > Anthozoa > Malacalcyonacea > Clavulariidae > Trachythela > Trachythela sp. YZ-2020. The sequence continues at coordinate 8,350,807 of JADLSH010000395.1, read as the reverse complement.
TTTAAAAAGAGGAAATTTGCCATGGCCTCATTTCCAGATACCAAATCAAATACCTAAAATTGAAGTAGTCAAATGCAAATTCTTGTTGTGACTCATGAGGTCATAGTGAATACCCCTGCTGCATACCCACACATAAACAAGTTTAATCGACAAGGAACTTAACAAGGAAAACATGCTTGGCAATACCAGGTTTAAGACCACATCACCAAATTTGAGTGCATTCAGAGGTTTTATTTATAGCAGATAAATCCTGAGGTACAACAAGAACGAGAATCTAATCGATTGGTTTCTCTTTATGTACTGCAGTATTTATCTGCCCCGAACCCATATTAATACTAATTGGATAAAAATAAAGGAAAAGAAACTGTCCAAAAAATCAAATTGCCCAATGTCAAAAATTATGAGTGGCAGCATTCTCCCTCTGACGAGTAAAATCGTCTGGTGTTAGACAGAGTAAAATAATAAAGTAGGGCAAATTAGGGTGCATTGCCTCTTAAAGGGTTAACCCATTAGCTTACAATGCGCCTAGACATGTCTTAATTTAGTTAACTATTGTCTAATGCCAGACGATTTTACTTGTCAGTGGTAGGTACTGCAAGTTAACAGGTTAAATTACTAAATATCATAAGTCAACTAAAGTAGGGTGCATCTGGCAAATTGCAAGCTTTGGGTTAAAATTGCACAATGTACCTCACAGTATTTCAGGCCTTCGATGAGTTGATCCAACATTGGCTGGCATTTGATAATAACAAAATATTTTGCCACTTCCATCACCATTTATTCTCCAATGTTATGGTTGTTGGCAGACCATCTATATCCCATCTCCATTCGCATCCGTTTAAAACAGATTCCAATTCCTCTGTTGTCTTTACATTGGATAGCTAGGGTATTAACTCTTTCTGGTCGGTCGCATTTTAATTATGTTGTCGCAAGTTGTCGCAAGTTGTCGCAAGTTGTCGCAAGAGCACTTTGAGTACGATCTCCTTTGCAAAATATTTACCCCCTGGCAATGAAATTAACACCATTGGAATCCTTACAAAGTGGGCTATTTTGCCGACTAAACATTACAGAATCAAAAATACTAAAAGTTTAGTCCCAAACATACCTCCAGTCATACTTCAGTTCAACTCAAACAATCTTTAATATCTTTTAATATCTTTAATATCTTGAAAGACTTCTAATGGTCGAAATTTAGCTTTTTATCTGTTTCTTTAGACTGTAAAACGTGCGTTCGATACGGCTTTTAGAAATATTTATTTTGAATTTTTTTGTATTTATCGGGAATTTTCCAACATGCACACGCTTGTCGTAGTTTGACTATATATGGTTTGCCCACGCGCTTCAGTCCCGACAAAAAGATCTTATATAGGGTATTGTACCCTGGGGAATTAATTCCGCCACTTAAAAACCATAGCAACAGTCTTTGTTTGTGTTTGGGCCTTTTCCGGTTGTTTTTGTCTGAAATTCCGGTTTGACCCGTACGCTACATTTCAAATTTCGCCGTAACTTTGTCAATTTTTATTGTGTTTCTTTGAAAGTTGGTCAGTATGTACTGTTTTTAAAGCTCTATAAAACGGTGTGTTAGCGAAGATCACAATGATTTTAAAACAGAAGTTATAATCGACCAAAGGTACTGAATATATAATTAGTTTACGATAATAATAAATATCAGATTACAAAGGTGTTAAAAATCACGGAGATCTGTAAAACAATGTATTTAGCGATTTGTTTGGATTTAGTCAAGAACAGGTGTGTTTGCTGAATCGATTGGTGATCGATTGGTGGTATTTTCGTCCGTTTTGAGTGAGGGGTGCCAAATATACAAGCGCTCAAAATCATCATGCGTTGGCGGATGATATTCGACGCTACCGTTTAGAAAGAGTTAAAGAACAATCACACATTCTTACAAAGAACAACCTTACATGTTCATTTAAACACATTAATAGTGAATGACCGATAATCGGAATCGGCCCGATTTTTGCTTTATCGGTAGACAATCGGCATCTGTAAAATTATCTTTATTCCCCGATTGTTGAGAAAATGCACATTGTAAACATTATATACATTGCGCGTTGATACACATACAAACGCTCAACTTTAATAATTTAAGAATAGTTTTAACAAACTTTGGTTAAAAATTGGTATCAGGTACACTGATGCATGAATAATCGGTAATTTCCGATTGTGGCGCAATCGGTCAATCACTAAAACACATCACTACAACTTTCATTGAAAAACCCAGATGATCTAAATTTTATGTACCAAGGGGAAACTGTTGGGGATCTAATATTCTCTATTAAACCATGGGAGAAAGGAAAAATGTCAGGAGTTTGGATGAGAAAGTGGTGGGAATTCAAGACTTCAGCATTCACTACTCCTTCTCAGACATCAATTATCATTTCTTTTTCTTCTTACCACTCCTGGATTGGGGGTCTATTAACCCTGCTGGTGAATATATACACCCCTGTGACTTGAAAATTATGCTATATGCCTATACCTTATTCAAATCATTTCTTATAGCATGATCTGGCACCTCTTCTACTGTAGGATTGCTCCGATCTAAACACCTACTGATGTAGTCACATATTGCTCGACTAAACCAACATGGTCGCTCTCCACCTTGAACAATTATGGTAGCAAGCATTTGCCCAACTGTTAGGTAGTCATGGTTTGTCAAACTTCTGATATTACACCGGACTGTGCAACCCAGAGAGGTATCTATAGGAAATAAAAAATACTGAAATAAGTTTATTCTGTTTTACACCATATAAATCAAAAGTAGACTGCCTCACTTAATTGAGGGACGTATGTGCACATAAAATTATTACCTTGGGGACCTATTTCATGTATTTTTTAATGGCTCAGCCAATGAAAACTAATTGGAGTAGAAGGGAATTACCATGATTTGCACTAGAAAATATTCTGTAATCCATTAACAAGCAGTAGTCTTGGCATTGCAAGGCCTAATTAGTCATAAATATTTATGATTAAAGTAGCAAAATCTCAGTACCACTATCTTTACATATAGCCACAAGCAGGAGATGGAAAAATTCTCTTCTCGGACCCCCTAAATCGACTGCATCCTCCTCTTCTGTAAATGTGGCAAACGTTACAGACAAGAGACCATGATTTTCCAAAAAGCCTTTTCTTTTGAAGTATGGAAGTGCAGTTTTCCACAGATTCAATCTGCTTACGACGATTGCTTTTGTATTCCCATTGACAACTCTTGACGAATGACTTTTCACTTGTATTATTAAATCAGCATCGGTTAATTCCGCTTGATTTTCTTCAGGAAGTACATCATGACCAGTAGCATGCTGTTCAATGCTTTGCCGAATAGCTTCTTCAACAGCTTAATTTTCGCTTATTCCAATTGGTCTTAATGAAGAAATTGTACAGAATTGATATGCGATATTCAATGTATATAATTTGTTACCCTACTAGTATTTTACAATGTCCTTATACCAGCTGGAACAACTGAATTATCCCATTAATGCCAAAACTTTCCCTTTGGTTAGTAAAATTTTTTGGTAAGTAAAATTTTTTGGTAAGTAAAATAGTAGGGTGCATGGGCCACAGGTTCGATTCCTGTCAGAGGGCTTATAATTGTGCAATTCTATATAAATTTCCATTCGAATTTTCATCCAGAAACACCATCTACATGTGGGTGTATTGTAGCTTAATGGGTTGCATGTAAACAAATGGAATGATAATTATTACACTCCCCCATGGTTCACTTGCCATTGCATGGCCAGATGGCCCCTCATTCATGCTGGAATTATATCAATTTGAAAATATTTTACCCTCAACCAAAATGTTTGAATTTTAACATTATTGTACTCACATAAAATCAGTTGCCGAGAACAGGTCTTCGGGAAACAAATATGTTGGTAATGAGTCTTCTTCGCCTGCCTCTACAATTGTAATTGTTTCATGAGGACCATCAGTAACCGAAGGACCACCAGTAACAGAAGAACCACCAGCAGCAACAGAGCCACCAGCACGAAGACCCCCACCTGCAGTTCCACTGACCTCGCTCTCAGCTGTTTCATCACACTCACTCTCACAGGATGATAAATTACTTAAATCTTCTTCTGTCTTGTCATCGCTTGACAGCGGAAAAAATGGACATAAATATAATGAAAGTCGGCCATAGCTTTTGCCGAGACCTTTCTTGTACCTCTCAACAGTTAAAGTCTGAACACAGCCTGGAATTATCTGAGCTGATTGTCCATCCGGGTACACGAGTTTGTATTGGCGTTCAGAGTCAAATGTTTTGTCATAATCACTACGTTTCTTCATAGCTGATTCTAGAAGCGTTTTGTAGTCTGCATCCTTCGCAATCTTAACAGGCAAGCTTTTACCTCTTAAAGGAGATGCCAACCCTTCTTCATTCAATTCCATCAACCCGATGTTAATAGTTACTTCTTGTTTATCTGAGAGACGAAGCTTTTTTGATGGTTTAAAATGCGAGATTTTTCTTTGTCATAAAATCTTTAAAAGACGTTCCTGCTGACACTTCGGCGCTGTTATTTCCACTCGTGTAAGTTCTTGACGCTGCGTTCGAGGCTTCACTACTTTTCCGAACATCTCGGTTTGTTTGTTGGTTTCCTTTTCCACATGACTGGCAAAATTTAAATGTAATTTGCATGCGAGAACCACAATTTGAACAAAACATGGCGCTGCTTTTGTAAAATGGTGAAGGTTGATCACATGTGTTACGATGGTTGAAAAAAAAAGCGTGAAACTGACGTAAACAAACCCGGGATGTTTTGATGTTTCGACATTTATTTCGGTGTTTCTACATTTATTTAGGTGTTTCAACATTTGTTTGTGTTTATAAATATATTTGTGTGTTTTGAAATATATTTGTGTGTTTATAAATATATTTGTGTGTTTTGAAATATATTTGTGTGTTTTGAAATATATTTGTGTGTTTTGAAATTTATTTGTGTGTTTGAAATTTATTTGGGTGTTTATAAATATACTTGTGTGTTGCACTTGTGGGCCACCGTAGCTATGTGCAGTTTTTCACAGATAATTTGTGAAATCGACGCAAAACAAATATAAGAATTATTTTTAGTGAACAAGAGATTGGTAAATTGTTTAAACAGGAGCATAAACGTTTAGCCTACCTCTCTGACAGCCGGAGAAGGACATCATTCATTGTTGCTGTCCTCATAATCTTCAGAACTATCCTCACTATCAGATAATTTATTGGCATTTTCCTTTGCACTATCCTTAGGATCTCTGAGTTAATATAGTTGTGAAGAATAAATGTGGTTCTAACGAACCTAAAGCTAGAGAAAGCGACGAAAAGAATGCAGACGCAAGGTGCATTTCAATTGTTGTTAACCAATTTCTTTGTTCCTCGATCGGTTTATTTTAACTGAATTAAAGCACGCTTTATTCACTGCAATTGTTAAAACATCCAAACAATAAATAGACTTTCGTTCTTGTTCTATGGTTTTATTTGCATTTATGCGCGGTCAGGGTTAGTGAATATATTATATATTCTACGAAAAGACCAACAGCAATGTTAGGGCTCAATCTCCAAACCGTGTTTCTTGTGCACGGTAGCGTACCTTTCAAGTTGAACATAAATCCCATTCCATTGATATAGCTAGTTTGTAGTTTGACGAGTTTCCTGGCCATCTTATCGTTATCAATTACGATCACAATACAATTTGAAATATATACAAAGATTATTTGATTTGATTATATGAATGAGCAAGTAATCCCAACCATAATTTCATGAATAAAAACAAATAACTTACCCAATCTCTGCAGGATGCTTCTTTCTTTTAGTTTTTAGGGAATTGACGTAATTTGACAATTTTTTCCCTCTTTTTTTCTCAGTTACAGTTGACCACTCCAGTGGACGGAAGAAACAGGCATGCTGTTACTGTGGGGAGATGACTCCAAAGTTGCCACGCCACATGACTCGAAAACATCCCAAGGAAGCGGATGTCATGGCGGCGCTTAAATTTCCAACCGGATCGGCTGAGAGACAAAAGTGGCATGGCATAAATTGAGATCGCGGGGCAATTATCACCATAACATGACTGTGATGGATGTTGGCGAAGGAAATCTTGTTGTAGCAAGGAAACCAAACCGGTCCGGTCGTGCCATCGCTGCTGATGACTTCCTGCCATGCCGTTTTTGCCGTGGTTTTTATCGGCGGCAAGAACTCTGGAAACACACAGCTGCATGTACAGAGAAACCGCATTATAGCCAGTAGACGACAAAATCCGTCCAGGTGAGCTCCAAACTAATGCTCTTGGGTGCTTTGAAAGGCAGCAATACCTGTACCATGCTCAATCATGTATTGGCGACGTTAAGGAATGACAATATTGGAATGGTAGCCAAGAATGATCAGCTCATTCTGGGGGTTGGAAAGTTCCTCGTTGAGAAGCATGGTATCACCAAAGCTCAGGATTCATCCCAGACCATGCGAGAATTATCACGTATAGTTCTTCAATTGCGAAAGGAGAATCCTGATGCGGAGCTTTCCGACTTCATCAATCCGAAAAAGTTCGACACAGTTGTGGAAGCCGTGAAAGAGCTTTGTTCTTTTGAAACAAAAGAGGGGCAACAAAGTGTAGGTACACCATCCCTGGCGTTGAAGATTGGCTATGCGCTGAAAAAGTGTGTCGAAGTCGTTGTTGGCAAGGCAATAAGGGAAGAGGATGAGGTGAAGGAAAAGGTGGCCAACAAGTTTCACCAATTGTTACTCAACGAATGGGTAACACAAATTTCGCATCATTCCACGAACACATTAAACTCAAGGAAATTCAATAAGGTCAATGTATTGCCTCTTGCCGAAGACCTGGCAAAACTAAAAGCTTACATTGACCTTAAAAAGTCTGATTCCTTTAGATCACTGGAAACGTATGGGAGATTGGAAGACTGGAATTTGTTGGCACAGACGATGTTGACGAGAATGTTCGTCTTCAATAAGAGAAGAGGAGGGGAGGTTTCCAAACTTCCGATACGAGACTACCAAACGAGACCAGTCTGGAATAGCGTGAACAGTTCGGAAATCGCCAAGTCGTTGGATAACTTTGAGCGCGCACTTTCAAAAAAGTAAGTACTACATATAATTATATACTATTGCCATACAGTAGATGTTGCAAATGTTTCCCCAAACAGCACGAATAACCGGTCATGTTTAGATCTGCATAAAGATGTTGAACTTCCTGACAAGTTTTTTTCTCGCCATCAATTCGTTAAATGCCGAATTCGTTAAAGGCGGGAAAACTCACCTCAGATGGAAAATATTCCATATAGAAACCCGCCTGAATATACGGTAAATACGAATATGATTTTAAGACGAGTTTCTTGTGTGAGAAGAGTTTCCTGCCTAACTTGCCATCTGTTTATATGGGAAAGTAAGACGGGATTGTTTAGGTAGTGTAGTTTTACCAACTATTTGGTGAATTATGAAACACTTCGTTTGATTTTCAGGTAAAACTATTCAAGAAAATCTAATTATAAAACAAAACTATTGGTACTACATAAAAACAAGAAAATTAGTGTGCAGTTTACCCGAAAGTTTATCGATTTTCTCGTCTTTAATAAGGGATATTTTTATATAATAGTGTTTTGTTTTACGGCTTTGTCAACTATCATGGAGGATCAATATAAAAACTTGAAATCGGCATTTTTCTGGCCTTTTTTCACCAAAAATGTTGTAGAACTACGCCTAGTAAAATTAGTTGGGCAATGTACAATCTATCATAACGCGCGTCTATCGTGTTGCGTATCCTTAAGACGTATTCTAATATGTTTCTAGGCTTGATATGGTTGAAATTAGAGGGAAAAAAGGGAGGAAAGTGCCAATAATCCTCACCAAGGACACAACAGAAAGCATCGATCTGTTGATCCGCACCAGGAATCGTGTCGGTATAGCACCAGACAACCGCTATGTCTTCGCAAGACCAACGAAGCAGTCCCTAGGCCACATCAGGGCATGTGATTGCTTGAGAAAGTTCATCAGGGAGTGCCAGCCACCACTCTCCCAACCAGATGATGTGACGGGCACTAAATTGAGAAAATACATCGCAACAATGTCTCAAGTGCTCGCACTCAACGAGACGGAGGTGGATTGGCTGGCACGACATCTCGGCCATGATGTGAGCATTCATCGAGTATTACCGCTACACGAGTCCACAATCGAACTTGCCAAGGTTAGCAAACTCCTGATAGCAGTGGACTCTGGAGATACCATGAAATGGGTGGGGAAAAGTCTGTCGGAGATCGATTTAGGTAAGTGGTAGCTTATGCATGTCTATATCATTTTACACTTTTTATTGCAGTTTTAGCGGACACGCATCCCACTGACCTATATAAAGATGAAAAATTGAGATATATCGAGATATATCCAGGTCATGATAGGTCTTCGCAGGTCTATCATGAAAATTACCGCATATTGATATTTTCCTAACGTTATTTGTGCTGCGAATTTGTATTTCTAAAATTTGACAAAATTTTGTTTTTATTTTAATTTATATTCAATTCAGTGTTGTGTTTTCCGCAGACTTTGCTGTTTTTTGGTAAATATTTACTATCATCGAGTTGAGAACAACCTTTTTAAAGATAGGAATGTATTTTCCCGCTGCAAGTTCCCTTGCCCATGGTTTCTGTATGTTTATACGGGAGCTTCGGGCCCAATCCATGATTGCTGGTATTTAATATGCATGTTATATTTTTTCCGATAATCTTTGCTGATATTATACTGAGTACAACACTGTTTTTGTGGAGTTTTGTACGGCTATTTGAGAATTTTTCTACGGCTTTTATAATTTTGTAATTCCTTCGTGAATTTTAGAGCGAATTAAAGCATCGTTGTTTTGAGAGTTGAACGGTATCATTCTTGCAGGGAATATCGATTAATCTTGAAAGAAATGCATTTAAAGGCGAAAAAGCGAAGATACTGTAGTTTCGTTTGACATATGCTATTTTGGTCTCAATCTGTCCGTCCTTCCCTCTTTATAAGGAAGTCACAGGCGGGCGCAGGTATAGAGCCTGGGCCTCTGTGTTCTTACTGTACCTTCGACAAACACGACGAACAGTCGATGACAATTGTCAACAAATATCAGTCGACCCGTTTAACAAATATTAGCCGAGCCGCTTCACGACTAAGATCCCTGTGTTTAATTTTTACAATTGCAATGTGAAAATTTACTTTAATCCTGATGTACTTTCCGATTACTTTTCGATAGGAGTAAAGAACGCATACTATTGAGTCCAAAGAAAAATTTGCATGCCTTCGCCATTTTCGCCAAACTCATCTGACATAATTCATTCAGCCTTTCACTTCAATATGTGTGCATGGCGGCTGTTATGTGAGAAAATCAAATTAAATAAATTTACTTCAGTTCGGTTCATATACAGCGCTTGTTGAGCTTGTGTATATAATAAACAGTTATGAAGCATTTAAAGCCATCTGATTCATTTTAAAAACATACTGTACAAACATGGAAATAAAAAGCAGAATAACATCAAGTTATAACAACATACCATAACCAAGGAATCAAGGCCCGGGTACGAAGCTGATGATGTCCTGCAAAAAAAAAAAAAAAATTCAAAATAAAGACATTACATTGTTAAATCTCGCCTCGTATTTCTTATATAATTTGCATTACACTGCAGGACGAAAGCGACCCTTGCAGTTGTATAATCCAAACTTATTTAGCATTTATAATATTTTTACTTTTCCCGCTTTTCAACAGAAATTTCAGAGCCAGAAAGTGAGGAGGAAAGCGACGAAAGTGACGGTGAAAGCGACACCAGCGAATCGCCAGGTACATTACATAATATTGTACACCTTACCCTTGTTTCCCCGGCTATAGATATCCAAATAAAAAATGAATTACTTACTTCTGTTGTTTAACATTGATCACACCTTCAATTTGACAAGTTTAAGCTAGTTGATCATACCTTCAATTGTGATAATCATCCATGTCCATGATACAGTTTTTCACGTCCATAATTTTTTCCTCAAGAGCACCAACAAAAGCGAAAACTAAATGAGAATAACACTGAAGGTACGGTGACAAAATTGTTCAAAAATCAAAATAGTATATTAGTGTATTACTTAACAGTATAGTAAGTATATTTAACAATTATACATAGAGCTTGAGCTTTATAGAGATTGAGTTAAAATTTGTCAGAGTTTATCCAAAGCGCGTGATATTCAATCCCAACTCACGCCATTACATGCCATCCACTCGTCGCCAGTCGTCTTGTACGGTTCACAGATACGACTGGGGACGAGTCAAATCCTGGCTAGTACATCACACCATGTCCATGATATAGTTTTTCACTTCCATCATATTTTTTCTCTCAAGAGCACCAACAAAAGCGAAAACGAAATGAGAAAAACACTGAAGGTACGGTGACAAAATTGTTCAAAAATCAAAATAGTATATTAGTGTATTACTTAACAGTATAGTAAGTATATTTAACAATTATACATAGAGCTTGAGCTTTATAGAGATTGAGTTAAAATTTGTCAGAGTTTATCCAAAGCGTGTGATATTCAATCCCAACTCACGCCATTACATGCCATCCACTCGTCGCCAGTAGTCTCGTACGGTTCACAGATACGACTAGGGACGAGTCAAATCCTGGCTAGTACATCACACCATCTTACATATAAAATATCACAGAATAGATAATAATACCAGTAGTCCGACTTCAGCAAAATTTTTCCAATCCCAACTCACACGTCCGGTTGTAATAGCCAGAATGGATACAATTTTATTTGAAAGGCATATAGGTACATTACTACCAAAAAAGTTCCCAAGCAAAAAACTTGCCCAATACCGAGAAAATGGATGATCAATGATTATCCTCTATTAAATTGTATTACAGCAAAAATGGGAAATTTTGTATTCAATTACAATACATATTATTGGTATTGGGCAAGTTTTTTGCTTGGGAACTTTTTGTGGTAATTGAACATTTATGGTACTATGCAATGAACCACAGAAAATCTATTCCCCAGGGGGTTGCCACGAAATTGCTTTAAAACATTCGTAAGATCATTAGTTAGCCTGAAGATGGAGAGTAAAATTATCCAAAACGTTGAAAATAACATTAAACCATCAAAAAATTCTGCAATTAATTTTTGATTTAAATTTACTTATTATTAGCATGATAAAATTACTGGATGCTGATTGGTTGAGAGGAGTACAATTATTTCATTAATTGTACTGCAGTACAATTAATGATTTTCCCAAAACAAACAAAATGGCGGAAATTTTGTCATGCTAATAATAAACAAGTAATCATGCGATGTTGCTTGTACAATTAGGGATTAATAGTACTCGTGATGTTTGAAAATGTTGCCAAATTGGACTCGCCCCGGCGGCTCGTTTCCAAACATCACTAGTACTGTTAATCCCTAATTGTACTCGCCATCGCATGATAACCTATACTAATAATTCTGTTGTGCGTATCAGGGCCCCTACAGCATATTGATGACGGAGGCATTTGCATCTGAAAGGGCTACCCTGGACAGATTTATGCCAAAGCTGGTCAGCAAACCCGGTCCAATACTCTCAAATATTTGTGTTAAATTTTACTTAATGTTTAGATTTTTTCTATTGAGGTGGCATTTTTTTTGGATATATGATACCGTTATATATTTAATAATAGGTGCGAGAGCTGAACTAGGAAGGAATCATCAAATCATATTCAGTATATTTAATATATACATTTAAGGGCCTTTTTATGAATGCTGCTCTTTGCATGTCTTAAATTGATAAACTTGAGCAATGTGTCTGTTTTTCTTAAACAGAAAGTTACAACAAGAGAAAAAGGAAGTCACCAAAAAACAAGAAATCTACACAATCGGAAGGTAGCTATGTTGACCAAATTGTATGAAAAATAGAAATATTTGGCGAAACTATGACAAGTTTTCATTCCATATGCTGTAGGATCAAAAACATTTCTCAAAAAGGACCATTTATTTAGGTGGAATTAGGGATGGGAAAAAGATTACCTTAAAGCAGTGGGCTCTAACAAAGGATTAAAAATATACAGTAGGCAAATATCACTCTGAATTAAAGCAGATGAAGTGCATGGTCATTCTGGACTACCAAGTCTAGCACTAAATTTCGAAATTTACTTCTTTACAGCTTTTTCTATCTGTTGCTACAATCTTGGTAAAAATTATGTGGACACTTAAGTTTTCTACTGCAAATATTAACATTGAGACAGTCTTTCATAGTCAAATTCCCCTCCCCCCTCTCTGCCCCCCTATTCAATGTTGTTTTTCAAAATTAAATTTTAAAAATATATGTTTAGTTGATTTACCAACATTTGAATGGGGTATAGGAGGGGGAGAAAGTTCTTTGGGGATTAATTCTGTAGAAACACATTTAGTTTTATTTGACCCGCACACGATAATTATTGCCAGGATTGTACACGTATACCTGTAACTTAAAATATATTTTACAAACTTTATTATATAAGAGATTTCCTTCAGTAGAATGGTGAGATAAACATCGCATCAATATATTTTTCACACGTTAAATTTATCATCTCGGCATTCTGATTTTTCGGTTGATTTTTCTCACGTGTGAAATTTATTGTCTGAACGTTGTGATTGGCTAGTGTTTTCGCACTCAAAATTAAAACAAGTAAAATATAAGATTGCTCAACCTCAAAACTCCACTTAAGTTCTGCATAAAATTCTGCTTAACCCATCAACTGGCAATGCACCCAAAAGCACTTACTTTCGGTAGTTTACTCTCTCTAACGCCAGACGATTTTACTCGTCAGTGGAAGAGCACTGCCAACTAATGGGTTAAAAACCGTCATCCAATTAATGCACATGTTTCCTAACTGAAGTTCCCAAATTACTTGTATTGCCAAATATTTTTTGGCCAAGACCCTGTCGACAACAAGGCCAAACGTACTAAGATAAACCTACAGATTTGATTAGAATTTCATGTTTTTGAGGCTAGATATACTTTGCTTGCATGCTGTTCAGTTGCGAATCTGTCAGTGTCAACTGTCACATAATTAGGTATACCATTATCAAACGTGTGGCATATGTTGCTGTATATTTCCAATGGATAACAATTAAACCTTGTTGGATCGGGATGGTTGAAGTTATGCATTGGTGGTGGAATCTGCATGGTTAGGGGCAAATGGTCCAAAAGCCGTATAACTCCAGTTATACTTTGTATGGAGATCACTGCTGATAGATCACTTATATAATAAACAAATTACTTAATGCCAATGCACCCAACTGTACCTACATGTCCTGTACTTTAGTATTTTACTCTGTCTAACGCCAGACAATTTCACTTGTCAGTGGTACAGTAGGGTACTGCTAGTTAATGGGTTAACAAAACTATCTGCCAGTGTCTAAACCCATTAACTGGCAATGCGCCTTAATGCATCTGCTGTTACAATGTCTTATTTGAATATTTTGCTCTTTTTGTGATTAAGCTCCCAAAAAACAAACCCAAGAATATAAATCAGTTGTGGATGGCAGCCTACCTAAAAGTAAGTTTTTCCTTTTCCTTTTTCCTCTGCATATAAACTAAAGTGTCCTACAGTGTTATTGCTATCGTTGTGTTAATGTACAGTAAGTAATGTAAGGTGCTTAACATGCATCAATCAGCGACAAGCTGATATAAATAAGGAATAGATCAGCCTTACATCGATCGTATATACAGATTTGAAATTGCTCTCAATTTAGCAAAACAGCTCGTGGTATCAAGTTTTTATTATATATAGATTCCTTGAGTACCCATAATGTAGAACAATGCAAAAAAATACTCGAACTCAAATTGTGTAAACCAGGGGGGTGTTTCTTTTCCAACAAACTAAAAATAACTTGCGCACGAAATTTAAAAGCTTTAATCGTATTTTGAGTTAATGGATGGAAAATTTGTTGGGTTTTTAATTACTGTACAAAATTTCAGATAATTTGCTTAGATAGATAGATAGATAATTTATTTCTTAAAACTAGCAGCCATATAGCTGAAATACGTTTAAGATTACAAAGGTATGATTTTTAGTAAGTTACATCTTCAATGAGTTATAAGTTATAAAACTATTCCTAAAACGTTTAGTATTAAAATTAATATTAAATAAATGTTGTGTCCTAAGTCCCATATTTAAATGTTCTAAACAGGGAGGAAGATGGCCATGGAGCCTGTGAGATGGATCTGCAACTATTTTCTTGAACAACTTCGTTGTTAGATCATTTCTCCTTTCACTAAGACGTTGCAAGTTAGTAAATTTCAGAGCGTTTTCATAGTTATGATGGGGCAGAATTATTTTTAGTGCTCGCTTTTGGAGTGATCCTAGGTCGTTTGACAAATACGATGTAAGGCTATTGTGGAAGACCGGGCAGGCGTACTCCAGAACAGGTCTTATGCACGATTTGTAAAATTGAAGCAATTCCTTAAGTCCAATATTTGCTCATTTTAATTGGGTAAGATGGTAAATGCGTTTACAGCATTTCTTGATCACTTCATTCACACAGATGTTGCACTTAAAATTGTTAGCTATATGCAATCCCAAAACCTTCACGTTTTGGACAATATCCAGTGTAATGTTATTGATGGTAATTGGTTGAAAGTCGTTAATATTACATCCAAAACAAATTCTCATTTCTTTACACTTTGATTCGTTTAACTGGAACTTATCAGATGAAATGTTGTTCGCTAAAATGTCCATTTGGTTTTGCAAGTTACTTGTTTGATCTTTTCCAATTACTTCACAGCTTTGTCCCCTGCGGAACACCCGCAGGTACAAGTTCCCACTCCGAGAAACAATTTGCTTTCTACCAGAAAGAAAATCCACGATCCAGTTTAAAACCCATTTCGGTATATCGAACAAGCGTAGTTTTTCAACCAATAAGTGATGATCAATCAGGTCAAAAGCTTTCTTAAAGTCCAATAACAGTACCCGAACGGCCGCTCCGTTGCCATCAGTTGCCTTATTCCAGGATTGTAACATACTGAGTAAAGCTATGGTTGTACTTGAGTTTGGGATTGCCCCATACTGATTAGAGTCTATCTTCTTAAGTACAGCTGGTTTAACATAGTTTTCCACGACAAATTCCTCAGCTACTTTTGATACGATCGCAGTAAGTGATATGGGCCTTCGGTGTTTAATTACATCTCGGACAGGTTTCTGCTTTGGAATCGGTGTAATGGTGTAATTTCCATGATTCTGGTAAATGAGCCTCTTTATAAGAGCTGTTTATGATATCCGCCACAGAAGAAGCCAATATGTCAGCGTTCTCTTTTAAGACCCAGGCGGGAATGCCGTCTGGGCCAGTTACTTTCCTTGCATTAAGAGTTGACAACATCTTGAAAGCAGAAAACTCGGTGACGAGCGACAGACTCGGGAAATTATCATCCTCGTTATCAAGGCGTAAGTGGGGGAGTAGTGGATTAAAGGCTTTCATAGGCGTTACAAAAGATTCGTTAATCATGTTTGCAAGTTGCTCAGGAGTGTGATCAGATGGCAATGACTCTTTATCAATGTTGTGCAGGATTGACATCTTGTCTTCTTGTGAGGGCACAGGTGAAGATACGCCACTTAACTTTTTGATCTCCTTCCACCAAGTTGAAGGTGAACAAGATTTCAGATGTTCGACTTTGTTTAAATAAAAACGTTTCCGACAAGATTTCCTTTCGCGGTTTACTTGGTTTCTTAGTTTCTTAAAAGAGTCTAAGTTGATTAGTGCAAAAGCTTTCCCCCTTCGGCGAATCAGTTGTTTTAACGATTTGGTCATCCAAGGGGGCTCATTATTGATCAAAATCTTCTTTTTTTATGGGGAGTAGAAAGTCAAGAACAAAGTTATGCTCCAACATTTTGTTCCAGAATTTTTACGTCTTTTTAGTGGTTGCACTTCTATACGGTGACGTGATCGGATAGTCCAAAAGGAGGGCGTTTAATTGGAGAATCATAAAACATTTTCATATTAGTTAAAATCAGATCGAGGATGTTATTACCACGAGTAGGGAAATTTACAATCTGACGCAATTTAAAACTGTTTTTTTAACAGATGAACGTTCAATTTATTAAAATCACCAGATAAGATTATCCCACTGTTTGTAAATTTTGTTTCGAGTGTTACTAATGATTCAAAAACGTAGTTGATCAAAGACTGATCATTTGCCCCTGGTGGATGGTACAGGTTGCATAAAATAATATTAGACACGCCTCTTGGTAAACAAAAAGCCTGTAACAACCTTAATCATCCATTAATAACCGATCAAAACAATATTAACTAAAAATAAAGTATGACAACAAAAATAAAGTATGACAATATCAACCATGCACATAAAATTAAAATATGACGCATGCTGTGTTACACCCAATCAAAATACGCGCCTTGTCCGAAATGAAGACATGTTTTTTTTAAATATTAACAGAGAAGTAGCTACTACAATATTGTGTTATTTTGTATTGGTACCAGAGAGTATTGTTCGGTTGTGTGGCGGTTTAGGATTGTTGTCACATACAGTAAAGCAAGTGTTACATTTTCGCCATTTGCATGCCAGTTATTTGACCGGTTTTGAAATGCAAACCGACCGGATGAAATATGCGTTCATGTTTGTTTGTTTGTGATGGCGGGCTGTGGGAAACATGTGAAATGAGAAAATATTGATCAAGTTTGTACATTCATCAAGTAACCAAACTAAAATATTTCAACTTGAGTAGAACAATTATGTTTGCAACTATATATTTAGTGCATGAGATTTAAGTTCAGTCATTTATAAAATGTGTGAATCTGTTAGTTAATTTTGACTTATAGAATGTTATGTATTCATTATGTACCAGTATTGGTATTTTGTTATGAATAAAGTTATTATTATTATCTATAAATTTGCATATATTACTTTCTGTAGCTACCAGTCAATGAGTCAAACCACTTACGTTGATGTGTATGTAAATCATACGATCAATATGCTCAAAGCTTTCGTAATTCGCCAAAATTGAATAGTTGACCTGTATCTAAGGACGAAAGCGGACTTACATGTATAGCCTCATTAATATCATTATCGAGACGTAAGCATAAGCAAAATCGCTGATTCCTACTGGTTGTCGTTTTTAATTTGCATGCTTAGGCAAAATACTTGGTTGTTATTGGTTGTGACTGAACGGGACTAAATCTTGATAAAATTGAATGTCTTTTGTGCGGGACTTTCAAACTTATAGCATAGAGTAAATATTATATAGAGGGTTCACTCTCTTGGGAACCTTTGAATTTTTTGGGGTCGCGCATATCGCATTACGCATGTTGGCCGCCATTTCTCTGGCCAGTCAATTGCTTTTTCTGGCCAATAAGCACGCTGAACTGGCTGATCCGCCATTTTCCTGGCCAGTAAACTGCATATTTTTGCATAAAAAACCGAGGACACGTTGCACCGCTGAGTGGCCCTTCTGTATATATCTTTCTTCTGTGCTTATAGCTCGATCGATCGTAGTGAATAGTTATACTCATATATACGCAAATATTTCTCGTGGCAAGATTCGAAGAGAAGATGGGTTCCCCATGCTCTTCTCAGATATAGAAAGAAGTGTGACTGGATGACTTCATGCGGATGTACAGTTTATTAGTTGATGTTTTGCAGACCTCGATCAGTAATCAGGTCACAAGGGAATTCATACATATCGTAAATCCGCAATATTCTTTGTATGAATAGGGCAATGTATAAGGAAGTGAAATATTTCAACAAGATCATTTGCATTTAATAATCACTTCACTGCCACAATACTGCCATTGGATTGATATTGCACAGCTAATACTAACAACTTGCAATATCATTGCATAGTTTAAAGTCCCAAGGTCACAATAACGGTGCACTATTTGTACACTAGCTGGCAATAATACAATTTGCCTTAAAATATCTGTCATTAGGAGATTTTTGCACTTGAACGACTCTAAAAGGAAACGCAGTTGTGTTTCGGTTATTTTCTGTTTGGTTGCAAATGCGCGCGATTTACCATTATGTAGTCGCTCATACGCAGAGGCCGCAGAAGCATTTCGAAAGTGGAGGGGCGTTGGCCAAAGGGGCACTTTTGTATATGACCAAAATCAAACGATTTTATGTTGTTCACGAGTCGAACGAAAATTTTTGAAAATATGGAGTCTCTATAACGTCGGAAATGGCCTTTACAGAGTCTTTGCTACAGCAAAAAGGGCACTTTGTTTCCAGCAAAAGAGGGCGTTCATTCAAGAAATCCTTTTTTCGTTCTTTAATTAAATGGGGCACTTCAGCCCAGAAAAAAGGGCACTTTTTTCACTTTTAAAAAAAGTGGGGGAGCACATGTCCCCATTGCCCCCCCCCCCCGGTTCCGCGGCCCGTGCTCATACGACTATGACTATATGACAGGCCCCCAATGTAGGTACAACTCTTCAATACATGCATGTAAAGTTGTGTTTCCCCATGTATAACACAGTGAAACCCACCTACAATACAGAGGGGGTGACATCGGTCCCAAATTGTAAAATTACACTACTAATTCGGTCCGAGTTGGTCTGAAACATCCTGTCTAAAAAACGTATGATAAACGATACCAAAATTGTCAATAAAAGAAATCAACATTGCAAAACCCAGAGATATATTTTCCTCTTAAAGCAATATACTCAAATGTAAGATGACGAAAACCTTCTAACTTTTGCTCTGCCGCATAGTGCGTTCTATTTCCACGTCAGTATTCGCGAGTAAAATTAAGTCAACTCTGTTGTAAAAATGCAGTTTCTAATTGGGTTTTTATGATGTTGAAGGTTACGTTTTGGGGGCAATTTAAAGAAAATTGAAGCGAAGTGTTTGAATTCGGAACTAGAGTGTTTGAAATCTTATATATATTAATGAAAGGGCATATAACGAAAGAGGTAGAGAAGACTCTGAAAATGCCATTTCCGACGATAATACTAACTCATAATACATGTTTTGATGTGGTCAAACAAATATAAAAAGTCGGTCCCTGAACAATGGACACCCCCCCAAACTTTTTGGGAATGTGTGCCCCTGCATTTGGATGCATAAGCATAAACAGCCTTGTTGTACCAAAATGCATGGCAAACCCAATCTGGGCAAAACACTATAATGTTTCAAGCTATTTATTATATACTCCAGCTAGATATACTCGCTTTCTGTGCACCTATATAAATTATAATACCGGCCCGGGAATGGAATTTGCTGAGCAAGCAATAATTTGATTTTCATCCATATCATAACAAATATTTGCATACATAAGTTGCTTTATGAGTCGGTTTAGGTCGCATTAGCATATATTCACTAACATAACCAATCAGATCTTGGATTTTGACGAAAGAACATGGCATAAATGACACGTCAACTAATAGAACTTTTAATATTCGGCCATTAAATTATACGAATGCCCGGAGGCCGGAACCCTATTATTAGGCTATTACTACAGAGTGTATAAAAAAAACTGCAAATACCATAATTTGTATGCACGAGATCATACAGGGTGTGTCAAAAAAACTGCAAATACCATAATTTTCACGTGCAGTACTATAAAAATAAGCACACAAAGTTAATTAAAATTAGTTCGATTACGAATGGCTCAGCTAACAACAGAGCAAAGAGTATTTCTTGTTTTAAAGTACGCCCAAACTCAAAACTCGACAGCAGTCATTCGTAAACTGAGCCATTCGTAATCGAAAGCCATTCGCACCATTTGTGTGCTTGTTTTGATACCCCTGGGAAACGTATTGTCAAATCCCAGAAGCGTAATTATTTGCACAGCCATTGAAATTCTAATGTATGATCTCGTGCATACAAATTATGGTATTTGCAGTTTTTTTGATACACCCTGTATATATATTACTTTCTGTAGCTACCAGTCAATGAGTCAAACCACTTACGTTGATGTGTATGTAAATCATACGATCAATATGCTCAAAGCTTTCGTAATTCGTCAAAATTGAATAGAACTTTTAATATTCAGCCATTAAATTATACGAATGCACGCAGGCCAGAACCGGGCTATTTTCTGATTGACATTTATAACAATGAAAGTTACTTCTTGGAATCATAAAAACAAACATAGTAAATATTCACTTACCTTTGAAATTGCTGTAATTTTGCTTTCTTTGACTCTTTTTATCGGCAAATCTCAATTTTTTTCAACTGCCCAATCTTGCTGCCAAATTGCCCAAATTTACACGTGGAGACATCCGGGATTGCAACTTGCAAGGGAATGAGCTCTGGAAATGAGCATCTCGTCAGTGCTCTCACAACTGAATTTAAGAATTCCTTAGATTGCGCAAAAAAATTCGCAAAATTTCCCCAGATATCCGTAAAATTCCTTAGATGAACGTAGCATGGTAACATGAAGTATTTCATTAATATTACGTCATTTGTGTGGAAAATAAATTGAATATTTTAAATTAATGATATGTAAATATGTTATAAAAATGAGCGATTTTAATCCCACGTTTTCCGAAGAAGGCGAAAACTGTGATATTGCTACTATATTACTGAAATGATAGCAATGTTAAATTGTTAATGTTAATTTCTTATAGTTTGTTCATTTGCATTAAAATACTCAAATCATGTATAGGTGAATATTGAATAATTTCTGGAAACACCATGCATGTTTATTGGCACGTGGGTACTCGCAAGTCGCAAATCAAACATAAATATTGTATATACATGTGCATGAATCGACTGAATATGAGAATGTCTGTCACATGTAATAAAAATTATCATATTCAAACCCAGAATCAACACAAGGTAAACAAAATGTGCACAAAAACAGTCGAAAGATCAGTTCCATTCACTTCGACCACTATTTCAAAAAATTCCCCAAAAATTTCCCCAAAAAATGTGATTCCCCAGATCTCTCCTCGTTTTGGGGAAATTTCCCCAAAAGTGAGCGCTGAATCTCGTACCCAGAGCCCTTCTTACGCGCAGTCAACGGAGCTCGACGAGGGGTTCTGGCCCAGTGCTCTGGCCAAATCCATATCAAACTGGCATCTGATTGGCCACAACGAAGGTATTGTTCTAATATCTAATACCATGTTTTTATGGTATCCGGTTTGGATTTGGCCAGAGCCCCTTCGTCGCTGACCGCGCGTAAGAAGGGCTCTGGGTACGAGAATGGGGAATGAGCACCTCGTTTTGTACCCAGAGCCTGTATTGTGCGCGGTTCGCTCTGAACCTTGAAAAACCTAAAGTGGCAGTGTCACGGCGCTGATTGGCTAAAATAGACGGCGCAAAAAAACTTTAAAATTAATGCTACATGATTGGAAAAGATGCAGCAGCCTTCAATTTTTAAAACAAAGTAAGGATTCCTGCATAACGAAGGGATTATAACTAGTTTGAGATTTGGGGGAATTTGGGATTTTTTGGGGCGGGGGTAATCCCCCTATTTCTCCGCAAAATACCCTGTGCACTACAATTACATAAAAAACAATTATTTTCCTCAATAAATGCAATAATGTGCGAGTATTTCTGGTAATGCACGTTTTGCATAATATGTGTATAGAATATATTCTTATATAATATATATTTGAATTGGAATTAAATTTGGAATTAAAATATATTCCAGCAGAACGGGCCAGTGCAAAATGTTGCGCGATTGACTTTTTGCAATCGCTTTCTTTTGAAATACAAACAGTGAAGCGGAACAAATCTCATTAGCTGTAGTTGACTGCACACATTTCAAAAGAAAGCGATCGCAAAAAATCGATTGTGCGACTTTTTCCACTGAATGGAAATCCGCCTTAACGTCTGTTTTATACGTCGGTAGAATCAGGCCTAAAGCCGGTTTTCCACTAGTGTTTTTTTTTGAGCGAAGCGACCTTTTTCCTTTGTCTGCATCCATTTAGACCTGATTCTACCGGCGTCTTTTCTCGGCGAAATAATAACTTAAATGTGGTGATGACAACTTAAATGTGGTGCAATAGCGTCCTAATTTGAGGTATTAATCAGCTGGTATATGTTTACCAATTTATAATATTGCCGTAAATAATGATATTAGATGTAAACAAAATTCAAGAGGGAGAGTGCCTCGCATGGGTCTTGAGCCCCGTTCGCACTCTTGCCATTTGAAAATCATTCAATAAAGCTGTTAAAACAAAATAAAACAATAAAACGCATGCGAAATATTTCGCCCGTTTCTTTTGAATTGCGACCACTCAAATAAATTATTTCTACTTGATTGCCCACAATTCAAAAGAAACAGGCGAAATATTTCGCCGAGAAAAAGCGCTCGTAGAATCAGGCCTTTTTGCCACGTCTTGCTGACGTAATAAGTGATACCGACAAAGGAAAAAGGTCGCATTCTTGCCTGTTTATTATGTCTAATATTGTGGACGAGGCGCATTTCGAGTCGTTTGCGGCTGTCATTGCTGCCCGATCGGGACAGAGGTATCGAATTTTCATTATCCAAGACACAATGATTACCATACGTGAAATGACTGGTACTTTCATCGACAATTTTATGCAATAATTTTACTGTGGGTTTCATGGCAGACATTAGAAATAGACTTAGGGGCTGTTTATATGGACTCTACAGTGGCCCGGTTACAAGGATGGTCCGTTTAATTAAATTCTCATTTACGGCTTTCTGTTGTAATCGAAACGTTTTGCAACTCAATAAATCAATACGTACAATGTATCATTGATAATTTTAAATTTTAATATTACTTATTTAGTTGAGAAATTCTGTACGTCACACAGGTTGTGCGTCATGGCAGCACTCTCTTGCGATAGTAACTTCTACTTAGTGAAATTCTTATTACGGCTTTCATAGAAAAATGAACTGAATTACAAAATAAAATTAGCCTAGTCTAAACAACAGTTTGTGGTCAGGGAATGACACAATTCATCATCAATAACAATTATATTGTTATTGTCATAGACATGAAATGTTCCATACAAACTGACTCCATCCCTTATACAGTGGCGTAACGCTCATTAGGTAGGGTTAGTTCAAAAACTATAGGGACCCCCGACAGTTAGGGGCCCCATCAGCCACGGCATGTCGCCCAGAAAATTAGAAAATGTACAAAATGCAGATTAAGACTCAATGAGAAAATGCAAAATTAATAGTGCTAAAGAATTAAACCTTCATCGACAACGGTAGCTGGTTTTTTTATTCCAAATAAAATAAAAGTTATTTGTGTTGGAGACTGTTATATTGTTATTGTCATAGACATGAAATTTTCCAGAACATTCTATAATTATTCAATATAAATATAATATCTCAGTCAAACAATGACAACAGTCAACAGGGGCCCCCACACCAAATATGCCCAAGGGCTCCCTCTTCCTCCGTTACGCCACTGCCACTATAATATAATTGGTCGAAGGTCTTATTCAGTTTATATGAAGATTTATTCATTCAATCGTATTAGCTATAGTCTCCGCAAGTTTCCGCATATTTAACGTATTTCAGATTCACTTATTGACACACAAGTTATAGTTTGCATCGGCGCTATAAAGTCTATTTGGGGGTAGCGCAAAGCGCGAAGAAATATCGAAAATCACGCTTTACTTTGTTACTTTCTTTTGTTTTCAATTTGAAATCTGTTTTGCTGGAAGTTAGTAGTTAATTAACACTATATCTACACTCATCCATATTCGTCAGTCTTTGCCTGAAATTGTGATATTTCTTTTTAGAGAAATTTGAACGAAGAGAGTGGACAAAAGAAGAGAAACGAGCTGTCCACTCTTCTCTAGAGTATTATATCAGAAACGGTGTTGTTCCTGGAAAAAACGAGTGTGAGAGGTGTAAGGCTGAAGGTACCTTAGATAGACGAGAGTGGAGACAGATTAAATATTATGTAAAGAACCAGGTGGACAAAAGAGAATCTTCGAGATCGAAAGTCTAGGGGAGGGGGCGGTCTAACTAAAGCTTAAAACCCGTGAGGAAAGTCACTGTAAGTGTTCTTCGTTTCAAGCATTTTGCATATTCAAGTAATACATGAACAGTTGAATACTTCGATATGCGATTCCGAATTGGCTTATTGAAGATTACCCGTCGATTTTTTTAAAAGTGGTAACCGCTTTCCGCACGTAATACAAAAATATAGAAAATTTACCAACTTCACAGCACTATATTTTCCACATTTTACGACATTTCGCAACCAAACCTTGCAATTTTGCTAAACTTAGGATGCTCTTTCCAGCTGTACTGATACAATTTCCTAATTCAAAAGTTAGTCTAATAGGGGAATGGTCCATTGTTTTATAAAATAACAACTTTCCGTGTTAAAATTTCACTTTAAAAAACTTTCACTTTAAAAAACTTTCACTTTAAATTTCCGTGTTTGGATGGCCTGATCCAAACACGGGTTTCGACCAATCAGAGCACGCGTTATATACATGTTATTTTATAAACTATGTTAGTTAGAGTTTAGCGATAAGGTTATTAACTGAATTTCAACTTTAACATTTGACTATTGTTTTTTGTATGTATCCGTGTTTATTGTTCCTTTGAATCGTTGGGCATCACGTTTTCGAATCGTGGCCGTTCTTGCTGCTGTAATCTGCGTTCCCCAGATGTTAGTAACTTTATGTGGCTTTGGGTCATATCTTGGGTTTGATTTGGACTGTTCTGAAGTAGGAGAACCTGATCTCCCACTTTAATGTTGTGTGATTTGGTATTGGTCTTGGCATCC
Source organism: Trachythela sp. YZ-2020 (assembly GCA_016169945.1). Taxonomy (NCBI): domain Eukaryota; kingdom Metazoa; phylum Cnidaria; class Anthozoa; order Malacalcyonacea; family Clavulariidae; genus Trachythela; species Trachythela sp. YZ-2020. The sequence goes on along the minus strand of JADLSH010000395.1, from coordinate 8,326,161 downwards.
TTGTAGGCTTTCTGTTTTGCATTGGCTTCTATATGTTTCGTTGGTTCATTCTTCTGTGGGAGTCGGACTTGGAATTGGTGGTTAAATAGGACATCGGCAGGTGCTTTCCATGTGAAGCTGTGTGGTGTGGCTCGATAGTGTGTAAGGAATTTGTAAAGCTCTTCTATAAAGTATTCATCTATAATCACTAGTAAATATTCGCCATTGGGCAATGGCCCCAAAAAAACATGTCCACTCGTTGCCATGGTGTTGGCTTGAGAGGGTCTCGTACTGGTTTGTAAGTTGTTGCTTGACAGCCCAAGCAGCTGCTAATCCAAGTCTCGACCATGGTATTTAAGTGGGGGTACCACAGTTTGGCACGCAGTAGCTGCTTGCATTTGACGATTCCAAGAGGACTTAATTTGTGCGCCGTGTCGACCACTTGCTGTCGTAGACTGCCTGTGCCGGGAGTCACTTCGGCGTCTGGGATAAGGAGTCTGTCTCCTCTTAAGATTACTCCATTCCAGTTGGTCAATTCCTGGAATACTTGCCGATAGTCTCGTAGGTTATCGTCATTTGTTATGTATCCTTTCTGGATGCAGGTTATCAGTTTTTGCATGGTTGTGTCCTTGTTTGATGGCTTGTTGCACCATTTTCAGGGTAACTACATCTGGGAGGTCATCTGTAACTATCTTGCTGATGCACAAGTCGTCATCTAGGTCTATCACCATGTCGGCCTCTCCTGAGTTGTGTGCTGGCAGAGAGGTAGTGGGTGTCGGGATGGGTAGTCACAAGAGTTTGTTTTGCCAGGCGTGTATTTCATAGTGTATTAGAAATCATGTACTTTCATGTTCGATGCGAGCATTGCCCTTCTTGTAAATGTGGATTAGTTGCTGATGGTCTGTATACGAGTCGAACAGGATGCCGAGCAGATAGTAGATATTCATGCCCCACGTTTGGGCAAGGGACTCTTTCTCCGTTTGGGAATACTTCTGTTCACATGGTGTCCGGGCTCTACTGCAATGGTCGATGAGAATCCATGTTCCATTGGTGGCTTCTTGATAAAGGCTGGCTGTAATTCCTTCTGGTCTAGCATCAGTTATGTGAATGGTTTTTAGTTTGGGGTTAAATGGTCTTAGGGCTGTGCTGCTGGTCATGGTTTGAAGGATTTCTTGGTATGCTTGTTGACATTGGGAAATCTTTTTCGTGAGGTCTTTCAGTAGAGGTCTTTCTTGGTGTTCTTTCTCGTGAGGTCTCTCAGGAGCTTGGTTACCTGTGCATATGCGTTCTCTGTATTGCACACAAAGCGGACATTAACTTGACAGGCTTGGAGAAAACTCTTGATTTCGTCAGCATTCTTGGGTGGCCCTGCCTCCTTGATAGCTTGGATGTTTTTAGGGTCTGCCGACATGACGGACCTGGAGAAAATGGTACCAAACCAGGACACTGAGTTTGCTCCAAAGGTGCGTCAAGGTTTGCTTCGTGTTCTTCTGGTGTATATCCCCTTACCAAAATGTTGTTGTGGATGGAGGTGCATCCAGGTAAGGCAGCTTTGACTCTGTTGTGGGATAATTCTGTAGCTGGAGAAGCGCCAAAGAACAGGACCTTAAATTGGTGTAGCCCTTCGTGTGTATGAAATGTACCGATATACCGCGAATCTTCTGCGGGCCGATCTGGATCAAAACATCCTTAAACATCGTCGCCTGATGATCGCATTAAGCGTGAAACTCTGAGTTGTGACTCAATTTTAAGTAAAGAAACTTTACATTCGCTCTGCTATATTGGTATTGAGCACTCTTGTTGCACTATAAAACTCAAACATTACTATTATTATATATATATATATACTGCGCGCAAAATTCTGAAGTTTTTCTCCTCTTTATTTATTTAATGAACGTTAATGGGCTGTGTGTGCATATCATAAGGGTGTATATATAAAAAACCGAACCCTTGGTGGAATTATCGTTCTGAGGTGATTTTGATGATGTGACTGTGATGATGTTACTGTGATGATATGACTAATTAGCATGCATTTGACTGTTATGGCATACGATTAGAAGCTATTTTAAATTCCCACGAGGGGCACAGCTTAAAATATTTTGTGTTTATAACTGCTTAGTAACAATATGGGGCTGTTCGTATGGAGTTGCGATGGCCCGGTTTTCGAGATGATTAGTTTAATGAAACTCTTATCGCGATTTCATAGACATCCAAAATAAAATTATAAAACAAAATTCGTTTAGTTTGACTCCAGCAACAGCATGAAGTTAAACTAGTAAACAATCATTTGTAATGCATGTGGGAAAGATTGTCATGACACATTGGTCACAGCTGATTCATCCAAGGGCGCTTTCCATGTCCTGTAATCCTCGACACTCGGGTAGAACTAATCACTTTGAAACAAAGGAATACACTACGGGAAGTGGAAAACAGGCTTTATCGTCGCATTTTACATGCCCGAATCTAATGTTTTACAACGAGTTTAAACAAGGACTTTAGTCATTTACATTATAGATATCATTCAGTGTATGTAAAATGGCGAGGTTTAGACCTGGCTTTACTTAATCTACTGTATAGATGAAGATATATACAGGGTTTAACAGAAAAAAGTGAACTCTTTGAAATTTAATACAATAGTGAACCTTTTGAAATTGAACTTCATATTTGCATTTTCTTTCAAAGAATCTATTGTACCTTATTGTATTTAATTTCAAAGGGTTCACATTTTCATGTATAATATGCAGAATATGTACAGAATATATACATTTTCATGCTCCATTTATAATATATAGAATTATAATAATCTAGGAAATATTTTCTGTTTGTTAAAGTTAATAAATTGTTTGATTATGTTACATTACTGTCTACTGACTAATGATTATCAATTATTACTCTTTCGCTCCGTAGCCTCGTTCTCGTGAATCGTAAGAAGGATGTTTGCTCACAATTCTTGGAACAAGACCGGCTCTCGCAGGGTTATAGGAAATTGTGATGTAATTTGAATTTGAATTTTTGCACAAAAGTTATGCAACTGCCGTTGCTATGGCAACCATGACGTTTCAAGATGGCGGATATATGGGCTTTAAAGTAATTTAACTCGTACACGATATCGGTGACCCCCAAATTTTATTTTAAATTATGATTTCTCTTAGTATATTCAATTATTTTGACAATTTAAAAACAATTCAATAGATAATGAGATTATAAACTCATTAAGCTTCATTATCTATTGTTTGAATTGCATTCAACACGACTGAAATTCGACGTATAAAACATGCCTAAATATACTTCTTTGCTTTTCTTGCTACTGATCACCATCTTAATTCTTAGACATTTCTTGTCAAAAGAATTAATTTCTCCATTATACATCAAGTCATCTGTCCTGCATGCTGAGAAAAAAACTACAAAACGAGAACAATCCCTTTTAAATAATATAGGTACATTTGCCTCTGAATATAAACATATATAAGTATCGTTTCTAGATTTATAATAATAATCGTCTAATAGCACTCGAAATTTAACCAACATGCATTCTGATTCAGAAAGCAAAATTTACAAAACAATTATTACACACACAGTTAAAATCTGTGTGAGGACCCCGGAAGTGGGTAAACACACAAGTCTGTTTTCCTAATAACTGGACCCCACAAGTAATGGAACGCAAGAAGTGATAGGTCTCAACAAGTCGTTCCCCACAACTCTGGAAGACATAGATTATTAGAAAACCTAAAATTAACATTGGGGCTAGAAAACATTTGCGCAAAAATACCTACGTACACGATCTTGACTGTTTATCAGAGTGAAAAAAGCTGGGACCCACAAGTCGTTTGGTCCCCATAAATGACCGAAGACCAGTATGCGTGTACAGAAGTGTTTGTGATTTTATGCAACAGAAGTGTCTGTACATGTCGAATAATATTTATGCTGTAGTGGAATTCATTGGAGAAAAGTCTGTCGAAATAGTGGCTTCATGTTGGATTGAGACTTCTAAATGGGTACGTTATCAGTAATACATAAAATAAACTAACAAATATGGGAGCCTGTCTATTCTACATCGTCATTATCTTCAAACATAATTTAAATAGGCAGCATCGGCAAGTGTACACTAATTTTAGCTGTTATGATATTACTTAACAGGTTTTATCTTGCTATTGGGCTTGTTCCAATGTACAAGTAAAGGTAAAAAATCTGGCAATTCCTAACAAGCAGAAGTGGAAAAGTTATGAAATTAGAGTATTTTCTTATGCGGGTAACTTTTACGTTTTGTAGTACTGTGTTTGTAATAGATTATTCAATATTGAATGGATGGATGGCAACTTTATAGACATATTTAGAATAAAAACAAATCATGTTTTAGATTTAACAGCAATTTCCCAAGGTTATTATCAGTGAATGATTGTAGTAAAGAACCGAGACATACAGTATATATACAGTAGTCCGGTTTTTATGTTGATTAATTATCAGAAAAGTATATCTCCAAAGGCCTTGATACAGTGGGGACAATTTCCAAAACAAAGTGTGAGTGTGGACTCCAAGGAGATTTATGCTCAAAAAGTGACCAGTCCTTTCCTGTTGCAATCTTTACAGCCATTCAAAATACAACAAAAGTTTTTGGAATGTTTTTTTATGATATGCTTGACACTTGTTTCGGAAACTTTCCCTAGTGTATCAAGGCCTTAACTTTTAGTTTGTCCACTTTTCATCTGTAATAACATTGATATTGTATCCTGTATACCAATTGATACTCGCAGTTTTACTAATTTCAAAATCGTTTGTGACAATACAGCTAGCTGGAAAAGGGCACAGAAAGTTGGAAAAAAAGCCCTTGCAAATTCAAACATCGATTCCAGAGGTGAATCTAGTGAAGAGCCTGATGATTTACAACCTGCTCCACAAGCAAAACGGCTCTGTATAAAAAGTAGTTTGGCAGAGTTTCCTGATTACAGTGAGACAGAAGCTAATAGTAAGTTTTTTGCTATTAAACACGTTTTGTAGGGAAATGTTTTTACAACTAATCTACATTGCAAAGTAATAAGTGACTTGACTGTTGGTGGTGGTAATCAAACAAATGTGGGACAAAATTTTCACTTTCATGCTTACAGTTTAGAACAGTTACTCTAATAGTCAGGCAGATAGAGGTCGAAATATTATTGTTTACTCACCGATCGAGGGGCAATTTCTTTTTATGATAGAAATGTTCTTCTAAACCTCCTAAACACATTTCCGGATGTTGGCCGGTCTAACTTTTCTTGAGAAGGTTTTCCAACACAGTTTAAATCGCCTTTGAGCGATAATTCCATGGCGCCATGTTTTTCGAAGAAATTCGCGGGAAGAAGCGAGCCTTCGCTATTTCGGAAAGCGCCAATGCTCATACTTCAAGTATGCAAATTATAACACCAAGAGTCTTTCGTTTTCATTATTCATGAAAAAGGGTGTCAAAATTTCAGAAAAGTCGGAAAAATTGAAAGTTGTTTTGAGTTATGTCAAAAACTAGAAAAAATACAATCCCTCTTGAGGTTAACGTAAATGTTTCCCCTCCAAAAAAACAAAAAAAGCTGGAAAATCATGGTTGTATTCTCAATTGCACGTGCATGAAAACTGCGGAACCTATAATAAGTTTCAGCAAAGCTTCGAGGGAATCAGTTTACAAAGCTGCAAAACTGAGAAATGATGAAAAAGTTATTTCACTTCTTGATTTGTACGGTGAAGAGCTTCCTCCAGCTGATAATGGATATCACCGAAAGTGCTATCAAAACTATACCCATGCAAAAGCTTTAAAGAAATTAAGTTTAGAAGCGTGTATCCCCCAGCCGACGACGGAGCAAGAGGCGAAAGTCCGAGTATCATCAAGGAAGAAAAGCCGTGGAGGTATGAAACGAGAATACTTTATAATTATTATTTTTCCGAGTATTGCATTGATATAATTAATACATTAAGGGTGGATAAACATAAAGTAATGTGCCCATGTAAAGTATATATTTGTTGTATACGTAGCGCCTATATAGCATAAAGAGAGCATTAATTGTTAGTAGCTGTTAATAGGACGGGTTGGAAAAAATGATGAAATAAAAAGATACATGGAAAGGTTAAGATTTATATTCCCGAAAAACCATTAATCTTTTCAATGTCATCCGAGTTTAAGAATTCTCGAGAATAAAAATGATCCCAGCACTCGTGTCAAATATTCGCGCTAGCTTGGCTTTATTATTCATAATCCATTGTCAATAGTTGAAGAGATTATACATTTGTGCTTACGCTATATAGGGAAAATATTAGCGGACCAGGAGTGCTGTATATGTGAGAAAAGGAAAACGGCAAAGTGTGGGAGTGGATATGAAGCGCTTGAGAAATGCGAAACTGAGAACGGGGCTCGAACATTGCAACAAGCTGCTGCACTTCACGAATACTCACTTTTGCAAGCAAAAGTTATTGGTAGTGACTGGCAGACGATACTTGCAATGGAATATTTTTACCATCGATCGTGTTATCGAGGAATTTGCAAAAAAAGAGGGTCAAACGCTGTCATTTTGAGCGAGGCAGATACAATTTTTCAGGAGCTTACCGCAGTTATTGAGGAAAAGGTGATCCTCGGTTGTGAGGTTTTACGTTTGGTTGATATGTCGACGTTGTGCTCAGAGATCAAAATTCGACTGTTTGGTGAGGAATCTGAGATTATATTGCCACCCCCCCATAGGCTAAAAGAAAAGATTAAAAAGTCATTTGGGTCAAAACTTGAGTTTTGGTGTCCGAAGTCCAGCAGCGAATATATTTATAATAACAGCGTAGAAAAGGGGCAACTGATCGAAGTAGCTGTTAAAGCGAAACTAGAGAAAAGTAGATGTGAAAAACGGACGTTAGAGGAGAAAACAGCGGAAGTTGCTCGGGAAATTCGGAAAGAATTACTGGAGACTCCAAATACATTTAGCAGTTGGCCACCGTCAGAAAACGAGCTGTTGTCTAAGGAAACTTCGATTCCAAATTTAACAACGTGTTTATTGAAATCCATCCTGACTGAAAAGCCCTCAAAATCGGCAAAAGTATCACGTTTGGTTTCCTCAATTGGTCAAGACCTCATTTATCATGCTAACAATGGTCAAAAGAAAACATCGAAACATGCGACTTTCTCCTTCTCGATTAAAAGAAAGACCGGTTCGAAGGCTGTCATCAATTGACGAACAAGTTTGGTCACGGAGTCTCGTATGACGATGTTCTAATACTGGAGACGCATTTGGCGTTAGAACATTCGAAGGATCAAGTTCATCGATCATTTACTCCAGCTATTATTCAACCATCTCGCCGTTACCTTCGTTTGGGATAACAATGACATTAACCCTGAGAGTCTAAAGGACTTAGTTTGCATTGCACCAACGGTATTGTTATACAGTCCTCAAGAGTAGCATTAAATCAACCCGAGCCTTTCTCTACCATTGTCTCAGCGGTGAGTACAGGAAAGAAAAAACCCAAAAAATTCAATGCATTGCCACTTGAAATGCCATCATATGTTCAGATAAAGAGAAAAAATACAGAGAGCACAACCGAAGTTCAACTTGATATGTACCAAGAAGAAGTACAACGTTCCCATGTGGTGGATACAATGTGGATCATCGCCAAAAGCCAAGCAAGAAAGAGGAACATTGAACAGAATATTCCGAACTGGACGGGCTTCAATTATTTGCTGTGCGAAGGTGATAGCGATGATTATGATAAAATTGGATACCTCCCATCCATTAACAAATCTCCAACTTCCCACGACACTGTATTGGAGCTTCTGAGCCAATCCAAACTTAAAGCGGAGAAACTTGGCTTAAATGAAACAGATGTCGTACTTGATATGGCGATCTACTCCAAAGCCGTTGAAATCATGATGAACCCAAGATACATTGATCTAAAAAAGTTCATTGTTTTGCGCCTTGGCGGTTTCCATACTATGTGTATCTTCATAGCTGTGATTGGGAAGCGATTTGGTGATGCTGGCCTTCGTGATATTGTGATTGAATCGAATCTGCTCGGAGAATCTTCAGTAGAGCAAATGTTAAAGGGAAAGCATTATAACAACGCCATGAGAGTCCTAAAGTACCTATACGATGCCATCAAGAGACACCTCATCGATAGCTACGAGCAATGTGTGAGCGACCAACCAGACCTGCTAAGTGCAGTAAGTTACGAAGAGTTAATCGACTCGGAAGAGCTCCAGAAATTTGTTTCTTCTCCCACTCAGCGGTCCCTTGATTCGTTAAGCAAAAATCACAAAGAAGTGATTGACGAAATACACAAGTATGAGGCATCCTTGTTGAATGGCTCCCTCGGTCCAACAGCATCTGTTTGGTCTTCGTTTTTACAGATGGTCCAGATATTACTCGATTTTGCGCGATCTGTCAAGCTTGGAGATTGGAAATTACATCTTCAGTCAACAGAATACATGTTACCTTGGATGTTTGGATACGATCGTCCCAACTACGCACGTTTCCTTACGTATTACTTCGTCACCATGAAGAAATTGCCCGAAACTCATCCGGCTTTGCATCAACAATTCGAAGCTGGCCATTTTTCAGTGAGAAGACAGCACGGTAGATTCAACAAGATTCCATCAGATCAAGCCATCGAGCAGACTATCAATCGAGAGCAAAAGTGTGCTGGTGGAATTATTGGTTACAGCACTGACGAAGGAACTGTACAAAGATGGTCTCTTACAAGTCATATAGCAGCAAAGTGCCAGTCCAAGTTAGAAGAGTTTCTTGGAATGTCAGAAGCAAATAGTGTGACAAAAGACTTGGCGCGGAAGAGAATACTTCATGACGAGGAATGTGTTGCTCGCAGCTACGATTTAATTAAGGAGTGGGGAACGCCATTTAAAGAAAATACCTCCCTCATACATCTAAGTTCTGGATTAGAATGCAGCGTCGCTATCCAAGATGATATGTTGAATGCTGAGAAAAAAGGCAAAGAAGCGCTAAACAACTTCGTAAAAAACCGGATAGAATCCAATGAACAAGACCTATACACCCCCATTCCAAAGATGAAGCTGAAAACATTTGCGGCAATGAAGGCGAAGAAATCGTGCACCGTTAAAGATAGAAATCTAACGCTGAAAGCGAACCGAGATATATTTGCACGGCTATTAGTAATACGTGGTAAGCGCGACGTTTCCTTGAGAGAAGTCTTAACCTACTCCTTGGGCCCTATTCCATGGTCCCTAGCAACAGCCGACGGAAGCTTTGTTAAAACCGTTAAGTCAAAATTGCTTGATGCTATCGAGAAGGATGTAGAAGATTCGATGGTGGATACTCTTCCCGATAATTGTGTACGAATATTTGATGGTATGGTTATTATTCAACAACTGGCGTCTTTGAGTTTGGCAACATTTGGTGAAATGTCAGAATATGTCCTTAAGCGGATTACATCTCGTCCTGGTAAAGTAATCTATTTTGTTACTGATCAATATCTTGATGACTCCTTAAAAGGAAATGAACGCCAACGACGAGCTGCATCTGGAAGTATTCGGATCCAGTTAACGAGAAGAGAGCAGAAACGACCAAAGCAGTTCAAGAAATATCTCAGTGATGGTGTGAACAAAGTCGATCTGGTGAGATTCTTCATGGATGATTGGTCCCACCCCCAACGCTTCAAAACCATTATCGAAGATCGAGTCGTGTTCTTGACTTTGGAGAGCGAGTGTCACCAGCTGAGAGTAGAAGAAGATAATGTTGTCATTGGTATGGAAGAAAGCCTTTGTTCAAACCAAGAAGAGGCTGATACGAAGATGTTTCTATGTTGCCAGCATGCTGTCCACCGATTTCAGAGCCCAAATATTTGCATCTCAACAGTCGATAGTGATGTTGGAATCTTGGCCATCTATTTCAAACCACAAATCCACTGTCATCTGTTTCTTGAAATAGGCTCAAAAGGGAAGAAGAGAATTTTATCAATTCAAAACATTTCCGAGAGCGTTGGTGAACAAATGTCAAGTGCTCTTCCAGCGTTGCACACAATCAGCGGTTGTGATTCAACAAGTGCGTTTTATGGCCTTGGAAAACAAAAAGTGTACAAGATCGTCAAGAGTTCTGACTGGTTTAAAGGAACATTGGCACAGATGGGTGATAGTTTTGATTTCGACACGAACCTTTTCCCTTTGGTTGAAGAAATGGTCGCTCAGTTTTATGGCATTAAAGGCTGCACCAGTGTAAACGATGCCCGCTACATGAAATTCTGTACCAAAAATAAGATTCCAGAACCACAGCAACTACCACCAACCAAGGACGAATTATTACTTCACTGTCAGCGCGCTAACTACGTGACGTGTATTTGGAAGTCGTCATTGACCATGACTACAGATCCTCCACAGCCAGAAGGTCGGGGTTGGCTTCGATTCGACGGAGTTTTGGAACCGAAATGGATGAGTCAAAAGCCTGCACCAGATTCCTTATTGGAGTTTTTGTCATGCGGTTGCAAGAAATCAGGCTGTCAAAATAACATGTGCGTTTGTGTTTCCAATGGCCTAAATTGTACTGACCTCTGCTGTTGCAACGTGCTCGAATCTGCCGCTCGATAATGATGACGTAAACGCCTATGAAAACTTCGACAGTGACCCTGACGACTAGGTTCGCTTTAACAGTTTTAGCTTAATTTACAAAATCAAACTATACTACATACGATTTAAATGATAACGTTAGCATTTTCCACAGTGCTGCTGTTTAATGATGGTTATTAACCGAACAGTCTTCTCGTTTACCACCGTACTGCTGTTTAAAGATGGTTATTCATTAAACAGTCTTCTCACTTTCCACCATGCTGCTGTTTAATTAAAGATGGTTATTAATTGAACAGTTTTCTCATTTACCACCATGCTGAAGCTCTCAAGAAAAATGGATTTGTGTTCAGCACACTGAAATGAACGAATTTCAAGTAAAATGAAATTGCCCCTCGATTGGTTAGTGTTTTTCCTTCTACCTGCATGACTTTCTATATTTTTGTCCTAAAAATAATTCCAAAATTTACATCTTTTTCACTTTTTGTGCTAATTTCTAAAGTAATATCTCCCTGTTTGGCAGTTCTTACAGTGGAAACGATTCTGGCGTTTTATTTATCATACTTGAAGTATCTCTGCTGCGGCGCTGGACAGAAACACTGAGGGCTCGTTTCTGCCCGCGAAAAACATAAACAAAATGGCGTTTTGTAAAAATCAATCGATGATGACAGAAAAGCTTGTTGGACAAGTCCCACAAGAAAAATTGGACCGGCCAACATCCGGAAATGTATTTATGAGGTTTAGAAGAACATTTCTATCATAAAACGAAATTGCCCCTCGATTGGTGAGTGTTTTTCCCTCTATCTGCCTGACTATAAATTTCATTATATTCTGTTAAGATGAAGATGATTTTGCCACTCAGAAAAAGACACCGGATTTGACACCTTTACTCCCTGTGGCGCCAACCTTTGCATCCAAGTTATCAACAAGAAAGAGTCAACACTTCCCTTTGCAAAATCGATGTGCATCTGGTGTAAACGTACCTGTGTGTTGTGGAACAAGAAATTATGTACATCCTGGAAGTGCCATGATGATATCTGCTATCAACCAGATGTTATCTTCCAACCCCATTAGTAAGTTATAACGCTAACCTTTTCCTCTTGATTAATTAACAAGGTTTTCTCATAACAATCTCTCCTACTCGTTGCTAGAGGGGGTATTGTAGTACATACTGTAACAGTTTTACTTCATGTATAGAGTAGATTGCAATCATGACTCTTACTCATCTGTGTCAATCCCTTGAACAATATTGACTTTTCTAGTAGATGTGTGATGGCAGTAGCATGCCTTAAACTTCTTGACAAAGTACCTTTGCTCGAAATGTCAGGAAAAGTATTTTCCCTATCGTTCACATAGCCGGATACTTAGGTAGCGTAGCCGGATACTTTATATTGGTAACCGGCTCAGGTAACTGGCTATTGTACAATTTATGCATGATATACATGCATGCGCACATGACTTGACTTGATTTGCTTGTGGAGACTGTGGAGGTATGCGTTCTTTAAGTGCCCTCGAAACTTAATATACGTTTTCATTTATTAGCCAGCATTGAGAGAAAGGTATAAATTATAATAAGTGTGTATTTTTATAGAGTTCGTTATTGACTCTGCGGTCGCTCCCATGCGCACTTTAAAAACTTCAATGTACAGTATATGAATTATGCTCTGTACAACATGCATTCATGTACAATAAATCCCATCTAATTATTTATGTTCCAAAATGAAGGAGTATCAGAGTGTTAAGCTCCCCAAAGACCAACACTCAAAGCAGACCTTCTCCAAACATTTAAATATTTAATACTGTAGACTGATTGATGTTGGAATAATAGTCTTTCTAGTTTTAGTGTTACATGCATATACAATACTTGCCTTAGTTGAGTGATGTTTTATCCAGGGATGGATCCAGCTTGATCTGGAGGGGGGAGGGGTTTCTAAGTGGGCGCTTGTCATGAAGTTGGGCATGACCAGGAGCCTAATTTAGGTCTAAACATTGGGGCCAGGGACTGGTTTAACTTTGAGAGCCCCAGAAAGTCTTTCCATTTCTATTGCTTCATTAGGCTGCTAGTGGCGAATGCACAGGTAGTAAAAGGTAGAAGGGCTCTAGGGGGTATGGGGGCATGCTTTCCCAGAAAATGTTGAAATCTAGAGTCTCTGAAATGCCTTTTCGTGCACTTTGGGGCATTCTTTTACAGAATTATTATGGTCAGAAAACGTTGTATATTAGATTAGCATATTTTTTTTTAATCGCCCCAACTGGTCTTTGAGGACTGGTCTTCAACTGACCTGAATGTTTTTTGCCCAACAAGTTATTAAATAGTTGATAAATTTGCCCTACAAAATTTCCATTTTCAAACTTTGCGGGTGTCTCGCCCCCAATCTGCCCCCAGTAGTTACGCCCCTAGTGCCTGTCGACCGAGGCAGGGTCCTTCATCACTGAGGAGCCCTAGTAGGGTCAACAGGCTGAGAAGATTTTTGAAAAATAAGGTTGCCTAAGGCTGAATTATTGTATTTACCCCCAAAGGCTAAATTATTGTATTTTTGTTTGATAATTGCCCTGCCAAATCCTAAATTTGGATTTGATACAGAAATTGGCACCCACCCTGGACAAGGCTAGAAGGGGTGTGCATCCCCCCTGCACCCCCAGTAAATCCATCCCTGGTTTTATCTTTGCAGACAAATTGAAGCTCCAGGGGCGTTGCCAAATACCAATAGCACACCTTGTAGGTCCTCTCAGCCAATAAGTACAGTTGCCCACCATTACAAAGATTGCATACAAGCCAACATTTATTCGTAGTCTTCGATCTTCTCAGTTACCCAAATACATCGACAAACATACATATTCTCTCCCTCGTTATTTTGAAATCCTCAAACCTCATCGCGGCCTTCGTAGTAGGATAAATTGCTGATAACATTAACAATAATGTAATTAACATTCATCCCATGTATGGTCGACGAATTTGCATATCTCATCTGGCTACACAGATACGTTTACATATTCCGTCGAATTGTGTCTCTATTATAGGTCAGAACTCAACCGAGCAGCAAACTTCTTGTATAAAGATTGCAACTCCAGTAACTACATCAATTTCAGACTCTGCCAACATGGATTCGCGTAATATCGATGCTTCAACATCGACAGTTTCTCATATTTCAACAAGATGCCATTCTAATCCTGGTTCGAATCTTAAAATAGTTCATGTAAACATCCGTTCACTGCGTAACACAGATCATCTCATTCAAGTCAGAGAATTTGCTAAAGCTGAGAATATATATGTGCTTACCCTCTCTGAAACCTGCCTAAACTCGACTGTAACAAACAAAGAGATAAGTGTTGATGGCTACAAACTACACAGACTTGACCGTTTACACAAGAAAGGAGGGGGAGTTTGCTTATACATTCGGAATGACATTAAGGCAAATATTTTGAAAGACATTTCGCATATTTCTGACTGCAATTTCCACCAACTATGGCTACAACTTCAGTATAAGAAGTTAAAATCACTTGTAGTTTGTGTAAAGTACCGTCCTCCTGACTGTGCTTGACCTGCGTCCAGTCTCTCCTAAAGCCCAGCTATATTACTACAATACTTTCACCCTTACTCTTCTGCATATACATGAACGATCTCCCACTATCACCACACAGTAGCTCCCTTGAATCCTATGTTGATGACTCCAAGGTTTTCGTATCCTTTCCCATTAAAGACACTATTTCCACCAAAGCAAATCTGGAAGATGACCTCTGTCTTGTAGCTAAATGGTGTTCTACTAATCAATTACTGATCAACCCAGAGAAAACCAAGCTTCTTCTTATTGGCACACCCCAATTGTTAAAAAAACTACCTTCATCAATGACTCTCTCATTCCTAGGTAAAGATATTATTCTTGTGTTCAGCGGCCTTATAACGTACAACGAACATATAAAAAAACTTGTCTCATTGTGTACTGCAAAACTTTGTCAGATTAACAGAGTGAAAGACAGTTTTGATAAAGAAACGCTCAAACTCATTTCATTTCTTGTTATCAGTAAATTATTCTACTGTTCTTCTACATGGTCCAATACATCTTCCACTAACATTAACATTAACATTAACATTAACATTAACATTAACATTAACATTAACATTAACAAGCAGTACAGATTATTACAAACGCATGCAGGATTATTACAAACACTAGAATGTTTGACCACATCACTCCTGCACTACGTCAAGATTAGTTGGCTACCTGTCAAAGAACAACTTCTACTCAGACTCAATTATGACGTACAAATGCATGAACTCGCTTGTCCCACCATATTTAAGTGACAAATTTTCGAAAGAGAGCAATCAAAGAAGCAAGATCTCTCCACCCTTTCAAGAAGTTAATGAAAAACAATCTGTTAGACAACTATGTTAACAATTAATGTAATTTAAAAACTGTAAATACTTAATATAACTATTACTATAATTATAATATTAACTATAATAAGTGATGGGCATTGAAAGGGCAGTTGTGAATCACTCAATAAAAGTATGTGTCTATGTATATTAAGACTAAGTCGAGTTCATTTGTGACTCACAAAGGAGATATAATCATGCAAATGCAGGCCATATAGAGATTTAAAAAAATAAAATTTGGTGGTATTACAAAAGTTGGACCTAATTACATTCTATCGGACACAAACTTGACAGAAACAACCAAACAGATATTATCTGTGACACGTAAGAAAACTCCAATCGCCAACAACTATAATCTAGGACTGAATGAGCTGCTGACAGTTGAAGAGGAGAAAGATCTCGGGGCATTATTTCTGTCAAGCTTCAGTGGAACTCTCACATACGCAAGATAACATTAAAGGCAAACAAACCAGGGGTTACACTTAGGGGTACACTTTACCTTTCACTGGTTAAGTCTCAACTGTGCTATGCAACACAAGACTTGTGTTGTGGTCCCCAGTCCAGAATAGATCACTAAGTGAAAGAGTCGAGAGAGTCCAAAGAAGAGCAACCAAGTGGATCTTGAGAACCAAGACTGGAGAAATGTCGTACAAAGAAACTTAATTTGACATTGAAACTTCTACCACTTTGTTATGGCCAAAGATCTTGTTATCTTTTTCAAGGCGCTGTACGGATTTATTAATCTCAATAGAAACGATTATGTTTCCTTTGTTGGACATGGCCATACACTACTTAGTCAAGTTGCTACAATCCTGGACAAAAGTCTTGGGACACTGAGCATTTTATAGATTTAATTTTCAAAAGCCACCTTCCACTCCCCTCCCCTCCGCCACCCCTTTTCAATGTTGGAAGTTTGCCAAATTTCACTTCAACATTCCCGTAAATCCAACATTGTTTGGGGGGGGGGATGGGGGGCGGAGTGTTTAGGAAACTCAGTTGCCCGATAAATGCTGTTTCCTTCAGGGGCGTAGCCAGAGCTTTCAAAGGGGGGAGCCCTGTGGGGATTAAAGGTAGTTGTGGCTATATGTGGGGCATAATTCCTGGTTTTGCAGTAAGTATTAGCACTAAATATTACCAAAGCGGGGTCGCTACGTCCCTGGTTTCCTTTAAGATTGCAATAAAATATAACAAAAGTTAAGGTGTCCCAAGGACGTTTGGCCAGGATTGTAGTGTTGTTCTTCAAACTCCTTTGTGTAGAACTACTACCTCCCAATCGTCTTTCTTTAATCGTATTGTCAAACCCTGGAATGCTGTGTGTAAAGATGTCCATCCTGACACATTTTCCAGTCCTATTTCTTTCAAGACCTTTCAATACTAATCTTTTTCACACAGTTTATGATGCTGATTTGTCTTGTACGTGACTGTCCATGCCATAGGGCATAATTCAACATGCTTGTCTGTCCGTATATTTGTATGTTCATCTCATGTATGTCTATCTGTCTGTTTATTTCCAAAGTGTGCATGTGTTTGTGTGTCTTTCTTTGACTCTTTCATCCTTCTTTTCTTCATTCATTCGCTCATTTAATAGTATACTATTTGTATTAATACATTTATCTATAACATTGAAGAACTTTTCGTAAGTTTTACTTCGCTGGCAGGTACCTCGCATTTGTCTTTCCAAGAGTCCCGTTCGTACCTTGCCTTTTTGGATCGCCAATTAGTGAATATGTTATATTCTTATTATAGATTTGTTTATAAAAAATTTGTAAACATAGATCCAAATAAATTTGTTAAATTAAAAAAATTAAATTAATTAAATTCATTGTGGGATCTATACTGTAGCTTTGTAAACTAACCCAAACTTAGCCATTAACATAGAAGAAATCAGATTGAACTTCGTTTGATCTCCATACTCCCATTTGATCTCCATGAGCAATTGTTATTTCACTTCATTTGGTGAAAAGAATAATAAATTTTGTACAATCTCCATAGCTGAGAAGGAATTACCCTTCAACCCATTCCTGAAAATTGGCAAAGCTGAATTGTAATTGTAATTCAATGGCGCCTAAATCAACAGTTTGATAAGATTAACGAACTCTTTTTGAAATTTAGTAATACGACAAAAACTGATTTGCAGTCGATAAAGAAAAGCCAGGATTTCCTGGCCAGGAAGCAAGCTCTAAAATGAAACCACAGAGCTTCGAAAAGCTAACCTCAAGCTTCAGAATCGGGTCGATGCTTTAGAGAGTCAAAGTATTTGAGTCGAAAATGATATTGAAAGTATGAAGCGTTATTTACGAAGAGATATGCTCGAATTTCATGGAATTCCTGAAAGTTCGGATGAAAATACTACCAGTATTGTATTGCAAGTTGTTGAGTTGATTTCACCTGAGTTAAAGTTGTGTCAGTCAGACATCAATTAGTCATCGTCTTCCTGCAGTATCCGGTTGTATCAAACCAATTATAGTAAAAATTGTAAGATGTGACATTTGTAATATGGTATTCAGCAAAAAAATAAATTTACGTGCAAAGACTGCTCAAGACATTGGTTATACACAGAATAGTAAATTGTTCATTAATGAGAGTCTTACTGCTATATCCCGTGCCATTCTTAACGAAGTGAAAGAATTTAAATGTCAACATCAATTCAAATTTGTATGGACCAGGCAGGGAAAAAGTTTGTTGCAGAAAAACGAAAGCCAATCTGAAACGCATGTTTTTACTTCCGTGAAAGAATTTTAAGTGTTTAAAAATAAGTTTGGTGTTTAAAACGACCTCAAGGAGGAGACCTAAGCTAAGTTGTGTGTGGGAGTGAACTTTAGATCTATAATTTATTCCATTTGCTTCATTAACCTTGTGCGAATTACCACTTTATCATCTTGATGATGATAATTTTGATTTAGTCATGTACGAGATGTCTAACGGCTGTGTGAACTTCAACTTAGACAGATTTAATTGTTTAAAACTAAATCCCTTGTCTTTTGATAAGTATAAAAATATATCTTTATTACACTCCATAGATCCCGATGTTTGTGATTGGGACTAATATACAGAGTGTGCCTTTAACGAAATTATTTTCTGAAAGCTTATCCTTGATTCATCTAAATATTTGAAGCTTGGGACGCAATTTTAATAGTCTAACTAACTTGCTTGTTTCGATTAATCACAAATTCTCTGCTATTGGTATTTCTGAAACTTGGTTACAAGATTCATTGCACAATGTCGATATTGTTGGATATAACTTCATACATGACTACCGTTCTGATAGATCAGGTGGAGGTATTGGTTTATATTTAAGCTTAGTACATATCTCATAATGATTTACGCTTTCCTCAAACTTCAAATGTTGAAAGTCTGTTTGTTGAATTAATAACTAATTGTAGAAGTAAAAACATTATTAGACATTGTTTATCGGCCACCAAGTCAAAATGTAAATGACTTCATTAGTAGTTTAAATTCGCTCATGGGAATAATCTCCAAGGAAAACAAATTTTGCTATCTCATGGGTGATTTTAACCTGAATCTATTGAATCACCACACTCATCAACTCAATGCTGAATTTTTAGATATTATGTTTGGTCATATGTTTTTCCCATTAATAACGCTCCCTACAAGAATAACTGCTCATACTGCAGCAGTCATTGATAACATTTTTAATAATTGCTCAGATAATCATTCTTTAAATGGCTTATTGCTATCAGATATTTCTGATAATTTACCTATATTTTGCATTAGCCTAAACCAAGTAACAGATTTGGATCACGACAAATACTTGGTATTCCATGATAAAAATTAAAATGTGGCCAAATTTCGCCATTATCTAAATAACATAAATTGGTATAACTTAGATGGATTTCATGATCGTGAAACTTATAATAATTGTTTCCCATTGAAAAGAGTAAGAAAAATAAAATATGCTTTAACAAAACCGTGGTTGTCCAAGGTTCTCCTTAAATCAATAAGACGGAAGAATAGATTGTATAAACGATACTTAAATTCCCCTAGTTCTGAAAATGAATCGTCTTATAAAAGATACAGAAACAAATTGAATCATTCTTTTACGTGAGTTCCTCAGGATGGTCAATTTCTACCATTGTTTCATACCACACCTTGCTAGCCAGCTTCGCCTTCTTCACCAGCTCGTAGCATCCTCTAGGTACACCTGGTATGGCGGACTGTCAACAATCTTTCGAGTTCTGCAAATCAGCCTTGGTTGGTGCGACAATGTTGGTTCATCCGCAACACGATGCCCCAACTTGTATTACGTCTGACGCATCAGACCATGGTGTGGGGGCGGTCTTAGAGCAGTTCATTCACCACCCATGGCGACCAATCGCCTTCTTCTCACGTAAACTAAAACCAGCTGAAACGAGATACAGTACCTTTGATCGTGAACTGTAAGCCATCTATCTCGCTATCCGTCATTTTCGCTGGTTCGTCAAAGGTTGTGCGTTTCACATTTACATGGACCATAAACTGTTAATTTCAGCCATCACGAAAGGGTCAAACCAGCTGTCTCCTTGTCAAAGTCAGTTTACTACCGACTTACGCCACGTCAAAAGCAAGAACAACGCTGTGGCTCATGCTTTTTCATGCATGCAAATAAATGCAACACATCCTACACTGAAATCGACTTTCAGGTGATGATAGCGATGATGAGAGACACAGAGCGAGACAGCATGTAAAGACATGTCCTACCAGCCTGTGGATATTATTATTTTGTGCTGACAACTTCACACTTCTTTGCGACATCTCACAAGGTAATGCCTGCCCTGTTGTACCCGCACCATTTCGCCCAGAAATCTTCCATTTGCTACACGACTTAGCTCATTCTGGAACCAAAGCTACCTGTAAGCTCATCAAAGCACACTTCATTTGGAATGGATTCAAGCGAGACGTTTGCCGCTGGTCAAAAACCTGCAATTCATCCCACAGGCTAAGATCCAGAGACACACGACTGCCCCAATTCAGGAGTTTGATCTCCCTGAAAGACGATTTGATGACATTCACATAGATAGACATTCCCCAGTCATTTGGTTTTTGCTACCTGTTTACGTGTATTGACCATTATACTTGTTGGAGAGAAGTGATCCCCATGACCATCATCACGGCTGAATCTTATGCCCGGGCTTTGCTGCACGGTTGGATTTCACGATTCGGTCTTCCCAGGAGTATTACATCCGACCACAGTTCTCAGTTTGAGTTTGGAAATCACTCCTGCATCTTCTGGGGATCAAACGAAACCACACAACCACGTACCACAAATGTGTTTTGCTATGTCAAATGTGTTTTGCTATTCCAAATGTGTTTTGATTTTTTCATGTCAAAATATGTCCAAAAAAATGCTAAATCTGTTTGAAGATCGTTAAATGTGTTTTGTTTTTCTTGTTTTGTGTTTTGCGCTTATGAGCTACCATAGTATAGAAACACAGGAAAAAATGTTTTCTATTTCTTTTATAATATAACTCAAGAGACATTTTTAAACTCGATTAATTTACATATTCATATTACGTATGCATGCTTGACTTTTGCTCGTCAATTTTACTTTAAAAAAAACAACTTTGTTTCAAAATTTAGTCACAAATTAGTTAAAGTATTAAAATTATCTTGAAATTAGGTTTAAAGTTTTTTAATTCGTATTAAATTTGTTTAGTTTACGATTTTAAGTTTTGGTGGGACATTTTCCGTGGGTACAATGGAATATTCCATAGAATCTGAACATTCTATAGAATATGGCAATAGAATATGCTATAGGGTCGGAAGCGCTATAGAATATTCTATAGCATATTCTATAGGCCAGGCTATTATCTCTTGGGGAGATATTACCCTGGTTGTTTCTGGTCATGTGAACCCCCAGATTTTGGGGGGAAATCGAAATTGTTCCCTGGGAGAGGTGGTAGAGGAGTGTGTTGTTGTCACATTTGGAATCTTTAAAATTTATGGTTTTGTATTTACAATTAATTTGATCGTAAAACAGTATAGGGACGTTCCATTTATTATATGAACCGCCCCTATGGAGGACCCGACTCCTACAGGTCCCATTTTTGACGTAAAGTTGATTCCTATAGGTTAGGTATTATATGTTAAAAGATACAGATACAGATTAATTACAACTGGTATAAAACTCTTTCCTATATAAAGCTGATTCCTACAGGTCCAAAAATAATGTATTAATAAGTAAGAAAAATGTTTATTTAAGTGAGAAAAACATTTATTTAAACTAAAACTTTTCAGTGCAGCTTGGAATGCCTAGACACGATATACAATCTTGGCAAAAATTACGTTTGCATTGCTGATATTACACGCATTTGAGAATTTTTGCAATGGGTTTGTAGCATGGAGCCCCATAGAGACGGCAGAGTTCACTATCACATGGCAGTAAAGCTCCAATCACGCCATCATTGGTTGAAAGTGAGAAATTACCTTGACTCAAACCACGGCATAAAAGTTAATTTCAGCGGTGTTAATGTGAATTATTACTCAGCATGGCTTTACGTTACGCAAGACGATAATCAACATGTTCAATCACATAATCACCCTGATTTGACGAGTTCAACCCGACTAGAACAACTCGCGTTGGCACATCAACAAAAGAGAGAAGGAAAAACTGATTTGGCAGAATTCATCGCTAACCGAGGCGCAAAAGCAGTGGACAAAGCCTTAACAGTGGGATTGGAATTAGAGGATGCCAAGAAGAAGTTGGAAAGATCGAAGCTCACCAGACTGGAGGACAGATGTGTTGAAGGCTGTCTTGGCAGATGGTTAGTTATGGCCATTGACATCCTAACCAGAAATGGCATTGGAGTTCAACAATTCGCGGAGGAGGTGCGCATGTTGTTAGAAAAAGGTTGGGGAAAATACCGTAATATCTATCTGAAGGGCCCAGCAAATTACGGAAAGACGTTTCTATTAAACCCACTAAATTTGATTTACAATACATTCTGTAATCCTGCAACAACCACTTTTGCCTGGGTTGGAGCCGAAAATGCAGACATAATTTTTCTGAACGATTTTAGATGGTCAAGGCAGATAATACCTTGGCATGATCTATTATTGATGTTAGAGGGTCAGTTGGTACATTTACCAGCGCCCAAAAGTCATTACAGCAAAGACGCTGCCCTCTCTGGTGATGTGCCAATATTTTGTACAGCAAAGGAAGAAATAAATTTCGTACGTGGTGGTGTGTTGGATGCTACAGAAACCTAAATGATGAGAGTCAGGTGGAATGTATTTGGTTTTCACGCTTCTATTTCAAGCGAGGAGCAAGTAGAGGCTGCCCCATGCCCGAGATGTTTCGCTGAACTAATTCTCCAGGCGCAATAAAATGGAGAGAAAAAAGTACTACACGCGCAGGACACATTGATTACTAAATATAAAACTGTTAAATTCTTTTATAGACTGCCAGGCCACAATTGTGTTCAATGTAAATATGCGAATATATCTGTATCTTAACCTTGAATGTCCTAATATTAGCGATATTATATGTGATAACAAATCTATGCGACACTGTGTGCTATACTATACCTTAACTAAATGACACATTTAGTTAATCTAGCACTAGGTGACGTCACACGGTACACGGCCGTGCAGCGTTTATTTAAAGAATACACAAGCAATTTATTTTAATATCACGCTGCACGGCTGTCCACTGTGTGACGTCAGCCAGTGTAAGATGAACTCCTTATTGTCACAAGTTGACTAAAGTAAGACGATATCGTCTTACTTTTGCAGTTTTCATATCTTCGGTTCAGTGCATGGTATGTAGATGAAAATACCACCGTTCGGGTTAATTCGTCTTTAGAAGTAAATTGTGTTTGTCTTACAATGCTATGGCCAAATTAGCCTTTCAAACACACCTGAACTGTGTATTGTTTACAAATTAACAATAAGTCAAACTAATTATATATTAATTTCTTTCTACCTTTGGTTTACACGCTACAAGGGTGTAAGTCGGGTTAAGTTGATCTAAAATCCTGTTCGAAAGGATGTATTTAAATATCCATACTAAGTCGGATTAATTCGTCGAAAAGTAGTTTAAAGTCGTCTTAATGTGGTCTAAATGGGTGTAAGAAATCGGGTTTTGGTCTAAAATCGTTGTAAGGCATGATAAGTGGGTGTAAATTACCGCAATCGATTCGTCGTGAAGGCAGTTTAGATGGCGGATTTTCATTGGTTTATAGCAATCAACACTGCCCTTATATGGCATTTCGTAATTAATTTGCGTCAATTCAGGTTTATTTCAACAATAATTGTAAAAATTTTAGATAATTTATGAACATGTATGCAAATTAATTTGGATATGCATGATAAGTGGGTGTAAGTCGGATTAATTTTAAAAGTAGTTTAAAGTCGTCATAATGTAGTCGAAGTGACGTGTAAGTCCTGGTTAAGTTGGTCTAAAATCGTTGTAAGGCATGATTTACATTTGAAACAACCGATTGTAATTCAAGGCGTTTAAGGCGACTTAACGATAAAGAGTCTAAAGTCGTTGTAATGTGGTCATGGTAAGTGGGTGTAAGTCGGGTTAATTCGTCGAAAGGTAGTTTAAAGTCATCTTAATGTGGTCTAAGTGGGTTAAGTCTTGTTAAGTTGGTTTAAAGTCATTTAAGGCTAAGTAAGTGGGTGTAAGTCGGGTTAATTCGTCGAAACGTTAACTCTTTCTAAGCGGTAGTTTAATATCATCTCCAGCGAATGATGACTTTGGGCTTGTAAGTCGGGCCTCAAGTTGGACTAAAATACCACCAATCGATTCAACAAACACACCTGTTCTTGGCCAATGCCAAACAAATCGCAAAACACATTGTTTTACAGATCTCCGTGAGTTTTAACACCTTTGTAATCTGATATTTATTATTATCGTAAACTAATTATATATTCAGTACCGATTATAACTTCTGTTTTAAAAACCGTGTGATATTCGCTAATACACGTCTTAATGTGGTCATTAAAAACTGTACATACTGACCAACTTGCAAAGAAACACAATAAAAGTTTAAAGTTACAGCGAAATTTGAAATGTAGCGTGGTCAAACCGGAATTTCAGACAAAAACAACTGAAAAGGCCCAAACACAAACAAAGACTTAATGTTGCTATGGTTTTTTAAGTGGGTGGAATGAATTCCCAGGTACAATACCCTATAGATCTTTTGTCGGACTGGTAGTGGGAAACCATATATAGTCAAACTACGCAAGCGCATGTTGGAAAATTCGATAAATAAAAATAATTCAAAATAAATATTTCTTTTCGAGTCGCAGCCAAGTTTTACCAAATAAAGACACAGATAAAAAGCTAAATTTCGATCATTAGAAGTCTGTCGATATAATAAACATATGAGAAGATATTAAAGATTGTTTGAGTTGAACTGAAGTATGACTGGAGGTACGTTTGGGATTAAACTTTTAGTATTTTTGATTCTGTAATGTTTAGTCGGCAAAATAGCCCACTGTTAAAAAGCTTATTTTGTAAGGATTCCAATGGTGTTAATTTCATTGCCAGGGGGTAAATATTTTGCAAAGGAGATCGTACTCAAAGTGCTCTTGCGACAACTTGCGACAACATAATTAAAATGCGACCGACCAGAAAGAGTTAAAGTCGTCTTAATGTGGTCTAAGTGGGTGTAAGTCGGGTTAAGTTGGTCTAAAGTCGTTGTAAGGCATGATAAGTGGGTGTAAGTCGGGTTAATTCGTCGAAAGGTAGTTTAAAGTCGTCTTAATGTGGTCTAAGTGGGTGTAAGTCGGGTTAAGTTGGTCTAAAGTCGTTGTAAGGCATGGTAAGTGGGTGTAAGTCGGGTTAATTCGTCGAAAGGTAGTTTAAAGTCGTCTTAATGTGGTCTAAGTGGGTGTAAGTCGGGTTAATTCGTCGAAAGGTAGTTTAAAGTTGTCTTAATGTGGTCTAAGTGGGTGTAAGTCGGGTTAAGTTGATCTAAAGTCGTTGTAAGGCATGATAAGTGGGTGTAAGTCGGATTAATTCGTCGAAAAGTAGTTTAAAGTCGTCTTAATGTGGTCTAAGTGGGTGTAAGTCGGGTTAAGTTGGTCTAAAATCGTTGTAAGGCATGATAAGTGGGTGTAAGTCGGGTTAATTCGTCGAAAGGCAGTTTAAAGTCGCCTTAATGTGGTCTAAAGTCGTTGTAAGGCATGGTAAGTGGGTGTAAGTCGGATTAATTCGTCGAAAGGTAGTTTAAAGTCATCTTAATGTGGTCTAAGTGGGTGTAAGTCGGGTTAAGTTGATCTAAAGTCGTTGTAAGGCATGATAAGTGGGTGTAAGTCGGATTAATTCGTCGAAAAGTAGTTTAAAGTCGTCTTAATGTAGTCTAAGTGGGTGTAAGTCGGGTTAAGTTGGTCTAAAATCGTTGTAAGGCATGATAAGTGGGTGTGTAAGTCGGGTTAATTCGTCGAAAGGCAGTTTAAAGTTGCCTTAATGTGGTCTAAAGTCGTGGTAAGGCATGGTAAGTGGGTGTAAGTCGGATTAATTCGTCGAAAGGTAGTTTAAAGTCATCTTAATGTGGTCTAAGTGGGTGTAAGTCTTGTTAAGTTGGTCTAAAGTCGTTGTAAGGCATGGTAAGTGGGTGTAAGTCGGGTTAATTCGTCGAAAGGTAGTTTAAAGTCATCTTAATGTGATCTAAGTGGGTGTAAGTCGGGTTAAGTTGGTCTAAAGTCGTTGTAAGGCATGGTAAGTCGGGTTAATTCGTCGAAAGGTAGTTTAAAGTCGTCTTAATGTGGTCTAAGTGGGTGTAAGTCTTGTTAAGTTGGTCTAAAGTCTTTGTAAGGCATGGTAAGTGGGTGTAAGTCGGGTTAATTCGTAGAAAGGTAGTTTAACTCCTTATCGTCCGGTACTGTTAGGTGCTAATGTTTTTAAGACGATATCGTCTTAAATTTTGCAGGTTCATATCTTCGGTTCAGTGCATGCTGTGTAGATGAAAATACCACCGTTCGATTCAGCGTTTTACGATGTCTTTAGAGAAGTAAAGTTTTGTGTTTGTTTACAATGCTACGCGGCCAATTTAGCCCCTTTCAAACACCTCTGAACTTTGTATTGTTTACAAATTAACAATAATACAAACTAATTATATATTCATTTCGCTTTCCTACCTTTGGTTCACACGCTACAAACTCCTAAGTGGACCATTGGATAGCTCTTGAAAATCCTGTTCGAAAGGATGTATTTAAATATCCATACTAAATAAACTAGCCATTTTATGACAATTCTCGACTTTTCTCGTGAAAATGCCGTCTTTATTGCAAAATCCTGGTTTTGTCGGAGCACGCTCGGGCAACTTCGGAAGCTAAATCTCTGCGGCTTTGCATCCTAGCGTATTGAAATTACCGGCAATCGATTCCGCGTGATGTAATTGCCTAGATGGCGGATTTTCATTGGTTTATAGCAATCAACACTGACCTTATATGGCATTTCGTAATTAATTTGCGCGTGCGGGAATCTTTTACATGAGCTACAATTTTGGGATTAGAATTGCTAACATTTGCTCGAAAATTCTAAACCTGTTCTGGCAATTCAGGTTTATTTCAACAATAATTGTAAAATTTTTAGATAATTTATGAACATGTATGCAAATTAATTTGGATATGTAATATGAACCGGGACAAACTAAATATAATTTTAAAGAGGAAGTCATAAGCTATCGAATGATGCGTGTCCTGTTGCCAGAGAATAAACACGTCTGGCGATATTTACATTTGAAACAGATCGATATCGTCTTACTTAGTCAGCTTGTGACAATAAGGAGTTAACTACCATACAGTATCAATTTATTTATCCTTTAAAATAACGCAAACATTTAACATTCTGAAAATCTTTAACAACTACATGATTATATAATTACTTAAACAGACCCAAGACGGAAAACGCAATGTACAATATTTATTAAAAAGTTTACTATTTCGACCTTATTCCTTTTCGAGCTAGTATTGCTGCAATGCGATTAGGCATACTTTCGAGTGTGCGGTCAATAAGGTTAACATTCAAGTTATCTAAACACCGACATACTCTCTCCTGAAATTCCTGAAATGTTTCATTTGTTAAACGCATATTTATAGCTTGTTCCTCTAATTGTTTCTTAACGATATGGAAAATATTTTCTATAGGGTTTAGGTCAGGAGATCGCGCAGGAATTTTATGCCGTGTGCATTCAATATGATCTAAGGCAGATAAAGCTACTTTGCTATTTTGACAAGGGCAATTGTCCATCACAAATATTTCCTTCTTTTCTTGGGACCCGCTTTAGCAAAGCATAAGTTCAGATTTTCTTTCACAAAAGAAGCAAAGAAAGTACCGTCCATTTTCTCACATGCCTTCCTCAAAACTACTCCTTTCCCATATGCAACAGCGACCATGAGATGTAATCGCCTTCCACCAGCCAGCTCTTTACTTCCTTTCGTAGTAATTTTAAGTCCCTCCCCATGCTGTCGCCAAACACGCGATTTCGGCTGTAACGCTGTTTTAAGGGGATTGTACTTGTGAATGAATGAGACGCCATCTAAATAAAACGATACATGCTTTGTGTAAAAATGTGGAGAATCTTTCAGCTACTTTGCAGCTGTTTTGGCGTACTTCGTCCGTATTTTCTTGTCGGAATCGCTTAGGAGTCCAAAACAGTTCTTCGTTTCGCTGTTTTAGGGTCCAGCCCACTCTCCTCTATAAGATCTTTTACTGAGAAGTTCACTGAAGTACGTCTTAAAGTTTTTAATCCACACAACAGTTGTCTCTGATTTCTCTCGCTAAGACATTTTGGTCGTCCCACCTTACCATGTGATGTTTTAGGAAGCAATTTTGGAACCGCCTTCACATTGCATATTTTATGAACAACAGACTTTGACACCCCGCATGGAATAGCAATTTGCCTATAACTAAATTTGGTTTAATTTCTATAAAAGCGAGTCAATGCTCTTGTCTCCGGACACACTTTCTTTGTCATTATGCTTTCAACAATTAACTAATTAATAATCAGGTCTCCATGACGAATTTAATTGACAAGTTAAACGTATTTTAAAAACGAAAAACTAGTTAAATACGCGATAAATTTCAGGAAGTTTCCCAAAGAAAATAATGCAATGTGGGGAAAAAACCAACACCAAAACATTTAATTCCGTATAATCACGGTTAAAGCCCATTAAATAACTAATATATTATCACAAAGCACCATAAGGATCGAAATTTTACACTGGCAGCCTTACGTTTGCTAAAATTTAAAAAAATATTATTTAGTTTCTCCTCAGACAATCTTGGCAAAAATTACGTGGACAGAGAATCCATAACCAAAAAAAATAGCACTTGTCACAGTATTGTAATTACACCCAAGAATTAAATATTAAACTCAACGAATTAACCTAAAACTAAAGCTTTAAAGCTGTCATAACAAATAGTTTAAAGCCCCTTTTTTAAACTATTAAGAATATCAATGCAGAGGACCAGGAGACATGCTTTTTTTAAACATAATTATCAGTAGATATATTGTGATATGCTCTAATGAATGTGTGACATCAAAGTAATTGGTTTAACTTCATATAGTACAAAGCAAATTAACTTGAAAACTAATAAAACAAAAGTTCAAAAGGTGTATAAACAACAAAACGTTTGTGCCATATACAACAGTTTAACATTTAATCATGTAACATGCTGCCATTACTTTGTGTGTCTTTGGTACATGAATCAGGTCATTTTGGAAGATCTAATTAATTAACTTAACAATTATTATATACATGACAAAATTACTGCAATCTGGTTGGTTAAGGAGTGCAATTATTAATTAATTGCAATGTGTATTCGATCGCATAAATTTTAAAACTTGTAAATATATTCTTCTTTCATGGTTCTTAACATTTTATAGATGTGTACAATAGTTGTAATGTGTACGTCTTAGTGCACAATCTGTATTTTGTAAAATATTTTTAAATCTTTAAAGGTGATGTGAAGTCCTGATGTAAACAAACCGGCAATGTCCATTTGTTTACATTTTAAAACGCTATATTTAAAAAATTATGTGTTCTGCTTCGCTATGCTTTAAATAAATACAGATTCGAGTTTCTGATTTAGAAGATGTTGAATTTTAGTGAAACAACGCAAAATGTGGGCATTGTTTACCCCCCCCCCCAGCCCACATGCGCAGAAGGTCATAACAATATTTGTATATAATTTAATTAATTCCCTTCTTTCGAACCCCTTCATTGATATTAAATGAAAACCATTGAATTGCACTCCTGGGGAGTGCAATTAATGATTTGACAAACCAAAATGGCGGTGCGCTTTGTAAACAATACCAAGAATGAAGAAGGCTGACTTCCTTTAACATTAAAAAAAGCACTGTGAGTTGGTTCAAAAGATGGTTGTTCAAGTTGGTTCAAAATATTAAGGTTGTTCTTAATATTTTATAGATCTCTAATAGTTGTAATGTGTACATCTTAGTGCACAATCTGTATTTTGTAAAATAGTTTCAAATCTTTAAAGGTGATGTAAACAAACCGGCAATGTCCGTTTGTTTACATTTTAAACACGCTATATTTAAAAAATTACGATGTGTTCTGGTTTGCTATGCTTTAAATAAATAAATACAGATTTGAGTTTCTGATTTAGAAGATGTAGTTGAAGTGGAAAAATATCGACCAGAATACTTGGATAAAGATTTTCAAAAGTTTTTACTACAGAAAGGTGCGAAGTGCAAACAAAGCTATAATTTTGTCATGCATGTAATAAATAAATAATGACGGCTTGTGCAATTTTGCCACATTTTTCAAATATCACTCGTAGTTTTTATAATTAATTGCACTCCTTCCTGTGTGATTACCTATACTTGTTTTACTGTTGTCGCTAACAAATAGTGAATTCTTATTTGTTAAATTACTGTCATGATCTCAACGACAATGTCTCCCAGACTTAAGGCTGATTTCCATTAAGTGCAAAATGTAGCGCAGTCAACCTTTTGCGCTCATTTTCCTTTGAATTATGAGCCCTCGACCGGATCCGTTCCAGTCGAGGGCTCATAATTCAAAAGAAAACAATTGCAAAAATCAGTTGATCGTGCAGCATTTTGCACTGAATGGAAATCGGCCTTGAATCTCTTGGAAGAGATAGTGATTTTCGGCGCTATATTGCAGGCCACCATTTGTTGCGTTATTCTCCTTGATATCAGGCATTTCATAACCAATATCGCAGCTAGTTTCAGAACCTCAATATGCTCTATCTCTGATAATTCCATTTGATTTGATATTTCCACATTTCTTACGCTCTTCTCGCGTGCCATGTTTTCCATCGCTTTCCTTAAAGATTCTTGAATCGTTTTTAACTTTGACAACGTTGCTTTCATCTTAAGCTCAATTTCTTCAATTTTGATTTTTCTTGTTTTTTTTCTCCATTGGAAGAATCCCTCAATTTTCTCAATCCTACATCGAAGTGCAAAAGACGGTTGTGTTCACGTAACATTTCCATGGAATTGTTTATAACAGTTTTTCCTTTCTGCCGCCTTTTTCCTTTCTCTGGGTAATCTGTGTGCATTAACTTATTAACTGGCAGACTGTTGCAACATTTCCACCCCCTCAACTGGCAAGCAATATGGCAAATTCTTCATTGAATTCTAGGGCAATCACAAAATTGGCAACATCTCAAAAATATTTCTAGAAAACTTTCTGATTTTTCGAATCAGACAAGAGTGATATATAATTGACCTAATTTAGTTTAAATGAGCTTGCATTTGTAAATAGATAATTTTTTTGAGTGAGAATTTTTGGTTTGGGTACATTTTATAGCACTGACATTTTGCCTCTCATGACACCTAATATCTCCATAACCCTACATAAATGGCAAAAACAAATTAAATTGCTGGGTTGGTATTGCTGGCTCTACCACCGGGGTTGGGTAAAGTTGTGTACATATTTGTCACGGGGGGAAGCTCACCGGGTAAAAAAACCTATATGGTCAACCTGGTTTAAATTGCTTTAAATTCCGTCCAATCATGTTTTATTGCGAAGAGCTTGTTATTGCAAAGGTTTCGCATGCAAATTGTACAGTTTGTGCATGGTCACTTCACTCACTTGCTCGGTTCGAGTCAATTTGGCCTCGTGGTTGGTTTCTTTAACTTATAACTCTCTCGGAATAAGCCTTTCCAAAAGGAGGAGGTGATATAAAGACGAGTCATAACAGGCAATGAGCTATTCCATTTAATACCTTACCCCCCTATCGAGGACCCTGGAATTCTTCAGAGGTAAGGAGCTATTTTGCCTTGGAATTCTTCAGGGTTGCGACTATTTAGGCTTGGAATTCTTCAGGGATTGAGTAAAAAAATTGCATTCTTCAGGGGGTAGCAGTCAATTTCTTCAGGGATAATAACTGTAGGACAGGAATTCTTCAGGAGTAGGTTTGTAAATACCAAATTCTTCAGCGGGGGCTGTTGAAAGTCAGGAATTCTTCAGGGGTATAGAAAAACCCCTGTCCTCGACAGGGGGGTACGGATTTTAAATGGAATACCCCAATCGCAAACTGCACCAGTCCTTGTAATATTTTATCATGTCTGTTGGAAGACTTAATTAAAGTAGAATATTAGGTCAATTAAGGTGGGTGCCTTTTTTACCATTTAGGCAATCTAATTTTTCATACATTTTCTGATAAGATGACCACTTGACCCTGTGGGGGGTCCTCAGTGACGATTCACCCTGCCTCAGTCACCGGTCACACCCTGCTTCATGACAAGAGTCCGCTTAGCACACCCATTCCTGGATCCATTCCTGGTAAGATTGGTATATCTAAAGGCAGAAAACTTTAAGAAAGACAGAACTGATAGAGGTATCCAGTATTAGCCAATGAGGATGTTCAAGTGAATTAGAGATAGTAAAAGTAGTATTTGCAAGTTAAACCCAGAGAAAATTGTCCAAATATGTCTTTTAGGAAGGAATTTTGACAGGGGAAATAGAGTATGGCAATACCCTTGCCAATGACAATTCTGGCATTCCCTTGGCACAAACTCTTGCCCCCAAACAGGGCTACGATTCGGTACAAAATCCACGTTTGGCGCCCAATTGTTACTTGTTTCCTTGGAAACGTAAAGGGGAGGAGCTTGATACAGAGTGGAGCAGCATAGTGTAAACAAAGTTGTTTCTTGCCGTCTGGTATGAAAAGTAATCCAGCATAGAAAGTAATCCGGTGTAGTGTAACTCTAGCCTGTATGTCGACCATGTTACTAATCAAGAGAATACCTCTGATCATCAATGGATTAATCTTGTGCTTAGGGCTCACAGGACTGACAGGAGTGGGGAGATTGAACAACAAATAATAGAAAAATCCTTTTGATAAATATGGTTCTTTGTCCTAAAGTTTCACACTAGTTATACTGTATACATGCATATAAATGGACTAACTGTATGTTACCAGCACCATATCTGCATATATTATGTAAAGCTTGAAATCCTATGTCCTCTAAATATACTGTCTTTATATCACCGCATGAATCGAGCGAATAATAGATTTGTATACCAAAGAAACCATCCACGAGGCCAAATTGACTCGAACCGAGCAAGTGAGTGAGGTGACCATTTCACAAAACTTTTACCGGGCGATACTTCAGCAC
This sequence comes from Trachythela sp. YZ-2020, assembly GCA_016169945.1. NCBI lineage: Eukaryota > Metazoa > Cnidaria > Anthozoa > Malacalcyonacea > Clavulariidae > Trachythela > Trachythela sp. YZ-2020. The sequence goes on along the minus strand of JADLSH010000395.1, from coordinate 8,293,715 downwards.
AAACTGTACAATTTGCATCCGAAACCTTCGCAATAACTAGCTCTTCCCAATAAAACATGATTGGACGGAATTTAAAGCAATGGGACGACGTAAAAATGTGAAAACTATCGATTTCCATGTTGACTGTATAGGTTTTTTTACCCGGTGAGCTCCCCCCCCCTGTGACAAATATGTACACGACTTTACCCACCCCCGGTGGTAGAGCCAGCATTATAACCCCCCTGGTGTCATGAACTGATCAAAATATATCCTCTCCCTTCTTGATATAAAACACACACCAAACTTGAATTATTACATGGCAAATACTTCATGTAAAACACAACGAACTTGATATAAAAATATGCAACATAACTTGATGTATAACACGAACGACTTGATTGTTTAAACACAGCACTTGATATAGAACATGAACGACTTGATGTATAACAATCAAACTTGATATTTTGTCATATTTGGACTAGCATACAAAGGATGAAAAGAGTAAGAAAAGCGGGCATTTGGGGAGGTGCTTTTAAATGCAATTTGCGGTGACAAAACAAAAAGCTGTGTAGAATATTTGTGGACATTATTAATTAACAAACTCGCAAGGCATTATGGGACAGAACACGAGGCACATTGTACGCAGGATATACAAGTGTGTAAGTTATGTAAATTGTGTTTATACTTTATCGTTATATTAATTAAAGTTATCTACAAACAACTTTCCAGCCAGAGCGAATTTAGAAAGAACTTCGAGAGCCGGATTAGAAAGACGAAACTTATAACATAAACTGCAAAATTCACAGCGAGAAGTCCAGCGTTTGTACTGGCAACCGGAATCAAATAATTGATAATTTGGTGAAATTTTTCGAGTATTACAATGACAGAAAACTTGGAGAGAGATAAGAGATCAAGAACAGCCCACAAAACACATGTACGACGAATAATAAACAAAACAAAAGAGTTATTGACGATATATGAAGCGAAAACCTGAGCACCAGCAGAAATTGAAGCATTACAAGTCTACGCTAGAGCGAAAGACAAACGTGATAAACAAACTAGATAAGTTTATTTTAAACGGGGTTAAAGACGACAAGATCGAAGCAACATCGCAATAAATTTGACTTTAATACCTCTCGATGAAGCGAAAATATATACAGGAAACCACAGGCAGCCCAAGCTCACATTGTTGCTATATTAATTTTTTTTATTGATAATTTTTTATTATTGCTGTTTGTATGTTATGTCTGTTATGTTATGTGCCAGAAATGGTATGATGGAATTAAATATATATTTATTATTGATGGTTAGGGTACTTTATATTAGCAAATTATAGTAGACTTAATAGTCGAATATATATTGTCAAAAAATTGCTAAAAAAATTGTGTCAAATGAAGAAATAAAGTTACTTACTTCTACTACAAGTTGCAATCGACTTTTCGGTGTTGACTTGGCGTGATTTTAAATCCACTTTGAGGGGAAAGTCACTCATAGTAAGTATAGTAAGTATAAGGGGAAGGCAGGACAATACAGCTCCAACGAACTCGCAACGGCTTCACAAATCCTTCTCGCGTCGCATAATAATGCATCGAATCGCAAAAAAAAACAGCAGATCCATAAAGCCCATTACATTTCCCATCACATTCATCGTCTTCAGCAAACACAAGAGATTTTTTGTTGGTGAAAATCCATAATTTGTTCGATTTTCTGACAATCTCAGGCAACATGGCTGTTGATACCCGGGGATATTCAGTTGAGAGCTCACGAGTTCGAATTACACTCTCTATTGTTATTGGTTGATTTGAAAGCGTTCACGCGACAAAAATGTAATGAACCAATAACATTATTGATTACAATAACATTGAGATTGTCAGAAAATCGAACAAATTATGGATTTTCACCGACAAAAAATCTCTTGTGTTTGCTGAAGACGATGAATGTGATGGGAAATGTAATGGGCTTTATGGATCTGTTGTTTTATTTGCGATTCGATGCATTATTATGCGACGCGAGAAGGATTTGTGAAGCCGATGCAAGTTCATTGGAGCTGTATTGACCTGCCTTCCCCTTATACTCACTATACTTACTATGAGTGACTTTCCCCTCAAAATGGATTTAAAATCACACCAAGTCAACACCTAAAAGTCGATTGCAACTTGTATGAAGTAACTTTATTTCTTCATTTGACACAATATTTTAGCAATTTTTTGACAATATATATTCGACTATTAAGTCTACTATAATTTGCTAATATAAAGTACCCTAACCATCAATAATAAATATATATTTAACTCCATCACACCATTTCTGGCACATAACATAACATAACACATACACATAATATACCATAACATACAAACAGCAATAATAAAAAATTCTTAATAAAAAATATATATATAGCAACAATGTGAGCTTGGGCTGCCTGTGGGGAAACGAAGGCGGAAATGTAGAAAATCCAACTCAACATGAGAGTTCACTGCCCTTAGGAGCGGAAATTCACAACATGTCGGGTATTTCAGTCAGTAGCAAGGTAAGAGCTAGACTTCCTAAGTTACAACTGTCCACTTTTGATGGAAATTTTACTGAATGGCAGTCCTTTTGAGTCCATCATCGACTCGAACGAGGACTTGAATGAAATTGACAAGTTTTCCTATTTGAGGGCATTGTTGCCTGCGTTAGCGGCATCTGCCATTAAGGGGTTTCCCCTGACAGGAGCAAATTACCCTGGCGCAGTTAAACTATTAAAAGAAAGATATGGAGATTCCCAGAAAATTATTAGTACTCATATGGATTTGTTGATAAATTTACCGGCAGTTTTGAATGGGAAAGATCTCAAGGCTGTTAGACAATTGAGCGATGACATTGAGGCCCATATGAGGGCACTAGAGTCCCTGGGGTGCAAACCAGACATTATGGAGAACTATTTTTACCCTTGTTATTAAACAAAATTCCAAAGGATATTAGATTAGATATTTGCGGTAAAGTACCTGAAAGTTCATGGAACTTTAAGTCTGTTTTACAACAACTTAATGAAGAATTAGCAAACAGAGAACGATGTGAAATAAGTAGCTGCAACTAGGAACCCTCAGGAAGAACACAAAAAGGTAAATCGTGGAAAATATTTTACAAATAGATATCCCACAACAACGTCAGCATTATTTGTTGTTGGAGGAAACAAAGACCCAGTTTGTATTTACTGTGCTCAACCACATTTATCGATTAACTGCATAGTAACCAATGTTAGTAAGCAGAAAGAGACCCTTATTTGTCAAGCCAGAGAAACACCTGGATGAAGAATGTTGAATCACAAACTCCAGACAGCATGAAACAAAATAGAACAGAAAATGCCAAAGAGAGAGACACAAGAAATGAAAACAAAAGGGTACCTGAAGGATCAACGACAATGTGTGTCAACACAAGCAACACAGTTCTTCTCCAGACAGCTAAAACAACAATTTATCGACCAGGTATACCACATTGTAAAAGAATGGCAAGAATCATCCTAGATGGAGGGAGTCGACAATCTTACATCACAGAGAGAGTTAGAAATGAAATGAATTTGCTAACGTCACATTCGGAATCCTTAACAATCAAGCCATTTGGATCAAGCAGTGGAACTGCTAAGGTATGTGACATAGTGGACTATTGTATTAGTGGGTACGGAGATAATGACATAAAATTATCAGCTATCAGTGTACCATTAATCAGTGCCCCAGTGCAAGGTCAATACTTGAAGCATGCAGTGAAGAGTTACCCTCATCTATCAAATTTACAGTTGGCTGATGATTGTGAGGGAGATGCCCCAATTGACGTGCTAGTGGGAGCAGACCAGTATTGGAACTTAGTCACGGGGAGTAGTTAGAGGAGAATCGGGTGCAGCTGCTGTTCATACGAAGTTGGGATGGGTCTTGTCGGGTCCAGTGAAAGATATACCAACCCAATCCAATTCATTTACCAATGTTACTATGACACATGTTTTGAAATGTCAAGCTTCCATTAACCCTGACAAGGGTAGCATTGAGATATTAGACAAAACACTGCTCCAATTCTGGGAGTTAGAATCACTTGGAATTAAACCAACTGTATCTATGACACTTTCAATCAACGAATTTCCTTTGATGGACAGAAGTATGAAGTTAGTTTGTCCTGGAGAGAGTCGCACCTTATACTACATGATAACTATGAAACCAGTGAGAAGAGATTAAAGTCATTGTTGATACGACTTAGAAAGGAACCCGAAATCCTGAGGGAATATGATTCAGTTATCAAGGAACAATTGGAGAAAGGTATTGTAGAGCATGTTCCAAGCATTACCTACCACATCACCCTGTAGTGCGCAAAGATCGGGAAACTACAAAGGTTAGAGTGGTCTACGATGCATCTTCAAAGGAGAGCAGTGGTTCATCGTTTAATCAGTGCTTGTATACCGGACCTCCATTAACTGAAAAAAATAGCAGATATTCTAATGAGATTCAGAGTACACAAGATTGCACTAGCAGGAGACATCGGAAAGGCATTCCATATGAAGAAGATTTATTTTCGCACATTGTTGTTAGTTATTTACATATGAAAAACATAAAGTTACATTGTTTGAGTTCATAAATTTAAAATTATGTGCGCAGTAGCCAAAGTAGCGAGTAACTTTCGAGTTCGCTACTGCATGTCATGTATTGTATAGAATAATATAGGAAGGTAGAAAATCATGAAAAAGTAAACGAATCCATACTGAAATTATAGTTCAAATTAGCAAATTACTGAGTTTGAAAGGCTTTATAGCCTAATTGTTTTAAATGAGTTTGGACAGAAGTCCATAGTTTTGATATTGTAAATTGAATAGTGAATTGACCATAATTAGTTTTTGAGTTTAGCCGATAGAAATTGTTGCTAGCAGACAATCTAGTATTGTAGTTGTGAACATCGGATATTGGTATAAGATAATTATGAAATAGATATGGGAATTTTGAGGAATCGTTTGACAATTTTTTTGCAAATGAAACGATTTTAAATTTCACAATACAGTCAAAATTGAGAATTCCAAGGAGTTTATAGTAAATGTCTGCTGACTCCATATGATTTGCAAAGAAAATACTACGTATACATTTATTTTGTTTAGTACGAATCTTGGTTAAATTTGTTGTATACGTAATACCCCAGCTCATAACACCATAGGTTAGATAAGGATAAATAAGGTTATAATATAGTTGTTTTAACATTTTTATATTGAGTAAATTATGTAATTTATAAAAAATACCAGTGTTTTTGGCTATTTTACTGTTAACATGAGCAATTTGACTTTTCCAATTAAGATGTTCATCAAGATAAATACCAAGATACTTAATACAGTTTTTTCGTTCAACAGTATGAATGTTAATATTAAAGTGTTTTTTTCTTAATTGAAGTTATCACCATAAAATTGGTCTTGTTCTTATTGACTGATAATTTATTTAAGGCACAATAATCAAATAATTTTGTAGCTCACAATTTATCACTACTTCAAGTTCTTTGGCATCTCTGTTTGCATATTTGGCATCTCTGTATTGCTGAACATTTAACTATATCATTAATATAAATTAAAAACAATAACGGTCCCAGGGTTGATGCACCTCAGAAGATTAGATTTCTCGTTATTAACTTGTACAAATTGAAGTCTATTTCTTAGATAGCTGTCAAACCATTCAAGTGATTGACCACATATTCCAGCTAACAGTATTTTGTGGTTAACCGTATCACCCGTTAACACCTTAGAAAAGTCAATAAACACCCCACATGTAATAAGATTACCTTCGATAGAAGTTTTCAAGTTTTCAGTTATTTCTAAAATAGCTTGCTCAGTTGAGTGACCTTTCCTAAAGCCAAACTGATATTTACTTAGTATATTGTATTTCTCTAACTAGTGATCCAAGGATAGTGCAAAGTTTTAAGACAAATGCTATGTTACATGGTTTATAGTGCGTACGTAATTGTTGTGCATCCTCTGTTGTGCATCCATGTTGTGTTGATATTTGCATATTACGTATTTACACGAGCAATTTTTATTTGGCAATTATTTTTACCTTTACTATTTTTATTTGCCCTTGAAAATTGATGAAATGTGACAAGCTTTTGAAAAGCTAGCATGCCAGTTTTTCAACAAGTACACTTGTCAATGAAAAGCTTGTAATATTTCATCATTCGTAATTCTAGATTCGCGATGAGTGATTTACTTTCTAGTTTTGCTTAGCCTTTATTTTGGTACAACCGTACTCTCTTATATACACAATGAAATAATAAATAAAATTTGAAATAATCGAAGTTGAGTTGACATATTTGTAATTAGTTGAATAAAACTAATCAAATATTGCAACCGTAAACAAAAGACAATTTTAGCTGCTTACTATAATATATTGGCAAAAACATATATAGAATGCATCATACATCATAGTTATATATACAGACGCATCCTCACCAAAATGCCATTCGCATTTGTAAACAACTGCCCCGTCAACAAAGATGTTCTATTAATATTGCGTAACAAATGTCAAATTTCAAAATTAAGAAGTTCATTACTACATTCTACTACTCTAGTGACTCTACAAATTACACTCTACGGACAGAGTATAGCAACTTCTACTATCTATAAAATTCGCCAGAAACAATACAGTAGCCATATTAATTGTGTATAAATTGTACGCAAGTCGACTTACCTTAGATCGCTGGTAAAATCCAATGCTGTATACTATAACTAACATATTCGATATTTACAGTAAGGCCAAAGGGATCTCATCGAGTCTTGAATCTTGTATTTGAATTTTTTTATATATAACCAGCACCAACTACCAAGTCCAAAATATGTGACATGTTTGAGGCGAAACTTTATACGCTTCGGAATTTATAAAAATAAATATTCGACCCATTCAGTATTGTCTATTGAATATATAAATGACAAAACGCACTAGTATTCCCAAAGGCCAAAACGAAAACGTTTATTTATAAATTTGATCGTATTTCCATCACATTCCCACTTCCAGCTGCCACCGTTGTGCAGTAAATATTGCGAAATTTCGTATTTTCGTTCCGTGATATTATTAGATCAGTGGACTTGAACGCACCCAATATTATATATAAAACGATTGTTATGATGTAGAGGTTTAATACCACAACCCAAATGTTGTTCGTAAATTTAATTAAACACTGCATGAATACAACCGAATTGAGCTATAAGATAACTTGAAAGTGCTTAAAAAAGTTTCAACCCCAAAGTTTAACAGATACGGTATTAATAGAGAATCTTCCCAAACACCCCCCGGAAAGTTTACACTATGATGTATGTATGTATGTATGTATGTATGTGTGTGTGTGTGTGTGTGTGTGTGTGTATGTATTAGTGTGTATGTATTAGTTTGTACAGGGGCACTTTAAAAGCACTTGCCCCTGTGTGGCTGTTGTCCTGAAGATTTACAGTCTCCCTCGTGGATCGGATTAATTTTCGCCATCTACGCGGTGTTACAGTAATTGAACGTAACATGATTTGGACTAGATGCCGCCGTTCACTGCTCACGAAATCGATGCATCCCAGATTCCCATCGGTAGTTCATATTCTTATGCAATATGTAGCTACATGAATATTTTAGTTTGAGCCCCCACCTTTGCCCCCTCACCTCAGCGGCACTTTAAAAGCACTTGCCTGTGTGTGACTGTCGTCCTGAGGATTTACATTTATGCCAAGTTTTCGTCTGGAGGACCTAGAAAAGAGCGAATTATTAACGGAAAATTATTATTAGCGAGTTGAGATGTATTATTTGTAGGGTACAATGTGTTAAAAACTCGTTTAATTGACTATATGGGGACTTAACGACAAGTCCTCAATGTAAAACTTCTTGTACAAGTCCCCAGATTGTTTCGTACATTTTTTTACACAGCGTGCACGAGTTTGCTTTAACATGAACAAAAATATAGAACAAAGACTTTGGCCGAGTCTCCAGAACACGTCTTGGAAAATTCCCAAATGTGCATGGTATAAATTCACTGACATACTAGGCAGGCTAGTCATCTCTCCCCATGCATCGGTTAATCCCCCTAGCCCCTCACCTACACTCACATTGATCAGGTTGTTCAGCGTTGTTCGTTGAACAATGCCTAAACAATGTTGTTATCAAGGCTGAACAACGTTGTTCAAGTAACAATCGTTAACAACATTGTTCTAACAATATTGTTAAAGTGCTACTGAAACGAATTTTTCACCCCCTTTTTTATTGGCTTAAAATGATATTCACGTTTTTAGAAGCAGTTTGATATATGTATGAGCATCGTACGTTAAGTAGAACTGGTCTAATTTTGCCTCCAAACTTCGTTATCAGATGCGAACTTTTTAAGCCGCCATTTTGGTGTCCTGTGACGTCAGAAGATGGACGGAAGTGGCGAAGTAAACAGTAATCTATATAGACCTATATATAGCGTTTGAGGTATTCGCAGTGATTTCTCGTGGATTTTTGAGGCCTAAAACTATATTTTTTACAGGAAAGCTAAGTTACTATATATAACAATCTATATTCTGAGGGGATGTCAAGTAACGAGTCCGATAGTAGCGCGAATACATCAGAAAGTTTGACTAACTCTAAGAGCACGCCTGATGGCGATATAAGTACTTCGGCTCAGTATGCAATGTAGCATCTCAATGATCTCATAGCTTCGCTTGATGATGAACCACTGCCAGAACCAGGTCAAGTTGTGGATACCCCAGATGATCCGGACGGAATTCTACCATCGACGTTAGAGCAGAGAAGCGACGGCAGAATACCTTCAAACCAGTGGTAAATGGATTTATTAAAATTGATTTACAAATATACCTAGTGCACGTGTTTACATTATGAATATGCCTATTGTCAGTAAATATATTGGATAAGTACCTTGTCAGAGATTCTATATAAAGGATTGCCTTATATAAATTTGCCTTTCTACCAAATTATGACACAACTTTATAGGCTAAGTTGTAAACATATATAAATATCTGTGATGCAGTGTGTTAAAAATAGTATACAGAGTTCACTATTCTATATTGTGACTTGTATATACAAAAATGTAGACAGGTTTATGTGTTTACACGTCAATCCTCAGCCATGTTTTTCTATTGTTGATCAGTTGACAAATATAATCATCCAAATGTGTAAGCAAAACCAAGCCAAGGCTTGAAGTGTAAACACAACTTATGAAAGGTGTTGATATTTGTAATGTTCTTTAATATCTATACTAAACCAATCCTACAACAAATTAAACAAGTGCCCAGAGAAAACCAACTAGCTATATTATCTATTCTAGCCCATCATAAAAAATAAATCAGAGTACCCAGAGAAAACGAACCAGATTTTATTTACTTGTCATGAGTAGTTTACAGTGTCATGAAAACCATAAATTATAGATGAAATGTGGTAAATAACTTATTAAATAATACAAAATGTTGCATCATCATACTAACCAATAAACATGCAATAAGTTTATGGTTTGGTACATGGTGCATTTACTGTACCTCCAATATTGATCATGCAGTATGTCATGGCTGTTGTGTGATTTTCATAAAGCATGCTAAAATTATTATTTCAATCTATTACTTTATTATTATGGTTATAAATTACTGCTAAATCAATATTCGTATTGAACTCTTTATGAAAATATACAATATAATACAACAGCTTTGCACATCCTGCAATGCCAATGGAGGTTTCCAACGATGTCACTCACAGGCATTATAATTAATTTTTATATTAGGATTATTGTGTTATAACTATCTGATTCTCCATAGTAATGTACTAACTTATATTACGATATATATTGTTACCAATCAACTTTATATGAACTATTCATGTATATAATACATTATGGTTATTATAATTATTATACTATATTATTATAATTCTAATTTTCCATCTTTTTTTCATCTGGTTGACCCTCAAAAGTAGAAAGGAAAAAGTTAATCGTATGATAAGTCGTATATTGTATCGTCAAAATTCTGACTTGTTGTTGGAATATTTTCATCAACTTTTGCTAGAGAAGAGGCCAACTTTACAGGCGACAATATTTTACTGCGACAAATTATCTTTGAAGTAAACATGTGCAAATTTTTAGTACAAACGCATAATATTACAATTCACCATGTGCGTGGGCGAGACGCCTTCGGTGCGAATATATACTCAATACTAACCTGTCGATCTGTTAGCTGTTCTTCAGCCGGTGGAACTATTCCAGCTACGTCAATTGTAGGAATAGCATCTTCCTTCAATCATCTTTTCATATTCAGCGCTTTAGCCAAAGTAAGATTCACATCATAGCACGAATCTTGAAAGTGGGCTGAACAAAGACACGAAGTCGCAGAAGCGCTCGGTCTATGTTTACGGACAACATTTATCCACTTTCTTCTCCGTCTTTGCGGATCTGTTTCTTCGTTAGGAGACAGATGCATAGATATTCCTTCGGTTTGTTGATTATTGGCGCAACTAACTAAGTTAGGACCGCCAGCAACACAACCTTTTCCTCCGCGATAGCGTTTTTCGCTACTAGTAGAACACGCCATGATGAACTGTGTTCATCTTATGACGTCACACGGCATCAAAATGGCGGACCAAAAGTTCGCACAGGAAGTGCCAAAAATCGCAACTTTGGAAGGCTATGAAATCTGTTTGAAAAGGCCAAATTTAATTCTGTTTGCGGCAAACATATCAGGAAAGTGAGTACTTTAAATTAAGCCAATAAAAAAGGGGTCGAAAAATTCGTTTCAGTAGCACTTTAACGGCTGATGAACGAACAATAGTTGTTGCAACATGATGGAACAAGCGTCGACAAGGTTGATGAAACATGCCTGATAAATGTTGTCAGAACAATGTTGTTCATCATTGTTCATTCATCAGGCATCAACAATATTGTTTGAACAGGCGTGAACAACATTGATGAAAGAACAAGTTGTTTTTAGTTGTTCGAACAACTGTCAACAGTATTGTTGAATATTTAATGATTTTATTCCGAAATCGGAATGGCAAGCGTGTTGCAAAGAGAGATTAATTTGTCAGATTGACTTCCGCCTTGTCCCGGGCTGGCTTCCGGCATGCATTGTCGTGACGAGCAGACGAGGACCGTTAAATTTTACTCTTTGTTGAATTGTTTCATTCAATTCATTGTATTTATTGCAAATATAGTTTCTTTTCAAGCCAAAAGTACATGGAAACTACTTACGATCGCATTCTGACATGCAACAGAAAGCATTCATACTGCATATGTCGCTTGATTCTTCATATTATTAAATATCAGGTCGTGTGGAAATGTTTCCCTCGTTTTTGGAAGGTCAGCAAGGCTCACACACAACTTTTTAAACAAGGAAGCTGTTTTCCAGGTAAAGTTCTATTTAACGATCATATAATAAAAATTTTGATTTCTTGGCGATAAATTTTATATGTTTCGGAGTACTGGAAGGCGATCAAGTTGATATTTATATTCAAATATTTTCCATTTCCAATTATGAAGTCTCGAGTGAAGTTACCGTATTAAACTATTAAACACAGCTAGGCTTGATATCATATAGATTGATTACAGATTGCCGCACTGGAAAAAAGTAGTGGTTATGGAAACTGCTCAGTCTACTATTATTAAACTGTTTAAACAGCAAAAATGTAAAGTGGTATAAAATTTAATCTTGAACTGTCGTTACCAGTGTACATAGTGTAACAACCTGAAACACAAGGAGAATTTCCTTGTATTTTTCTAATATAAAGAGAATTTTCTTATATTTTTCAGGTTGTTGTGCCTATCAACGAAAGCTTGAACCGGCATTCATTGTAAATTTTAATCAGTTCTCATTTGGTATAAATAACATAATTTTCATCATTGATTACTGGTAAGAATACTAAAATTTTAATCAACAATATGTTCTATATACAGTACATAATCATTAAAAAACTTTATTCCTCATTTAGGATTTCATCCCATTCTGATAGGAAGGTCCTCGTACACCATATGTGGCCTCCTTCCATGTCTGGAAATTGATCCAGAATTTGTCGTCCTTGGTACACTCGTCCCTTCCTGTTTCAGCAATATAGATTTTCTGGAAAAAGGAAGGATACTGTAATGGTAAGTTAGCCCAACTTTTCTCTTGTTGTTACTTGTAGTCTTCTGAGAACATTATAAATTCTGTATTACAGGAACCACTGAGTATGTTGATAAAATACAGAACAAGAGTATTGGGGCTTCTCCATTTTAATTATTAACCCACTAAGCAACAATGTACCTAAATGTGCCCTATTTGATTCTTGTATGCTGTCACGGAAAAGGTTTTGTGCTGGGTTAATTATGTTGTCTAGCAAATCACTCGGTCGTTACTTATAAACACCCTTGCAATATGAAACCTAGCATGTCATATAGTCCTGATGCAGATGACATAGTTCTGCATTGATAAGTATTGGGCTCTTGCAATATGACGTATATCACAGAAGAAGCCCGCCATCTTGGGTGGCAAGGGTATTTTATTCAACCGATTGCTGCAAACCCTAGAACTTTTAGGACTCTTCCGAGATAAAAAAAAATTGTACACAGCAGTTTCACAGTCTCAGTTGCATTCTATATTTATGATGTAATATATTATCTATTTTTTATACATGTAGAATTGGGAAAACAACATGTCTTGGTGGTAGAAGTGCAAAATACCTATGATAATCTTACCACAAGAGCAGTTTGACGAAGCACTGTATGTTCCAGAGTGGCATTAAACTTCACACCAAGAAGTCCACATATCTTTGATGCAAGCTCCTTGGTTGAAGCCTTCTCCAGGGATGACCAACTTCCTATTCCAAGAATCTGAGGAGCAAAAGAAAGTAAATACTATAAATGAGCAAATATATGAGAGATTTTTTATTATGCCACTATAAGTAAATGACATTTAATTTATTAGAAATACTTTTTAAGTAGGATTTGTTGTTGAAGTTTGTATTAATGAAATTTTTACCCTTCTCCTCTCCTCGGCCCTCCAATAGGTAAACTTTTTTCCTTCTAATTGATCCACCTTGCTCATCAGTTCCTCCATCTTTAGTCCATATGGTGAGTTCTGGAACTCAATCCTCAGTTGTTCCTTAATTCAAGATCAAACCATAATATTGTGTGAAACAATAATTACTGCATTTTCTGACAACATATAGTATTTTGATAGCATATTCATGTTCATATATAATATACTGCTTACGGTTTTGCTCTCATTGGACTTGGAAAATCGCCCAAGTTGTATGTATAGGTTTTTGCCAATATTTTCGTTACATTTGCCTGTTATAAAAGTTTTGAGCACATTGTAAAACCAAAATATATTACATCAATCAACAGTACAGATTAAACACAAAAGAAAAACGCATTATCTCTTTTTTGAGAAAGAGATACTTACCAGGGTTGCCAACTTGGCTCTTTTTAAGCCAGATTTCACGATTTTGGCTTCTTTTTCTTGCGCTTGGCTTAGGAAAATATTGTTTGGCTTATCTTTATTATCTGGGCTTCTTTTTATAAAATGGAGTTAAAATCATATATTCGTATTTATTTAATGAAATATAGCTTCATTTTTCTTTATCAAAAATTTCAAAGCTTAATATTTAATAGGATCACTTCCAACTTCCAAGTTCCAACCAATGACAGCAAAGTTCTCACTTCGTTGCTATTTGCTACTGTCTTCGCAGACGTCCGACAACCATGAAAAAATTTTGATCCTTCTAAAAACTAATTTTAAGTTCGTAAACAACTAATTCGTAAACAACTAAAATAATCAAGGTGATTTACTTTAACGTCTTTGAAAATGAGTTTGAGCAAGCCGTCGGCGACGGCGTCGACTAATCAAGGAAATCGGTGGAAGAGTCATTATGATTCATCTCGTAAGTTCAAGTAGGATTGGACAAGAAAGTACCCCTGGATTAAAAAAGCAATGGATGGATCAGACGATGCGCATTGCTCGCTATGCCGAACAAATATCACCCCAAGGTTGTCAAACATCAGCAAACACGAAGAATCTGCGAAGCATAAAAGACAAGCAAATTTGGTTTCTCATAATTCCAAAATATCACTTGTCAATGATCATATTAAAGAGATGGAACTTCAACTTGCTCTTGCAATAACATGCCACACATCGATCATGGCCATCGACCACCTGGGCGAAATTATGGTAAACCATGGAAAAGGCAGTAGTCTGGAACACTTGAAGTTACATCGAACTAAATGCAGCCTACTAATCAAAGAAGTTATCGCTCCTGCCCTGTACAGAGATTTGTGTGAAGATATGGCTGGTCAGAAATATTGCGTCATTTTGGATGAGTCAACAGATGTTTCATGTAATAAACTTCTTTGCGTGATCATTCGCTTCTACAGCAAGTCGGAGAAAAAAATCGTTACCGCCCTTCTGAGCCTCACACCAGTAATTAAAGCAATGGGCGAGGATTTGTTTCAAGCACTGAAAGGTTCGCTGGAGAACGCTGGCCTAAGTCTTGCGAATTGTGTTGGTTATGCCAGTGACGGAGCATCTGTTATGGTCGGGAGCATAACTCAGTATGGTCCCGTATCAAAGAAGAGTCTCCAAACTGCATCCTCATTAAGTGTGTCTGCCATTCGCTTGCCCTCTGCATCAAACATGCTTTTGAAAAAATGCCTGCAAACATTGGTTTCATGCTATCTGAAATACCAAAGTGGTTCTCTAAGAGTAGTGTACGTCGTGATTCCTACAAGCAGCTCTTTACAGCATTCGAAGGATGCCCTGCAGAAGAGTCAACCCTTCCTCTTCCTTTTCAGAAATGCAATCAAACGAGGTGGTTGGTGCGGGGAAAAGTAATCTACAATATCCTCACTAATTGGGAGATATTGCAGACATATTTTTCTCTTGCGGAATCCGAAGTAGATGCAAATGTTCGATTTAAGGCAAGAATGATCAAAGAAATGCTCAATGATCCAATAAACCATCTCTACTTCCACTTTCTATCACCCGTGGTGTCGGAAGTCGAGAGAGTGAATGCATTCTTCCAAGCAACTGATCTTGAAGCACATGCGATGATGAAGGAGCTCAGCGTCTACTATGACAGCCTTAAAGGTCGTGTTTACAGTTCGTCTGGTGTACCCTTACCGACGGATAAAGTGGATTACGGAGCAAAGTTTGTCTTCGAAGCAGATGCCCTAATTCGCCACCAACACAATGATGAACATACAGTTCGTAAAGTTCACGAAGTCTACGGGAGATGCCACACAATGCTTCTGGAAGCGGCAGCCCAGGTTCAGAAACGTCTTCCTTCTTCTAAGGACATTTTCAAGGCTTATCCCATCTACACCCTTCGAAGATTCTAAACCAAGTTGGGCGTATCGCTTTGGCTAAACTACCAATGCAGCATCTGATACATGAAAAGATTGATTAAATCGACAATCATTTTGTATGTGAATTGGCAAGAGAGTGGCACTTTTGAAGATGGCATTCCGACCGATACCATTAGCTTTTGGTCCGGTGTGCTAGAGTACCAAGACGGCCAATTTGAAGATCTTGCAACCTATGCACTAGCCTGTCTTACAATGCCAACAAGCAATGCCGTGGTAGAACGCATGTTCTCTTACGTTACAGGAATCAAGACGAAGTCCCGCAACAAGGTGAGTTCTTCCATGCTTGAAGCGATCGTGAGAATCCGCACTCATCTGTATTTTAGAGAAATGTGCTGCAAGGGCTTGAAGCCATCTAAACGAATGCTGGAACTTTTTACAAAAGATATTTACAAGAAAGCAACTGATTCTTTGAATGACGAAGACGAAGTTGAGTTACTTGAGTAACAAGTCAACAACAATAAATGTAAACTGTAAACTTTCTGCACTACATATAAACTGAGGCCTTATCATATGTTACATAAAGTCATAAACTAGTAAATTGGTAGTTTCATAAATTAAATAGCAAAACATTTCGAGTGTAAATTGTAAATCTGTAGTCTACTACTCTTTGTGCGATTGTGTCAGCCAAAACGGTGTAAATAGACGACTTCCCCAATCCCCTCGCCATAATTTAGAGTTTGGCTCTTTTTGGCTTATTTTGATATTCAGTTTGGCTTTCTGTCCCAGAAAACCTGGCAACCCTGATACTTACTGCATGACTTGACTTGCCCAGGTCAAATTCTTGGTTATCAAGTTTAGAGGCCAAGTTCTTTATTGCCTTTTCCACCGTTCCCTGCCGCTTCTGTACGTCTTTCACCAGGTCTTTTAGTTCTCGTAACTCCTTTAATATTGTCTGTGATACGTCCTGCTCTCGCAGTAAGTTTGGGTCTTATGCTTTCCGAGTCGTCTGACAAATAAAAATGTCAAGTTTTATTTACTGTATGGACAATTTTAAAAAATGTTAAATATGAAAATTTTGATATTATGTACCTTCAAATAAACAAGCAGGAAATTTCACGCCATACGGCCCTCTTCTTTGACTTTGTGAATTTTGCGTATCGCTATTCAGGACTGCGTTTACGTCGTTCAGCAAAGTGTTTCGGCTATAGAGTTTATAATAATAAAAAAAAATATTCAAAAATACTCCACACTTGAAACGTGTCAGTTTTATATTTTATTTACCTGCGTGAAGCTCCAAATGTTCTTAATTCATTGTAGGTTGCCATAGTTTTTAAATTTTAAAATTGAGCAAAGGCGAAGGGGTTTAGCGCTTGTTTAGCGCTAAATTGTTTAGCGCTTGGACTTTGTTGTTTTGCGTCTCAGCCAATCAGGGCAAAGCATCTCAATAGATCAACCAATCAAAATCGTTAAATGCGATGCGGAAATTTGTTTGCCAAGGAAAATGTCAGGGGAATTTAAATGCCAGCCAGACAAAACAACGGCAATTTAATAGCTTTAAATTGAAAAGTTAATTAGTTTTAACGGGATTTAAAAAATGAAAAAAAGAGCATGCCGACATCGTTGTGACATTTGTGCAGTGAATTTTGAGTCGCGGGATAGGTTTTCTGTAAATTTAGCATCAATAGGACATTGTATGAAACAGCTCGCGCAACGCGACCCAAGATATCCAGCTGGTTTCTGACGATTTGATTATTCCACGAACCAGTATGCAGTAGCCAAGATGAATTTTTATTTGTGCAAGAACCAGTCTACGATGATGTTAGCTATGAAAATGACTCCGACAGCGAAAGCAATGAGTGTTTTAGTGTTTTTGATAGCTTGAGCGACTCCGAGGAAGAAAGCGAGGAAGAAAGCAATGGCGACAGCGAAGAAAGTGTGCCACGACCATCTGAGCACGGATTATACTTTCCGTTTCCATCAGAGATTTTTTTCCTTCTTTACAGCTACGTGCATAACGTTTCCAGACCAAAGGTATTTTTTTTACATTTAATAATTTATTTATACAACAAAACGTTTTCCTTGACGAGTTTTATTTTCTTGTATGTACGACGAAAATTGACACGTTTTTCATTGACAATAAACATTACTGTACACATTTGTATCGAGCAATGGCTAGCCGCTTCTTATAAAGGAAAACAATAGTCAATTTTCGACATACAACCCGTCGAATATTACAGTAAAAACTTGTCAAAGAAAACTTCTTCGTCTGACCAGACACCACGTAAGACAAAATTCAAATGTCGACGTGTTTTTACAGTTTACAGACTGAGAAGAACTCTTGCGCGTTTTTGTTGGCCTACTTCATTAAATTACTTTGCATTTCGATTGATAATTAATAGAATATCACTTGTGGAAACGAGAATGAATAACTAGGTTTTGAACTTATATTTCCTATAGCTATACCTATTTTTGCCTAGTTACGAGTGAGGGTGAATAATTGCTCAGTTTTAGTTTATTTCATTATAATTGCTCAGTTATACATCAAAGTGGTGAAAAATCATGTTTGATATAAAGGGCTATACCAGACTTACTGTTATATTCCAACTTGCAACTTCACATGTAACAATCACTGTAATAGTTACAATATAATTATTGTAAAGATGCCGTCAAGTCCGTTCTGCGCATCGGTTCTGCTCGTAACAAAAGGAGACTCCTAGATATAAACATTGCTAAATTTCGCATCTCTTGAACTGTTTTTGAATTGAAACTCTTTTTTATATTCATTTACTAGTATAACAAACAAGAACAGAAAAAGATATTTAGTTACTATATCATCATATTTCACAAAATATAGCAGTTAGAAATGTAAACAAAGCGTTTGTTTACATTACGGACTTGACGGCACCTTTAATAATTATTGCTATGTAAAGACAGCAAAACGGACAAGTTCTCCAGCCTAGTCCCTAGGCCTCTTAGTACGCCTATTTAGCGTTTCTGCATATTAATGAGGTGGCGGCTCCTGAGAGGCTTAGAACAAAATGTTTTCAGTTGGCCAAAAGTGTCCCCACCATTTTAATGGCCCCCACTTGTGGGGAGAAAAGTGTCCCCTCTTGTTGTGACAAAATGGTGGCAACTCCAATGAGCGTAAACATTTTATGCTAGTCCTCTCGCGCGCATAGAGATTATAAAAGAATAGAGGGGGCATCCAATTGACAAATGTTAGGCAACGAAAGGGAAAAATTGAAGCTCCTAATGGGGGCCCCTTAAAAGTCCCGGATGTAAGTCCCGTATGTGAAATCGATCGTCCATTGGCTACATTTGAAATCTCCTTAGCAACACTGCCTTAGCAACAAAAAAATTGTTTTTTGGACGGGAAAAATCTGGGGGAAATACACGAAAAAACTCCCAAAAATTCAGTAAAAAACACTCCTATGTGTCTTAAAATTTTAAATATGTGTTAATATTTAATATATATTGAAAATAAACCTGCTAAAAACTGATATAATTGATTTGTTTCCCTTTTTTGTCTATTTAAAGTTGACCAACCAAGTGAGAAACACCCAGACTGCAGAGTGAAAACACCCGCCTTTTAAGTTAAATGCCAGTTCCACTAAGCAGTTTCATTGCTTCACACCAACTCCACATCTTTAAACATCAAATTAAAGACAAATTTGCTCACATAGGAATAGTTTTTCGCGGGGTTTTGGGCGGGGTTTTTAACATTTTGCTTAATTTAGACGGGCCGTAAACTTTTCAAAAAATTTTTTGTTGTTGCTAAGGCAGCGTTGCTAAAGAGATTTCAAATGTAGCCAATGGGCGCACGATTTCACATACGGGACTTACATCCGGGACTTACAAGGGGCCCCCATTACGAAGCTTCAATTTTTCCCTAAATTTAACCTCGGATGCCCCCTCTATTCTTTTATAATCTCTATGCTCGTGCGCGCGTCGCTCGGCGACATCACGGAAATCAAAGGCGTGCACAGAGGACTAGGGACTAGTCTGTGCAACCTCCTAAAAATGAAATGCTAAAATAACGAGATTTAGCCAAGGTGTCGATTATTTCTGAGGTCAGAATAGATCAGTGCAGAAGCCACGTCTTATTCATATGATTTTTTGCTAAATTTTGTGTATAACACAATTTAATTCAGGGTCTGTTCATTTGAGACCGGCCAGCCCGGCTTAGCTAGCCCACTTTTGCCGGGCCAATATGTATTCGCATTCATATGTATGGGGTGCCATATCCGCCAGAATTATATAAATACGATATTATCATCCATTTTTTATAATGAGCTACCTTATTTTTATTATTATTCAGATTATTTTTGTTATTATTCAGCCTATTTATTATTATTCAGCTTATTTTTAATATTATTCAGCTTATTTTTAATATTATTCAGCCAATATTTTTAATTATCATTCACATAATTATATTCTCAATTGTCATTGGCTAATTCACCTACAGATAACTGGTGTAAATAATACGTCAGCTGCAAATAACTGGTGCAAACAGTTTATTGAGCATGCGCACTTTCGGCAAGCACTGCTTAGCTGCAAAATATTGGTTTCTTTAGCCATTTTATAATCATTAGTAAACATGGCCCGTTTTGCAGAGCTGTCGAAAGACGATTTGACCTGTTTGCTCGACCAAAAAGATGCTGACAACACGAAGAAGGCGACCAAAGTTCCACAAGTAAATGATAAAACAATTATTGAACTCGGTTATCGCAAAATATCGTGATTTATCAGTGTCTCGCAGATCAATTATTTGCCTCTGCCTTCGGCATCGGCAAATAATTGATCTGCTCGCCACTGATAAATCACGATATTTTGCTCAACCTCGTCCAATAATTGTATATTATTCAGCTCATTTTTAATTATTCAGCTTATTTTTATTATTATTCAGCTTATTTTTATTATTATTCAACTTATTTTTTTATTATTCAGCTTATTTTATTATTATTCAGCTTATTTTATTATTATTCAGCTCATTTTTATTATTATTCAGCTTATTTTTATTATGCAGCTTTTTTTATTATGCAGCTTATTTTTTATTATTCAGCTCCAATTTTTCATTAGCCAGAGGTCTGGGACTAGCGCGGCCATGTGGACCGGAATTCATTGAAAATTCACTTTCAAAATGGCGGAAAACAATGTTGGTGACAATTTTAATTTGAGAGAAATGGTGTATAGAAAACTACGTTCTGTAGAGCAACTACTTACACAGCAAACCAATAATAACTTGTTAGATATACCTAGTTTTTTAGAAACAATTGAAACATTGATGCAATGCGTTGTTTTGTTGGACTCTTTTGAATCGGTTTCCGAAAATGTTATGCGTTGTTTAATGCAAGCATATAACCTGCTGTCGAGGAACACTAACGATATCAGAAGAAACAACAATCAAGCACAGCTCAATAATGGCACTGGTTCAGTTGGTCGTCCTTCGTTAATTATCTCAAGGGAGCAAGTCGAGTATTTGATGGAATGCAATTTCACGGTCAAAGAGATGAGTGACATACTCGGCGTATCCAAAAGAACAGTTGAAAGAAGAATGAATCAATATGAGCTAACAAACATGAATAGGTTCACCGCAATAAATGATGAGCGATTGGATGCCACAGTGAATGAAATCAAAAGTTTGTCACCAGATTGTGGTTCCAAATTATTATCTGGATATCTTCGAGCAAGAAATATCCATGTTCAAAGAAGACGTGTCAGGGAATCCCTTACTAGGGTTGATCCATTGGGTATTCAAGCTCGGCGTTGTAGAACAGTTCATCGAAGGGTCTATAACGTTTCACGTCCTCTTGCTTTATGGCACTTTGACGGAAATCATAAACTTATACGCTGGCGCTTGGTTGTGCATGGATGTGTTGATGGGTATACCCGCATACCTGTGTACTTACAGTGCAGAAACAACAATAAGGCAAACACTGTTCTAGCGCTTTTTATGAAGGCTGTAGATGATTGGGGCCTCCCATCAAGAGTGCGATGTGACAAGGGCGGAGAGAATGTCGATGTTACTCGTTATATGCTTGGTCACCCAATGCGAGGGCCGGATCGTGGGTCTGCAATAACTGGCAAGAGTGTACATAATCAGCGCATAGAGCGGCTGTGGCGTGATGTCTTTCAAGGAGTGTTGAAACCGTTTTACATTCTTTTCTATTTAATGGAAGATTATGGCATACTAGATCCTTGTGATGAAACTGACCTATGGTGTCTTCATTATGTATTTTTGAAGGAAATAAATGATTGTTTATCTCGTTGGGTTGAAGCATGGATACGACATCCACTAAGAACTGAGCACAATCGAAGCCCTTTGCAGCTATGGATCACTGGTATGCGCTGGAGTAGTATAAATGTCCCTCAACCAGAGAACAATAACTGGGACCTTTTGGTATCGATTGGACTGGTCCTATACCCAGTGGATGGTGAAAAGCAGCAAAACTACACTGGAAGTCCCAGAAACACTATTTCCAGTTGCTGATGAAAGGAGAATTGAGTTGAATGAAACTTTAATCGAAATAAGCAGCCATCACGGAGATGACATTATGGAGCAATACTACGTTGTACGAAATAGTGTTAGAGCAATACTTTCAGACCAACGTGGACAAACAACATACTAGGGCTGTTCGGTGTGCAGATATATGGAAAATATCAGTATGAAATCCAATATCAGTACAACTGTACAATATACATAGGAGCACATAATGAAATTGCAATGGAAAACAGTTTCGTAAAGGTTATTAACAATAGTACAGTACATTATATATATATATAGCTAATTCAATAAAGGTTGTCCTTTGCAATAGGGATGAATTTACTGGGGGTGCACACCCCCTCCCTAGTCCTGGCCCAGAGGGGGTGCTATTTTTCATGGTAAAGCATAAACATATTAGAGACAAAATGAGATACAGTAATTTGAGTAATAACATGATGATAAGTGAACTGTGCACAATTTATCCACAAAGCATCATTTAATCAGTTTACTCACTCACAAATAGCTACAATATTCAATTACTAAGCTTGAAATGTCCGATCCCACTAAGCTTTGCATGCTTAGAGTTTAAGGTTTGCAAAGGACAACTTTTTTGAATTAGCTGTAATTATATAACATGTTTTAAAACAAAAGTAATGCTATTAAAACACAACAAATTTTAATTATAAAAATAGTTATAAGATAAACAAAAATACTGCGTATATTAAGTTAAAGTAAAATTGACACCAAGTATGGTAACAGTTAAAAAAAAATGTGGATAGGCAAACAATTTTGTTAATTTCAATTGTTTACCAGTTTCAACAACCGCTAATAGTAACTACTCTAATAAATTATTTACTTTAATCTTAATAATAAATTATTAAAGGTTAAAGGTTAAACGGTTCAATAAGAGAAGAAAAAGAGAGCCTAAGTTCAACCAAACGTGAGCCAAATGGTGATGAGGGCCAAAATGTTTGTGGGAGTTGAAAGCAATCAACAACAAGAAAACATGTTCATGGGCACCCTAGCAAGTGTGGTAATCCAACTGGAACAATATCAAAGTAAAGTATACTAATATACAATCAACTCAGTCACTTGAGTTTCTCCTAATAAACTTACATTCTTGTGTTCAACTAAGGTATACCAAAACCCTTAGCATTTCTAACAGCAAATTGAAAATCAGATTTGAAGTCAACATACTTAGTGTGAACAATAGGAAGATGGAGTATGCAAGAGCAAGTGTTTGCTTTAGGGAACTTTGAGAGAAGACAATTTTTTTCTGGTTCATTCAAGAATTGTAACTGCATTAAAATGCTTCGACAAGGAACAACCCTCAATCCTGATGCAAAAAAGAGAATGTCAGAAAAACTGAGTTCACATTCCTTTTCCTCAACATCCAGCAGGAAATCGCACCAAACCGCAATAATTCTGTTCTCTACCTCCCATCTGTTCGAGAGTTGTTCACTTCTAATCACAATGAAAAGTTGCTCGAATGAATCAGAACTTAAAACTTGTGGATAGAAACAAAACACTCTTCGGAACACATCAGAATTCGCAACAACAGCATCAAGCAAACCTAAGCATGTTATTCCACTTTTAAAGCTCTCATAGGCTGCCCTAGTCCTATCAAGGACATACCAGTGAGCAATTTCACAAACCACATCTTTAACATCACTTATGCTTCGCAGAACTCTTAGGGTGCCAGAAAGCTCTTGAATTTCCTCTAATTTCGTATCTACTATCAACCTATTGGCTTCATTGACCGATTCAACAGACATCAAATTTTTAAGAGTCGACTGCAACTCCAGATCATACACATCGTCAATAGAAACATGAACTTTTGCATGGCCTTTAATAAGAGAATAAAATAACACAGGGCTAAAACAACAAGGACCTATTCCAGCATGAACTAGAGCCATTGAAATTAACTGACCAGCCATGACATACTCGTCATGTTTCAGAGCCTTGGCATCATAAGACAACAACCTTGAATGTTCTTGCCCACAAAAAAGTTTGCTTGATAATATTGCTTCAAGGGGTAAAGTAAAAAATCCCCTCATTGGCCCCCCCATATCCACTGCACCTTCAGAGAGACCAACATCATCAGTAAATTTTACTGATAACTTCTTGTTTGGAGAAAAGACTTCCTGGTCATTCCTTGAAAAATGCCATCGCAAATATTACTGCGGCATATATTGAATTTGGAAATTTTTTCATTTTCGATGTTGGCAGATGCAAGCTGTTGTAAAATATCACTAATATCTATAACAACTTCATCAACCTTTGGACAATTTTCATCATCCTTTTCTTCAATTAGTTCAGTATCTTCATCTGATAGATTTTCAGCATTAATCTCATGGAACAGAAGAGAGGCATACAGAAAATCATCACTTTCTTGTGTGTCCTGCATCTTGGTAGACTCTGGGTTGCCACCAACCTATATGAACAAACTTAGTGATTGGTTGTTCATTATAACAATAAAAGACAATTATAGAAATCATCTTTCTAAGGAAGTTTAATATTTATTTAATATTTTATTTTTTTATTTAATTTTTTTTTAATTGTTTAATATTTTCCTGTATTATTTCATGTTACCATGGCAACCACAGAACCATTTGTTTTTAATCATCAAATACTTCATGTGGAAATTCTATACTTCATCTGTTAAGAAAGACGGGGGGTTGCTGCATGCATGTATTTCTAGTTTTAAGTTGGTATTTACCCAGGTCTCTGGATTGTCTGTTCCACTCGGTTTATGAAGGAAGGCAACCTCAGGTAGTATTTCCTCTTCATCAGCACCATAAGCATCATCAACTTCAATAACACTTATATTCTGATCCCTATGATTTCATATTTATTACATGATTAATTAAGCATTGAAATTCAAATGAGGAAATATCTAGTTCATAGGAACTCAATATAATTTAGACAGGTGGCAGATAGAGACAGGTGGCAGCGGGTTATTCACTATTGGCAAATTAAAAATTAGAGCAAGGGAGGGGGGTGGAATTAAACAAGTGTTTCAACTCATTGCAATTTTGTTGCCAGAAGAAATTTTGGCGTTTCCAAGGAAATGTGCTGGGAGCGTAGGAAAAATACATTACAAATAAATAGCAAGGAAATTTTGTTGTCACAAAGGAAATAGTAAGGAAGTTGCCTTATTTCTAATAAATCCTAAGAATACAGCAATTTCCAAGAAAATCCACTTCAGAAACTGCCAAAAATCCTGTCATGCAGAAACTGAAAATGTTCTGGGGGAGTGCCCCCAAATCCCCTATTAATTCTACTTTGAGTAAACTCTCATTTTGACCAGTGGCATGGGAAGCAATTTGATATGGGGTGGGGGGGGGCATCTTCCTAAAGTAGTGTATAAAGCTTACCTGGTATTTGTAGGGGTAGTTGCCGTATTATTTGCAGGACATAAGTAAAGATGTTCCCTCAACTTATTCATAGGGAATATATTCATACAATAATTACAGCTCTCTTCTATGATTTCTCCTTGATCTTTGGCTTTAACGATAGCTTTTAAGTCAAGGTTGCATTGTATTGGGCGAATATATGCCCCTCCTTGTCCGACAAACCGTTTGAGAAACTCAATGGTATACCCATTTTCTCCCTCAGCTATAACGGAAAGTTGACGAGAACTAGCCTTTGCGTGCATAAATTCATATCCACCACTATCGGTCAACTTTGGGTATGTTTCCTTTAGTGCAGCCACAACATCAAAGGAAGTTGAGTCTGCTTGTAGGGTTACCTTCTTTTCGCCAAGTCCACCGACGAGCAACTGTTGCTTTTCATCATTATTAGGAACATCTCGCTGAGTGGTGCTTGCAAGACAGAAAAACTTTCTTGATATTTCTTTCTCTCATTTTGTTCTTTTAGCCTTTGCATGATGATTTGTAGCTGCTCTTCGTTGGGGCGTATTGCCATTGGGCGCATTTGTTTGAGTATACAGTGTAAACAGCCGCCGAAATTCATCCCTCGCTCTCGCCGGCCTGTTGTTTGTCTCCGGCTGATTGGTGACTTCTGAAGCTTCTGTACTTCTACTTGTTGAAGGCTGTGAGCTTTGATTTATAAGGCTAGATGCCGCTTGTGACAATAGACGTGCAGCTTCGGCCAGGTCTGATTTTTTGGCCATTTAAATAAAAGTTTTTTCGATAAAAATCAGTATTAGTCATGCGACATACGAAGTAAACAACGACATTCACGCTGAAAAGTGAATAATTTTCAATTCCACATGGCCGCGCTAGTCCCAGACCTCTGGCTAATGAAAAATTGGAGCTGAATAATAAAAATAAGCTGAAAGCTGAATAATTAAAAATCTTGGCTGAATAATAAAAATAAGCTGAATAATAAAAATAAGCTGAATAATAAAAATCAGCTGAATAATAAAAAATAAGCTGAATAATAATAAAAATAAGCTGAATAATAAAAAATAAGCTGAATAATAATAAAAATAGGCTGAATAATAATAAATAGGCTGAATAATAATAAATAGGCTGAATAATAACAAATAGGCTGAATAATAACAAAAATAATCTGAATAATAATAAAAATAAGGTAGCTAATTATAAAAAATGGATGATAATATCGTATTTATATAATTCTGGCGGATATGGCACCCCATACATATGAGCCGAGCTGGCCCGGCTGAAATAGTGTAAGATTGCAAATAACTTTTTCCGCGCGATTAGAACATTTTGTTATCATGTCATTACCGGCTATCGCAGCAGCATTAGGTGGAATTGTTCACTGATTTTCAAATGCACATGGTTTTTTAGACTTGGAAAATACATTTTAAGTGTAATCACTTCCAGTGCGGTTTAGCTGGCCCACTTGATTCATTCAGAATGAGCCCGGCGTTAAAGGTGAGATCTCGCTTCGGTCAGGCAGAGTCACCACCAAGGCGGGCTGGCCCGCTTCCATGTGAATGCAATTTTTATTAGTTATAGACCTTGAACGAGGGGTATTCGCCAAAAAATTACCCCAAGGGATGAAATATTCCGAGGGCGAAGCCCGAGGGATATTTCATCCCGAGGGGTAATTTTTTTGGCAAATACCCTGAGTAAAAGGTCTATAACTAGTATATTATACCGAACTTCGCATGATTATTACTTGTACTAGTTCTGAATGGGAGCAAAATAGCATTCACACAAATTTAATGAACATTTAGTAACTTTTAATGTACGAGCGGGTGATTCGATAGTCGAATCACCCCGGCGCATGGTATTCGCTTAAAAATATCATTATCACGTGATGCAAATTTAGTTTTCTGATTGGACAAGCTTATAGTGAGGTATAATATTAAAATATATAGTGAAATAATATGTGAGGCGAGATCCTGTTAAAAGCGAGGCAGCCCGGTTCAGTTGAGCTGGCTCGTCTCATATGAACAGCCCTTAAATGTGAATCGATAAAAAAAAATTGTGGACACTAGCAGTAACGATATAACAAAAATATTAAACATTAGTCAGCAATGTGCCTTTAATTTAATTTTCTTGACGATTTATCAATTCCGTTTTTTAAATTGACTACTTTCAGTCTCGCGCAGACATAGATTTTCTGTGGATGATTTTCGGAAAACTTCAAGTAGATGTTCCTTCCCTGAATTCAGTAATAATTTTCAAAATCGAAGGAGTAGAAGAGTTACTACAGCCACAAAGGTATGTTCACATGTTGGACTTTTCAGACACTTTTATCTTTCCTTAAAAATGGAAAATTTATTGATGCAAACATCTTACATGTAATTTCTAGGATTATTACAATAGCAATCCATATTATTGCTCTGGCCTTCAGATATTGTTCGACTTCAACTTGCGATACCAACCAAAGCAGGTGCTCTGATGAGATATCCAGAAGAGACTGACACGTACATTAATGAAATGCCACAGGTTAGGTTCAAACTTACAATATGAGCATTCAAAAGAAAAATCTGCCCTGCAAATCGTTGACGCCACACGAGGAAAGATATCGCATACTATAAACAGCAGAATATACAGTGTATTTCCTTTGATACAGGGACGCAAGTGGTTGGAAAATGAAGATTTCCAAAGCTCATCAATTTCTTTGAAAGGAACGACATATTACTTAAAAGACATTGTGAAATTTATATCTAATGGAGATATTTATACAGGAAAACTAACCAAATTCTTTGCTAAGGTAAATTATTCATGTACAGTACTGTGTAAAGCTAACCATTAAAGGTTGCCCTTGCCAAACTTAAAATTCTTAGCGCGCAAGGGATTACGTGTTGTTGCTTACTTAGACTCACAAACTTGGAAACTTGGCATTCCAGGAATACCTTAGCCTGTGTACAGTCTGTACACAGGCTAGGAATACCTATGCCTATGGCATATAGAAGACTTACAACAAAAACACTTCCTGCAAAGGCAATTTCCTTAGTTTAATGGCCTAACAAGCGCTAATCCACCATCCTTTGCGCACTCAGAGTTTAAGATTTAGGCCTTGTTTATGTGAGAGGCAAGCCAGCCAAGTGACCGGGATCTCGCCATGTATATGTTTGTATATTTTTATATGAACTAGCGGGACGTTTTTACTATGAAAGCGGGACGTTTTAATATTACGCTGACTTTGCATTTTTTTATCATTGTCACGTGTCATCTGAACAGTCAAATTTCCAATATGGCCACTTTCAATAGTTTCCATAAATGTCCCGGTATTCCGCGAGAAAACATCCCGTGTAAAACAATCATGTAAACGTGGGATGAAAAAACCTCCCGTCTTGCCTCTCATATAAACAGGGCCTTAAGGTTCTGGAAGAACAACTTTTTACATATTTGTGAAATTCAGAACATTCTAAGAGAAAATGCAACACATATTCTCAGAGAAAAACGTCGTCTTCATGGCCATTTGGAGGGTTAAACTTACCGAACGTGACGTCATTTTCGGTAAAAGTACAGCGTAACAGCCCAAAAGGTCATGAAGATTAACTTTTTCTCTGAGAAGATGTATTGGCATTTCTTCTTAGAATGTTCGCTATATTACAAATATGTTAAATCCCGAATCATGATATAGGTACTTTAACTGCATGAATCAACTGTATAACATTTGTAACGCCACGTTTGCAAGTTTTTTTCGGTATTTTAACTGTAGGTCATTCGCAACCAGACGGAAATAATGACAAAAATTGAATACATGCAAGAAGAAGGGGACGAAAGTTATTGCCTTTGTCCGGATGTGATAGTGACCATCCATACTTCCAATATCCAGAGAAAAGTTGATCTTCATCATCGTCAAATCAAGCACAAATATGTAAATGAGCAAGCCATAGAAGTATTGGAACAGGTTTGGGCAACTACAGTAATAAGAGCTCTAAATTGTAGCATAACTATATAAATAACTCACATGCACACAGTTTTTTCAGTCTTTGAGATAACGTTTTTTACTACAGGAAGCCAAAGACATTCTTCAACCACACGTCGACAGGATACTATCCGGTGGAAAAAATCCGTCTTCCACAGTTCCGTTGCCAGTCTTTAGCGATGAGACAAGCGGAAATACAACGAAAAAGTGGAATCCGTTGGAGAGTTTCTCGATGAGTATGGCGGGTCTCCCACGGAACGAAATTCGGAAAATCGAAAACATCCACTTCATTAGCACATCTAATATAGTTCCATCCGTTGCACTTGGGAAATCTATTGCTCGCGACCTACAAGGTATAATTACAATTTCAATAAAGGTAAAAAACACAAACAATTGACATTAGTTGTTTAAAATTATATTTAATGTTTCTTTTCATCTCATTTTTTGCAGAACTTGAAGAAGGTAAAATAATGTACGACGCTCACTTTAATAAGGAGATTCTGCTAAAGTCCCCTGTCTTATGCGTGTTAGCGGACAATCCGCGGGCATCAGAGTTTGAACATCACTTGGGGAGCTGTGCAAACAAATTTTGTAGAAAGTGTAATGTAAGTTAATTTCTAAACTTTTGTTTAATCTACTTTAATAAATAGTTAGTACTTAGTTATTGGCCTGGTATACGACTTAAGTCCTTCCTACAGTATTTTGATTTATTGAACTCTGTCACCGCCAAATGCAGCGCTTATCTGTACTGTATTAAACCGTTTTCCGCCAAGGCCCTTTTAATGTTTTATCCTGGCTAACACCACACAACCTTACTCGACAGTCATCAATGGGAACGTCCTTGGTAGGGAACGAGTCAATATACATGTACAGTATCTAAACCAAACATAGTACTGAAGATACATCCATAAAGAACTAGTACTGTGTCTGACGGGCCTATATACTGTACGTACTTATACCAACAATTACAGAATATCGACTAATGGTCACTGGTATATAAATTGACTATTTATATATCAATGCTAAAGACGCACGATTTCTAGACGTTATCCTTCCACGCGTGAGGTTAAAAAATTTAATTACTGTCTATAGGCAACATCCGCTAATGGCACAGACATTCAAGAAATACGAACTGAGTACGTCCAAGATAAGATTCAGGAAATACAAGATTGCCCGTACGTTAATAAAAACTCTTTTCTTTTATTTATATATTTTGATAAGAGACTTACCATACGAATTTGTATTCATGTACAGTATAATGTTGTATCCAACAATATATCTGAAAACCAGAAAAAGGATAAAAGAAGTGAGTGTGGAGTAACTGAAAAAGGTGGAGCGTTCAACATCCTGAAGTGCTTTCGTGGAAATAAGTAAGTATGTAGATACCTATTACGATATCATGTAATTAACGTGGCGACATGACATATGATTACTGTGTATTGCAATGTATAGTTATAATGGTAGGCAAGGTGAATTGTACGGTTGGTACAGACTACAGTGCAATTACGCTTTTAAATTGTATGTGATGTAAGCAGCAAGCCTAATATCTGGTCTATTGTAATTACAGTAAATCATATACTGTACTGCCGGTATGTACTAATTATTTATTGCTTTCATTTAGCAAAACCCCTATTGAAATACTCCATACAATACTTCTCGGACCTGTTAAGTATTTGCTGTCCAGCACAATTAAATCCCTATCCCAGCAATTGAAAAACCAGCTCCATGCAAAGATTCAAGCATTTGACATGAGTGCATTTCCAGCCACAATCAGGGGAAACATCACCAGGAACTACGGTTCATATGTTGGGAGAGACTATAAATTGTGGATGCAAGTCGCTGTCTTCATTCTGCAAGATATCATTCCATTTGAACAACTCTTGGTCTGGGAAATGTTGAGTGAGGTATAAGTCCTGATACATATTATAATACATGTGCTAAAATGAAAAAAAGAAATACATTGCATTCACATTGTAATTATTCTTTAGGAGATAGCCACTAGATACTGTACTGTATGATGAACTGTATGATGAACTGTCCTCTGCCATCTTGGATTACTGTAATTTGTAACCTCATTATTATGGCATTAACTATTATTTTGATGACGTCTGGGGTTAGCCTTATAAAGTAACTTATTGAGTAACAATCAAAAGTTGTTTAACCCATTAAGCTCTAGAGCTTCCCCATTGACAAGTACATAAATCATCTGGCATTGATAAAAAAAATGATAAATGGCTTGATAAATGGCTTAATGGGTTAAAATGTTTTTATTCAATCCAAACTGCAAAATAGCAATCAAAAACTTGTCAAGATAAAAAGTTTGTGTGACCCCACTTGTGATGTATTAAGGTAATGTTACACGGAACAATTTTCAACATCATCTCACAATGCAACAATGTTGCGAGGAAAATTGACACATGTAAAATGAGGAGAATTTTCATGCAACATTGTTGCCTAATTATTTGGTTTTCATGCCTTCATTTAACATGACCAAAACAAATATAATAATTTCAAATTAAAATAAAAACTATGTATAAATGCCTATGACTATTGCCGCCAAAAATTTATAAAAAATTATTGTTACTGGATTCAAACACCTGCCTCGGGTAAATTAAACAAAAGTCTGAGCAACAATGTTGCGTGGATTTGACGTCCGTTCATAAACTTTCACCATTATTCCGCCACAATGTTGCTGTTGAAAATTGTCCACAAGCACCATGTTTACACAGGTCAATTTTCCTCGCAACATTGTTGCGTTGCGTGATGATGTTGAAAATTGTTCCGTGTAACATTACCTTTATGCATATCATCAACAAACAATACAAGATGGCGGACAACTCAGTCAAAATATATCAAGTAAAATATTAAAAATCTGTATATCCAATCATTGTTTAATATCTCAATCCATTCTATTCTCAATATTCATTTCAGATATTTGCCTTGGCATATTCAAGTGGATTTGACAAACGAAATTCAGGAGCAGCAAAGCAGCTACTTCAATCATTTATAAATGCAGTGGCAAGAACTTACCCTGCATTTCTAAAGAAGGCAAAAATACACCTCCTGTTACATCTTGTTGATGACATTGAAAGCCTGGGACCGGCAAATGGATTCTGTACTGAAAGGTAAAAAGCCCATATTAACCTTTTAAATGGCAATGCGTCCTGACGCCCCAGTGCGCCCTACATACAAAATGCCAGACAATCTTACTTGTCAATGGGGAAGCTCTGGAGCTTAATGACAGATTTGAATTTGTTACAAATACAACTATAGTATATCCCAAATAACCTTTAATATACATAAATTGATATTTTAGATTTGAAGCCTTCAACCATTTTATTAGAGGCCTGAATATCAACAGTAACAGGCATGCATCCAGCTTGGATATTTGCACAAAATTTGCAAAGATGGAAAAGCTTCGCTTTGTGCTAAGAGGAGGAAGATGGGGGAAAGACCACAGGTGAATGTATTTGTTAGTAAAGTGTACAATGCATTACAGTTTGTACATGTGCCTTAATAGATTAAAGAACTTTTCTATAATTTATATACATCGATTCAGCTTACAGGCATCAGAGTTCATAATAAATTTGGCAAAAGATCCAAAGCTGCGACAATTTTTGGACAATACCCCAAAGAAGGAAAGCATGGAGGACAAAGCAATTTATCAGCCTGGATGTCTAAGAAAAGTAAACAAACTTTCTGTCATAACTTAGTTCATAAAGTAATTAATATCGAGTACTTTTTAATTTCAGTTCTTCTGAAAAGAAATTTAAAAGTTCACTTAAATTTTCAATCTGTTTTAGGGAAACTATCGCAGAGGGAAACTGCAGACCCAGCCTCTGAGTGAGTGCCTAGAGCAACCCACAATTGAAGCAGCTGGTCTCCTCAACAATATAGAAGTTACACCCTTCAAAGCTGTTGTTAGTGAGAAGCAAACCCTGGTCAATATGGATTCAGCACTTGTGAAGAAATGACCTTCTCGAATATGTGATATATTTTAATAACACAGACGATGAAAGAGTCCTAAGTAAATACAATGAATAAAAATATAACTACATACATACTATACACATATCGGACTATACCAATGAATAGGACGATTACAAAGTTAAATATAAATACAACGAGAAGGTAAGACGTACAATAAAGTAGAAAAGTGCCTTGCTGTAAAGTAAACAAGAAAGATCGATATTGAAATGTCAAAACACTAACAGTCAGCGGTTACGCTACACAGTCCTCTACAGGTACTTCGTGTAAACTCTTCAACTTGTATATGTGGATGACCAGCATCAGTTATATACAGTGAAAATATTTTATCTACTTTCAACATTCAACAACTCAATTTCGTTTCCCTGTTTAGAACAAATCTTGTTATGTCGTGAATGCCCAATTCTTTATTCTTAATAACAATCAATGCACTTACTGAAAACTAAACAAAATGTCCACTGAATATTAATCCTACCACTTTTTTATTTCAGCATCATCTTGGTATCTTCAAGAAAGGTATCAAGATTGAAAATCCTAACAGAGAAATTGTGGCAGTTGAAGAAGTTAAATTCTGCAAAGATGAATCGGGAAACCAAGTCTTGGGAAGCTTTCAGTGTGCCAAAGTTGAAAGAACTGGACAAGTAAAATTGATATCACCTGAAAATGTAATCGACCAAGCAAGCCTTGTCCATGATTGCTCCACAGGAAGCTGCCACTTTAAGGAGAGTGAAACAACTGTGACAGTTGAAAGAGAAGCTGTGAAAAAAGTAACGTATAACTTTGTTCACAATACAAATCACTGTAACTACTTGGTGAACAAGTTTTATCTTGGGGAATCCCTCAAATACTTTAATATTTCATAAATTCAATTTATATTTTACAATAAGTATATACATAGCTACTAAAAGTATACCCAGAGCTTGACAACATGCAATCAAAACATATTAAAACATTGTATGAAAGAATAATTCGACAATTTCCTTGTTGCCAATATCGTCTGTTTTGACAATGTTGACAGTTTTGAGTCTCTTGTCAAGGCCTTACGGGGAAAGTTCTTTCATATTTAATCAGTACCCAGTCACAGTTGACAGACTAAATTTAAATAAATTTACAATATATTGTTATGTTTATAATAATATAAACTCATATCGATATTCTGATTAAAGATACCTTGCTGTACATAATATTAAATAGCACAATAATTGTTGTATTTACCTTTGTATTTACTTGAATTTTAATATTCCAGTGATGAAACAGACGACATTGGTTTCTCTCGACATTGGTTTCTTCGTTTCGACATTGTATTTGATCACAATAACATGGCGGCGATATATTTATTCGAAACGACCCTGCCCCCCGGCCAAAAAATGAACGAACAATGTTGTCCGAACAAAATTGTTTTAAGCTGATAAAACAGTATTGAACATGCTTGTCATCATGTTGTTTTATTCACTGTTGAAACAGCATTGTTCGCAATTGTTGACATCATAAAACACAGATGATATCAGGTTGATTTGGGTTGTTCCAACAACATTGTTCACACCTTGTTCGTTCATCAGGCGTCAACAACATTGTTCGAACATGCGTGAACAATATTGTAAACATGCTTGTAACCTGTTCTGAACAACCGTGAACAAGTTGTTATCAACTTGCATCAACTTGATGATTTTTACGCGTGTACACCGCGTTACAGTAATAGAATGTGACACGACTTGGACACGATGCCCCCGTTCACTGCTCAGGAAATCCATGCATCCCAGATTCCCAGTGCTTAATCGGTACTTCATATTCTTATAGAATATATAACATCATGAATATTTTAGTTTCAGCCCCCACCGTCGCTCCCAAACCTCAGCGGCACTTTAAAAGCACTTGCCTGCGTATGGCTGTCGTCCTGAAGATTTACATTTATTTACATTTAAGATTTACATGAGATTTGCCTCTCCCTTCGGTTTTCTTGTAAAAACTTGACCCTTTTACAGTGTAATAATTATCAAGAATATGTGACAGCTGACCATTGAACTCTAATAAATATAGAGCTCGTTATTTTCGTGTTTATGTCTGAATTATATTCAACATATTCGCTCAAAGTATTGCAGAGTATAGATGTTTTAGAGCGATGCGCTTTACGATCATCAAGTCTTGAAGGCGCAATGTTTGTTGTTGGAAATATAATACCCTCATATAAGCTCTTTAAATTAATTCTTTCAGGTGGGGTTTTTTCTCGGTCATGGTCCGAAGGTTACATAGTACCCATTTATAAGGGAGGTTGTCGTTTAGACCCTGAAAATTACAGGGGAATATGTATAAGCAGTTGCTTAGGTAAATTCTTTACTTTAATTCTAAATTCCCGTTTTAACACTTTTTTGGAGAGAATGATATTTTAAATAAATCTCAAATTGGGTTCAGATATGGTTTCAGAACATCTGATCACATACTTGTACTAAAAACATTAATTGATTCATACAAGAGTCACAAAAGGCCGCTATTCGCGTGCTTTATAGACTTTCGGAAGGCTTATGATAGCGTTTGGAGAGAAGGTTTGTTCTTTAAACTCATTCAATACGGTTGTAGCAAACGTTTTGTTCGTGTATTACTCAGTATGTATTCTTCTGTTAGGGCTGCAGTCAAACTCAATGAAGGAGTTACACCTTTCTTTTCTTCTAACATTGGGCTCAAACAGGGGTGCAACCTTAGCCCAACTTTGTTAAATGTTTTTATAAATGATATTCCTGAATTATTTATCTCAAAAGATTGTGATCCGGTGTATCTGGGAGAAACGAAAGTGAATTGTTTACTTTATGCTGATGACCTAGTACTTCTATCACAGTCTGAGTCTGGTTTACAGGAGAGTCTTGCTAAGTTGGAATGTTATGTTAAAAGATGGAAGTTGAGAGTTAATCTAAAAAAGTCTAAAGTTCTAATCTTTGGAAGTAAATCTCAAAGGCGACTGTATATTACGTCGAATTGGTATTTTGGTGAAGATTTATTAGAATGCGTTGATGAATACCCTTACTTAGGAATTACATTTCATTATGGTGGGGGTTTTAAACTTGCACGAAAGAGGATGCATAATAAGGCACTGCAGGCCTACCACAGTATTTTCAAAAAGTTTTCCAATGTGGATAGGGTTCCAGGTAAGGTGCTGTTAAAACTATTTTCAACTCTCGTTTATCCGATTCTATTATATTGTTGTGAGATATGGGGAGTGTATACTTTAGGTAGATTGACAACGACCGATATGTTCAAGAACAAAATTTTAAGGTGGTTTCAGATATTGATAAACTACATTTAAAGTTCTGTAAACGTATCTTAGGGGTCCATTCTAAATCTACCAATGTAGCAGTGTTGACTGAACTAGGCAGAATGGCGATGATTGTGCAAGTTTCAACCTTAGTTATCAAATACTGGCTAACAGTTAATAGTTCAGTTTACGAAAGTCAATTAGTAGAAAAGGCAGCTCATGTGTGCCTTCAATCGAAGCAACAGGGCATGAAATTCTCTGATTGCTTGTTAGATATGTGTAGTTTCGAGCCTTTGTGTTCGATAATGAGATTCAATCTAAAAGTGATATTAATAATTTAGCTAAAGCTATTAAAAATGAATTATGTAAGCGATATAATACCGTATGGAAAGATCAGATTCAACAGTTTAACAAATTACGAATCTTAAACCTGAGAAGCTGCTAGACAAACATGTTGCTTTTTGAAAACAGCTAAGCTATTTTCCTCTTTGCAGATTTCAACTGGCAATTTGTTCCATATATGAGATACAACATAACTAAACAAATTATGCAAATATGCAGAATTGTACGACGGTTGCCTAATATTATTCCTTAAGTTATGTGTTGAACATTGTGTAAAAAAGTCTGAAATATAGGTGGGTCCCTTCAATTTATCACTTCTATAAAATGTCAGCAAATGAGATACTTGCACCCCCTGCTTATATCTTTTCACTATGGTCTTGAATAGTCATCAAATAAATTGCAAAACATAACAGTTAGTGTCCTTGCATTAATCAATAATATATATATCTCCTATAATACGAACTGTATTTGTGGCAGCTAAATAACTTTATTCTGCTAGTCTAGTTAGTCTGATTAAATTATGGCACTATTGAAAATGACACATTACAGTATATCTTATTGCAAATTGAAAATGACACATTACAGCATATCTTATTGCAAATTGAAAATGACACATTACAGTATATCTTATTGCAAATAGAATGTTGAACTGGCAAATTAAAAAATATGTACAATTTTAATCACATCAAATGACATTTTCCTCACACCTTTCTAGGTTCAAAGTTCAAATATGCTTTTTTGAGGTTCAAAGGCGAGAAACTCAAATTAACAAGCCCATGCAAAACACATTAGTGCTTAATAAGTGTTGGATATTCAACACATTAGTGCTTAATGAAAAAGCCCCAGGCCTAAGCGATCAGATGTACATAGTATTATCTACATATATTCAGCTTTTTTAACTACATGTTCAGTCTCTGAAATGGCATTTCATGCAAGATTTGACATGCAGAAACCAGGTCATTTTGTGCATTTCAGACGGTGAAATCTGACACTTCCATATTGTCTTGTATTTTTCAGGTACACAACAGTCAACTTCCGTATTTCCATATTAGGCTATTTAAAAAAAAATTCCCAGGCTCTTTCTCGAGCAACCAAACTAGACATTAGCCGATTAGCGGTTTTTAGGGTTAGATTTGGACTTAGGGTTTGGGTAAGTTGCTCATATTAGTCTCTCTCCTCCGCAGAGGCTTACATGAAGTTTCTAGTGAGGCAAAAGTGAGCGTGCAGGGGGTGATGGGAGGAGCGAAATAAAAGTAGCCTCTGCCAGTTAATGTAATAAATATGGCGGTTCGATATCAACCTTCGAGGGTGTTAAGAGATGTTTTCCACTTTCCTTTTCAGGCGTACTTGACTCTCCTGGAGTGAATCCAACATTAATATCTTCTGCTGTCAATTTGCACCGAAAAATAGCGAGAAATTGCAAATGAATATGGATATGTTGACTGAAAATATCCTCTAAATTGCAAAATTTCTTTATAAAAATGACTCCACTGACCTTCGATACTCAGATTATGAAGATTTATTTCAATTTCTACCACATTTCCGTCCATTTCAGGTTTAAAAAGATGTCAAAGCAGTCAAACAAAAGTTTGGTTCGAAAACCATACTTTTTTGCATTATCTGGCAGAGCCTCCTCGCCTTCATTTCAATCTTCCCATCACTCCCCGCGCGCTCACTTTTATTCAAGAAACTTCATGTAAGTTATTTGTAAATACTAAGGAGGCTCTGCGGAGGAGAGAGCATATTAGTCATATATTGAGAAAGCGCCCTCATGTAAATATGAAGGCGCAAGGTATTTATTTTTATCAGCTGGCAAATCAGTTATTTAATTTATATTAAAGTCTTCCATCGTCAGCATCAAGAGTAGAATGTCAATATAAATTGAATGAGTTTTGACTATTTTTAAAAAATATTTTAATTCATGAAGAAAATTCAAAAGCAATTAATGTTTACTGTAATCAATGTTTGTAAATCGGATAAAGTTTGTCCTGATTTACATAAATCTCGGCTTAGACAATATTTATTTTTAAAATTACTTCGCCAATGAACTCATAAGATGGGTCGTTGTTTAAGTTCGATAAAACATTCGCATCCGATCTTTATCTGGGGTCGGTTGTATCAACGCCGGATAGCACTATCCACCGGATAGCGAATCTTCCAACCTTCCTGAAATTGTCCTTTCATTCGTATAACCTAGATTAAACCTTAGCATTTATAAGTTGAAGTTTCTTTTTACTAATTGTGGGGTCTACATTCGTAGTTTTATAGCTTTTGGGCATTTTTACAACAGTCGAAAAATTCGCTATCCGGCCTTGATACAACCGCCCCCTGATGTACAAACGCTCGCCTTCGACTTGAGTTTCTATATTTGATAAAGATCGACTGCTCATGTTTTATCTATAACATACAATTTTGCTTTTATTCATATGCTTGCCTTCCACTAGTACTCACGGGCTTCCAGAACATGTAAATTTAACTAAAAATATTGTACTACCACCAGAATAAATACATAATCTTGGCTCTATTGAAATACGTGTTCTCATTCGCTGAATAGATATTCGATAATGATAGGTTCATGAATAATGTATGACTTGAATAATGCTTTTATTCTGTGTTCCTTCTTTTCTTTTGGCATCATGTGGTCGGTTGATTCAAAATATTAAATCCAAAACGTTTTGAGATAAAAGTACTTAAAATCGTCATGGTGAACCGCGAAGGCACGAAGATTTGTTTGAAAAATATTGCTTCCACTTTAAACAATTTCAATTTTCCTTTATCAAAAATCAATTTTTTTCGTCATATGCCCATATGTTACGTGCACGAATATATTTTCCTTTGATCTTGACCCCAATCCTGGCCCTAGCTAACCCTATTGTGTGCGTAACATGAACTTATATCGACCGGTTAAACCGGTCTATAATCGACCTATTCCGAATTTCCTTCAACCCGTCACCAAACTTAGATGCAGGCGTTGGTGAGTCACTTGGATATACCTTGGAATGGGATGATCAAGTGCACCATCAAGGTCGCTCATCTGATTTTCGGCCAAGGGCATTTCCCTGGTCACAGTGATTGCTAGCCTGTGTTCCAGTTCACTACACCGGTGAAGTGGACTGGAACACAGGCTAGGTGATTGAGTGAACCACCCCCTTTCCCCCTCCCCTCACTACCGTTGTCCAGAGACCTTAGTCATGGGGCTTAGCAATAGATACATTGCCTTTTCAATTCTTTGCATCACGTTTAGCATTTAATAGGGAGTGAGTTTTTGGAAGAACAAAGAAGACCATCTGCTTGAAGACCATTTGCTCATCTAAAATTGATATAGCATTCCTGCCCATTCGACTTCTACAAAGCATTTGACAAAGTATATCAAGTGGCATTTCTGGGAGATCTCATGACGTTTCTGGGACTTTTGTTATGAAGCACTGGCCCCCATAGTCCCCTAATGGCCTCGTGAGTCGTGCCGTTAGTAACTCGGTAACTGTGCATTCCCCGCCAGTTATGCTGGCCTCCAGTTGTGTCCAGGCCACACCCATTCGTCGGACGAATGGGCTCTTCAGAAATCAGCGCCGGGAAATGGGTTGGGTTGGGGAGGGGTTGGGTTACATTGGGTTTCAACTTCATCCTGTCTGGACCTAATATATCATACCCTATTACAGCGAATTTCATTCCAAGATGCATAAAGCAGTTAGATTTGATGAAATTGTCTGAAATTTTGGAAATACATGTATTTCGGCGATATAAAGCACTGCGCAAAATTGCATGCTGAAATTCGATTTCTATCATAAGAGTCAATTTCAACCTCATCATGTCTGGACCTAATATATCATACCCTATTACAGCGAATTTCATTCCAAGATGCATAACGCAGTTTGATTTCATGAAATTGTCTGAAATATTGGAATTACATGTATTTCAGTGATCTAAAGCACAGTGCAAAATTTCATGCTGAAATTCGCTTTCTATCATAAGAGTCAATTTCAACCTCATCTAGTCTGGACCTAATATATCATACCCTATTACATCGAATTTCATTCCAAGATGCATAAAGCAGTTACAGTTGATGAAATTGTCTGAAATTTTGGAATTACATGTATTTCAGTGATCTAAAGCACTGTGCAAAATTTCATACTGAAATTCGTTTTCTATCATAAGAGTCAATTTCAACCTCATCCTGTCTGGACCTAATATATCATACCCTATTACAGCGAATTTCATTCCAAGATGCATAAAGCAGTTAGATTTGATGAAATTGTCTGAAATTTTGGAAATACATGTATTTCGGCGATATAAAGCACTGCGCAAAATTGCATGCTGAAATTCGATTTCTATCATAAGAGTCAATTTCAACCTCATCTAGCTGTCTGGACCTAATATATCATACC
Organism: Trachythela sp. YZ-2020; assembly: GCA_016169945.1. Taxonomy (NCBI): domain Eukaryota; kingdom Metazoa; phylum Cnidaria; class Anthozoa; order Malacalcyonacea; family Clavulariidae; genus Trachythela; species Trachythela sp. YZ-2020. The sequence continues at coordinate 8,252,689 of JADLSH010000395.1, read as the reverse complement.
CTATTACAGCGAATTTCATTCCAAGATGCATAACGCAGCTTGATTTCATGAAATTGTCTGAAATATTGGAATTACATGTATTTCAGTAATCTAAGGCACTGTGCAAAATGTCATGCTGACATTCGTTTGCTATCATAAGAGTTAATTTCAACCTCATCTAGCTGTCTGGACTATAATATAAATATATGATACCTTATTAGAGCGAATTTCATTCCAAGATGCATAACGCAGTTAGATTTGATGAAATTGTCTGAAATTTTGGAATTACATGTATTTCAGTGATCTAAAGCACTGTGCAAAAGTTCATGCTGAAATTCGTTTTCTATCATAAGAGTCAATTTCAACCTCATCCTGTCTGGACCTAATATATCATATAGTCTAGGACCTGTATATGAGTTTGTATGCATTTCATTTAGGACAGATTATCTCAACTGTTTTAGGGTAAAATGACCATGGCGGTCAACATGGCATATGTGCCAAAACCCGAATCCGGTGCGAAAGTCCTGAAAATGACCACGCCCAGAAACGGCACTGCCGACATAGCTCCAACTCCAGAACCATCAAAGCTACAGACTTTCTGAAGTGCTTATAGTGTTTAGAATGGTTGCTTTTAGGGTGCTCACTGGAGATATTTGTCTAGGTATCATATTTTACAAGAAAATGACTAAACACCATCCCAGGTCAACTGCTAATTATGCATCAAATTACTCATTCACCTGGCAAAGTCTATGTTTTCTTATTTCCTAAAAAATTTTGCCATAGGATCAAAAACTATACTTATTCCAATATAATAATAATAGATTTCATCAGGGTTGATATTGTTAAGTTGAGATACAATACAGTTTATTTCACTTACCCAACGCCAAAACACGATTTCAGCCATATTTTGCCGTTTTATTCGCTTTTTATCACCGAGGCTCACACATATTATCCACAAATTATACTTGAACATAATGATAGTTGACTAAAGAATAATTCAACCAAGTTTCATCAGGTTTTGAAGCAGTGCAGTGTATTTTATCTTCGATGTTGTAGAATCGATGTTTTGCTCAATTATCGCGCCAGTACAATGTCTCGCCGTTTCTCTGCCCGATTTTATCACACTTTTCGTCGTCAAATGTAGTTAGATAACAGTATCCAGAAATACTTGATTGTGAAAAAAAGTTCCAATCGAAAAATTGATAACCTAACTGCCAATCCGTGGCAATAAATGGCCCTATGTTTCATAAACATGAATAACAAATATAATGCCCAAAGTAATTTGAAAGTCACGCGCAATCTTCACGAAAACACCGCGTGGGCTTGATTACAGGGGGGTGGAATATTTTTCACGAATACATTTGTTCGTTAACACGGCAACTCCGACAGTGGTCTGGTGGTCACAAACGTATTCGTGAAAGAAAAATTCCACCCTGTCATCAACCCCACGCGGTGTTTTCGTGAAGATTGCGTGTGACTTTCAATTTTTTTTATTCATGTTTATGAAACAAATAGGGCCATTTATTGCCACGGATTGGCAGTTAGGTTATCAATTTTTCTATTGGAACTTTTCTACAATCAAGTATTTCTGGATACTGTTATCTAACTGTTTGATGACGAAAAGTGTGATAAATCGGGCAGAGAAGCAGACATTGCACTGGCGCGATAATTGGGCAAACATCACTTCTATGAATTCAAGATAAAATACACTGCACTGCTTCAAAACCTGATGAAACTTGGTTGAATTATTCTTTAGTCAACTATCATTATGTTCAAGTATAATTTGTGGATAATATGTGTGAGCCCCGGTGATAAAAACGAATAAAACGGCAAAATATGGCTGAAATCGTGTTTTGGCGTGGGGTAAGTGAAATAAACTGTATTGTATCTCAACTTAACAATATCAACCCTGATGAAATCTATTATTATTATATTGGAATAAGTATAGCTTTTGATCCTATGGCAAAAATTTTTAGGAAATAAGAAAACATAGACTTTGCCAGGTGAATGAGTAAGTTGATGCATAATTAAGCAGTTGACCTGGGATGGTGCATAGTAATTTTCTTGTAAAATATGATACCTAGACAAATATCACCCTCCAGTGAGCACCCTAAAAGCAACCATTCTAAACACTATAAGCACTTCAGAAAGTCTGTAGCTTTGATGGTTCAGGAGTTGGAGCTATGTCGGCAGTGCCGTTTCTGGGCGTGGTCATTTTCAGGACTTTCGCACCGGATTCGGGTTTTGGCACATATGCCATGTTGACCGCCATGGTCATTTTACCCTAAAACAGTTGAGATAATCTGTCCTAAATGAAATGCATACAAACTCATATACAGGTCCTAGACTAATACCCTATTACAGCAAATTTCATGAAATTGTCTGAAATATTGGAATTACATGTATTTCAGTGATCTAAAGCACAGTGCAAAATTTCATGCTGAAATTCGCTTTCTATCATAAGAGTCAATTTCAAGCTCATCTAGTCTGGACCTAATATATCATACCCTATTACAGCGAATTTCATTCCAAGATGCATAAAGCAGTTAGATTTGATGAAATTGTCTGAAATTTTGGAATTACATGTATTTCAGTGATCTAAAGCACTGTGCAAAATTTCATGCTGAAATTCGTTTTCTATCATAAGAGTCAATTTCAACCTCATCCTGTCTGGACCTAATATATCATGCCCTATTACAGCGAATTTTATTCCAAGATGCATAAAGCAGTCACATTTGATGAAATTGTCTGAAATATTGGAATTACATGTATTTCAGTGATCTAAAGCACTGTGCAAAATCATGCTGAAATTCGTTTTCTATCATAAGAGTCAATTTCAACCTCATCCTGTCTGGACCTAATATATCATACCCTATTATAGCGAATTTCATTCCAAGATGCATAAAGCAGTTAGATTTGATGAAATTGTCTGAAATTTTGGAAATACATGTATTTCGGCGATATAAAGCACTGCGCAAAATTGCATGCTGAAATTCGATTTCTATCATAAGAGTCAATTTCAACCTCATCTAGCTGTCTGGACCTAATATATCATACCCTATTACAGCGAATTTCATTCCAAGATGCATAAAGCAGTCACATTTGATGAAATTGTCTGAAATTTGGGAATTACATGTATTTCAGTGATCTAAAGCACTGTGCAAAATTTCATGCTGAAATTCGTTTTCTATCATAAGAGTCAATATATCATACCCTATTACAGCGAATTTCATTCCAAGATGCATAAAGCAGTTTGATTTCATGAAATTGTCTGAAATATTGGAATTACATGTATTTCAGTGATCTAAAGCACAGTGCAAAATTTCATGCTGAAATTCGCTTTCTATCATAAGAGTCAATTTCAACCTCATCTAGTCTGGACCTAATATATCATACCCTATTACAGCGAATTTCATTCCAAGATGCATAACGCAGTTTGATTTCATGAAATTGTCTGAAATATTGGAATTACATGTATTTCAGTAATCTAAGGCACTGTGCAAAATGTCATGCTGAAATTCGTTTTCTATCATAAGAGTCAATTTCAACCTCATCCTGTCTGGACCTAATATATCATACCCTATTACAGCGAATTTCATTCCAAGATGCATAACGCAGTTTGATTTCATGAAATTGTCTGAAATATTGGAATTACATGTATTTCAGTAATCTAAGGCACTGTGCAAAATGTCATGCTGAAATTCGTTTGCTATCATAAGAGTCAATTTCAACCTCATCTAGCTGTCTGGACTATAGATAGATAGATAGATAGAAACTTTATTTTAAGAGGGTGACACATAATAGTGCGAACACTAATAACCTAGTGGCCCTCGTTCAGTAGAATATTAAATATTTACAAGATTACAAAATTAAGATATATGAATCTGGAATATATTTACAATAATAGTGGTAAATTTAAAGATCAAATGTTTCAATGTCTTGCTGTTGATTAAAAATATTTACAAACAATGCTTTATTAAACGTATTTACTGAAGTTCCAGATCTAATTTCATGCGAGAGACTATTCCAATATTTCATAGTGCTCACAGAGAAAGTACGTCCACCTTCAGTAACCCTATTATATCGAGGTGCTGTAAAAGACAATGTGCATTGCGAGTTCTTCCATTATGGTGATCACTGTTGAGAGGTAATATATCATTTAGATAATCAGGGCATTCGTTATGACAACGTTTATAAGCGAGTATACATTTGCGTATTTCAGCTTCGCGATAGAAGGGAATCCATTTTAGACGGTTAAAGAGGTCGACAGATTGATGTTGTGGATGAGCATCTAGGATGATACGTGCAGCTCTTTTCTGGAGTTTAAGTAGCTTAAATAGATTATTTTTGCCACAGTTTGACCAAGTAATTGCAGCATATAAAATAGAGGTTTGATCATAGTTGAGTAAAATAGCAAACGTTCGTCCATAGGCAGATACGATTTGATAGTTTTCAGTATTCCTAGACGTTTAGAGATCTTGCTACAAAGGGAGTCAACGTACAGATCAAAAGACAGATTCTCATCAAGAACTATTCCTAAAAGTTTCGCGTTGTTGCATTGCTCTAGTGCAGTTCCGTTAGCTTTCACGTTAAGGCGCATATCAGGTGGAGATAACATGTTGTGCAAGCGTTTTCCCGAAATCAGCAAAGTTTTAGTTTTTGCAGCATTAAGTGGTAGCTTGTTTTCTTTGGCCCAGTCATCAACCTGTGAAGCAGATGCTGACAATTTTTCATTAAGTTCACCAACTCTGGTAAACATCGATGACTCCACTATAGTAGTGTCGTCTGCAAAAATATCAAGGCGAGAGTCGACGTGTAGAGGGAGGTCATTAATGAAGATGACAAACAGGAGAGGACCCAGAATTGAACCTTGTGGAATACCATCTGTGATGATTGTTGTTGTTGATACCTCATTATTTATAACAACATACTGCCGACGTTGAAACAAGTAAGATTGGAACCATTTTAAGGAGTTGTTGTCAAAGCCATAAAGTTCAAGTTTGCGCTGGAGAATCTCATGGTCTACCATATCGAAAGCTTTTTTAAAGTCAACTAGCACTAATCCGTTGATTTTGTTCTTGTCGATATTAAATAAAAGAGTATCGATGATAAACGCAAGAGCTGTTTCTGTGCTGTATTTCTTTCGAAATCCAGATTGATTAGAATAAATTAAACCATTGACTGACAAGTAGCTGGAAAGGGACTCGTGCACGTGTCTTTCGATTATCTTTGAAAGGACTGGTAGAACTGAAATTGGCCGGTAATTATTCACATCAACGGTCGACCCTGATTTAAAAAGGGGAGTAACTTTTGCGGTTTTCCATCGGGAAGGGAATGTCATAGAGTTTAGTGACATATTGATTAACTTGGCTATTGATGGTGCGATTTCGTGAACACCAATCTTTAATAATAAAAGACTAATGCCATCCATGCCTGTTGCCTTGTTGTTGGGTATATTTGATAGGTAGGTTATTACCTCTTTCGTTGAAATAGTTGGAATACTGAACGTTGTATCAGGTTGGATTTTAGACAATATAAATGTCTTTAGTTTAGATAAATTTGGAGTATTTAGTAAATTCATCGATGATTTTAACTTTGATGCGATCGAGGTGAAATGACCATTAAAGATATTGGCAATGTGTTTTGCGTCACTAATTTCGTTATTGTTTTCATCAGAAACAGAGATCGGAGACTTGTTTGAATCAGTGCTGTGGAGCCAAGAGACTTTAGAAACTTCCAAACGGTTTTGGATTTCCTTTTATTTTCATGAAATGATTCTTTAAAAAATGTTCTCTTTGATTGCTCGATTTTGCTCACCACAGAGTTTCTTGCGGCGCGATAAAGCTTCCAGCAATCAGGATGGTTAGAGGACCTAGCTTTAGACATCAGATGGTCTCTCTTTTAATAGCGTCAAGAATTTCATTTGTCATCCATTGAGGTTGTTTATCTTTAGACACACTTCTCTTTCAATGGTAATTGAATCGACAGTTTGCATAAATAGTTTTCCCATGAATCTACGCAGTCGTCAATGTTATCAAAGATGAAAGCAGTGTCCCAAGGAGTACTACTAAGAGACGATCTGAATGATGTTACGTTGAGTTTTCGTATGTCCCGATAGGCAAAAGTTTTATGATGTTTACTAGGAAGCTAGAAGGATGACAATTGTATTTTCTTATAGCGAAGACTGGTAGATGATCGGATAGACATAATTTGGAATGAATACATTGCAGATACGTTTGCTTTGGTTAGTATAAATGTGATCCAAACATGAGCCACTAATTGGTCTTGTTACGTCATTGACAATTTGATTGAAGTTCATATGCAACAGACTTTTCGCGAGTTTGTTTTTCTTGTAAGTATTTGAGTGTTTAAAATCAATGTTGAAATCGCCAGTTAGGATGACTTCGGTGTTTTTCAAATATATACACTCAAACACCGATTCAAATTTACTGTTATCGTCTTTAGAGGACGAAGGTGGGCGATAACAGCCTGCCAACAAAAAGAGACCGCTTTAGATCTGAATGGATAGACTTCTAGCCACATTATTTCAACTGAATCTTCCTCAAGATCAAGACGACGTCGAAAGTTTAAATCGTTAGAGCAATATGCAGCTACTCCCCACCATGTTTAGATAATCGATCTTTTCGAAACAAGGTGTAACCTGGGATATTAAAGCACGAGTTGGAGTCTGTGGGTTTTAGAAAGGTTTCAATCAAAAATAATATATCCAATTGTTTTTCGCTTTGACAAGAAAGCATAAGCTTTATCTGTTCGTATTTAGCGTTTGTTAGGTAATTCACATTCCATTGCCCAAATCTCAGACCTTTGTTCAGCATAGATAGGTTGAGGTACAATGAAGAACTGGCACTAGCGGGCACATGGTCATGATGTAGGTCAGAATCGTCATTTGATGTATCATTATCTGGTAAATCGTGAGTGGCTTCACCACTTAAAACACTAGTATTATTTATATTATTATCAATACATTCATCGCAAATCCATTGATCAGACCAGTTGTTATAATTTTCATCGTTAGTACAAATTGCATGATACCAACTATCACAACCAGAGCAGAAAACCGAGTCGTCATCCCATTTAATTGGTATAGTGCAGGAGTGGCAAGATGGATAAGTCCATGATTCTAAGTTATTAGTAATGTTTGTGTTTAATAGATTATCTGGTTTTGCAATTGGGGTAATTTGACTACTATCGTAGAATGGACCGGGATTGATTTCAATGCCATTCAATTGAATTAAAATCAAGGCTATAGTCAGACGCTTGAACTGTCTACATCCGGATGTTAGAATACTCGATGTTTGCAGTGACGAGGTTGGGTTATAACGATGTCGTTTAATGACTTGGATTTCGTATGAGACTCGCGTCGACTTAACCGCGTTAGACACGTAGAATAAATTGGTATCATTATAAATTTCACTTGAACTTGAGAGATCAGATAGTAGAAATTGATAAAGTTGACAAATGCAGATAAAAGTGAGAGCGCGAGATAAATATACCATCATGGTATATAAAAAGTATTTCCAATCAGATGTTGGGATAAGCGCAGATTAGTTAGTTAGGAGATCTTGTAAACACGAGTTGTCAGTTCGTGGCTATAAAGGTTCACGAGGGGAAACCCGAAAATAATAAGGTCAAAGTTGAGATATATATATAATGGTTAATATATCATACGTGGCAGTACATTAATACTATATTAATCTTGCCAAAAATTACTGAGAACTGGGCCACGTAGAGCGATAAGTAACTTCGAATGACACGAGTGAATAGACAAACACAATTCCAATGCAGAGACTTGACTTCAAATGAGGGAAGCACGATTATAAGTTCATAAGGATGTTGCCATGACCAATGACGCTAGACATAATTAATTCAAAAAAAATCCCAACCGTCAAAATTTTAAAACATGTTATATTTAAATTGTATTCAACATGAGAACACCAAAACTTGATACGATAACAGTAACAAAGTACGTAGTTCACAGGTACAAATCCAATAAGCAGAAGACAAGAAAATGACCAATAAGCCAAATTCACGATTTGTAAATGACAGACACTGCGACACTTCCATTTACGGACGACCACAGTAATAAAATCCCAAATATATTCGTAGATTTACAAACAGACGGCACAGAAGATATATCCACAGAGTCACGAGAACTTTATAATTAATTTGATACTAAATTAGTATCACTCCAAAGAGAAAGTGAAACAAACACCTTGCGATGCGCTACGGAAATAGTGGCTATAATAATTTATATCGAACTATAATATAAATATATGATACCTTATTAGAGCGAATTTCATTCCAAGATGCATAACGCAGTTAGATTTGATGAAATTGTCTGAAATTTGGGAATTACATGAGACAGACGACATGCACTAGAATGAAAAGTTCAAATCCAGAATTATGTTTACATTTTGGTGTAATAATTTAAAAGATAAATTTATCATTAAATTCTATGAATAAAATAATTAAAAATTTTCATGTCTTTTGCATGACAATAGTGACATCTACTCACGATCCAGTGATTGGAATGTTCCATTGTTTTCATGGTTCTGAAAATAACACTGTTCTCTATATGGCATCCACTAATTAATCGTCATCGTCGTCATCGTCACCATCATCATTGTGGTGTATTGTGGAATAACATCCTCTGCCTCAAGACCAGAACTTCCAACTGTCGGCAGGTCAGAATATAGAGAGATTCGACGTAGGATCCTTGACTTTGTCAAAACTAATCCTTTCAGGCAATCCGTTGATGTTTTCACACAGAGAATTGGTACTGGCATTATAAGTTGTTTGAGACTTTGGTTATTTGTCCTGAAAGACGAGCGGCAATTTTTTGGCCATCTAAAATTATACAAGGACAGATTTGTAAAATACACATTGAAACGCAATAGCAACAACCTTCATTAAATATACTTAGCCTTTCTCACTGAGGCCCGAATGAGCCATTATTGGGGTACTTTCTTGTGAACGATGTGAAAATTGTAAACGAGGTGTAAAACAAATTTTAAAAAATTTAACTGCAAATTTACCACAATGGTTATACTTACAACTACAGCTATAAAAAGTCCCATAAATAGTTCTTACATTCCATGAGCTGGAGAAGGCAGTACCCCAAAAATGGCGGTGTGAGAAAGGCTAATTGAAACAGCTCTATATGTAAAATTACATACAGTATAGTATAATTATACAGTTTAGAATAAATAACCTGCATATTTCTTTCTTAATGCCAACAAGAAATATCTCTCAGTAGACAGCAAGTGCAATGTCGTTAATAAACCACTCTGTCGTTTCGCATCAATTTCCAGCGCGACCCTGTTACCAGGATCCCATCTTTTTTCCACAGAACATCTCGACTCAATATTTTTCAGGTTCTTCTCAATACTAAACATTTATAGAGAAGAAACAAGGAATAAATTAGAAATAGAAATTTGAAAAGCAACACTACCGCAACAGTCTGTTTATACAGTACAATACGTACCTGTGGAGTTTTTAGGTTATTTTGTGAACTGAAGTCTTCTGTTATCATATCTTCGCTTTCATCATACTGTAGTAAAATGAACAAAAATAAATAAATACAATTTTATATAAGCACGCACGTGAAGCACACTATGCATGCAATGGAAAAGAAAAATGCATGTTAAAAGGTGCATAATACTGCAGTATGTTAAAAAACCCAATGTGTGTGTATATACACAATGTGCGTTTAGAATCAATCTGCAATACCTGTACCTAAAAAATACAACAAGAACTTCGAGGTTTCTTCGTCTGGAAGTTTGTACATTAGTTGCTACTAACTTCCAGACGAAAAGCCTTCGTTCGAAACGTCGATGTCTTTGCTGTATTTTTCAGGTTAGACTGATCCTTAAGATCCGAAGCTGATTGCATGTATAGACGCTACCAACTGACACGAAGTGTTCGAGATATGGCCAACGAACAGTTTCTGTTATGCGGATGTTCCACGGTAGAAAATGTTGTTATTATGGTTTATGGAGGGAAAATTTTGTGATATAGACAATTGATTTTCCAATTCTCAATGTATGTGTGATATAACCATTTACATAAAAAACGTCGGTCATTAAACAAAATAGTGAAAACAAATGTCGCATTTATACTAACCGTGGATGTTTAAAATTTAGCAACTTCCTGACATATTCCTCTTTCCAACTCTCATTTGTTTGTTCATAGTGTGTATGTCTATTATGGTATACGTATTGTGGTAGCATCAGGTTCATGTTTCCATACTAGGCTAGCAATAGCAAAATTTGACATGTGACATTAGTACAAATTTGGCTCAAACCATTTTCGACACAACCAAAGAACTACTGTACATCACACCACTTTTCAATTACAAAGATAAATAATTAATATGTACGGCGGTTGACTGTGGTGTAAAACTACCTGAAAAATACAATGAGAACTTCGGCATTTCGAGCGAAGGCCCTTCGTCTGGAAGTTAGTAGGACTTTCGTCTGGAAGTTAGAAGGGCCTTCGCTCGAAATGTCGAAGTTCTCATTGTATTTTTCAGGTAGTTTTACACCCCAGTCAACCACCGTATTTGCTATACTCTACCCACACTGGCACCGAACGCTTGAGAAATTAATATGTATGCTATATATAAACATACATGTTAATATGCCTGTTACATGTTGTGATTCAAAATTTCCTCTTTTCCTTTGGCTTCCCAGCAGTTAACAGTTTCTTGTGTGTATTGTACTAAAGGAATGGAAGCATGAAATACAAGTCATGACGATTAAAGTATTCATGGTTATTTAAGATTGGGAACACTACACTTACGTGATAATTGGTTAAACGTTTCTTGTAATTGAGCTTCCGTTTTCGATTTCACATCTTGGCATCTTTTTATCTTTGTTGCAAGCAATTTACCTTTGTATACAAGAAAGGAAATAATCCTGCAAATTTATTAATCCAAAAGCTTTTTAATTGGAGTGATAACTCTCGTAAGGTTACTATGGATATTACAAAATAAGGCCCCGTCCACACGTAGCCGAATAAGTTTGAAACCACACACATTTTGCTGCGGTTATATGCCTTCCGTCCACACGCTCTCCAGAGTGGAGCTTTTTGAAACCGCATCTTCGCATCTTTTCGAAAACGATGACGTAAAATTGATGAAATTTGAGACCCACAAACCCTAATTGCACATAACATTATGTGATACAGCGTTTTCTGAGGAAAGTATTGTGCAAAAAATGGATCTCAAATGTCAGAATATTTTGTCTGGCAGCTTTCACAATCACCATTGATTCTTCGTTGTCATTGTGACCTTATACGACCACATTCAAAAGAAGCTCGACTTCGTCATCCATACATAACAAAGTGTTTGACCTTATATTTTAGCCCCGTTAGTAGATTTAGAAACTTTTTCTTTCGGCATGTTCTTTTATTCGTGCTATAAAACACCAGCAACGACATCGATCGTGCCATCACGGGCAACTATATCGATAGCGTATCAGTGCTCTGTAGGCGGTTGTAGCGTATTCGTATTGTTTTAGCGGATACGTGTGGACGGTCGAAAACGCAACGAATCCGGATACGTGTGGACTCATAACTTTTTGAATCCGCAACAAAAAGTCTCCGGATACAAACTTATCTGGCTACCTACATTTTTCCGAAATAAATGCAGCAGTGCGTCTGTCAACAGATCTATTTGGCGACTGGCTGACATTTCTCTTGTGATAGACGAAAAACAATGAAGATAAGCGCACAGCCTCTCGATAGCCTCACCATCATTAAAGTCAAACCTTCAAGTCGTCAGGGACTAAATTCTCTGGCTGTTTAAATGAAAAAATACATTGTCATAAGTTATTAAGTTTGGCCATTTAATAATGACCATTGTTCACCACGACTTACTGGGGTTTTGGCAAGACATGAGATGATAAGGAAAATCTGCTTCTCATTGACAATACGATTAAATTCCGACATTTTATTCACAAATTTGCAACTTCAGGGCAAAATTGCCTGTGTCCGAAAAATTGCCTTGTAGAGTATAACACGGCCTTTGCTAGTTTAATGTGATGTTATTTTCAAATTAACATGAGCTTGTCAAATAGAACGCTACAGGATTGTGTGGAATAGTAACACGTGTAATTTTAAAGAATATGCTAATGCTGGGATACAATATGAAATAGAATCGGAAAATAAACTGAAATTGTAAGTGAAGCCACAGGGAGTCCAACTAAGAACTGTGACGAGTAGGACTAAATATAGCGCAGTATATTCAAATTATTGGACTTACTTGTATAAATCATAGAGCTTGTATTATGCAGTGAATAGCTTCAAACATTGCTTCCATTCGAACAATGATTCAAAAACGAAAATATTGCATCATTTGCATGGCAAATTATTGATAATACGAAATTATTACATGACGTTTCGAGCAATTAAATAACAGCAAGGATTGCGGGCGCTCGAGCGAAGGCGAGGGGAGAAAGAAAAATAAAGGGATGAAACACCGATCACGTGAACGTTTGGTGTGCTCCATAAGTAGTCGGTTAATCTTTTTTTGTGTTTGTTTACGATTCAGACGATGTTCTATTGCATAAACAAATATGGTCATTACCGAAAAACAGTTGATGAAACTATTTTACGGGATTTATAACAGCAGGCATTCTTCGACGTTTTCGCGAGATGTTTTCCATAAGTAGTCAGTTCTCGTGACGTAAATTTGTGACGTATTAATTCCGATTTCGACCTTCGGCTATTGTTCGCCGTCCTTCGGCGTGTGATTATATCTTCGTGAAAGGTTCGGTCGTCGCCTCATTCCGAGAGAACCGACTACTTATGGAGCACACTAAACGTTCACGTGATCGGTGTTTCATCCCTTTCTTTTTCTTTCTCCCCTCGCCTTCTCTCGAGCGCCCGCAATCCTTGCTGTTATTTAATTGCTCGAAACGTCGTGTAATAATTTCGTATTATCAATAATTCGCCATGCAAATAATGCAATATTTTCGTTTTTAATCATTGTTCGAATGGAAGTAATGCTTGAAGCTATTCACTGCATAATACAAGCTCTATGATTTATACAAGTAAGTCCAATAATTTGAATATACTATGCTATATTTAGTCCTACTCGTCACAGTTCTTAGTTGGACTCCCTGTGGTGAAGCCCTGTGTTTTATGCACTCATTTCTCAGAATATCTTCTACTTCACACTTCGTCAAACTTGTTAATCAGCTCAAATAAGCCTGCCTTTTTTCCAACATAGTGTGTATACAATATCCTGGGGCAAGGGTTGCTTAGTGCAGTATTGTACGGTACATGGCATGAAGCTTTATGTCCATAACAATATATTGTGGACAGAATATTGCCTAACAAGTAGAAATCTATTACAGTGCATGGTTTTCATTACTAACTACTTTCTCTGGTATCCCACCAATAAACACATCTGGGTGTACTACTTTCAATAACTGTTGACTGTGTTACATGTATCACTAAAACACACTTGAAGATGTGAGGAGTACACAGCCAATGTCGTACATCACTTTCACATTACCATCTTTACTGACTTTGCAAATTTCCATGAGATGGTCCAGCTGATATATTGAGTATGAAATTCTACAACATATAAAATTGAAGCAATAAGCCTAGGATCGTATAATTCTTTCCTCTGTTTATAATTACTGCCTTTCATGGCGATCATGTTTTGTGATTGGTATTCCGATATAAAACATTGCGTTTATGACTCATTCTATAGTTTCATTGTTTTCTATTGTCATAACCAACCATAAGGGTTGCTCAATTTTGATTCTCCTACACCTATGCCATTTATGAAGTTGACCACCCTTTTCTGTCCTTTAATGATTTCCAATAATGATATACAACATGTTGCTGGTATGTACTCAATAATTGTACGAGCTAGGACGTGTAGTGCATGCAGTCAGTTGGTGTTCTTAGTTCATTAAGAAGTTTCTTCTGATTTTATATCTGGTGAAAAATGTAATGTTTACAATTACTGCAGGTACCTTTCTCCATATTTAATACTGTGAAATCTTCCAGCAACTTACTTCACCAAAGAGACATTGAATTGAAAAAAGTTCTTTCTTGCAGAATAATTAACATATAGCCAGCTGAAACAGAAGGGTATGCTATGTAGGCTGCCAAGAATGGGCAAAGTAACTTTCATTGTTAGAATAAGGGGTAATTGTTACTGCAATTGGGATGTATAAATTAATACACACTCCGGGTTAAAATGAAATCAAAAATTAAGTAAGACAGTACACTGTACCTCTCTTTTCAAATTCTCTAATCTACTGTAAGTGTCTACAAAATTGTCAACCATATTTTGATCATCAAACATTAGACAGCTGTGATTTGGGTCACTAAAACTTATCCCAGCACTTTTCTTCCTGGTCAGTCCAAAGCATGCATCCATGAATGAATTACCACACCAGACTCACCACTCTGAAATCACACAATCATAGGGAATTGCGTTCTACTGTAGTCGCTACAACTTGCTGATGTCTGCAATTTTTATCTTCACTTACTAGAGGGCATAAAGGACAGCTCATGCGATCAATAAGCTCACTACAAACTAGGTCCAGAGCACTCTCCTCTGCAGAGGCTTACGAATGCTTAGACTAATACATACGGAAAGAGCAAGCTTCAATATTTAGTATAACATGAAGTTTCGAAGGAGTAGGGTGATCATGCAAATCATACCAATCAAACCCTTCTCCTGACCTCTCTTCCCGTCTTTCTCCGCACGCTTGTAATTCATATTCCTCATTATCCACCATTATCTCTAAGTTAAGCCCCCTTTTCTCCTGGTCTAACCTGGGAACCTTCCTTCCCGATCGATTGTGATGCTTCAAAACGTCATGTTATACTAAATATTAAAGCTCACTCTCTCCTTAGACTATAAATATTAAATATTGCGTTCGCAATAAACTATAAATATTAAAGCTCCCACTTTCCGTATATATTAGACTAAGCATTCACAAGCCTCTGCGGAGGAGAGTGGGTCCAGAGTTCTAAGCCTCAGTGCTTAAAATATCTAAAGAAAATAATTTTGCCAAGCAACTGAATCAATACAAGACAGAGACAATACAAGACAGAGACAATACAATGCTCCAGTGACTGAAGGAGAGCCATCTGTGTGCATTGCCTGAAGAGATGCTGGTAGATTTATATCTATAAATATATTATACGTAACACTGGGTTCGGTTGCAGTGTGTGCGGTGAGCAGGTGCGGTGTGTGCGTGTGACACACGGTTAACCGCGTATTTGTGTTAAGGCAGTACTGTACCTCACAATAAGTTTGTCCAATCAGAGAACTAGGCTTGTACCACATGGCCGGGGTATTTTTCAGCAAATACCATGCCCCGGGCAGCTTGCACCCTGGGTCGTTTCCCCCGGGGCATGGTATTCGAGTTGAATACAACACTTGAGCAGGGAATTTGACTTTTAAACACCCCGCTTGTAACCAGGCAGTCGCCTAATTTCATTGCCTGCAAACATGGCGGCATCAACAGAAGACAAACTGGAAGTAAAACACGGAAGTAAATGATGAAATAAGGCGGTTGTTGGATAGCAAGGACGCAATAAATACGAAAAAAATAACTAAGTTATCAAAAGTTGTATTTTAAAATTAAAAGTTATTAAATATTTATTAAGTCAATGCCATTTGTTTTCTAGTATCTAGTAAGTAAAAGCCATATACAAGGTTCGGTTTGCCCTCGGTAAATTTTTGTGGAATACCCCTCGCTCCAGGTCTATAACTGATAAATATAACACAGATTCACTGACAATGCATCCGGATGTGCCTACTTTAATATTTTACTCTACCTAACGCCAGACAAGTTTTCCCAGTCAGTGGAAGAGTATTCATTGACAGTTAATGGGTTTAACCCATAGCGCTCACAGCTCACAGTGTCAGATGTGCTCCAATTAAGAATTTTACTCTATCTAATGCCAGATGATCTTACTTAGGGTAGAGTACTGAGCATTAATGGGTTTATTACATCCATTACATTTTAATGATTAAGACAAACTTTACCCTGTTGATCAACACATGTGATAATACATGTTTCTGCAGATGGACATCCTAAATGCAGGGGATCACATAAGATATAACTGCCAAGAAGCACCATAGGCGGATTTTCTGGGGGGTGCAGGGGTGCGCAATAGTAATATACAGTGGCAATACAATAGTAATATACAGTGGCAGACACTACAGGACCTATATCAATGATTTCAACAATACCCTTGATAGTCTGTAATTTGAGTAAGTTTGCATAAATATTTACACAAAAAGGGTTTAAGAACTGAGATTTGCATTACTGGTAGCAAAAAGGTATATATATGTTGGCAACCTATGTTTGCACCCCCATATTTCGCAAAGTGTCTGCCACTGCAATATTTTCAAGCACTGCATGAGTACTTATATAGCCTTCAAAGGCTACGCGTCCATCGACGTCCAACTAGTGTTCACTGAAAACAGCTAATATAAAGAAAATAGAATACAAATTACGATATAGAGAGTAAAGTATACTAACCTTTCTTGTCTCTTGTAAACGTTTAAATTTATATTTTATTGACGTTTTCTCTTTGAAGTTTATACTATATACGTCTTTCTGTCGACGATAATAATATAAAAGTCGCTTTGAAGAGAGAGAAAATATAAAAGAGATGCACAGCCTGCAGAAGTGGGTGGAAATCGGGCGGACACTAAAGGGAGAGGAAAAGTCATTTGGGAGAGTGGTCATTAATTATATTTTGGATCAGAGGTTGGGTAAGTATACCGACATGCAACGCGACCAGGGCGATTAATTATATATTATCGATTGCTCGGCCTGCCTCGTCATTGTTCGACTGTTACTCGCTACGTTCACAAGTCCAAGTTACTCAAAATATTTTTAAGAATTGACGAAAGCTTCGGTCTTGGATGGACATGATCTTCTATTTGCTCATTGTGTGTCGAAACGGCATGTGAATATGATCCCAGACGTGTTACCGTGTGTTCAAATAGAATGTTGCGAGGTTCATGTTAGTTTAATATGGATAGTTTGGACATTCGACGAATAGCCCTTATTCCATCGGTTGTTAATGGCATAAAAATCGAAGAAATGTTCGCTGAATGCAATAGCCCTGCATTGATAGAAGTGCATACTAGTTGTGTTTTCAAGGTAAGATAATTTAAACACAACCTATATATCATTTTGATGCAATGTTTTAGTAAATTGCCCCTTACTAATGGGAACCACAGATTACTACGACCAAAAATGGTTAAGATCTTTAATTCAAAACTCACGATCTCACAGATGTTTTGTCGCTCACAGACTCGCACTATATCTGATCGCCGGTGTTTTTGTGCTCATGTTACATTTTGGAGCACGCGTTGTGTCTTAAGTGTCAATCAATTTCTAACTATATCACCTAGTATAATGTTAAACTATATAAACCCATATAAACCCTAGGCAGTCTCCGACACACTCCCCCCATGCAGCTTTACGAACTAAAGTGCATGTTACTTAAGGAGACTGTGCAACTATAAATTGTCCAGATTACAACGGAAACAGAACTAAACAATGTACTCATATGCATCTATCTATTGTCCTCTAAATACTATGGTGTTCAATTGAGGGTTTATCAATCTTCATTATCTTCAGCGATCGCTGCTATTCTTGCTTCTGCCTTCGCTGCGGCTGCTCTTTTCGGGCGGAACATCCCAGCGTTGGGATTTAGTTGATGTTCTTCTCTCGAGCACGGTTCTTTCGCGTCACACTGCAGTTCCAGTGGATAGAGGTGCTGTACTGGTCTTTCTAGTACGCCATTCTTCGTCTTGAGCTGGACAGCTCGCGTCCGACCATCTGGGCCTGTGAACAACTTTTGAATGATGGCTAGTGGCCACTTGCCACGATTCTTTTCGTCTGACTTGACGATTACCACGTCTCCCACTTTGACTTGGTATTTTGGGGTCTTGTGGACAAGGCAATGTCGTTCTCTCAGAGCTGCCAAGTATTCGCGTTGCCATCTTCTCCACAAGTTGTTCTTGCATGCTATGAGATACTTTGCCCGTTTACGTAGGTCGTTGTCTTCGATTGTCCATGGCTCACTTTCTGGTGGGTCGTTGGCGCGTTGGAACAAGAATGTGGCTGGGGTTAAAGTTGGCAGTTGGATATCGTTTTCCATGTAGCTGAGGGGACGCCGGTTTACTTGTATCTCTACGTCGAGCAGCACGTCGCTCAAGTCTGACCAGGTCAAGTCGCTCCCCGATTACCTTATACATCGCACACCACGAATTCGATCAGCCGCGCTCGAACTGGCGCCCCACGCGAGACCTACTTGAATTGAACTTCCATGCGATGTCATAAGATTCAGGCGCCTCACTTTCGTTACCGTCATTCCGCACTTGTTTAGCCACTTCGATGCCTTGGCGAGCGTGGCGCCGTTATCGGAGTAGATGACTCCTGGGTCGATCCGTCGTGCGATCAGTGTCGTTTCAGGCTTGCAGATAAGCATTAGTTTGCTTCGGGTTCTTGATCAGCGCGAGGTGTACGCTCTTGAACCGGAAAGCGAGAATATAACTTCGAGTAGCACTTGCCTTCCCGTTTGTTGGAGCATCTGTAGCGGATAGGACCTCTGAAGTCCGTGCCTGTCCGCCGCTGCCTGCTCCTGATCAAATGCGATCTTCGGTAGCTTCCCTGGCATTGGTTTTGCAATTGGCGTCGTGAACCGTTTACACCACGTAACGCCGAGCAATTGCTTTTAGCCTAGTTGCCTGCATAGCGTCGGGATCAATATTTCTCACGTACAGCAGTCATCGTCAACAGCACGCCGCCGTGAAGGGTTTCGATGTGGTATGGCTCTCACGAGCTTTCTGGTGAATTCTGAGTCAGCAGGAAGATATATCGGCCATTGTCCTGAATTCTTCCATGACACTCCAGGATACATGCGCGTTTGCGTTTTCAACGAGGTTGAACTGCTTGCTCCGTGTGCAATGGAAGTGGGATCTTTGGGAATCCTTGGCTTGCTCTGCTTTATCCACCAGTTCCGTCCTTCATCTAGGTCTTCCGGTAGCTTCCTTTGTCCTTTGTTGATTTGTGGTGAGCGTCGCACCCATGCTTGTATTCGTAGTGCTCGCAGTAGGTCATGTCGCTGGAGGAGGTTCTCAAAGCGCGTTGTCGTCGCTGTCGTTAGCTTGTTGTTGCGCGAGACCAAGTACGTCCTTTACGACTTTGGCTTCGACCTCGGATGCTTGCGATTTCTCCATCACCCGATTCTCTGGCCAGCGGTTGCGATCGGCTAGCCATTCTGGACCGGTCAACCACGTCCCCGATTCAATCTCCCCTCCGCGACTTGCAACATCGGCGGGTTATTTTCAGTGGGCGATGCCTCCACTGGATGTCTGCGTGTTCGTGTATTTTCCTCACCCGATTCGCCACAAACTGTTTGTATTGACCTCTACCAAGAATCCGGTGGAGCGCGACGGTGCTGTCTAACCAACCGAAGATCTGTGGTTTGGGTAAGTCGGCGAGTGCGTTCTTTACGTTCGTCACAAGGTTGGCGGACATGTGGGCACTTATTAACTCCAATCTTGGCACTGTTAAGGTTTTCTTCGCCAGCGGGATTTCGCGCAACGGCGATGTCGTGACTCTGCCAGCTTGATGGACTACTGCGTAAACGACCGTGCCTACTCCGTTAGTTGATGCGTCTCCGAAAGCGTGTAATAAGAGGGATTCAACAGGTTGGTGAAGTGGTGCTAGAGGTCTGGGGAGGGTTATTCGCTCTGGCGAAGACTTGACATATCTTAGCCAACGTTTTTGAATGCTCTCTGGAAGACTGGCATCCCATCCGATCTTTAACTCGCAGATGTCACGAAATACGAGCTTTCCTTGCAAGGTTATAGGTGCTGCCAGCCGAGAGGTCATAGACTTTTGCTAGACTCGCCAACAATTCACGCCGAGGTGACAGGGGTGTCAGAAGGGAACTCGACCGCGATAGTATCAGCTTCCTTGTCCCATTTGAGTCCCAGTAACCGACTCACTGGGTTTCACACAAAGCTGCTGCTTTGCGTAAGACTGTTCATCAATATTTCTGCTCTTATCGTCTTCCAGCTCGGGAACATTGGAGTTCCATTTATGCAACTCAAATTTCGCATCGTTCATGATTTCTATCGCCGTAGCTTTGCGTTGCTGAGCTTGTGTCACATTCTGGCCGCCTGACAAGATGTCGTCCACGTACAAACTTCTGCGAAGTCGCTCTACTTCTTCCGGGTATTTCTTTGACCATGAGTAGAGGTGGTACTCAAGGACTCCCCCGAGCAGGAACGGTGAGGGCGCCATGCCAAACAACACTCTCGTAAACCGATAAGTTTGGGTTTCTGCATCAACGTCGGATCTCCAGTGGAAACGGAGGGCGTCTCTTTCGCTTTCTCGTACTCGAATCTGGAGGAAGGCTTGCTTGATGTCTCCCGATACTACAACAGGAAACGCTCTTTGTTGTAGAAGAACATCCCACAACTTGTTCTGCAAGGCGGGGCCCGTGTAGAGGCAGTCGTTCAACGAAGGCACTTCAGGTAACTCTCGAGCTGAAGCGTCGTATACGATCCTCATCTTTGTGCTTTCGGCTGACTTTCGAATCACGCTCTTATGAGGGATATAAAACTCTTTATCTTGGGCAACGATTGGCGCCTTTTCAATTATTCCGGATGCTAGCTGATCTTGTATTATCTTGTCGTACTGTTCACTTAGCTCTTCACGTTTTAGCTTCCGAATCAAACTCGACAACCGTTTGAGACTCCCTTGCTCGTTGTTGGGCAGGTAGGGGTGATTGGGTTTCCAGGGTAGGTTGGTCTCGTACCAACCCTCCAGAAGCAGCGTTAACTGCTCCTTGAACTCATCGAACACGAATGACTGGTCATGATCTGGCGTGTCTCTTAGACCGAGAACGTCTAGACGACATAGCTCCTCGTAATCTGCATGGGTTGTCTGTGCCATCATCATCACGTTTTTGTCGAACTCCTTGCCGGGTGACATAACAAACCAGCCTAATTTGGTCAATTCTGCGATGGGTTCACTCTCTCCACCAATTTGTGGCTTCGTTTCCGTCTTTATTCTGGCATATTCGCCGTTTCCGAGAATTACGTGAACTGGCAGGGATGGTTTTGTGTCGTCATCGTTGACACCAACCCCCCTGAGGTGCGGATACTGTTGAAGGAGTTGGCGGTGGTTGGGGTTAGCGATCATCAAAAGTTCAGTTCTGTGCACCTTAGTTACCTTCGTGGCGAGGGTAAACTTGTGGTCTATGGAATGAAATTCTAAGTCGTACACTTCAAGTTTTGCAACTTTTGAGGCCATTAACATATCGATGTTTTTGGTTTGTATCTTCGATGGTTTGACCCCCAGTAGCTCGATTAATCTTGCTGACACGTACAAACTTCCGGCGCCCGAGTCAATCAACGCTCGACAACGGATACCGTTAACCTCTACGACTATTACTGAAAAAACACCTTCGCTGCTTCCGCCGGTTGTCAAGGCGACGTCACGACCGTTAGGCCTTTCTGCTGGTGTAGTCTCTTTCTGGTCGCAAATCGACGTGTGATGTTTTTTATCGCACTTCCGACATGTGCTTTTACTGGTGCACTCGGATGCCCTGTGATTTCCCGCTGCGCAGTTGAAACACAGTCTACGTTTCGCTAGGATCTGTTTGCGATCTGACGTCACGGTTACCTTCAAACATTCGTTGGCTTTGTGGCCGCTTTCGTCACAATAAACGCACGCCCGTGGTTTTGAGGTCCGATGGGAGGCTGTCAGCAGGGGTTCTCTTCTCCGGTTTCGACTTTGATCGACTTGGTTTCCTTCGATTGGGTTACGTTTGGTCCACTGTTTTAACGCCTCGGCAAATTTTATGAAATCCCAATTTTCCCAGTCCGCATCTGCTCTTACCAAATCACCTCGAATGCTCGGTAATTTGTCAAGCGTCATTGCCACGGCTCCGTTTACTTGGTCGAGTCTTGTCATAGTTTCGAGTGCTTGTACATTGTACAAAAGTTTATCGTTAAATTCGTGTATTTTCTTCGGATTTGCGCCTTCGATCGTTGGAAGGTTCAAAATATCTCGCGTGTGTACCTTCGCTATCTCTGACTCTTTGCCAAACTTGTCAAGTAAAATACTCTTGGCTCTATTATACCCTTCCGGTGTGAAAGGCAACGCTTGGATGGTATATTTCACTTTATCTTCGAGCAATTCTCGCAAATAGGCAAATTTAGTGACTGGGGCAATTGTTGTTTGATCTACATTCTCGCTGAATTGTCCCCAGAATCTAAGCCAGTCCGTGTACGCGCCGTTAAACTTCGAAATGACTAATTTTGGCAATTTGGCTTGCATTCCAAACATTCCGATCATATTTTCGCTATTTTGCACCACAGGACTTGAAATCTGTTTCTTACTTTCGAGTTCTGTCTGATGTTTGAGCTTAATTTCATGTAGTTTTACCTCAAACTGTATCTTCTCTTCTCGCTCGAGTGTATCTTGTTTCTTCTTCTCCGCGTCTAGCCATTCTTTCGTCGCCCGTACGCTACCGTCAGCTTGCGCAATCTCCTCGCTTACTTTCGTCTCCCATTCGCTGATCTCCTCTTTCGCCGCGATTTTATCCATTTCTACTGCAAGACGCAGTTTCTCCACATCGTCGATGATGGTCTTCAGGGTTGTCTGATGACGTTTGATGCTTTCTACGTCTTCCTTTTGTATGATAGCGTCTGTGCGCTTCGAAGTAATCCGTAGTTGGGTTAATTTCGTCTCGAATGCGGTCTCGTTCGACGCTTGCGATTCAGACATTCTTCTCTTGTTTTCGTCCCGTGGGAGGTGCCAGGTTTAGTAAATTGCCCCTTACTAATGGGAACCACAGATTACTACGACCAAAAATGGTTAAGATCTTTAATTCAAAACTCACGATCTCACAGATGTTTTGTCGCTCACAGACTCGCACTATATCTGATCGCCGGTGTTTTTGTGCTCATGTTACATTTTGGAGCACGCGTTGTGTCTTAAGTGTCAATCAATTTCTAAC
Organism: Trachythela sp. YZ-2020; assembly: GCA_016169945.1. Lineage (NCBI taxonomy): Eukaryota > Metazoa > Cnidaria > Anthozoa > Malacalcyonacea > Clavulariidae > Trachythela > Trachythela sp. YZ-2020. The sequence continues at coordinate 8,229,655 of JADLSH010000395.1, read as the reverse complement.
TATATCACCTAGTATAATGTTAAACTATATAAACCCATATAAACCCTAGGCAGTCTCCGACAATGTGACTCATATACGGTTTGACAACATTTAAAACAGGCTCCAGTACTTTCAATTTAAGTATTCAATTTAATGATTATTTTCATATTTAAGAAACTATATAGCATCTACAAATCAAGGCTTTGAAAGTATAAATTTATATTTCAGTGCGTAAAATTTGATTTGTTTTTATATTACTATTAAACACAGCACTGTTAGACTGATAGTAAAGTCATTTTATTTCCATATTCTTACTGAACCTGTTTCTTAAATTCATGTAGTTTGTTGACCCCATTGATCTTCGAGATGGAGGTGGCCGACTATATGATGTTATATTGTGGGAGGTTGATATTTTGCCATCACCAACATCCCAAGCAGTCCCGCCACATGACCCAGATATTCTAAATGATGAGCTAGATAATGTACTTCCACCAATACCTTTAGACAAGCCAACTGAATGCAATTGTTTTAAACAACCACTAAATCCTGTTTGTCTGGTGGATATTCTTACACACCGGGTATTAGAGAATGAAGACTTGTCTAGTGGTACCAGTGTTGGTGTAGCTGAAGGAGGGGCAATAAATATAGATAATGAAGTTGAGGAAATTCGACAGTTAACTGAAATGTTGGATGTGGAAGAAACTGCTAGTGGTGACCAAATGTCTGATGACGAGGAGAATAGTGTGGATGTTATGTATCCTGAAAAGTTTGTTGTCGTTGGATCTTGGCAAGAAAAAAGATAACTCGCCGAGTTCCTGGCAAGTTGGTTTCTGGCAAGTTGGTTCCTACCATCAACCATCAATCTGGATTACTGCTACATACATAAATTCGAAGAAAGAACGCTAAGGCGGCTATATACAAAATATTCTGCTTCATTTATTTAAAGAGAACATTTGAAACTTTCATCCATTTGTTGCTGGCAAGAAAAAATTATGCCAGGTATAGCTTTAACCACCATGGTTAGTTACTAAAAGCCTTTCATATATATGAATATCAAACTGACAAGTAACAAATTGTACATTGTACCCCTGGTACAATATTAACTGGTACAATAAGGGACTGTTCATTATTTATGAGGGGGTGTGCCAGAATTTTAGAAATGGTTTCTGGGGGTGAGCCAACATAATTATAAATTAGGAAAGGGTTAGGCCAACTCAAACTTTAAATCTCACTTGTCTTGCAATTTATCAGTACATCAAAATGGCAGAAAATGCCATTTCAGAGGGACTAGATTTCAAAATGGGGGAATGCCCCCAGACCTCCTTGTTGGGTGGTACCTTATGCACGACATACACTGATTACCTTTGTTTTGGTCACCCTGCACCCTATGCCTCTGGTATCACAGCAATAGTTTTATCATAATATTATCTCAATATAGTATTTAAATGGCTTAATTAATGCAACTGTAACAGGCAGGGGGCATGAATTTGTATCCAATGACAAGGGATGGGCTGCAAAAATTAAACCATTGTTGTTGGGTGGGTCAAGATAATAGTTTACTGGTCCACCCCCCTTCTAAATAATGAACCGTCCCTAAGTTATACATAAATTTGTTGCAGTACTTAATCCATACTTATCTAATCGATACTATACTGTATCTATGTAGCTTGCAGCAGATAGTCTTTTTAGTGCTGTACAACTGACAAGTAAAATAAATAGACTATTATGTCAATGTAAATATTTTCTAAATTAACTATACCTAGGGCAAAAGGTTGAACAAACTTTTTTATATCCTAAGATGCAAGGAGAATGTTAGCTACATAAATGTTTGAAGTGGTTTTCTCTACTTCGTTTTCCCAACTAATCATTAATGCATTTGCAATAAATATACACAGACAATTGGTTTAAAAAATGATTTATTTAAATTCAAACCATACTAAAAAAACTGTTGCATCATTTCATTCCACCAATATGCATGGGTATCATTTCATTCCACTAATATGCATGGCATGGTTAAAGCATACGGTAAAATATACGAAAATGGTGCTTTTACTGTATGCCGGTCATTTTCATTCCAACAATACACATGGATAACATAAGGTGGATTAAGGGGGGAGGTTACCTTGATTTGTACCCTTGTGAAAGATGCAGCCTTTTGAATGATGTTAGTAATGATGGCAATGTGATTGAGTACACCAGTTACTTGCAGTAAGAGACAAAGTTGTAACTGCATGGGCTGGAAAAACTCAAATGAACAGGACTTTACCTGGTTAATGATTATATGGTGAGTGTGTACATGTTGTATGTGGTCATTTATTAGAGAGTTTAAGATCTAAGACGTGGCAACTCAACAACGCGCTTGTCTTGCTGCAAGACAAAAAGTATGAATAATTTGTGGTACCAGGGGTATCTCATCAGCGTTGTCGTTCTCAACACAACGTTAAACTTAGCATTTTCATGTCTTTCAAGCAACATGAAAGCTTGTTGCAATGTTGGAAGCATTACTTACTAAAGTCGAGCTTATACCAGACACCACATCGTTTAGTTAAACTTAGCTGTTTGTAAGGCTATTTGAGAAAGCTTCAAACATTGGTGGTGTTGAAGGAGGTGGTGGTATTGATGTTCCCCGAATATTCTGATTAGATTCCATAACAGACTTGGATTTACCAGAATTGGCTGAATCTTCTATTTATCACAAGTTCTGCTAAACTGCCAGACCTTAATGGGTTTCTACATCTTCAAATGTTGCAAACTTTTTTCTGTATACAATATTTACCCGCGATCTCGGACAGGAATCTATATTTTGGACATAAAACAACAGAATAAATGAATAATACAAAGAGTATGTTTAATTTTTATGATAACATTATAATTATCCTAAATCTCATTTCAAATTTATAATGCCTAGTCTTATTACATAAAAAGGGCATAGTATAGACATGCATATGAATATGGCAGCACATCCAACATCCATGTTTTTTCCTATCATGTATTTACAACCATGTAATAAATAATTCAATACTGTATATGTGATTATATGTTGCCATATTGATACGCTGTAAGCATATACTGTACTTTCAAATGCTGTACTGTCTGTATTACAGTACATATATACAACTATGATGAGCATTTTTTAAACATATTGTATAAAAAATATGGGAATAGATATAACATAGGACACAAAATATTGCAACAAGTACAAATTTTAACCCATTAGAAGCATTATGTAAGCCCTAAAATTTTGATCCCTATTTTTAATATCAGATTGCTTTATCACCATACAATTTTACTGTTTATAATGGGCTGACCATTTAACTTTTGAAGGATAGGGGGGGAATTTGGTTTCTGTGTAAGAATTTTCTTATTTTCCTGTGATACTGCAAGAGTAAATTTTGCAAACAATTGTGTGTTACAACATGTTACTTCACATGATAAAGAAATCTAACAACTGTAATTGATAATTAAACTTACTCGACAAGAGAATGTTCGAAGAAGTGCTACATTGAATATGTTTGGTTACCATCAGACCAGAAACAGTTCTTCTCACTAATGCGTGTGTCATCGGCTCCCCCAAGGGGTGGGACCCCGGGATAATGTGGGGACTTTGGTAAATTGATTATATAATCTCTTAATATTTCCCCACCCATGGGGCCGAAAAATCTTGCAAAGTCCCTTCCCCCAGGGGCAATAACTTCATTTGTTTAGACTTTATTTGTGTGAATATCTTATATTTTAAAACTTTAACAGGAAATGTAAACAAAGTTTATAGTTCATCTGTGTCTTCCAAACACAGACCACAGAAGTAATGTTCCATCTTGTCAGCATCCTCTTGAGTGACACTGACACAAGCTCCATGGAACCATTCATCACATCCATCACACTGTATCATAAGACCATGTTCCTCCCTCCTGCAAATGCAGTATACATCTGCTTCATCAGTTCGTTCAGAGTCTGTTCTTCCCTTAGCTTCGGTTCTTTTTTTTCTGTTTCTTTCCTTTCTTGCGAACTTTGACACAAAATGCTGCACACACATTTCAGTGTCTTCCCGTGATAACAAGTGAGTCTTGGCCAAATAATCTACATGTTCTGGTAAAATGTCCTTCTTTCCTTCAGTGTACTTCTCAATTTGAGCCCTTGGTGGTATTTTCAGACAAGCATCACCGCCCTTTTCTTTTACCCATTCAATGTGCTGTTCAGGTTTTAAATAATGCCCTGTGCAACTGTCACTGCATTTCGTGCATGAAGCACCCCAAGGTTTTTCTTGATCCGGAATAGGTAAAGGGAGAAAGGTCAAAGGTGGACCACCTGGATACCACGTTGGTTCTACAGCTGGTTTTCCCTTTAGGCATTCTGGATGTGGACATTGTGAACTGTAACATGGTGTAAGCATGAAAAGATAATTTGTTGGTGGTCCTGAAACCATGTGCCTCTTACGTAACTCCCATATTTTTGAAAAATATTGTAAATCATCAGGGTGTAATTGTTCAAGAGTTTCCTTTGCCTTCTTTGATCCTCTTAGAAATACTGAAAGATTGGACCGCCGACCACAATACAATTTACTGACTTCATCTGTGGCTCCTTTTACAAGGTGGATTTTGGTACCAAAGCAAGGCGTTCCACACAGACGGTATTAATGTAAACTTCGGTCGCAGTTTCCAGGTTTTTCTTCAACTTTTCCTCGCTGAGCTTGCCATCATCATCCTGGTTCGAGCCATGAATGGGATAAACACGTTTGAATGCCCCAGAGCTAAGCAGCCATTTTGGAGTTCTACTTTATTTAAATAGCTGCCACCGCTGTACCTTGCTGACACAACTGTACATAGTGATCCACACTGAAAATGCCTTTCAGTCCACTGAAACTGGACCTCTTGAATGCAAGGGCTTTCATCCATTGCGCCATCCACCCGTATGCACTCAACTTTCTTTCCTTCAAGTAATGGCTTTAACTCCGGAAGTGAGCCAAGCATATTGAAATCCGCGGCATGTTACCCTGGGTGTTTGGGAAATATCTTCTGTGGTTTGACCACACCAACACAAGCTGCAGCTGTGTTCTCCGTCTCCATGAAAAGGTAGGAGGTTGTTTGAAGTACTGATGAATATCGGTTTAGAAAATCAGTCCGTGTTGTAAGTTCAGGTTTCGACATTTCTTGCAAAACCGCATGCTGTTTATGCGTAAATGTGCTGTCCAACCGAAACCCAGCAGCATCGTCGCGATTGACTACAACTTTATCCAAACCATTTTTCTTCTGAATGTGATCCAGAATCTGATACATTGAGCAGCTCCACTTCGCGTCGACATTCAGCTTCATGTTAAAGCCTTTCCTGGCCCGTCTGGAAACAATTTTTGCAGCTCCCCAATACCGTTTGCTTGAAAGCTTTCTTTTGTTGTGAACGCTACAAAGTTGTACCACTGTTCCATACCCAAACTTTGTGCCATAATGTTTTTCTACCACCACCCTTTACATTTCCACTGAATGTCAGTAACCCAGTTCGTCGCCAGGAATCTGCTCCTACACGTCTCTCCCGGGCAAAATCTTCAATAACGTTCCCAATATTGGGGTATTTTTTCACAGTTCTGCTTACCCTTGGGGGTTTACGCCTTTCCAACAAACATTTTTTAGCCACAAGTTTGGATACTCGTCTTTTCTTCTGACGGCGAAAGATTGCACGTTGTTGTTTAATCTTTGTTTTAACTTCTTTGGAATATAGAGGCAGGTCCTTAAGAGCAACCCAGTCTTCAGTGTTGTCTGATTCCGAATGGGTAACAATTTCGCTGTCAGTATCACTTTCACCAGCCAAGACTATGTGCAAGACTAACGGCGCTTTCGTCACTGGAGTCGTTATCGTCACTTCCTGTGTCTGTTTCACTTGAAAAAATACCTAGTTCTTGAAGAGACAGCTTTTCTCGAACAGAAACCACCTCATCCACTGCATCTCTTATGTCACAATATTGCTGTACAGCTTCAGCGACTACTTCTCTTTCCTTTACAAGATTTGCAATGCCAAGTTCCTTCTTTGGTTGGGTAGCTGAAAGATGACTTGTAGCAGCCACTCTGATAAGTTTCTTATCTTTCTCACTAGAAGCTAGTTTGCACAGCACCTTCAGATTTTCCCTGGATATGCCTTTCTGCATCAGTTCCTCAGGGATTAGCAAATTCTAAAATTTAACGAACTTTGTGTAATCCAATTCGGGACTGTATTCTACAACATAAAGTTTGCCTTTAACTCTAAATACAGCAACCGGAAGTTGCATTATTCGCCGTATAGCCTTATCGGACTTGTATACGCTATTAAAGCACTTTCTGAAACTTTCCGAAAGCGGGACAAAGCCATGTTTCAACACTTCATTAGCAAATGTTATTAAAGGTGTACACTGCTTGCAACTTAACAGATCATGCATTTTTTTGCAATAAACTTTACGTACAATTATAAATTCCTCTAAAGAAAGATCCCGAACAAATGACAAATACAAATCTTCAGTTTCTTTTATACCATCCGTCAATTTTCCTTTTAGGTATTTTGTATATCTTTTGTACAATTCAGTCAATCCTGTAGCCGACGACTTATCAATTCTTGTTTTGGTTACAGGTTCCTCTAAACTAAAAAAGAATGTTCATCATCGCATGCTACATTTGCAATGGAATTTTCTCTTAATAGTGCGGAACCAGAGCACAATGGAGGTGTGTCCTTTTGGGTTTCACTAGTTGCCTCTACGCTTGCAGCAGGGGTACATGACTTCTCATTAGACATGTGCTGTTTTATGACATCTGGAACACCTTCTTCTTGTGTTGTCAACATGGGAATAGATTCGTCATCTGTGGATGAAACTAAGATGTCGGTGTCATCTCCTCCAGATACGTTGGAGAGACTCCCATTGCTTGGGGAGGACTTTCTTCTTTTCTTTTTAATGCGATGTGCCACAGATTTAGCCTCCTTAGACTTCAACTTCTGGAGCTCTAATTCTAACTTCCTTTTCTTATTATTTTCTTCCTGGATACGTTTATTTATTTCAGCTGCCTCCAAAAATTTCTCAGTATTGGAATACTTTGTTTTCTGCTGCTGCAAGAAGTTGATTGTTTCTGTTTGGCTTGAAATATTTTCTGAAAGCTCCACCACTCTTGCTGCTCTTACTTCCTGACAAACATACTTCCTCTTCGACCTCTCTTCATTGAGCCCGAATACTTGGGATCTTGACCCTTTTTTTGTGTAGTTGTAACCATCCTTGTGCACTTTTTCCCTGGCTAACGAAAGCAATTTCCCCCTGTTTACGAGGAGGGAACCATCATTTTTACACAGTTGGTAACTGGCCATATTTACAGCCTCTTGATACTTTGTAAACTGCTTTCCACTATTCCCAAATATTCTGCTTTTATCACGCAAATCTGATTCTGTCACATTTAGGATTGTTTTGTTTTCGGTGGTTTCTTGGTCAACCTATAGATATAAATGTTAATTAATATTGTGCCAAGAATTAGGCAAACACAAATGTAAAAATGCAGTATGCTACACAGGCAGAAACCAAATCAAAATCGAAATAAATATTCGCAAATGCTAATAACTCAAAGTAAAGTTTTGACCAAAGGTCCCTCATATATCCATTTATAATATAGCATTAATTTGAAAATTCTGAACACTAATTGGCTATAAGATCTAGCTGTGTTGATATAACTGAATGTAAACACAGAGATTTCCTGCCGCTCTTGAATTCAATTTTAATAATTTTCTCCTTTCTTATTATTTATTTCCTAGTGCTATATTATAAAAAAATATATAAAACATCTTTCCGTGTTGATACTTGTGTTTATATAACTGTATATCAGCACTGAAAATGTTTTATATTTCTTAAATATCATATATTAATCTATATATCAAACATAAAAATGCCAAAAACAAGCTAACGTTTACATGAACAAGTACATGTCATTAAAATTTAGCCAATGGCAATAGAAAACAAAACGATTGTACAGCTATAGCAACTGGGATGGAGAGTCGTGTCCTTAATTGTTTAATATGTTGTAACTTTTATTCTGAAATGCCAGACAAAATTGCATTCCCAAGCTATTACACTCTCATGGTAAAAAACACATTGACACAGCTTAGTTATATCGTGAGTCTTAGTTATGTTGTGGTTGCAAATGATATACAGATTATCCACCAAAAATTACCCACCTTTGCTTTTGACCCAAGTATAAGTTTGCCATCACATCCAACCAGTGTCGCTTGACCTAAATTCCTTGATCCTGTTAACAATATAAAATAGAAAACCCCAGTTTTTAACCAAGTTTTTATATTATAACATTTAACATCCTGGGGGCTCCAGTCACAGGGGGAGTGGATCAGAGCTAGTATAAGTTATTCTGCCTGTGGACTCATGTTTGGGTTGGTGAAAGCCCATACCCCCCCCACACACACACACACACACACACACACACACACACACACACACACATACCTTCAATTCTTGCATTTACAGATCTTGAATTAACTTCTGTTCGATTGACAGCACTTGTATTGATCAAATTTGAGGTATTAGTATCACCTTCATTGCCTGTAATAAGTTCCTACAATAGGTACAGAATTGAATTTAATGAATGATTATTTTACTATTCTTCTTGTTTGGATCGAAAACATTACAACAACTGGATCAATCTTTGAACAATTATTTCCTTTTTGATATTCCGCTTTATCATTATTGCAGCTGAACAGTTGCACCTTGTGACAAATCAGTAAAAGGCTTTGACAAAATTTATAACTGGAAGGGAAAACAGTCCCTTGACTCCCTTCTTCCTACATCATATGATTTTAGCTCATTAGCATTAAATTAATCTGTTTCATCATAGAGGGGTTACCATTAATTAGGAACTTAGGTGTCTACAGTTAGTGGTGAAATTGTCATACCATAAGCCATGGTATATAATATATATGCATAACTTATGTAGATATCATTATTTATTAACTGTATCATATAAACACTTATTTATATACAACGAAGCTAATAAAATAAATTTATATTGCTTATTTTTATGCAAAGGTGAGGATGAATTTTTTATCTTTAGGATTTATATAGATATTATTACAAACCGAGATGTCTTGATAAGTGGTAGGGGGGTGAGGACATGTAATTTCAGACATATTCTGGAATTTGTCCTTGGACATTAATGCCATTTTGCAGGGGGTCCTGGGTCCCATGGAATTCCAGCCTGTTTTGAGCACTGTACCCCTGGATTTGATAATATGTCCCTTGATTTTAACACCCGAACCCAAACCTGGAATTTAACACAATAACCTTGTCTCCCCTGTACGTAAAAATAGACACAACTGCCCTTCTTCAATTCATGCTCAAGCTCATTTTAAAAATAACTCTTTTATTTATTATTAAAATATTGAAAACTATAAATATAGAGACAAAGTCAAGGCTATACAAAAGTATTGCTACCTGTTTCTTTTCCTCTGACTCTGTTTGCTCAGGAACTATGAGGCGAAGCTTCTGATGATGTTTCAGAAGACATACATCCTCACCCTGCAAATCTAACCATGTTTCCCAATCGTCATCATATTCTTGTAGGATTATTTCCCTCTGAATGCCAAATATTGCCTTCAGTTTACCCAAGACACTATTTAAATCTTCCTTATGCACAATTTAAACGACCTTTCGGCTCTCACCCAACTCAACAAGCACCTGAAGTACAAAAAAGCTTAATAATCTGAATTTTATAAGTATTCTACAAAAATGTGCAAATATATTCAAACCAATGTATTAAATGCTAATGAATATGCATGTCATTAATGAAAAAAATATATACAAACATAGCAACAAATATCTGAAGTATTAACTACCCAAAAAATAGTGAAATAGATTCAAATAGACAGTAAGATTACAAAGATTGCCTCACCTTTATTTTTTCTTCCATATTTGTTCATTCAGATAGCGCTCAACGGCAACGGAAAATTTAAAATAGCTTCCAGCGCGGAGATCAATCTCGTTCCCAGAGTAAGCCTGTTCGCAGGTTAGGTAAAAAAGTCCCGTCATTCGCCCTTGGGATAGGGCAACTACAATTCAAAGCTCCAGCATTTGCCCTACGCCACGGGCAAAAGTTTGCTGGAAATGCCCCACTATTTTGTTAAATTACCCCAGTACATCCCGGGGTCCCACCGCTCGGGGAAGCCGATGACACACGCATAAATCCAGGCCATTGAGAAACAGAAGACAAACTTTGACCATACTTTGGATCAGTTTTGGCAATCGATATAAACTCTATGAAAGCCTTATCTTCCTCAAAGGTCCATTTATGATTTTTAACTGGGGACTTCTTTGTATGTGTCAACTTGACATCTTGCTAGGAAACTACAGAACAAACAGAAAATGTTGAAGAAAAATATATATTATTGTTTTAATTTGCTCCTACTGCATATAAACTTTATACTGTATAAATACTGCTAGTTTATACAGTACTTTAGAGTGGTCTGTGAAATTTTCATACTTTACATTTGGTGTTGTCCCTGGACTCTTAACTTAACGAAAGGTAACGTTTAACTTAAAACGCATATATGTATGTTCCCCAATTATAAAATAAATTGTGGTTCATACAGCAATTTTCGGCGCACATTTTCAAACCGCGCTTACTCGTCGATTTGAGGAAGTATCAATAGAAAGAGCAACTCTTCCTCAATTCAATGCTGTGATTTGTATTACTTTTCCTTGTAACAGAAATTATTACCTCATGCATATTTCAAAGCTATATGTGCCATGACCCGTAACAAGGGTTAATACAATGCGTGATTAGCATAACTAAAACAAGCTAAATAAATCAAACAAGACAAAAATCGTTAAATTAGATTCATTGATAAAATAATTATTAAAACAAACTTTTGTCAAACATTTTAATTTTGAATAATCAACGCAATGCATTCTGGTATACTCACCATTCCTCCTCTGATTTTGGATAACTATACCACAGAATAGGTAATGACCAGAAAGGCCACTCAGCAGTGCAACGTGATACCCTATTTTTATGCAGTTATCTGGCCAGAATAATGGCGGACCAGCCAGTTCAGCGTGTTTATTGGTCAGAAAATGCAATTGACTGGCTAGAATAATGGTAATGAACATGCGTAATGTGACATGCGCAGCGTCAAAAACTTCAAAGGTTCGGCCTCAAGTGGCCCTTGAAGTCATTTCCTATTCTATGACTATCCGTTTAAAGCAAATCCTTGAGTAAATTTTTGCAAAGCTAGTAGCAAATCATTCATTTCTTGCCGGCAGTCACCACAGACCACAAAGTTTACTAAAGTCTAGTGCCATATGTACCTAATAAACGGCCTTATTAAAAGTTATAAAACCGGTATATATTCCATAATCCAGATTCGTCAGTATATTTTCCTTAGGCCTCTTTATATACTCGACTGGTAATGCCGTATTTGGAAGATTTAATAGAGTTTGAAGCACATTTTAGTGAATTTGCTTACATAATTGTGTCCTTTTTCAGCAGGAATGCCCTGTTACATACTAACGAACGGACGCCGGAACGATGAGAGGGAAAGCGGGACAGATATTTATCGAAGGGCACTTTTGAATACATATATATTTCCATATATATGTACTATGGGGCGTTTGCGAAACATCGGTAGTCGAACAATACCATAATCACGTTTCTCACTTGTATAGAATTGGGGGGGGGGGGGTGATTCTAGATGACACTGGATGACGAAAGATGACACTGGATGACTCTAGATGAAGGTAGTAGAACTGTACGCCGCAGCTCTGCCAGAGTTTTGTGGCCACAGCCGGAGTTAGGATGCTTTCTTCCAGCTCCGGCTGAAAAGTCAAAATGACATATGGCACAATGAATAATCGTATCTACAACTGTAAGTATATACAGCTAATTCAAAAAAGGTTGTCCTTCAAAAACTCAAAACCATAAACGTTAAACTATGAGCGTGAAATGCATCATGGGAACGTACGATCTGTTTTCGCATAATCAACTATTACAAGACTATAGCCGGTTACAGACGAGCAAGTTTTCTATGACAAGTTTGTATGTGGCAACTTTTATTTGCTCGTCTGTATACGCAACTTTGACAATTTTTACTGTGACAAATACACTTGTTACAGTAAAAATTGTCAAAGTACAAATTTTGCTCGTCTGTATGGGTCAACAAAGAAAACTTGTCAAAGTAATCTGAGCACTTGCATGCAGTTGGTCAGTGATCTATTGTTGTAATGGGTAGTAATAGCTATCGTGGCGGTCAGAAAACCAAAAACTTGTCATATAAAACTTGTTGCACATACACACGTGCACTTGGCAACTAAAACTTGCCATATAAAACTTGTCATAGAAAACTTGCTCGTCTGTAATCGGTGTCAAATTAAAAAATATATCCAAAAATATATACGAAAAATCCATCAAAAGATCGTCGTAAACAAACATTGTAATAACACAAGCTTGTCTCAGATTTAACAATATATTTATACGTCGATTTCCGGGGGGAAAAATGAATTTGACTCGACACAAGAGCGACGTATAAACATAGCCTTATTGTCAAAATGCGGCGTGCGTATAGCCATGGAGAGCTAAAAGACTTTTAACTCTTTTAACTATCCATGGTATATCCACGATTTACAATGGAGAGCAATTTGGTTGACCGAAACTGACTTGGACTTTTAAATCGATGAAGTGAGTATTTTTTATAGATGTCAATTAAAGAAAATGATTTCTCAATGTGTGCGAAATTCGAATGCTAGACAAGACTGTTATCGGCAGATCATACGCTTGCGTAATAATATTATGCGTAGAAAGTTAATGCAAAGTGCCAAAGAATTCCCAATGGACTCTTAATTTATTTTAAACTACTACAGAATGATGCAAGATAAAATTTGCCAGCAAATTACTCATTTGGTATGAAATTGAAATTAGTTCTAATTAATTCCCATGTGATTTCAAAGGGTCCACCTCTTTGAGCTTGCATTTTACCTACATTCAATTTCATACCAAATTAGTAATTCGCTGACATTGGGAATTCTTCGCATTCACGTTGCATTCACTTTGCACACACTTTCGAACAAGTTAATGTTAAAATGGATGGAGGAGATACTGTAAACGTGATATTCAAGGTTGTTCATCAAGCCAATAGATCAAAGTTTGACACGTACAGGCATCAAAATGTTCCGATATTTGATAGCGTAGAAGATCTGAGAAAATATTTGCTGGAAAATTTTCGCGAGGAACTTTCCACACCCGACGACGTAAACTTGTTTCGTCTTGGCTATATAACCGGGAAAAAATCAAAGGTTCACTATCAGCAACAGCTTGAACCTTGACGATGCGTACACGTCAGCGAAAGATGGTTGGATTATTTTGTGGGCAGAAAGAATCCAAGACAAGTGAACGTCATCTAGGGGACCAAAACGAAGACGACCTGACGTTTTGCTTGATTCAAACGATGAAGGTACGCGTGTTCGAATTATTCACGTATTTTGATTAATAAACGATTTCAACTTAATTTACATTGTTTAAAAACACATTTATAGATACACCTACTCAATCCCGATCTGAGTTTGAAATCAGATTGCAAAATTTAAGACAAAAGCACGTACAAGATACTCCGGAGTTCAAACTGAGAGTCTGGGCTAAAATGCTGGTAATGTACTACAATATTATCTTCACATATACATGCATGTAATCATCTAACTTATTTTCACCACAACTAAATCTATACTTCTGTACTATCATTTTAAGGTTAACGGGACACACACCAGTGACGACATGCCACCGAAAATCCCGTTTTTCACCAGCCAAAAACCAAAGAGTGCTCCGCGACAAACTGCAACAGCAACGTGCAGTGGATCGGTGGAAGCAGTTCCACAGACTGTTCAACGTGGCGAAGATGACATGGAGGGAAAGGTATGGGCATGTTAATGTGTGAAATTCCTGATAGTTCTTATTTTTAAGTATCGGAGCTTCATGGGGCTATAATTAATCCTAAGTTAAATTTGCATTCTATTTGAAACGTATACAAACAGTCACAGTATTAATGTATTTTAATATACTATTTTTCAGTTAAGAATGCATTCAGGTATCATCCAACAACTGAAAGACCTGAAAGGTTTGGAAGAATGTGGGATTCTCACGGCAGAACAGTTTGAGGAACAGAAGCAAAATCTTTTGACACAAATGTCAAATCTGTAAATAGCTATACATATATGTAGAAATAAATACTATTTTTTATTCCTTAACATTGTTATGCATATTCAGAATGCCGAATATAGTTTCGAATTTCTTCATCTGTCACTTGAAGAAATGAATACAGTACCATCAATTCTGGATCGGGTGAATCTTGCCAAGCAATGTCGTTCTGTCGAATATAACTTTTCGACTGTGAAAATAGCTCCTCACAAGGCATGAAGTCAGGCGAATAGGGTGGCAAAAATATAAGAAGCGCACCTGTAGCATTTATCGCATCAACAACTTCTCGTGTGTGGTGAATAGCTGCATTATCTGCAAGAATCGTAATAGTTATAGGCAAAATTTTAGACTAAGCGAAATTCTATAGGTTGTAAGTGGTCCGTTTACATGAGACCGGAACGAAGTCAAACTGGAATCAGTTCGTTTCGGTCATAGCATTATTTATAATAGATGTTTACATGAGACCGGGACGAAAATAACTTAGACCGGTCTGAAGTCATGCCGCCTGCTGAACCGAACCGACTGAGTTCAGACCGGGATGAATTCAGACCGGCATGAATGTAAACACAAAATACATTTCAGACCGGTCTCGGCTGTGCTCTTGGCTTCTGAACAATGCATGCTCACAAAAGTACTGTAAAAAGAGAAAATGGCAGGCAAGGGGAATAAATTGAAAGATTTGTGATTTTCATACCGGTCTGATGTAAACATACTGAAAATTTTGATTTTCATCCCGGTTTGATTTTCATCCCGGTTTCTCTGGGTGCTGCAGCACAACCTCGATGATAACGAGCTCCTCGTGTGGGTGCATTGCTACGCAAGCATATGGCCTGCCGATAACAGCCGTATCTACATGGCCTAGCATAAGAAAATTTCGCAAATATTGAGTTATTGTTTTCGTTGATATTTGTAATAAGATGCTCACTTCGTCGATTTGAAAGGCCAAGATTTCGGTCAACCAAATTACTCTCCATCGTAAGTCTTCTCTATATGCACGCGGCATTTTGACAATTACCTTCACTCCTATAGTCCTGCAATA
Organism: Trachythela sp. YZ-2020; assembly: GCA_016169945.1. Taxonomy (NCBI): domain Eukaryota; kingdom Metazoa; phylum Cnidaria; class Anthozoa; order Malacalcyonacea; family Clavulariidae; genus Trachythela; species Trachythela sp. YZ-2020. Next base: position 8,214,454 of record JADLSH010000395.1, on the reverse strand, counting down.
GTTAATTATGCGAAAAAAGACCTTGCGTTCCCATGATGCATTGCGCGCTCATAGTTTAACGTTTAAGGTTTTGAGTTTTCGAAGGAGAACCTTTTTCGAATTAGCTGTATATGTGTTAATAATATCGTAATACTGCATAATCTATATTAACAATACCGTGCAATAACTGCATAAGCATATCTGCCTGGGCTTAGCTCACATTACTTGTATATTGCACATGAACAAGTAATGAAAATTAACTGTAAAACTTACTAGCTTTCTCAACGCTTATTAATCTATAAGGTTCGGTCACACGAGGCAACAAGTCACCTCCAGGGACTGGTCGCACGAGAAAGGTCACACGGCCGAGCGACATTTCTATGTGACAAGTCACAGTCAGCCGTGAAGTTGTGATGTTCTAGGATTGGTCACTATCAGTTTAATTTTGTCCCAGCGACTTGTACGTCGCATAATCTGCTCACTCGATTTTGTCTCCGCGGCAAATCGCATGCTGATTACGCATGTTGATTTCATGCGACCGGTCGCGGGGGACAAAAATTAGTCCCCGTGACAAGATTTTCACATATATGACACGATGAAATTTTTCCAGTCCCTTGAACTTTTCGCCTATGTGCAAACTGAAATCGCCTGTCAGCTTTCGATCGCTAGTAAAAGCTCTAGGTACAAAGGTACAAAACCGAGCCGAATAATATCCGCTATTATGTGGTTAGTCTCTATCCTCTAAGTTGCGAACCTACAAAGCCGGAGCCGGATATTTAAGCTGTATGCAGTCGGAGCCGGAGCTGAAAAACCGGAGTTTGCACATACCTAGACGGTAGATTTTATTCAGTAAAAATAGTAGATTATTAAAAATAACTGGTCGTTAGCATATGTTTTGCAGATCGTTGTTGTGACTTTTTGTCGAAACGTTTAGGTTGATACGACCATTCCTTCTAGAGTTGCTGATGTGATCAATAATACCTTTCTTAAGCCGATGGAAGATTACGAAGCCTTAAACCATGTTGATGTGAATTTACTGTTGCAGGAAATTCCCCAAGAGAACTCTCCTTTTGAAACCAATATTGCCACAATTGAGTCTGTTTATGACAAACTCGCCGCCTTGAATCCTGCCAAAGCTTCCGGACCAGATAATATTAGGAACTGGTACTTAAAGGAATATGCCTATATTCTTGCTTCGCCGATTTCGAATATCTTAAACGCGTCTTTCGCTGAACAATCTTTACCTGCAGAGTGGAAACGCGCTAACATTACTCCAATCCCCAAACAAAAGCCTGTACAGGACATAAACAAGCACCTCAGACCAATTTCATTAACATCTGTTGTGTCTAAGATAGCTGAAGAATTCATTGTCGAGAAATTTGTTGCTCCTTCTATTTTGAGTATTGTCGACGAACCAATTTGGCGGAATTCCACGCTCGTCCGCCACCCTGGCATTAATCAGTATGATCGATTCATGGGCAAAAGCTACCGACGGTAATGGTGGTGCTGTCCGTATTTTGCTTTTTGATTATAGGAAAGCCTTCGATTTGGTAGACCATCGTATCCTCGCGAGTAAAATCTCAGCACTGTGTATGCCAACTTTTGTGAAACGCTGGGTCATTGACTTTTTAATGAATAGGGAGCAATGAGTAAAACTTTCGAAGGACTGTTTTTCAAAATGGGGCCGTGTTCCCTCTGGAGTACCTCAGGGAACTAAGTTAGGACCGTGGCTGTTCGTTCTAATGATTAATGATCTTGCTCTGAATAACGTTGATTATTGGAAATATGTTGACGACACGTCTGTATCTGAAGTAGTACCCAAACACAGTTCCAGCGATATACAAGTAACTGCAGATCATGTTCAAAAGTGGTCTGAGGAGAATCGGCTTTAACTGAACGAGTCAAAGTGCAAAGAAATTGTTATTCATTTTGGTCGAAGGAATCTCACCTTTCCGAAAGTAAAACTCAACCACTGTGAAATGGAAGTTGTACACCATGCCAAGATTTTAGGTCTAACGATTAGCAACGACCTTTGCTGGAATGAGCATATAAATAATATTATTAAGAAAGCAAACAAACGATTCTTTTTCATAAACGTGCTAAAGTTCCACCTGATGATATTGTCCTTTTTTATGCCACCTGTGTCCGGCCTGTTCTCGAATTTAGTTCTCAAGTGTACCATTACGCTCTTCCAGAATACCTCAGTAAAGCATTGGAGCGTGTTCAGAGACGAGTTCTCTCGATTATATATCCTGGTCAACCTTACCCTGTTCAGTTAACTTTGTGTAACTTAGAATCTCTATTTGACAGGCGACAATCTGCGTGTGTGAAGCTTTTTAACCAAGTGCATTCAGACCCTGAACATAAACTAGCTCATCTTCTTCCAAGTAAAAACGATAATCGATATAATCTGAGAAGATCTAGATCTTATAATATAGTTAAACATAAGACTAATAGATATGGTAAAACTTTTATCCCTTCTTCTGCTCGTAACATTGATTTTGTCTAAAGACGGGCATTCAGTAACGAGTTTTATATAGACTTGTAGTTTCAGTAATTAAGTAATTACAGTTGATGTATATATATAATTTTTATACCAAAGGCCAATGTAAATAATCACGCAATTCAGCTATTTAGCTGCAATGTGAATTTTTATAACAATAATAATAATAATAGAGTTATAGAGTTTGAATTTTGGCAATGCTGACATCAGCGCATTCAGTTCAAAGGTCGCGGAAAGCTATTTCTTTCACACAATTCGACGTGTTAGGCTTGGTTAAGCTTTAAATGTGATATCTAAGTCATTTTGTGTGTAAATCTAACCATTTTGATTAAAATTCGGCTTTCTTCGGCCTTAGTATTCTGGCCGCCATGTTGGTGTACCAAAGTGGTACACCAACAAAGCGTCCCCGTACTAATCACTACTAATCAAGCAAACATTTGACATTTTAATTTCCCCACAGTTCAGCCACCAAAAACGCTATCGCTCCCAAATTTTGGCTCTAGGTATATTTTTGCCTGCTCTATGCAAAACATAGAAAATATTACACTAACATAAGCTGTAAAAAAAGCCGTGACATCAGTGAAAACGATCTATAGAAAGTTGTTACGCCTAACTGATTACCCCTTAGTATTGCATTCACATCAGTAGTGACGTGTAGTGACGTGTAACCTTGAAGAGCCAATCAAAATTCGTTATACCCTATGGCGGCAATTTCGTCCAATCACGCAATAGAACTAACAAAAACCGTGTATCAAGCAACTAAATGATTTTACTGCGTTGGAGCTTGGGGCATTCGAAAAGCTTTACCGTTCGAATTCGATCAACGTTGTAGTGCGAACATCGAAGTGAATGTTGAAAAAGAATCAACTACACTCTAGATGTAGGTTTGCGTTTTGTGTTAGTATATAGTTCTAAAGAAATGGTAAGCTATACTACTATAACGGAGTTTTTCTTTTTTAGTCGTTTTCCTTTCGCTGTGATTTTGTGAGAGCCCGGCCAAACCGAAGGTGAAGGCACGAAGCCGAAGGCAAGCTCGTCTGTGAAAAGTAAGTTTTCTGTGTTTTAAACGCGCAATTTAATAGAGCACGAAAGCTAAAACTTACATCAACAGTTGGGAAAAGACAAAGTTCGATATTACAGTCAATTTGCATGAGAATTTCGGACCTTTTAGGAAACGATTTTTAGTTTTCCAACTGAAAAACTATAACACTTTAGTAGAAATTGTGAGGTGTCTATTGCTTTTCCTGCATTCTGGTTGGTCCAAATTGAGCCTCTAAAAAGTGATAGTCACTGCCCAGTGACTATCACTTTTTTTCAAAATGGCTTCTTCGCAAGCTGCCGAATTTAAAACAAAAATCGGGTTTTTGAGCCTGATTAAAAGTTTTAAATGAAAAATACTGCCGCTAAATTCAAGGAGGATATATTTTTGACATTTTTAAAGGTAAGCGATAACAAATACACTATTTTTCTTCCATGAAAGGCAGCGTTTTCTCGCTGTTGAAATGTACATGTATAAAACTTTTTCCGTACGGCTCAACCACTCAACTGTTTATTTTGAAAATTATTCGTTTTATCCTCATTTATATCGTTATATTCAGCAAAAACCTAGCTGTGATATATTTTTAAAACCATTCTACTTTGTATTTGAGCCCTTCCAAAGTATTTTTCTCACGAAATTGTTTGTTTTTGTTTCGCTTTGATATGTTTTTGACACTCGTCTTTTGCCGGCATGTTTTTAATAACCGGCCGCTGAGAAAAGCGCTGAATTTTGTCCTATAGCCTTTTCAACTAACCTCATAACTTTCTGTGTTTGTTTTTCTCTTTGAAATTTCTACTAAAACAATTAGTCGCCTCAGGCGCGGTGATTACTAGCCTATAGTCACTTCGCCTTCGGCTCAGTGACTATAGGCTTGTAATCACCTCCCCTTCGGCGACTAATTGTTAAATGGACTATGGTCTATGCTACAACAACAAAACTGCAATGTCGGCACTTGTTCGTTAATCTTGGCATCTTGCATTGCAAAAACGATACCTTACGCAAACAATTGAAATGTTCCATCTGTTTTACTGCGATTATTGGCCCAATTCTTTGCTGACAAAGCTAATTTAATTTGCGCATTTTGTGCGAAAAACACTAGTGTAATATGTCGTGGTTCTCAAGCTGTACTATTACAATACCCGTACGGGGTCCGTCATGCATGTCATATGCTGTCTTTTCCATCACTAAAACTGCCTCTCCTATATAATAGGATAGTCCACAGTTTCTTTAAATTTTCTTTTTTATATGTTCAGGTTGGAAATCGTATTCTTAAGCTGCGTGCTGGTAAAATGGCGGACCAAAAAGAAACCCGTAGTAGTCGTTGAATAAAAGTAAGTTCTCAATATTAAATTTTCCTTCGCATATAGCCCCTATAGGTGAAAAAAATGAAAAATGTGCTGGTGGTAATCATGTCTATAAAATGGTATCTATACAACTCATGAGTCATGTGTCAGATTTTGTGCTAAAATTAAAAATTGTTCAGACAACTGACAACATCTCGTACATGGCATCGTAATATGCCTATCGTCATGCGTCTATATATATGAGCCAAACTGGTCTTTCTCATTAAACAGTCAATTTTTAACACAAAAATAGGCAAATGGTTTAGTTTGAAAAGGTCTAGCTTTGAAAAAAAGACAGACGCGAGCGGGAGGAATAATGTTTCACTTCGGCCTTCGACCTTCGATCTGATTTGTTTGGCCTTCGACAATGACCTTGCTTACTACTCTTCCAAGGTCAAGGTCACAAAATACAATGATGTAACATGATTATAGATGGGCGATGTTTTCTTGTTGTTTATTTGAAGTTGTTTACAATTTTTGTGCCTATTGTGAACTTTTCTGCCCTTGCGAAAGTTAGAAAAGTAAAAATAAATAAATAAATGAAAAAGACAAGTCTTACGACAACAATAGGACAACATAGGTCATAGCGACGATGCTTATTCAATGGCGAAAAACACTATTTTATTGTGATTTGAACTACAAATAACAGAGGGAATAGACTAGATTTATCAAGGAAAGGATTGTTTTGTATTATTTGGCAAGATTGAAAGGTTTTCCCGGGTTTATTCTCGTTTCCTAGGATACGGCAAATGGGCAATTCCAGCTATAGCAAAGCATGCTGGGCAAAATGATTCTTCTATTTCGCGCCAAATGGCGGACGGAAAATGTGTATTTGACACAAAGTTATATTTTTAATTTGTTATGATTTATCTTTCGCTTCAAAGACTGGTTTAAAAGTTCTATTTTTACCAGAGATTATCAGGACTCTTAAACGTAAGTTTCGGTGAAATACATTCGATAATTAGTGAGAAATTGCTTTCGAGTTGACACAGGACTCAGGAGTGAAGCAAATTTGGCAAAAAGCTGGCTTCGAAAACTACTCTGTCGCACATTCTGAAGTAAATAAAGTGGTTGGTAAGAAGACAATTTACCCCTTCAAATGGAGCTGTGTAACCAAGGAATCTAGATTTTAATATGTTTTTATGTATTTCTGACTTACGTATTTGATTTCTACGTACAGGTAGACAGGTAGTTTCAGTTTGTAGTTTGTCACGAAAACAAACGGGTTTACACCAGCGATTTTCTTGTTATTTCCGAACAGTATTGACTGTAAAATACTTTTGCTTTGCTGTTGACTTTAGCTTGGCTATATTTTTGGTTGTGGCCACATGTGTTTATAGAATAGTCGCAAAAATTAGTGTTTTGGTTGCTGTGTGTATGCAAATAAAGGTTGTATTTTTAAGAAGCTCCCATTAAAATAACTGAAAATATATTATATGCAAAAGCCCTTTGTCTGCCCACTACTCCATACATTGTGTAACATGTTTACCGAGAATAATCACACAAAGAGTCAACGTTATATGACTTTTATTTGTAAGAACAGTGAACATTACAAGACGAAGACTGAATCAGAAGACCTCCTGTCTACGGAGTATGTTATTATTTTATATCATTGTGGTAAGCTCCACATGTCAAGCTGGAAAACGATGATAAGATACTATCTATGTTTACAAAGCTGGAACACCATGATACAGATACTATCTATGTTTACAAAGCTGATCAAATAGTATAAACCACAAAGAATGCAGTTTCTCTAGGTTAAGGGGTTTCCTATTCTAATTTACATTAAATGCGCAGAAACCGCATAGATTATATTAAACTAATATCGGTACATTACTTCCCACCTTAGGTTCTCGTCCTCGAGAACTAATTATGGTATACAAAAACGAAGTTAGTTACAGCATTTATTGAATAATATTATATTCCATACGACTGACCTATCATTATGGAACGTAATCTTGTTGCCAAGCAGGTGGTTGAATAACCTGTCGGAGATTACGTGGTCTTACCCGTAAGGGAGGAGCTTGTCTATCTGGCAATTGTGGTTGATCATTGTCTGGCTCCACAACCTGAATTTCACCTGTTTCCTTATAAGGGCAAACTAACTCTCCCCTAGAAGCCGAAATACTACCAGGCTTAAGATTGTTGTGATGGACAACAGTTTCTTTGCCATCACTAGATCTTATCCGGTAGTCTACCCCCATTTTCCTTACAACTGTATAGGGACCCAACCAGGATTTTCCAAATTTCCCTTTCTTGGGACGATGTAGCCATACCGTCTGACCCGGATAAAAGGCTTTCCAATTGATGCTCTTGTCATACTGCTGTTTCTGTCTGGTGCGTGCAGTTCCTAAATGCTCCTTAGCAATTTGTCGAATGGTCCTAAGTGTGTTGCGCAGTGAATTTGAAAATTCGTGTTGAGTCATGGGATTTGTCAGTGGCATACCTAATTCTAGCTCAATGGGAAGCTTTGGTTGGCAACCAAACACCATTTCGTATGGCGAAAAGCCAGAAGACTCATGTTTGCTTGTGTTATATGCATAAACTATTGGATCAAGCCACAAGTCCCAATCACTTTGATTTTTCGAAACGAATGCACTTAACATATGTTGTAAAGTTCGATTTTGTCTCTCTACTAAACCGTCGCAACTAGGGTGATAGCTTGTTGTGCGTGACTTGTGAATGCCCATTATCTCACAAACGGAGTGTATTAAATTACTTTCAAAATTTCTCCCTTGATCAGAATGTAAGACAGTAGGTGGACCAAAACGGGAAAAGATCTTACTTACCAAAATGTCTGCTACCGTGCTTGCCTTTTGGTCTTTGGTGGGAAAAGCCTCACACCATTTTGTAAAATTATCCATGCACACTAAAATATGTTTGTTGCCCCGGGATGTTTCCCTCATGGGGCCCATGTAATCCATGGACCAAAACGTAAATGGCTCACTTACTTCAATAGGTTTTAGAGGAGCCTTTGGAAGAGAGCTGGGTGATTTACTAGCAGTACAAACATGACATGACTTTACATAATCGTCAACAGATTGTCGCATATTTGGCCAATAAAACCGTTCAAGTGTGTGTGTGATGCCTAGATGCCCAGCACAGGGGTTATCATGCACGCCAGCAAGAATATGCGAAATTAAGGACTCTGGAACAACAATTCTAGTTCGTGAAAAATTACTTTGTCTTTTCTTTCGTGCGTGTAAGACAAGTAACCCATTTTGTAAGAATATTTGTTTATAACGTCCCCTATATTGCCTAAGTCGACCTGATGACATTTGTGCAAGTGCCTGACATACGGGTACCTTGTTTCTCTTAAGTTCAATAAGCTTTGTTATACATTTGTCTTCACTCTGTGCTTTGGCTAAATTGAACGTGGGATCTACTGATGTAGAAGACAAATAGGATTCCTTATCTTGCACACATTTTGTTTCGGAAACGTTTTTCAATATACCTATATTTTTTATGGTGACAACACCTAAGTTATTGCATGTATCTAATGTAGATTGTGAGTTTTTGTTCACTTGAATAACTATTTCTTCTGTTTCGGTAGTGTTTTGTGAATCAGAATGCAACGTAGTTACTGTAGCTGAAACCTGTGAGGCTGTGCTGGGTAAATTAACAGGACTAAGTCGTGACAGAGCATCTGCATTATCATGGGCAGTCCCTGCACGATGCTTAACTGTAAAATTAAATTCCTGTAAATCCATGATCCATCTGGCTAGGCGCCCTTTTGGCTCCATGGTATGTAACCAACGAAGGGCATTGTGATCAGTAACTACTGTGAAGGAGCGACCCAGTAAATATACTCTAAAATGTTTAGTTGCATACACTATGGCATATGCCTCTTTTTCTGTAGTTGAATATCGACGTTCACGTTCAGAAAGTGACTGAGAAGCATAAGCTACAACCCGTTCGCGACCTAAATCATCTTTTTGAGATAAAACGGCCCTGACACCAAAGTCCGATGCGTCTGTGTGAAGTATAAATTTGCGGTCTAAGTTAGGATAAATCAATACTGGTGCGGAGCAAAGCAACCGCTTAAGAGTATCGAACGAATTAGAACACTGCTCATTCCAAATAAATGGTTTGCCAGTTTTCGTCAACTCCGTGAGCGGAGCAGCAACACTTGCAAAATTAGGTATAAATCTCCTGTAGTCCCCCGGCTAAACCAAGAAAACTTCGCACCTCTTTGACAGAACGTGGTGCCGCCAAAGTCATAACTGCCTTAACTTTTGCTGGGTTGGGCTGAACCCCCGATGCCGATATCAAATGTCCTAAGAACGAAACTTTCTGAGCGGCAAAAGTGCATTTGGATAATTTCGCACGTAAATTATATTCACGAAATCTCCATAACACTGCGTGAAGACGAGCGCAATGTTCGTCAATGTCATTTGAGTATACTATGACATCATCTAAGTAACACAGGCAAATTTCAAATGTCAAACCTGAAAGGACTATCTCAATGGTTCTCTCAAAGGTGGAAGTGGCTGTTTTCAATCCAAATGGCATGCGTAAAAACTCATACAACCCATTATGTGTTGCAAAAGCAGTCTTTTTGCGGTCCTCGGGCCTAACAGGGATCTGCCAATAACCACTTTTAAGATCTAATGTACTAAAATATCGAGCCCCTTGTAGTGCATCAAGTGTGTCATCGATTCTGGGAAGTGTATGACAATCGTTTTTTGTAACATCATTTAATTTTCTATAGTCCACACAAAAACGGAGATCCCCATCCTTTTTCTTTACGAGAACAATTGGGGAGGACCATGGGCTGGTACTAGGTTGAATGATCTTTTGATCTAACATTTCCTTAACCTGGCGGTCAGCTTCATCGCGATATGTGTAAGGCAATCGTCTTGCACGCTGCTTAATTGGCGATTCATCGCCTGTGTCAATTGTGTGAGAAGTAACTGTTGTGTGTCCTAATACCTTGTCATCGAAAACATCTGAAAATTCTATCTTCGTTTATCTTCTGGAGTAAGGGAAGGATCAATCGAGTTAATGAAGTTTTGCTTGTCAAACGAAACTGAGTTACAAGCACCTATCTGCTGAGAGTCATGTTTATCATGCCTGGTTATAGTGCTACGTGCAGATGTAGAAGCGACCAGCGGACAAAATTCAGCGACCTTACTTCCTGACTTAAGTTCAACACTTTCTAACGATGTGTTCATGTCTATTGTGCGACTCAACAACAACATATGCAACTTGTATGCGTGCTTCTCGACCACAAAATAAATGTGATGGTGCTATCATGCCTGTGGTGTGGTCAAGTTTGTGATTGGTTTTGCCTTCTAATACCATTTCGGTACGTGCTGGAATAACTACATCGTCCGACAAAATGACAGGGATAGGGCCCTTAGTTTTTGATTGGATAAACATGGCTGTCTGATCGTTAACATTTAAACAAGGTGAGCTAGCAGATTCTCGAGGAGAACCATCCTCCACTGTGTCAGATAGAGCTACAGTGGACCGCACAATATCATGATCAATAAGAGTCATATGGAATATTATCACATACTAAGAAGTTAGCATTATACGGTATTTTTCTAATGTTTAAATCTACATTTACACTACCTTTAACTGTAAGTGGGTTGCCGGTTATCGAGACACATTGTTCCGTGGAAGGTTGCTTCCTGAGCCGTTGTTCATCAAAGTCTATAACAGTATAAACATTACTATTCAGGAACGATCGCATAGAGCCAGTGTCGATTAAGGCGTTAATATTGACACCATCAATTGTGTCAATTTAAGAACAGGATGAGAAGGCACAGTTTTAGAGGATGCAGTTAGAGGAACAGAATCACTTACGTTCCGTTGTTGGTTGTTTCTTCGGTTGGCGCAGAATCGAGCGTAGTGTCCAAATCCCTGGCATTCGTAACATTGAAGAGCCTGGTGTCTTGGTTGTTGTTGTTGTTGTTGATTCATATTTCGGCAGCGATGATCTGGATGACCGGTCTCGCCAAAAAGTTGACAAAGTGCGGTTGGCTGTGTTGGAGTTTGATCACCTTTAATTTCGCGTACATCAGCGATGAGTTGGGTAACCAAAGCAGTAAGACTCGTAATGTCAGCCGACTCCGTGTGGCAAGCCGCCGAGCGTAAGTCATTTAATTCCTCTCGTTGGACAGCCCGCCACCATTGCACAAAGGAGACAATTTTCTCCAACGTCGGGCAAGGATCGTGTTCAAGTAGTTTGAGACGGACGTCCCGCGTAAACCTTTCATAAATTGCCGCGATAAAAGCGCGGTTACAGCGGCCGCTGGTAAAGTGGAGTCCGCTTTCCTGAGGAGTGCTTCAAGTTCCCAACGAAAGACAGCGGGGTCTTCTCCAGGGCGCAAAATATGGGCTTCAAACAGTGTATAGTTATTTTCCCGTTCCACTTGAGGACATAACGATTCTGTTAATGCAGTTTTGAGAGCCCCCCAATCCGCCTGGGCTTCAGCAGACGTGTAGAAATGGGTAGAAGCGCGGCCATGGAGAAAGGCCGGCAATTTCTTGACATTGTCTTCGTCTTTCCAGCCGTTGGCAGCCGCGCAGGCCTCAAAATGGCGCAGCCAAACGACGATATCGCCAGTCTCGAAGCGTTCAGGTAAAATACTGGACTTTATTGTTGCCATTACCGCTGCCACCAAATTATGTAACATGTTTACCGAGAATAATCACACAAAGAGTCAACGCTATATGACTTTTATTTGTAAGAACAGTGAACATTACAAGACGAAGACTGAATCAGAAGACCTCCTGTCTACGGAGTATGTTATTATTTTATATCATTGTGGTAAGCGCCACATGTCAAGCTGGAAAACGATGATAAGATACTATCTATGTTTACAAAGCTGGATTATATTAAACTAATATCGGTACACATTGAAATCACAAGACATTTTGTTCCAGTGATTGCTGAAAGTTGACAAAGTTGTTCCCCCTAGTATTCTTCCAAAGTTTATACTTAGAGGTCTGAACTATCAATTTATTCTTTCCAACACAACTAAAACCAATATGTAAATGACTGTTGAATATGCATTCATGCAGATATGCTTACTTTAATGTTATTGGAAGTTGAACACCTTGGAGAAAATTAAAAGACTAGGTGCATGTTGCTGCTGATCACAGTTGGTACATTCATAACAATTGTTGTAGATAATGAGGTTATGTCTCGATCAATTCCATGTGTGTCCACCCCCCTGGGTATTTGTCAGGCATTATACAGCTACACCTGTTCCTACGGTTGGGCATTTACTTCCTTCAGGTCGTCCCGGGGGTGGGGATTTGTCAAGGCGTTCAATATCCACTGTATAATATACAGTATAATGTAGACAAGTGCTAAAAAGTCGCAGGTTTGTTGCTTTTTTCGCCATTTTAATCATATTTTAGTACGCGATTATAACAGATGGCTCCATAACACTGTAGACCAAGTGCATTATAATTGAGATTGAGACCTTGACTTTGGAGCATTTTATCTTGTTATTGTTCACATGATTACAACGTGTTAATTGTTAAGTTTTTGGAACAGCTGTATTTCTCAATTTTCACAAAATACTTAATTATGCAAGGCTTACTAGATCTTTTGTTATTTATATACGGCACTTTGAGGTCAAATTGGGGACAATTGAAATGCAGTTTCCTATGTAGTAATAATACAGATATTATAAAAATTTGCTAGCCCGAAAACTATTGCATCAATTTCAAGTCCAAGGTTTTATTTATTGAATTCCCACATAAATGTCCACATGAGTTATTGTAGGCAGATGAGGGCCTGGAAAATCATGCTAGCTCACCTTGCATACTTGTCAAAACAAAGAAAAAGAAATGCTATAATCAAATTTCCTGGAAAATTAAATTAGCATATATTTTGCAAAATAAGTAATTACAGAAAATGTTGACACTCCCCTTAAAGGAAATGGGAAGTTTGCCCACTATCTCCACCCCCTCTTAGGAATATATCTTGAACAGGGACCTAAGATGCCCCTTTACAAGTGCACCCAATCTGAACCAGATTTCATCCACCCCCCTGTGAACTTGATAATTTTTTTAATTGATTTACTTGAGTGACATACAAACTGACCTGATGGTCCACAACAGTTTGGTTTGTTCAATGACCAAAAATAATGATTTGCAATCTAGAATGTTTGGTTAATGTTGATGAGCACTCTTGGAACATGTGGAGATCTTGTCTTGCTCCAACAGCCACTTAGTCACTAGCATGGCTGTATTTTGAAGGGAGGTGTGAGGAGGTGAGCACCTCTCCTGGGATCATTTTGCACCAGTCCCCTGAGAATTTTTGCACCACCCCTGGCAATTTATATACCTCCCCTTGTTAACAGTTAAATGATGGACCAAAGTCAAAATTTATTATTGAATAATAACAGAACCATTACAACCAACTTGCCATGTTTTGGTCAAACACAATTTCAATTGGATGAGTCACACAATCATAATGCATAGTTATATTACATTACATGCATAATAAATAACGTTTTTTACTTGAGGGAGTATGTTTTATACCCTAAAATTCAAGAACCCGCTCTTCCAGGGGACCAGACACTGCATCTCAGCTCCCCTGGCTTGTACACCAAAATCTGGCATTAGTCACTAACAGGCAGGCAGTCATGCACTTCAACCACTAGCCTTCCAAATGTTGTGGGACTAGCAGTGTTGTATATTTTTGGCTGCAGCCACAGTAGCGTAGCCAGCAATCAATTCTAAAGAAATGAATAATGATAATGATTTGAAATTTGCATAGTGGGACCAAATCGGCTGGCTGGCTACGCCACTGTGCAGCCAACACTTGGACATAGAATAGGAAATGACTAGAAGGGCCACTTGAGGCCGAACCTTTGAAGGTTTTGACGCTGCGCATGTCGCATTACGCATGTTCATTACCATTATTCTAGCCAGTCAATTGCATTTTCTGACCAATAAACACGCTGAACTGGCTGGTCCGCCATTATTCTGGCCAGATAACTGCATAAAAATAGGGTGTCACGTTGCACTGCTGAGTGGCCTTTCTGGTCATTTCCTATTCTGTGACTTGGACCCCAAATAACTAATTTTGCAACTATTCTATAAACACATATGGTCACAACCAAAACTATAGCCAAGCTAAAGTCAACAGCAAAGCAGAAGTATTTTACAGTCAATACTATTCAGAACGAGAAAGTTGCTAGTAAACGGGGTTTGTTTTCGCAACAAACCATATCAAAGTGAAGCCATGCCTGTGGGACATGTTGACAAAATGTCGGATAAAAAATGTTGATTTTGCCGAAAGTTACGTTTAAGAGTCCTGATAATCTCTGCTAAAAATAGAAGTTTTAACCAGTCTTTGGAGCGAAAGATAAAAATTAAAAAATATAGCTTTGTGTAAAATACACATTTTCCGTCCGCCATTTGCAACGAAATGGAAGAATAATATTTGTGCATAATGTCTATGGTCGTTATGGTTAAAAATATTTGAGGTCTGCGAGGCAGACAATTTTTGCTGCAATTTTCTGTGCGATTTTGAAATATATGAATGAATAGGAGGGAAAATATACTAGACACATTTTTCATGCAAAAAAAACATGGATGCATGTTGGCTTACCAAATGGTTTTCCATGCAGGATCTGAAAATATACAGATATATACCTAGCAGTGAGGAGATATTTTCAATTTGCATTGTGTTGGACGATGGAATTATTGAAGTTTAATTGGAAATATGTAAAGGAGTTGGTATATTGTTAAAAGTCACCGATGTTGTTGTCAGCATATTCATGTGAAATTTTTTGAATAAATCGCCGTACTGTGCTTCTCGGTGTAGTAATCAAAGAAATTACAAGAAAGGAGACAGTTCCACACCTGAAAGTAATACTGGGCAAATAGTGGAAAGTACTTAAGGCCGATCTTTCACCATCACTATTTGCCCAGTATTACTTTCAGGTGTGGAACTGTCTCCTTTCTTGTAATTTCTTTGATTACTACACCGAGAGGCACGGTACAGCGATTTATTCCAAAATGTGAATATGCTCACTCATGGCTGACAACAACATACACACGCGAACAGTTTTCTCGCCGAGAAACGCCCGAAATCGAACCAAATCGGTGATTTTAACAATATACCAACTCCTGTACATATTTCGAATTAAACTTCAATAATTCCATCGCCCAACACAGCGCAAATTGAACATATCTCCTCGTACTGCACTCCTTGTACGACGGCCATTGGTGGTCCCTCCAATATGGCCGCCAAATCTAAAACTGGATTTTCACAATCTCGTCCCCCGAGCCTGTGATCCTTTGGGAGGAATCGAAGCATCGCAGGCTCGGGGTACGAGATTGCAATTTTCATAGGTATAGAAGCTCGATCCAGGTACTATATTTTCAGATCAGTGGCAGGATTGCGTGATGCTAACATGCGGGATGTTGCGAGACTTTCTGAAATAAATATAAAAAAATCCCAAGTGTTAGGATCACACAATCCTGCACGGAAAACCTTTCGGTAATTATTTTATAAAATAACGACAAAGAAACAATGTTTAGCATTTCCCGACATTTTAAAAAGCCCGCGAAGCGCCTAAAATTTTCCGTGCATGATTGTCTCATCCTGCACGGGTATTGACCAATCACAGCTTGCGTAATAAACATGTTATTTTATAAAAATAGTTCTTGATTGTATACAAATTTGAAATCTTGCATGCATGCATAGCCTACGTCATAGACCATATTCGATTGCTCATGGTCTATGCAACAAGCTCGAAAACCTTGCCCCGCATTCGTCACATCCGTTTGCGCTTTTGCATAAATTTTATTTATGTGTGAATGCATATGAGCTACACGTTATATGATTAAAAATATGAACCAGACAGAGTTTTATGACGACAAATATCGTCCGTTCTTAGCGCGAAATGCAAATCAAGTATTACTATTAGATAAAAAAAGAAAAGACTTGAACGAAACCCTAAAAAATTGGATGTAAATACGAAGTAATACCTAGCTTCTCAATTCACATGGCTAAGTTACATATTTTGTCTCGGTTTTAGTTGCCAATAGTAAATAGATTTGTAATATATTTTAATTATATCGTCTGATATTTACCTTTTGTGAGTCGTCGTCGAATTCACTCTTAAATCTGAATCCTAATGTAGTTGTATACACAGATTCTTAATGAATATGCTAGGGAACAAATAATATATCATGTCAGAAATAAACATAGCGGACTGTTTATTTTCATTAGGAGGGGGCTGGTGTATCCCTTAAATCTTGGCCCACCCCTTTATGCTCAACCTTTTCTCAGCATGCCTGCATATTTACCTTTTGCTAGTAACCAAAAATAATTTGCATGGGGGACCCAGCTACCAGGGGAATGTTTGAGCATTTGGGCCTGAGAAAGGGCTCAATTTTGGCAATAGGAAATATAACTCAGGGCTTGGTGGCTTAGATTTGATGAATAAAATTATGCAAACAACAGGAATATAGTCAAACCACACATTTTGATGACATTAGTTGATCAATTTGTATTTTAACTTGAATTTAGCAATCCATTTAATCTGGTCGGTAAATATTGCAAAAACAAATGCAATGCTTCTACTAAGTATGCAAAATAACTTTTGACCCAGGTCTGCTAACACGGTTAAAGCAGATTGCAACATCTGACTCTTCACAGTGGCCCTGCCTTTAAATACTAATATTTGATTAGATGACCCCCATCTTCTCTCCTAAAGCTCCCAAAGTACATATAATTTTACAAAATCCCATTCTTATGAATTGACTCGCCCCATATAACCCCCGCCCCCGATAATACATACAAGAAAACCTTAAAAAAGATGTGTGCATAGATGATGAATATTCTAAATATCAAGGCTGCTTGAGATGTGTCAGGATTTAATTACCCCATTAACTGGCTGTATCGAGTAACACCGTCTGGCTTTAGACATAAAACACAAGAGTATGGCACAACTGGGTGCATCGCCAGCTAATGGGTTAAGGAGTGCAGTTATTGGCTGCCAAAACCAATTGCATAGTCATTCTAGTGCTGTAGGGGCCGAAATTAGGAGCATTCTCCCTACAACACTTTCAATTTCTTAGTAGTCCAGAATGGCCATTGTGTGCTTTCAGGGTCACATGTACTTGCCAATCTTTTTCACCAGGCCAGTTCTTTTAAGTATAGTTCGGAAAGGGTCTTATCCCCCTTTTTTAAAACTTGTCAAGCCCCCCCCTTTTACAACACCTTTTTTCAGAGCAAAATTTGACAGGTTCACACTTGAATCAACATTTACAGACCCATCTATTTAAAAACGCTAGCTTGTTCCGCAATTTTTATGACAGCTGTTTGCTCATCCCGCCCTTTTTAGTAACCCCCTATTTACTTAAACAAGGTTTACTCCCCACTGAAGAGGGGTTCAAACTGTGTTAAAGGCATCTTTTATTGAAAATATATAGAAACCGGTAAACCGTCTGACATGAACCGGTTAAACCGTAAAACCGCGGTTTTTCATAGTTTTCGAAAATTAAAGCAATCCAGTATTGAATTATAGTCCACAAATAGCAATTGTTATTCTGGCAATAACTGCTTTATAGTTATAAATGACTAAAAAACTCATCGCAAATTGGAAAAGTAGCACACAATTACGAAAAAAACCCAGAACAATGTGTTGGTTTTCTTAGAGCGAAAAAGTTTGCTAACTTTAATTTAATTTATAATTTTGCTTCTCCTGTAATCCCGTCTTTTATATAATTTACAGTAATATGATGATCGGTATGTACAAAATATATGTTTTACTTTATAATGTCAAGATGTTTTAGCGATAATTATTGCAAAATTTAGGCTATGCTACAAACCTATAAGCAATAAACCTATACTACAAACAGCGTAGGTCTAAACTAAAGCGAGCGCGGGGTTTGACACAATTAAGTTAGTACGCTTTTTCGAAATTCCAATGGCAATGAGGGCAATGTCATTCACGTCTTCATGAGAAAGATTTCTGCTATAATGCTTCTCTCATGTTTTTAGTTTCTAGATCTAGCTTTATTTTGGTAATTTGGTTCAATATTCTTCCCCAAATACTATAAATATGTTTCAAAATCTGCTACTTTCAGTTTGCGTGACTCGAGATATTATTAAAACTCACAGGTTACAAAATTGATCGCGTGCGAATAAATTTGACGCTTTCGCGGAATATGCGTCAAGTGATTGGTTAAACTGTGTATTTTGTGCTTATAAATATGTCATCACAATTGTATACAAAAGTATAAAAACCGGTTTTCCGGTTGTTGAAATAAAGAACCGGTTTAATTAAACACCGGAAAACTGCCCAAGCTTAGGGCCCACCCCAAGTAAAATCGTCAGGCATTATACATGGTAAAATAGGTTAAGGCACATCTGGGAAAATTGCCGGCTAATAGGTCAACAAGAGACACTCACAGATAGTTTTATCGGGTCCTGGATTATCGGATCACTAAATATTAAATATCACTGAATAACAAGGAACAACATTCCAATCAGTCCAATGCTAAAATCTATCAATGGTCAGTGAACCTCATCAATATAATAT
Source organism: Trachythela sp. YZ-2020 (assembly GCA_016169945.1). NCBI lineage: Eukaryota > Metazoa > Cnidaria > Anthozoa > Malacalcyonacea > Clavulariidae > Trachythela > Trachythela sp. YZ-2020. The sequence continues at coordinate 8,196,064 of JADLSH010000395.1, read as the reverse complement.
TCAAATATATATTCCAGAAAACAAAAGCTCCCAAAAAATTTCTTTCCGTTCTTTCTTGACTGTCATATTGTCATGAATAATTAATGAGCTTTGCACACAATAGAATTTCAAAGATTAGGTCGCATGTATATCCTTCTAGACACTATCATACCTAAAATGGCTACTCTTTTGATTTACATTTCACAACAACAAGTCCAAGTCTTACTTGTGAAACTTAATAGAAATCACTTAGTACTCGTAACTTTCAGACGAAGGGCCTTCAACTGTTGAAGTTCTTGTTATATTTACCAGGTAGTTTAATCCTACAAACACTCAAGGGCATTTTCCATAACGACACCTTATTAACATTTTTGCCTAACTCATTTTGTAGCAATTTAAGTAAGCGTAAAAAATTAGAAGTAAAATTGCCTATGTCACATAATTGAGTTAGGCAAAAATCTGACTGAGATCTGAGAGCACATGCATAATTGGAAAATCGACATACACGTGTGTTTAGGAGTTGTATTACACTTTGGAAGCCTGGCTAAGTCAAAGAACTAAAATTCTTCAAAACTGACTTAGGCAAAAATGTTAGTAAGGTGTCGATAAGTCATCTGCAAGACTACATTTACATGCATAACTTATGGCTCTAATATGAAGTAGCGACTTTGTGTCTTATGCCTAACGGCCGACCCCCTCAGAAATTGAGACAGTTGCATTGCAAATTTGGCTTATCCTGTCAGCTATCGTTCTCATAGCAAATTAACTTATAGCATTTAGGTAATTATGTTTATACATTAACACATACAACATTTCCTTAATTCTTAACAGTCAACACAACCTATTATATCATATATTGCTAATTTGGGTATGCACCCACTTTAGCATTTTACTCTGTCTAACACCAGATGATTTTACTCGTCAGTGGAAGAGTAGTGCCAGTAAATGGGTTAATACCAGATAATTATAATTGTTGGTGGTAGGGTACTGCCAGTTAATGGGTTACTGATAGATAAATATATTCATGATGTACCATAATTGCTTCCTAGAGCCAAAGACAGCCAACTTCCCTTTGCAATGACAATGAAGACCTAGAACAGAGATTCATCAATAATAACATAGGTACTGAATTTTTTAATACATAAAAAATAAACAATACAAATTTACATTAGGAACTTCATGTACAGTAGAATACAGTACTGTAACATTTGATCCTTTTGGCTGGCACCATCCCCATCTTACTGTATGTTATTGACAGTAGCAAAATATGGGTTATAGACATAGAATGACATAGAAGGATCTTGCAAGCAAACACATTCCAACTTGTATGTCCATCCCAACTTGTATGTACATGAAGAATTACGTTATGACTATGGGGTCAAAAATCTGCCATGGCGTAGGAGAAAAGGTAATTTACACTAGCTATAATGTATGCGTTGCCAACATTACGACAATAAATAACAAACCTAAAGGCTGTAAGCAAATATCATGTTAACCCATTAACTGGCAGTACCCTACCAAAGGTGAGTAGATTATCTGGCATTAGAGTAAAATAGCATGTTGCATTTTCATCTGTACATGCCCTGGGTGAGGACCTTGAAAATTCCTGGATTAGAATTTCCAAAAGGAAGGATAAAAATCTATTTCCAGAGGATGTTGTTCCCTTAGACCATTTAGGTCACATAATCAGGGGCATAAATTAAGGGGTGGTATGGCCGGGGTGTGACACCCCCAAAATACAGAAAACCATGATTGGCAAATTACCTTTAGGTCTTGCACAACAATGAAGTTGTGGTGCAATTGCGCAAAGGATAAAAAAGAAAAAAAGACCAAGTGAACATATTACAGCTTGAACGGGCGAACAGAGACCGCGTTTGCATATTTTAAAATTAAAACTAGCCAATCACGCAATCGTAATTTTTTAAATTTTCAAGCCATTATAACTGAAATTTACATTTGTATTGTTCAGTTATAACTGTTTGAAAATTTTAAATATTACGAGTGCCTGATTGGTTAATTTAAATTTTAAAATATGCAAACTCTATTCGCCCGTTTATTAGATTTGAACATACTATAAAGATAATTTCAGAGGCTGTAGATTTCAATGCTTATAACACCAAGTTTTAATTATCTTAAAACACAAAATTAGTTAGAAACAGGTAAGCGTCCTGTAGCGCCGGAGGCACAACAAACCTGATCTAGGAGGCTCCAGGGGCACGATCCTCTGGAAATGCCATTTCCTGCATTTTGAGGGAAGATTTAAGCTGTTATAGAATTAGAAAAAATACCACTGTTTTACACAAAACTGTGTTTACAACAAAATGCATTTAAACAAACTCTAGGATTCTCCAGGCGGTAATCAGTAGTCGTGGAAATGGTAAATTTTACCGGTTACTGGAGAACCCTGAAAGGTATACATTCGATATTGAAACATAGTTAATATAGAGATAACATGGTTAGGAAACTCCAGAGATTATTCTAAGGAAATTTTATCACTGCATAAAAGCGCAAAAAATGATAAAATTTATAAGTTTTTTAGAAAACGTTCTGACTGCCCTGCATGAGTGCATGCACTCTGATTCTGCAACTTAAAGTTTACCCCATGCATGTCACTAATTATATGCAGGCAAATGAGCCAAAATCACCGCTGAGCCCAAATCTGCATATTCTATTTCATGCAAAAATATACACATATCGCATTTTATCGCACAAATCTCATTCATGATTTATCACTGCACCTTAGAATAATCCCTGGGAAACTCGTCAAATTAGAAACAATTGAATGGGAATATGTTGAACGGTACCTGACCTTGCACAAATCTTTTGTTTTACATTCATTAAATATTTCAGAAACACGGTTTGGAGATTAAGCCCAAACATTTCTCTTGGTCAATTCATAAAACTACAATATATTCACCATTATTAACCGTCAGAGATTAACCGTGTTCGTGCACAAAAGCGAACAAAAACATAGAACAAAAGCGAAAGTCGAGTTTCCTAACCATGCTATCTCTATATTAACTATGATTGAAACCTATGTACTAAATTCGGATTGATTTTACCTTTGTTGCTTTGTCTCTTTTCATACGCCGCCATACAAACTCAGATGCACAAAGCAGTGTGACCAGATTTTTTCAGGACCAATTACTAAAAATGCCTCCGAAAAATTACTAAATCCAGAAAAAAAATACTAAAAGTTGCACACTTCCCAAAACAGCTCATAAATCAGTTTTGCATTAAACTACCATAATTCTTAGCGAGTATAATGAGTATAAATATCATTATTCATATTGCTCCAGGACAGGAGCGGCAGAGGCTGCGGGGCAAAAGGGCTGTCGCCTTCAGGGGCCAGTTGTATAAAAGTCTTAACTACTAAATAGCATTGACGAGCAGTGTGACCAGACTTGGTAATTTAAATTAGTTTTGGTAATTTTTCATGATTTTTAAGCACTTCTTAGTAATTAGAAATTTTTGGTAATTACTTCAGCATTTTTTTTGAAAACCTGGTTGGGAATATTTGCTCTTGTTTTCCTATCATTTTCAATTAATATGGAGATATTTTACTTTATTTGATACCAAACTTTAAACACAATTTGTAAAAATAATGCTATTTCGAAAGCCGTGAACACCAAACCACCCGTCTTGTGCCCCTTATGAGAATAACCTGGAAATTTTTATGGGGGGTGGGCAATCTGTGATTGCAATTATCATGTGATTATTATGTCATGTAGTAATTTTTAACCAGATTTAGTAATTTTTGCCCCTTGGTTTGGTAATCACCTCTCAAAAAACCTGGTCACACTGTTGACGAGGACACTATCTGATTTTCTCTCAAAATGTGACAGTGTTCATACAAAACAATTGGTAAAATTTGAGAAATTAATCTTTTATCTAATTACCAACAGATTACTAAATTTACCAAAAAATTACCAAAAAATTACTAAAAATATTGAATACTAAAAAAGTCCCAAAAATTACCAAAAGTAATTAAAATTACCAAATCTCGCCACACTGGCACAAAGATGATTACTACATTTTGATCATACGCCAAATAGGTTATAGGTACACGTCGTGGCGGTTGGTAAATTCATAGGTAAAATTTATCTCTACATTTGTCGTTTGGTGAATGCACGGACCAAAAATGTCGAAACTTGCACCAGGCGGACTAGCCTTTAGGAGGTGAAAAATGAGGAGTAACCTCTCTATAAAACACTGTTATACAAGGACACAGAATGTATAAACATTGTACAGTAACCTGACTTGTATGTTGATTTAATTATGTAAAGGAAATGTTCAACAGCATGAAGATACTTCTGGTGAACCAATCCTTGGTCAGGAAGCTGATGAGGCGATGACAGGTAAGCAACATTTGTAAGTTTCATCGCCACCATGCTTGCAATATTTTAGATCATGTACCTAAGAAATACAGTACAGTTAAATATTATTCAAAAGAACAATTAACCCATCAGCTGGCAAGGCGCTCAGATGGTGCTACCCTAGTATTTTACTACGCTCTACCCTAGTATTTTACTCTGTCTAGTACGCCAGATAATTTTACTCATAAAAGGAACAATACTGCCAGTAAATGAGTTAATAAGCAAATTGAACACAGACTAGAAAAGGTGTGGATTTTGAAAGCACCGTCAATGCGGAGTATCCTCTCTATAAAACACTGTTACACAAGGACACAGAATGTATAAACATTGTACAGTAATCTGACTTTATCTTGATTCAATTCTGTAAAGGAAATGTTCAACAACAGTTTGTGCTGGATTTATGTGGACGAAAGGCATATTAAACCACAACATAATGTTTGTGTATACAAATTTAACGGACAGGACTTAAATAAGTTTGACTTGGATGATCAGAAATAATCATTATATACCTAAAATTGATGTACTTTTCTGCCTACTATCGCGATGGCACAAGCATTCTAGGATGGTCTGGAGGCATGACATCCCTGAAAATTTTCTCTGAAATGCCATTTCCTGGACTTTGGGGGAAGATTTTACAGAATTCTGACGGTCAGAAAACGACATTTTAATATATCAAGAAAGAATATATTTTTTGTTGTTGCTCTACAGTCTGAGCTTGGCTGCTTGGGTTGGGGGCCCCCCAGGTCCCCCCGGTCAGAAACCCATAGTAGTTACGCCACTGCAACACATGTCATTTTTGGTAATCAAACATGGCAAGAGATGTTCATGAAAATTACAGCTGAATTCGTCAGTATAACTTCGCTCTGCTTGTCTATGATTACTGATTAGGTTAATTGTGTCAAAATAACTGGGATTTGTATATTTATTTGTGGGACCACCCACTATATACATGAATTATTTAATTGGTCTTTTTGCCCAAAGGCAACCCAGCCAAATAACTGGGATTTTTATATTTATTTGTAAGACCACCTACTATAGACATGGTAAACTTCAAAGATTTTAATTTGCACTTCACTTGGTTGAACTAGAATACTGGGTTTGGTGGATAATCCAAGTGAGTAGATACATACACAATTTTTAAGACCTGACCAGGAACGGTTGCAAAAAATGCAACACTAGGCAGGAATTGAACCCACGGCCCTGTGATTCCGGTGCAGCGCTCTAACCAACTGAGCTACAGAGTCCAGTTGCTGAGCTGTAACCGTAAGTTCTGTATATATAGGTTATCGGGTGTGCGGGTTGTGATAAGGTAAACTTCAAAGATTTTAATTTGCACTTCACTTGGTTGAACTAGAATACTGGGTTTGGTGGATAATCCAAGTGAGTAGATATACTGTATACACAATTTAAGACCTAACCAGGAACCGGTGCAGCGCTCTAGTGAAGTGCAAATTAAAATCTTCATAGTGAAGTGCAAATTAAAATCTTTGAAGTTTACCTTATCACAACCCGCACACCCGATAACCTGTATATACAGAACTTACGGTTACAGCTCAGCAACTGGACTCTGTAGCTCAGTTGGTTAGAGCGCTGCACCGGAATCGCAGGGCCGTGGGTTCAATTCCTGCCAGAGGACCTAGTGTTGCATTTTTCACAACCGTTCCTGGTTAGGTCTTAAATTGTGTATATATCTACTCACTTGGATTATCCACCAAACCCAGTATTCTACTATAGACATGGTCTTTTTGCCTGAAGGCAACCCAGCCAAATTACTGGGATTTGTGTATTTATTTGTCATGCTTTGAAACTCATTTTTCAACACAACTCTGCAACTTCAAATGCTTAACAACATTTACTTCTTCAACATTCAATGACCAAAGAGAATATGCTGGACTTGCATCCAAACCCTTTACTAAGCAGAGCTAAGTTAAATCTGCTGTGAACTCTAGCTGACAAAAAGCATGTGGTTTGGTAGCGAATTGAAATGTCGGATTTCTAATCGGTAAAACACCGCAAGACAAATTCATATGTAACACTTAAAGATAAAAAATAACACACTGACTCCACTTACCTTCACAATAAACCGCAGGAAAAACCCAAAACAACAGCCAAAATCTCCTTGTCTTCGCAAAATATGGAAAGCAGATGGAAATTAAGACGAGCACGAAACCGAGGCAAATGCCATACACACGAAGCGAGGCAAGGGCAAATATATTTTAAATATAATCTCAAAAGACATAGCATCCAGCCGTGACGTCACGATTAGGAAGCGTTACTCTCAGATCAGTGGTTCTCCTTCGTCAAACGCAATAATACACCAGAAGCATATCTTGAGTCGGTGCCTTTGATGTTTTTGTGTATATATTTGTATTCTGTGCACTTACCATGCTTGGTCTGCCTGACGTCCCCACCCATAGAACTATAATAGTTTGTATATAGTTCAATGGCCCCACCTGGCCTCCTCCCTCCGCAGGCAACGGTTTTCACTTGTTTCCATCTACCAAACTGACGTTATGCAATTTTCCCGATTTCCAATTTAGTTTTTCTTCATTTTTCTTCATCAATTTGGTTAGGGTTAGGGTTGGGATTAGGGTAAGTTTTAGGGTCAGTTACAAGGAAGCCTGTGCACATCCTGTGCACAGGCCAGTTACAAGACTATTTTAGGAAGATGGAAACAATAGGCATGGGGAGTAACAGTGGATAGTGAGGGATAATTGGAGCTGGTCTGAAATAAAATCACGGAGAGTTGCCTGCCAAAAATCGCAAGTTGAGGACCGATCACTTCGCCTTGTGGACCTGTCACTTCACCCCGGATACCCTAGGGGGCTTTTGTCACCATGATACGAGTGGAGAAATATAAAATATATATATCTACAATTTACAATGATCTACAATTTACGCGATCAAAATAATTCTCAGTATTGCGAAGAAAGAGGGAGGGATTATAGGCGTTATAGCATATTTTAATATACCTACTTGCAAAATCGAACACAATCAAGTTTTGGAATGTTTACAATTGGATTGACAAATTGTAATGATGTAACTAGTATTAACAGAATTCCTTGAGGTCTCTGGTCCAAATCAACGAACAGAGTTAAGAGATATTTAATCTGTACAACGCGATAGAGAGACACAAAGGTGATCCCCTGAGAAACAGGTGCCTCGTCCCAAGGCGCTGTTAATTAGCTAATAAAAAGATTAATTACGCAATACAAGTCACTATATTGAAAGGTTTACATACAGTAGCGCCCACTGGTAGCGCCACAGCCCTTTGTGAGCACATCGACGCAATGCAATACTTCATGTAAACCTTTCAATATATTGCGTAACTAGAAGTTACTATCGCAAGTGAATTGCTGCCTCGCAGCCATGCATTATGGGAAGCAAAATTTAACTGAACGTAAATTTACAGAGGCATCACTCTCTCCTATGCAGAGGCGTTTATTTAAGATTTTAACTCAATTCGCGGGCTTAATACCCGGAGAATGTGAGGCATTCAGGTTTAATAGTGAACGTGCACAGGTGATCAAGGGAAGAGTGGGCCCCATGGAAACTTTATGTAAGCGCACCTTCCTCTCCCAATCTTTCGATATCTCGCTTTGCTACATCGCGGCGCTCGCTAAAAAGCCTCTGCGGAGGAGAGAAGAGGCATCAGAATAATTTAACCTACAAGATTAGAAAAATGAATGATATAACTACAGTAGTATTTTAAAGAGTATATAAAATAATTGTAATTACAGTTAATTTAAATATTACAAATAACTGTCACTTATTTGTGATAATTGACAAGGCTTTCACTTTTCACTCAAAGTAAATATAACACATTTGACAGTGCACTAATGTTTTGCACAATAGTTAGTAAACAAGCGACAAATCTCAGTCGTCTTTTTGCAGTAAAAATTCAGATTGAAGTTCAGGTGTCTGAATAAACACCAGAAGGTTACATAACAACTGTTTGTTTTTGGTTGCATTGATTAACATCATTCTACAGATCTCTTCATTGACAGTCCTCATTAGGAATAAAATCAGGCAATTCCATGAACCTTTAGCTGTAGAAACCACAGACTGTAGACTATTTCGTTAGACTACAGTAGACGTAGTAGTTCTTCCATAAAATTCTGAGAGAATGAGACAATCACAACTTTTCAAGACTGCATTGACCACCCCCCTCCCCCAGCATCTGAGTTTCTTGCAATAAGGGAAAGTTAATTTATTATGCTGAAGGGAGTGTGGGGGGATGAAGATGTCTTAAAAAAGTTCATATTTTATATGGGGGCCCTGTTGGGGCTATTTCAAAAACCCACCAAAGGATACTTTGAAATTTCAATGCCCCCCCCCCCACGTGAATCCTGAATCTATTAAGGAGTACAATCCAGACAGGTATCTGGAATCCAAATAGCTCTTCGATTACCTTTTAATATACATGGGGCTAACAGCATTTTACCAATTTGTTTAAATAAAGTATAGGGAATAGTCCGGTCTGCGCATGCGTACAAAGCAGTCTCCTAATCATAATACGAACAGTTATACAATCTTACAAAGCTTGTTTGTGCTACAGTTACTATTTATTTTACTGTAGAAGCAGGAAAATGTATAAAATTGCTATTTGGTTGATAAAGTCCATTGTTATAATATGAAAAATGTAAACAAAGCGTTTGTTTACAACCGGACGGTTCCCTACCTACCCGGCGTGTGCAATCGATGAAATCGATAATCGATAAAATCGATATCAATTAATATCAATCGATATCAATTAATCGATTGATATTGAAAATCGATGAACAATCGATGGTGAAGTTTTTTGTGGCCTTATTGATTGGTATCGATAGCAATCAATAGACTAATTGCGTTCGATTGGTATTGATTATCAATAACAATCGATGAACTAACAGTGTTCGATTGGTATCGCAATTGGTATTCTCGACCACTGTACTCACTTTCCGGTGAAGCTTATATATAAACCTTTATCTTTTTGTTGTCATTTTTTTTTTAATTCTTAAGTTCTCTATTAAGTCGTTTGTTAATTTGATTTTTCAATTGAGATAAAGATAGATACAAATGGAACATTTTATGATAGTGCATACTGTTTGCGTGCATGGATGAGTTGACATTACCAAATTTGCCTTATTAAAAAATCGATGAAATCGATACCAATCGATGAATATCGATTGACAAACGGACTGAATTTTGTGACTATAGATTGGTCATCGATTGGCAAATACCAATCGATATCAATTAATTAATTGGTATTGATTGATATCGATTCATCGATTGGCTTTCAGATCATCGATTTTTATCGATTGCACACGCCGGGTACCTATAATGCTCTGTAGGTTAAATTATAAAACGATGACAGAAAATCCATAACAAGTATATCTTCTGGACTAATACTGTGAGACTCTTACAGACAGTTCTGGATTTTGCCAAAGGTTATGAAAATGTTGATTCTCTGAAATGAAAAGATATGACAATATATTTGCATGACTTCGACTATAATTAAAGTATTGGTCTGAGCAGCTTGAATAGCAATGTTTTTAATATTACAAATCACAAAATTAAGAAACAAATGTCAAGAAATAAAAAAACAATTTTTAAAATACCTTTTAGGCTTGAGCTCAAGTCGAATCGAAAAACAAAAAATCGTCAAATGTTCGGGCTGACGACAATTTCCGAATTGCACAGACACCATCCATCCAAAAAAAATCGAGATTTTGAATGTACATAAGTGCGCGAAAGACTGGGTCGAGTGAACTCTGAAATGCTCTCTGAAAGACTGGGTCGAGTGAACTCTGAAGTGTTAAGAATAGGTGGCTGCCTACGGCAGCAATTAGTCTTTATCATGATTGCCTATTAATATGAACATGACCACAGCACAGAATACTAACCTATCCAGAAGGTCATCCTATATTGTTTTTGAGTAACTCGCCACTGTTACTGTGACTGCTTCTGTTTAGGGCACTTGCCGAGTGGCGAATCGATAACGAATAGCAAAAACAATATAGAGATGACCTTCTGCATAGTATTCTGTGACCACAGCATGACCAAAGGGTAGGGACTTCATGTAGCCCTTATCGATATATATCAACACTAATCCCATAGGCCCCAACCCTAATGCTAACCCTAAATATTGTATCATAAGGGTTACATCAAGTCTCTACAGACCAAAGAGGGAAAGAGCGTTTACTCCCAAAAACGTCAGTCTCGAGTTATATCTTGAACGTGCGGCGTCAGCGTGGGTAGAGTATAGCAAATACGGCGCCGGCGGTTGACTGTTGTGTAAAACTACCTGAAAAATACAATGAGAACTTCAACGTTTCAAGCGAGGACACTTCGTCTGGAAGTTAGTAGAACGAAGGGACTTCGCTTGAAACGTCGAGGTTCTCATTGTATTTTTCAGGTAGTTTTGCCGACAACAGTCAACCTTCTCGAGTTATGCACTACTCAATTACTCCCCGACCCCGGGACTATGCAGACTTGCAGAAGTTTTAACATTTCTCGAATGTTGAAATCCCGGTGTCACAGCAGGCAGTGTCCCCCACCAGATAGTGTCCCCTTTCATTAGTTCGCCGTGGATATAGTCCCTCCACGTAAAAGTCAAAAACAAAGCTCATATCTGTAAAATATATTTTATATAAAAAATTTTGCTTAAAACGAGAACAAGAAAATGACTAGCAATATTAAATCATGACCGTTTAAATAAAACTTATATTTGCTACTGAAATAATTATTGCGCCTAGTTGCCGAATCAAGTTTGCTGTGTTTCGGCGTAAAACCCTCTCCCGCGGCAACCAAAGTAGACATTAGCGTGGTTTACTAGGGTTAGGGCTAGTTTAAGGCTTAGGGTTTGGGTAACTTGCTCATATATCGAGAAAGCGCATAAAACCTTTCGGCCTTCACGATTTTACTTCAATTAGTCTTAATTTTACCCATAAAAAGGTTTAGATTAGTGCATATTTTCAAGGATTTCAAAGGATTAGATTTTTTCTCGACTAATGCTAGAAGGTGTCGCGCGAACTGGATAATTATTCGCGCGAACATAGCGAATCGGGTTTAAAATTCGCTCGAAATGGCTCTTGATTGGCAAAACTTTAATTTGTTCGCTGGCGACTGGCGAAAAAGTTTAAAATTTAGTTCGAGATAGGCGCGTGATAAGAGAGTTCGACAGCAAGGTGCATTGAAGCTTTCTGTCATGTGGGGGGACGAAATTTGCAATAACTAGTCTTGATTTCGCTTTTGATTTTAGATAACTCACGTATAACCCACCATCAAGATCCAAGACTTAAGGTAAATGCTATATAGCGCACATGCACAACGACTGGCTAAAACAATAGAAGATAATTTCATACCAGCCGGCAAACAATTTAAATTATTGGAGTGTTTACTGGAGTGTAAACACTATATTGAACTATGTACAATATATTATAGCAAATATTGAGTCTAGTTTTAAAGTCATGATAGTATATATTTATATATAATATATATAATATATATTCATGCAGGAAGACAGCGACGAAGATAATCAGCCTGGTTCGGAAAGCGATTACGACGAAGGTAAATTTACATTTTCAGTTTGCCGTTAACGGTTCATATAACTGCGCGATGCACCGTGGGAATAAAGACAGTATGTATAATTTATACACGCTTGCATGATGGATTTTCCAACCTATAGAATAATACCATGCAAAAACCAATAAGTACAGAATTAATATTCTAGCTTGTGATTGTGAAAACGGTGTATTGCGTGAAACAGGCTGTAGTAATTTGAGGTAAGCGAAAACTATCTATATTGGAGATTGACAACATGCAATCATAGATTACAACGTTGATTGTGAATTTGCATCTGCATTAGCCATTACCAATACATCCTCTGGATAATTTAGCTATACGCGAAATATAGGAGACCAACATCACCTATATATAGAAATTTCCTGCATGTGTTTCTGCATGGTGTGAAACCTTGTAGGGAACTTAGAGTCCTATAGTTTTAACATCTAGTATAACCATGTACTTCTTTTTTATGTTTATACTAAATTCATTAAATAAAAATTAAATAAATAAAATGTCAATAAAGACAATAAGGCAGTCTTTTCTAGATAAGTCAATTCTACCAGACAATGTTTTAGTATACCTTCAAATTCATAGCGGTTATCGTCTGTCCCTGAAATACTAAAATGAGAACTTCATATGATAGATAGATAGAACGTTTAATTGAATCAATATTTACAGTCTTGAGAACTGAATTACTATTGAATATATATATATATGTATGTACCTATATATATGTTTACATATCACAATTATAATAGTTGTTGTCTCTAAAAAAGTCTATAATCTAAATGTAAAGTTCATAACTATTTAAAATATTGATTGATCTGAAATTACCTACAAAGTTGCATTACGTGCGCAATATGGAATAAAGGAATTACTAAATCTGTTTGTGTGCATAATGGAAAGATTATATTTTCTGTTTGTTCTGAGATTGTTTGGTGGTGAATTTTTCGGTGGCAAAAGTTCCTTTAACTTGTGATCGTTATTTGCTTCGATTGATGAAAATAGTTTTACACACAACTTTTCTCTTCGATCGTATAATGTTTCCAACTTTGCCTGTTTTAATGCTTCGATGTAACTCGAGTCTGGGTGAATAATCCGCAGTGCACGTTTCTGAATACTTTAAATTTCCATTGATAGGTAGTTAGGGAGAGTCGAGTGGAAGACTTGACAGGCATACTCAACAATAGATCTTATACACGCGGTATAAAACTTGTATAAGGAGCCAGTTTCCACTTCAGCGCGTTTTAATTGCTTTAATAAATAAAGTCTCTTAGAAGCCTTTTCCACGGTATTGCTTACGTGTTTGTTCCATTTCAAATCATTGGTATCTATCATACCCAATTTCAAATGGCTTCCCGTTTATATCTATACATGATGATTCCACCATGATGGTTGAAAGCAGTAAAAATTTAAGTGATGGAAATTATTGTCAAAAAATAAGATTATTGGTTATAATAAACTTTTAGTGTACAAAAAAGTTCCGTGTCATTTGCATGCTTTTTATGCTGAAAAGATTTAGTGTGGTTGGCCAATCGCTCTTTGATTGGCCAACCACACTAAATCTTTTCAGGAGAAAAAGCATGCAAATGACACGGTACTTTCGAAATATATTTGGACATTGAAAGAAAACAATAAGGATTTCAGTATTAATTGGCAAATTTTAAAACATTCTATTTCGTATACGGGAGGATCAAAACGATGCAATTTATGTTTAGAAGAAAAATTTTGTATTTTGAAAGAAAAAAACAAGGATTGTTTACTCAACAAAAGAGCTGAAATAATTTCACGATGTCGTCATCGTAACAAATTTCAGCGTAAACAAGCAAACAAAGCCATGCATGCACACATTGTCTCCCACACACTCCCACGCCCGGCAGAAAGCATATAAGCGGTCATTTCTTTTCGATACTTGTAAACTGCCTGAAGATTCTTTTAAAGATGAAACAGCCTGTTGCAGACAAGTTTTGAGGTAAGCGAAAATCTATAATTTGCTCTAACTATATGTTGTCGAGCACTCTTTGCTCTTCGTAGTCGTAGACCTAAACCTACACGTATATATATATATATATATATATAGTTTTCGCTTACCTCAAAACTTGTCTGCAACAGGCTGTTTCATCTGTAAAAGAATCATCAGGCAGTTTACAAGTATCGAAAGAAATGACCGCTTATATGCTTTCTGCCGGGCGTGTGTGTGAGACAATGTGTGCATGCATGGCTTTGTTTGCGTTGTTTACGAAATTTGTTACGATGACGACATCGTGAAATTATTTCAGCTCTTTTGTTGAGTAAACAATCCTTTTGTTTTTCTTTTAAAATACAAATTTTTCTTCTAAACATAAATTGCATCGTTTTGATCCTCCCGTACGAAATAGAATGTTTTAAAATTTGCCAATTAATACTGAAATCCTTATTGTTTTCTTTCAATGTCCAAATATATTTCGAAAGTTCCGTGTCATTTGCATGCTTTTTATGCTGAAAAGATTTAGTGTGGTTAGCCAATCGCTCTTTGAATGTGGTTGCAGTCATGCCAATGTAATTTTTGATCGTGTTTGTGTTGCTTACTGTGACTGTTGCTTTGTATACTATGTCCCTAGTCATGCATTGTTTTTGAAGCGGGCAAATGGTGTTTTTTCTACAACTGCAATTGGTAGTGTCCCTCTCCTGTGGCTTGTTATTTCTAGATATGCGTGCATTGTGTTTAGTGATTACTGACTTAATATTGTTCATGCAGCTATAGCTTACTTTAACTGTATTTCTGTTAAAAATTTTATGTAGCTTGTGATGCGGTGGAAAATGCTTGTCAATTAGACTAAGGAAAGTTGCTATGCCTAAGCACAGATTAAAGATATACAGATATGGAACTCTCGCGGGATCCTGTCCCCACTTTTTCAATGCGCATGCGCGAGCCTCTGGCAAGTGTCATGAACATTTTTAATCAGTAAATAGATAGGAAAACCCCGAATTTGACAATAAAACAGCGATTTAAGAGAGTATATCTGGATGATTTGTTCGTCGTTCACAATTTTTACAAATGGGCTAGGACTAGAGTATTTTAACAAAAAATGGATATATAAAAACGCTTTGGTACGGAAAAAACGGGAAAAACATGCCTCGAGGAGTGCATTTATCAGTGTTTTCAATCAAATTGACTTTGACAAATCGATTTTTGCAAATTCTTCAACTTTGGAAGCTTATATCTACTTGAAATACTAACTTTCCAGGGAAATCTTATACTTACAAGGTTAGTGGAAAGTTTTTTCATATTTTATTCAAATTTTACAAGTTTTCAAGACAGATAAGGCATGAAAACTCCGAAAACAAAAAGACACGGCAAGCCGCGTATATGTATGAATTTAACCTTATCTTCAACGAAAATATTCATTACATGACTTGTTTATATACTTTTATACCACAGGTTTTTATACTATTGCTAACAGATGGGATACTTAATGTAAAAGACCGCCTTGTTTGTGTTTAAAGCTCAAAAAACTGTTCTACAATGCGGTTGTGTTGTGCCCTGAGCAAAACAACAAGATATAAACAAAATGGCAATCTGTGACTTCCCAAACTTTGGCAGGACGTAAATTATTTAATTTTCGGTTTTTGCTTAAAGAAAACATTAATATTTCCCTAAGCGTTAAGTTTCGGCACCAAATACATTGTCAACTATCAATAAACAAGCTTTCAAAGCATCAAACCAACATATAGTATGTTTGCATGTCGACTGTTTCACACTAACTCCTGGCTTTCAATGATAAATAAAAGTTGTTTGGAAACTCGAACGTGTTTTAAAAACAAACAAAAGTGATCACTTACTGCTATTTTCAGAAATTTGGAGCTCAAAATGATGATCTGTAGCGCCAACTCATAAAAATAAGCATTTTTCAACTTTCGAACAGTGTTTCTCCTATACTTTAGTTAGGAAATTCGACGAGCGACACTTGCCAGCCACGCACCAGAGCAATTTGTGTGGCGCGTGGAATTGCCTTACAGTGGGGACAAGAACATCAAAGGTTCCGACTAAAGTTCCATATCTGTTAATCTTTAATCTGTGGCCTAAGTGCGTTCTGATATATGGGTGCAGATTCCTGAAAAGTTTGCTCATCTGATGAAAGAAGTGCGATGCGCTTGTTAATTGATGCAGGTAGTTGCCTTGTGATGCTCGGTGGGTGATTAGAGTGCATATTTATGTATAGTGGATCGTCATTGGGCTTCCTATAGGGCCTATGTTTTCCATTGTTAAGGTCGAAAGTTACATCTAAAAAGTTTACAAGATGTAACTTTCGACCTTAACAATGGAAAACACAACCTCGTTCCCAGGCTCTTATCTCTTGGGGAGATAAAACCCTGGTTGTCGCTGGTCACGTGAACCCCCAGATTTTGGGGGAAAATCGAAATTGTTCTTAGGGAAGGGTGGTAGAGGAGTGTGTTGTTGTCGCGTTTGGAAATTTTCAAATTTATGATTTTGCGTTTTGTATTCGTAAAACAGTATATATAGTATAACGCGCCAAATATATCAACAAATTTTTAAAAACAGCATTGAAATTAATTACATCCTGCTTGGAACATATGGAGTATTAAATTACATCTCAAGTATGGAGTTAAGGTCAAATTTCAAGATCCTATCCATTCAATCGAGTCGATGGCTAGCAAAGACACGCCGAAAAAGCTCTACAAAAAACAAGAATCGAAGGCCAATATTTCACGTTGCAGACTTTGTAATTGTGTTTCTGACCCAAAGCACAGTAAAAGTCTGTTTCGGAGTCAGAATCAAACAATTCTACGCAACGCGGAGATAATTTATGGTGGTGAGTTGCCACAAGGAAGCGACCTTCCTCGCCAAATTTGTGCGCCTTGTGAAAGGAGGCTAAACAATGCCGTACAATTGAAGAAAATCATCACGGAGACGCAACAAAAGTTACGTGAAAATGTTCGAGCGAAACGATGTGTGGAAATGTCGCCATCTGTTAATAAACCGTCTGCAAAAGTGCGTGCAGTTGGGACTACGCGACGACGAAGTATTGACTTCAATGTTGCAGCAGAAAAATCTCCACATCCAGTAAGTGTTCATCAAATATTAAAGCTTCTGCTGTCATTTAATATCTTTAGTTAATTCTTTTCTCTATATAATTTTTTGAACATCATATTTCTAGTGAGTATTTTCGTTGAATATTTTGCGCCATTTTAATAATCATGAATGAATTCATTGTGGTCATGAATGAATTCATTCATGCATATAAAACAAGACAAAACAATGGTCCAATTTTAATACAGTATTATACTCATATTTGAATTAATATCGTTTTGTGCTTTATGGTTTTACTTTAAACCTTTCAAAATATATCATTGTTTGGTATACAATAGCATGAAATTGTTTGATTGAAAATTTTGACAGTGTGACAATGTTTTAAGGTCGAAACTTTTGATGCATCATCATCACAAATTCTCAATGAGGCAAACAAAGAACTCCTTGAAGTGGCAAGGAGGAGTGATGCATCTGTCCTGAGACAACGAAAGTATGATGGGTTATCTTCTGAGGGTTGGATGTCTGAAGTTATAGAGGAGATGGCAACCAGGTGTCCGATGGTGCATAAAATCCTATCTGGTCTCTTGGAAAGCACCATCTATCCGGCAAAGAAGAATCCTGCAATCTGCTTGATTTATGGCATTGTGATGTTTTGCGATGCCATGAATTAAGCAGAATCCAACGAATAAATTCAGTTCTGTTGATAGAAGGCCAAGCATCTGTAAATGTAAGTCATTCTAAAATTTCTGTGATGATCATCAATAACTTGACCTGTTTGTCGCACTGTTTATATGATCTTAGGTACTGGGACACTCTACCTCCTGAGCTACCCTGGGAGAGGAAAAATGACAATAATATTATAACAGCTGAAACGCAAATGTTTATATGGAAAGTTTTAAACTTGCCTCGGCTGGTAGGGTTACCCTGGGGGTAGGGTCACTCTGTTTGTGAAAGAGGGTGACCCTAGTGGGAGGGACAACTTATGTCCATGTAAACGGTTTGTCTTGGCCCCCAGGGACAACTTTCAGACAAGTTTTTCAGACAGACGAACAAAAAGCGAGTGTTTTCTCATATAAATGCATGGTAAAGTTGTCTCAGAGGGTAGGGTGTCCTGGTCCCCTCTCTTTAAATAGTCTCCCCCAGGGCCTGAAATTGGGAAAATTTAGTTGCCCAAGTGGCTAGATACATGTACATGGAATAAAATATGGTTGCCAAATATAATACCAGGTCTCCCTATACGAGGCTTATTGATCTATAATTATGAAAGAAGCTTGCTGCTGAGAGCTGGCTGAGCCACACTGCTGGGTGCCCGATGAAAGTAGGGGTAAGCCAATTTGTTGTTGCTTGACAAAAGTACCCACCCACCCAGCCCCTATCTGAATATTTCTATATTATGTATATGTTTGTGTAATTGCTTGCTTTACAGTAATTACACAAACATATACATAATATAGAAATATTCATATTTTGTGAATAAATGTTTATGGGTAAACCCATTGCCTGGCAGTCTGTACCACTGATGAGTAAAATTGTCTGGCATTAGACAGAGTAAAATACTAAAGTAGGACACATCTGGGGACATTGCCTGCTGATGGGTAACAAGAGGCAATGGCAGATAGTTTTGTTGACCCATTAACCACCAGTACTCTACCACTGACAAGTAAAATACTCTGGCATTAGACAAAGTAAAATATACTAAAGTAGTGTGCATCTGGGCATATTGCCAACTAATGGGTTATGCCATCCAATATATGACATCATCTGGTTATTTGACAGTTGACATTTGCATCTGATAGTTGTCAAACAATGCATGGATATTCTCATCCATGAAATATTACAAGTAAAAAGAAACCGCTCTTTCATACAGTATATGGCAGATCATACGCAAAAGCAGTTTTAATATATTTTCTATATTATAATGTAAACCTTCAATTTAACCAATGCTATTGGAGTTTGATGGAACACTAGAAATAAGGATAAACTAATTATTCCAGCATATTGGCTATCGAGGAGTTTCAATCTGAAACTCATTACCGAACAGTATAAGGAGTTTAAATAACTTAATTCAATTTAAGAAAGATCTCAAAATAAGATGTTAATTCTATTTGACTATTTGTACTTTGGTTCTTTGATATGAACCATGTTTTAATTGTTTCTAATATTATCATGTAAAAGCCTTCTGGGAGAGTTCATAATTTTAAATAAATAAAATTAAAGCTGTGGCTTGCATTTCAGCAAAATGAGAATTTCAATTTTAGAAAAAACAGCTGCTTTGTTACAAAGCAAAATATGATCTCTTTCTTTCACCTTCTTTGAAGTCCCCTGACTGCCTTAGTGCATAAGAGCTACGTTTGGATCCAGTTTGGGATTATTACATGTATCTTAGTATCTATTTTTGACACAGAAATGTAAACAAAACAGTGTGTCTGGTATTTAATAGTATATTATGCTTAAGCTCATGAATGTGTCCTTATACTTTCCATATTCTTTCAGCTGATTGCTCGCTTGAATAAGTATGGTCTGTGCCTTGAACCCACAAAGAAATACACAATTCTGGATGACATTGGAAAACAATTCATTGACCATGCTGCGGATTTGGTAAAGTCTGGACATAAATTTGTCTATGTATTAGACAACATTGACTGGGAGGAGAAAGCTCATGACATGAGACAGAATGTGCAAAACAGGAGTGTTCATGCTGTGGCAACAAGTATTGTATTTAATCGAGTTTCTGATGAAGGGTTGCCCGATTCTGGTCCACAGCAAAGTCTAAAAGATTGCAATGTCCATCAGTTGGTGGATATCAATCGACTGGAATTGGAGGCAATTAGAAGCCGATATAGAATACTTGTTGCTAAGCTTTTGTTTGAACATTTTCCTGCTTTTGCAATATTCAAGCCTTATGTAGCTGGAACCACTGAATGTCAACGAAGCAAGGACATGTCTACCAAGTCGGAAGTCATGACAATGCCCATCTTGATGAAAGACGAAAAAAAATATGCTGAGTGTGTGGATGTACTGGATCAGCTTGAGAAGTGGACCCAAGAAATCTACACAGCTGCTGGGCTATGTTCCTCGTCTTCCTCAGAACCCAATGATGATGATACCACACCCACCATTGGAGCCACATCCAGACCAGACCAACCAGCCTCGCATGTACCACCTGCTGCCTCTGAAAGTGATCCATTGCATGGTGTAAAGATACCATGCTTTGGTGATCAACTCACCCGGGTCAGATTCGCTGGAGCAAAAGATTTAAGAGCTGGATGCCATTCTGCAAAGCAGAGACTGGATCACCTCTATCCATTTTGCATTGTTGACTGGCACACCAAAAGAAGTTTCTTAAAGGTATGGTTTCTGTAAGCTATGTACAGTATTAACTATGTCTTGTGGGTAAACCAATTAATTCAAGACCCACATACAAGCTTTGTCTCCTGCAGCAGTAGACCATATACAGGTAGCCTCTTCTTGCATCAGATGATATTACCCTTTGTACAGTACTTGTAACCACATCCAATGTACTAATCACATCCAATGTGTTTAGCACAGTACTAAACACAGTGGATGTTAATGGCTTATTTAACAAGAGAGATAAACAAATACTCTTCTTACAGCACAATACAAAACAGTGCTGTGTCTAGATAGGAGCCTCATATCAGAGTTAATTTGTAACCCATTACTAGTGGCATCCTGAACATTGTTAGTCTGTGCCCTTGCAGTAAACTATTATTGGGGGTAGAACCTCTTGGGGGGGGGGGCACCCCCACAATAATTTGGCATTTTTGGAAGCAGGGGCTTAAAAATAGGGCCTGGGAAACCTTTCGCTAGGGGCCCGCTGCTCACGTTGGGGGGTGTCATTTGCTAAGAAGAAAAATAGGATTAAATACAAAATTAAATTTTTGTTCATTAAATATCAGTGATTTATCCCAAATATTTAATGAAGGGCCCAAAACTTTATAAACATTGTAGACCTTTGCATGCTTGGGGCCCACAATTGCCAGATTTCGGTGGCCCACCGGGAAATCTCCTGGTGTCCCGGTGGGCCAACGCCGCCCCTGTTTGGAAGCATCAGAATTCAGAAGCCCATTTTCCATGTTTCCGGAGAGGATTTTTATAAAAATTATGAGGTTTTCACATCTAAGAATTCAATATTTTTACCGATAAGTTACTTTCAAATTCTACATTCAAACCGATGAAGGTCAATTTACAGACAGTTTTCTTAAAAATTGGATTGGGGCATTTTGCACACCCCCCCCTCGGTATGCCCTTGTCAATTACTGTGCTGTCACAAGAGATTACATTTGTTGAAATGTTTTATAGACAGTTGCAAACACTTCACTAGTATTGTATCAAATGTGGGCAGATTGTCAAATGCAATTCTTATACTGTTCCACAATGTTTACTGATTCACCAAGTGCTAACAAAACAAACACAATAATATATGTATAGAACATCCATATCAATATTTCTCTCTCTTAGGAAATATGTCGTCTTCAGTATTTATATAAGGATAATGATATGCCTTTTTTCTTTTAACAAAGTGACATCATGGTGTCAAAATGTGCCTTCTGTGATGACAAATGTTGGTTAAAATTAAACATTTTGAGAAGAGAATTTCAATCAAACCTCAAGTGAAAAGTTCAGTACCTTTAGCTATCACATGTACAATATTGTTATTTTTTTTGTACAGACTGTGTTCAAGAAACTGTATAAGAACTCTGGTAGAGAGAAGGGAACACTGCGATTTTTTCGAGAAAAGCTCAACCGAAGAAATGTCACAGTTGATGTAAAACACTATGAGGATTGTGAGCAGCTGTTTTACAGTGTTGGTAAGTGTTTTGTAGTTGAGGCCCTTATGGAGTTCTTCCAAATGGAGGATACGAAACACAAGCCAGCAGTGAACGGTCCTCATAGTGTCAACGTCCTAAAAGAAGAATATAGAAAGAGCTACATTATCAACATACTTGACAAATTTCTTGATGAGTTTGTTTTCGTTGGTGGTGAGAGTGATGATGGAGATATGGATGATGGAGATGAGGACGATGGAGACAGAGTTGATGAAGATGGTGTTTGGAGTTACGGAGTTAACATCATAAAGTGTTTCATGTTGCTAGCTGATTTTAAGGATGCTGTCTCCACAGGCAATGGCGAACACCTATCGATCCTGAGAAAACAGCTGCTGGTCCATTTCTTTGCAACACCTGGATTCAACGAGTTTGCGATTGAAATGCTGATCAATATCCTCCAGTGTGAAGTGTTGCTGTCAAGAGCTGAGGCCCATCATTGCAAATGGGCTGCTACGGTCAATTGGAAAGGTGGTGCTGGCAAAAACATTGAAATTGACCTGTTTCAAGAAAATAGGAACTGCGAGATGAAGAAGTTGATCAGATCAATGGGTGCCAACAAGACGGACAAGGCTATTACCAGAGCAAGTAAGGCATCAGGAGGAGTGACCAAAATAGTGGATGCATTTGAGCAGCAGGTTAACATTCGTCCTAAATCAACAACGCACTCCCACAAATCAGCAACTGAGGATGAAAGGATAATAAGTAGGGACATAAGAGGTTTAAGGCCTTTTAAGAAGGAGGATGGAAGAGCATTTGAGTCCTTTGCAAGCATTTCCTGTGATCCCATCCACTCTTTGGACAAAGATAAATTTGTGACATGGATTGATAGACACAAGAAGAACATATTGATGCACTATCCGGTTTCAGAAGATGCTGAACTGTCCAATGAGTGATTTAGTTTATCACAGAACTGTCCAGTGAGTAATTTAGCAATTTTCAGAAAGTAGTCTATGGTGTAAGTTTGTTAAAAGAACTGTTGAGGTTTTGGTTGAACTACCTGAGAAAGGTACTGTAATCCTCAACATTTAGAGCTAATCCTAAGGACATTTGTCCAGAACATTCAAAATGTCTTGGTTTGCTAACTTGTCAAGGCAGTTTGATCAAAACCTTAGCAGGTTATTGTCAGATGATTAATTGCTATAAATATTAATTGTTAAAAGTACAACTACAATCTGCAGACAGATACTACATATAAAGATGACACAGACTATACCATAAGCTGGTTTCTGTGAGAATTTAAGACTACTATAATAGTGCTGGTTCTGATTTGATTCAAAACCGCCATAAATTTTAACTCACAGATGGCAGCTTATTTCCAAACATCCACTATAAGATATCAATTAGACCAGAAATTTGTTTTATAGGGTACAATATAAAGAACTCAAATATTTAGAGTAAGTTTAGTTGTGAAGGCGAGACTTCACTTGTGCTGATCATGAGTTTATGTCAGCCTTAGTAACAAAATTTAATATATTGTAATAGCACCAAGTTGCACTTGCACAAGTCATATGGACACAAATTTATAAATGTATATAATGCACATATTTATGAGAAATTTTGAGAACAGTTATAATAGAAATTAACAAAATATTTACACTAATGGTCTCAGTCTGCATTTTGTTTGTCCATCACTCTAATGAGGTACAGTAACATGTAATGTGATAAAATATAATTTATATACCACAAACTCTTAGAAATTGGAATAAAATGTTCAGGGTTTGAATTAACAGATAGTGAATAGCAATTCCCTATCCATTTTTGGGATTTCGCTATTCACTTTGTTATACAGCGTACTGGTTTTATATAACACATCACTAGAAATTTGCTATTCATTTTTTAATCGCATGAATCAATAGTTTGCTAAAACTTGTAAATTTGCTATTCATTTTTAAACTTTTAATTCAAACCCTGAATATGCTACAATTTTTTAAGCAGGCAAAGTTAAAAAAGTTTTGTTGGGTCCTTCCAGAAAATATCACACTCCCTATCAAATAAATTGAACATAAACCCACCCACCATCTAAGAATGTAAGAGTATATTTTACTATTATCAAATGTAGATTCTTCTCCACTGATTGTCAAAAACCTCTACTATAGGAGGAGTGTGGATCTTTCCTGGACTGATCTGAATGTTTCACTTACAATTTTTCCATGAGAAGCTGTAAGCACATGGAACAGTTACATTCTTTTCACAGACACCACAACAAAGGTGCAATGGCTTAATAAAAATATCCTGTTCATAATCAAGTGACTTCAGCAGTAACTTCCTCAGACATATGTTGTCACTTGAACAAAAGTTGCGCATATCATCTTGCATACCCACTCTATTCTTGCCAATGTCTCTGTTGTTGTAGTATAAGTAAGCCGATGAAGGTTTGCCATCTCTACCGGCACGCCCTGTCTCTTGGAGGTATGCCTTCACTGTACTTGGAGGCCCAACATGGATGACCTGACGGATGTCAGGAATGTCCACGCCCATTCCTATCGCTACTGTCGCAAAAACCACACAGGTGTACTTCTTGCTGAACAAAGTTGCTTCAAAATCTCATCCTTCATCTGAATGGTTTGAGGAGCATGAAATTGTGCAAACAGCCTGTTTGCTGGAATTGAGGCAGATCCAAGAGGGAAATATTGTTCAGCACCAAGAACATGCTCAAACATCTTGTACGCAAATCCACATAATCTTAAGGGTACATATACGATAGTCAATGGATAATTTATCTTTTCCTGTAAAAGATCTCTGGCTACTGGTATCAAAATCGATTGAATGGCATTGACATCTTGCCCATGTCGAAAACTTTTTTGGTAGAAAATATTTTTCCGATCTGGATTGCCAATAATGCATTCACAATTCTTCAGTCCTAACGAGTCCTGGATACATTTAATATCAGTCCGACTTGCTGTCGCTGTCATCGCAATAACAGGTACATCGGGAAACAGTGCACACAGCACTCCTAATTTACCATAGTCTTTTCTGAAATCACTCCCCCTGCAATAACATAAAAACAAAATGTAAGTCTGATATAAAAGCACATTACATTCAGGTAGGAATACACAGGCTATGCAGATTGCAGAATTTTAGGTAAGGCTCGCTTTGTCCCAAGCATTTATTTTCCAAATTTTGTGTTTACCACTACCATCATGACATAATTTTGAAGGGAAGGTGATTGGGCATAAACAATCTAACATTTATTAACACTACAAGCTGACAATTCAGGCATTCGCTGTCTAACTTTATACCTTCTTTTCAAGTCAATTTTGTATTTGTGTAGGTATATTACACATCAAGATTACGCATATAAAATAATTTATAGTCATCATTTACAGTAGGTGTGGGTAACACGATTGCTAAATAACATAAAACTTCGCCATTCATATTAATACAGTGATTGGCAATCCTACAAGGACATCAAAATATTTTAATACATGCATGGAAGGTGAAACGTTGACTTAATACTAACCAGTCTAATATACAATGAGCTTCGTCTATATAACAATTGCAAAGACATTTTCTTGGTATATCTCGCTCAGCAATAACTCCCGTCCATATTTGCTCGAAATAAGCGTTTCTGGATGAGCAAAAACAATGTTGTAATGACCATCGCGTAAGTTTTTCTCTTCACACTGGCTGAAGTCAACATGTATATTTTCATTATTTTGGTCGTCAGAATCCTCGGCCAGTTGATCCATTCCCGATTCCTTTAATACATTGATAACCGACGCTCGAATACCACTCATGCTTAGACGCGATACTTGGTCACTTATCAAAGAATTCAATGGCGATACAACAATAATAATGGAGTTAACTACGGCCGTAGAAATACCTTTCGATGCCCGAAGTAAATCGTCTGGCAACTTGTATTTCGCGAACAACAACATTGGCAGAAGATGATAAATTAAAGACTTGCCATAACCCGTCGGTAAAACACACATCACATCCTTCTTTAGATACATGCTCTCCAAACAAAGAACTTGCTTTGGTTTTAGAATAATTTGTTTATATATACTATTTACAACCGCAAATTCTAAGCAAGATAAAAAGGCAATGTAGTACAGCATGGCGGAAACGCGAGAGAAATTGCTTGTCAAGTGGAAGCTTGTAATATGATACTTTCCCGACACCCCCTAAGGCAATGAATTTTTGATAGGTCACGTGACCAGCGGCATCCAGGGTTTTTCTTCCCCAGAAGGAAAAGCCTGGGTACGAGGTTGTGGAAAACATAGGCCCTATAGGAAGCCCAATGACGATCCACTATACATAAATATGCACTCTAATCACCCACCGAGCATCACATTTCTTTTATATTTTAAAAGAAAAAAACAAGGATTGTTTACTCAACAAAAGAGCTGAAATAATTTCACGATGTCGTCATCGTAACAAATTTCGCGTAAACAACGCAAACAAAGCCATGCATGCACACATTGTCTCCCACACACACTCCCACACCCCGGCAGGAAGCATATAAGCGGTCATTTCTTTTCGATACTTGTAAACTGCCTGATGATTCTTTTACAGATGAAACAGCCTGTTGCAGACAAGTTTTGAGCTTTTGAGGTAAGCGAAAATATATATATATATATATATATATATAGTCAAATCTGCATATATATATATATGACTTTTTTGAAACTATGAGGGAGATTTTCTGTTTAAACGAACAAGAACAAATACAAGTACATTCATTATACTATAGACATTGACATGATATATAGATATATATTATAGACATTGTCTTAACAATATGATGTATTGCATACCGGCAATGATCAGTTGTGGGATGAAACGAGAAATTTAATGCGATTGACTAAACACGATTTGTGTTTCAAACAGATAACAGCCTAAAGAAGCAACAAAAAGAAAAAGAACCACCAGTAAGTTCTTATTTTTAAATCGCTTTAAATAAATTAAGGGACGCCGAAGCAAGTGGATGGGGCAATATGAACGTAAACTCGCGTAACGTAAATTTTCGACTGGATTTCGATCATTTAATTTTCACTTTCTATATACATTAATTAATCCCTATAAGAACCTGCGATTTAATTTGAATTTGACTTTCTATTTAGTTTCGATGACTTTCGCTTTGTCTATGCATGCATGTATGCATGCATGTATGCATGCATGTATGCATGCAAGAAAATGTCTTTTTTTCTTTCACTCTCTTTGCTCAGGTATTAATTTATACTTTCAGGTTAAAATGTATACGTCGAAAACCAGTGCATTGAATGATGATGCAAATGACTCAAAAGGTATATGTTGTTTCTTTTGTGCACTTCACATATTACATACGTATGTTGCTCTACTGAGTCTGATCTATATAGTGTCAAACACTTCTCTAAAGTATCAAAATTTCACTTAGCACATATTGCATCAGGGTGTAAATAAATGGCGGATACGGACTGCGTATGAAGGATTATGGAATCAGTTGTAAACTGTAATAGTTTAGCAATATATATTATTTCAAATATATATAGGAGAAAGAGTGAAGGAGTATGTCCTAGTGTACCCTCAATCCTCATGCATATACTGTGCATCTATTTAGTGGGGAGTGCTATGTATCTGGAGAATAAAACGAGTGAAATCGTATATGAGAGTTCAAAAAGATATTACCTCTCCCCTCCCCCTCCCCCTCGAAAGGTTTCTGGTAGTCTCTGTTTCTTTTTTATTAATTTATTTTTAGGTACCATTTTCAATAGTTTTTCCGTTAAAGCAGTATTTTTTTAGTTGAGTTAGGTAATATGCCCCTATGAAATCAGTTTCTTTTTAATTACTATATATATTTGCGGGAGACTAACACATTTTTAAATGAAGATGATTGTTATAGTAGTATTGCAGTAGTGGTTATTATAATCGTCTGTCATCCGTATCCGCCTTTTATCTACATCCATTGGATCTACGGTGATTGATACATCAATATATATATACATGTTCGCGCAATAGTTGTACCGAGGCCAATTAAGAATGTTCATCTTCGCTAGCTTGTGTGTATTTCTTTTAAGACATTCTGTACATCCAACATAAATAGACATATTTCTTGTTGCTTTGACAAGGATTTTTGGGGTAAATAGTTTTCTATTGATTTCCATTTCGAGTTAAAACTCAGACAGGCTGGGTACACAATTTTCGAGTTAAAACGTCCGAGTCA